>OY294020.1:3661461-4261461 GCA_958510785.1 Exephanes ischioxanthus | reverse complement strand
TGCCGTAAGGAAAAATGTAAAATGTAATGACAGATGTTTTGACTTTGTTATAAATAAATCTGAAGGGATCGAATTTTTGATCGGGCAAACCTCCTGGTACCTTCAATAAATTATTAGTGAACGATTATCGCGATTGCAATAAAAATACCGAACATTAAATATTGTTTCTTATTTTTCGATGGCAATCCATACGGGGTCATCGGGGATAACTGAAGTGTTATCGTGACTGTCGATGTTTTATAAGATTATCGTGACTGTCAATGTTTTATCTCGTGTAAAAAAAAAAAACCTCAACATTTGACGATAACGTGCGGTCTCAGAGAAAATATCGTGTTACATCGCAGCTTTACCGATCGATCTCGTATTATTTTTCAATGCAGGATTAGAAGAAAAAAAATACGATCGGGGATTTAAAGCTTTTCCCCGTGCAAGAGCTGTAATTTACAACTGGGGTTGGGCAACAACGTGATATCTTTATTGTCTCTCAACATTATTTTTGCCCCTACGATAAGCGGCTTCAAAGGATCCCCCTCGGCTCTCGAATATCACGCGATTTTCCCGTGTCGCGGACAGACGAGTCCGAACGTCGTGGAGTCGAAACTTTTACGTTTTTTTCTTATCTGGCTTAACACGTGCGACGCGAGATGCGACGACTGTACACGTATATAGTTTCTAATTTTACATCGAAACGAAAACCCGTACGACATTGTCTGGTCGAATGATATTTATATTTATATATTTTTTTTTCTCGGCCACCTCGCTAATAACTCACCACGTTGGCGGGCAATTTGTGACCCGGAAGATACTTGACGTTCTCGTGAGTCTCGTTTATTATCTCCGTTAATTTTCTACCGTCTATCATCTCCTCGTAGACGTACATCGTAACGCGGTCGTGAAAATTTTCCAGCCGCTTAGCATTTGCTCCTACTATCTTCGCGATAGCCGAACCCCTGAAAATAAACGAACGTGAGCTTTCATTATGTAACACGCTCTGGGAATTCATCGCCATTATCATTATTATTATTCGTTTTTTTAGCGTGAAAGAAAAGGGATGGTGAATCGTCTGTACGGTTTATTTTCCGCATGAAATCAAGTAGATCGATTGCAGTAATAAAAAAAAATACGACTTTATGTTATATCAGCAATCAAGTTTTTTGAGATAAAATTCTTAGACACTGTAGGAAAAAAAAAATCGTATAAAATTGAATGTACTGGTTATGGAAATTTGTACGCATTAACTGTGACACTAGTTGTGATGAAAAACGAATGTACAGTACTGTTTAATTTTACTGAAAAAGTACTTTAATTCCAATTATTTACTCGAATTTCACTGTAAAAGTACACGAATTTTTTCTCACAAAATTTTACATCAAATTTAATGTACAAATTTTTGCATAAAAACTTGCAGTCCGTTTAATTAAATATACAACTTTTTTGTGACAGTTAGTGTATAAGAAATCAGGCACGAAGCCGTCATTCTATGGTCGACCCGAAGGTCTCGCGCCCATAAAGAGCAAACCCAACAAAAACCTGTCTACCCTCCGTTTGCGATACAGTGTACCCCCCTAGAAACCAATCCTCTGATAGAGGTCTTTGACAATCACTCCGTTCGAAACGCGACGACTCTTTCGAGCCGCCGCGTTATGATTGTCACCTCCCCTAGGGTCCAATAACTGACTAGTGGTACAAGCCACTGTTTTAAGTCTCACGTGTGGTTCGGTAGCCACACGGGGTCGACCAAAGCGAGAGCCCTCCACTTCTCGTCGGTCTCAACCTCCTGGTTCGTTTCACATATACGGTCTCCTTTCACTGTATTAACCAACGATGAACTTTTTTGTGACAGTGTACAGTATGTGCCATCATGATTTGGTAGAGTGAGAAAGGTCAGGGACGATTACTGTCTGCGCGGGATTCTGATCTGGAGTCCGGGCCACGTGACCGAAAATGACCTTTCGCAAACGGACGGATGCAAGAGGTTAAGAGAAACAATGCTTTCTCCCGTTGCATTATTCGTATGTGTTGGAAAGTATAAGAAAAATAAATATGTTCCGCGAAAACAATCGGGTTTCTTGTCGTAAAAGTGTGGACGGAAAGGAGCGTAGTCCAGACACGTGCATAATTAATTCAGCTGTGCCGCGATTGGACAGTGACATTTGTTTTCTGTCGCAATAGCGTGATAAGCATCCCGCAGGCTTTCCAGAGACGGCGAGACCCCACGCGCGAGTGTGCCGCGTCAACTCTCGCGTAGGCACTACAAAAATAAAAATAATAATAAGGCTTTCGTTTTCTACGTTTGGAATACAGCTTAAAGCTTAGGTGTCTCTCGAATGCACCGAAACGAGGCGAGCTTTCGCGAGGACGTAAATATATAATCGAATGTGTGCTACGTTTTTTTTTTCTTCGATTTTTTAACCTTCCTCGATAAAAAAAGAACGACAGTGTTCGATTTTCGAAAGAGACGAGTTCGAAAGTCCGGGGCACGATAGCGATGAGATTATTTTTCAATAATTATGTATATGTGAATATTCAATGCTCACCAATTGCCCGAACCGACGATGCAAACACGCTGTTTTTCCTCCATTTTATTGTAACCCACTTTTTTCTGTCTTGTCTCGAAGGTTTGGGATAAGTTCGATCGCTGGAAATATATTATATTTGTGTTTTGTTGGAACGCGAAACGGTGACGACTACGACGGGACAACTGACGGTTTCGAGGCTGGCGAGCGACTACCGACCGAGCTGGAGTGCCAGGGCCGATGATGTGGGGAAACGCGACTGATAATGCGCAAAGAGCGGGGGCGTTTCGCTGGCCAATCAGCGTCGCGATTGATTTGAGTGTCCCGTAATAATCAACGTCGTTACAAAGACGAAAATAGATTGAGAAATCGTGAGGATATGTTGCAGGCGCCAGCAGCGCCGAGTAAACACGATATTTCACCAACGAATACGGTAAATAAGATTAAAAAATACGCAGCTGGAAGATTCAAGGTCCAAAGGTAGTCCGGGCCGAGAGCTGCGGCGCACGCAAATGTCATGTGACTTTCTCCCAATTTTAATGATAAGCGCGCCTTCAATCGAAGAAAATTATTTAAAATAAAATAGAAAAATGTTTTGTAAATTTCTTTGTTGCAAAGAAAAAATAAAAGTTAATTTAATATCGTAATTTAATGCTAGCGTAATAACGCCTTCAAACTGCTGTTTCTTTTATTCGGTATATATGCATTATAATTAGGTAGTACATAGTGCCATGGAGTTTCACGAGACATACGGATACAGACAAGCAATCGCTATTTCTCTACACATGAAATGTTATTAACTACAATATCAGATCTAACGATACGCGACAATAATTCATTTCACAAAGCCCGTGGGATCTGCGTTTTTGTTTGTTTGAAAAAAAAAAATGTCTAAAGGGGTTTGAATAAACGACTCGCGGTACGTCAATGTAGTCGATTTAATTGTTCCTTCGAGATAAATGATATATATATATATATTTCTCCTCCCTTTTCGTCAAAACGGTTAAAGAAAAGAAACACCTACTTTTACATTTAATAGAGAGTTTTTAGTTTTAGTCAATAATACTCTCGAAATGAAACATCCGGAATGACACGAGTAAACAAGCAGATTTCTTTAACGTCCGAACAGCATGGAAAGATCGTCGATCCGGAGATGACAAATTCGTCTATTGACGACGTAATACAGTTATTATTAACCACGTTTCGGTACTGTAATGAAAAAAGAAAAACAGGAAAATTGTACGTTTAAACTGTTGCTAATTTCAATTCGAGAGATATACACGCAGTATAAGCGAGCGCGTATAATACACATGCCGAGGAAATTCTATGCGGTTAATCGAGTTTCTATATTTGTATCCTTTCCGGCAATGTTCACAAGCTTCGTTCTTTAAAACGACGACAATTAATCCTCGGGTGTCGTCTGAGCGGTCTCGAGGATTATCTCGAAGGAGAATGGCGTGAAACCGTACCCGAGACCGGCGTAGAATTTACTCTGGAACTCCACCCTGAAAAAAAAAAAAATTACAGCGTGAATGCAAGAAACGAAAGAAAAAAACTACCGATGCGATTTTGCGTTTCGATTTATTGTATCGATCTTACCAGTGAAGACGAAGCGTATGCAGGAAGGCCGAGAGACCTTCCATCAATACGAGAATGCCGACTGTGAGGACCGCCCAGAAAGCGAATATCGCCCATAGAACGATACCACCGGCCCAGCCCTCCCGGGCTAAACCGTTCCTCATTACCATGTTCCACAGTACTTCGGAAAGCTCTGAATTACGTAAACATATAATCATTAATTGTATAACACTGAAACTTACGTCACGATTGAACAATAATTTATTGTCTATAGAACTTACGTGCATGGGCGAGAGACAAAGCCCACAAACGAAGATAGGAAGCAGTGTGAGATACGCTGCCGAGAACGTATTCGATTGTGTGGATTCCCTGATGGATAAACACCTCGCTCATTTCTTCCTCTTCCTCTTTCTGCGGAACTGGAGCACCGGCGGCGTTTTGCTGGAGAGCACCGGGGCCACCTTCGACATCACCGTTCTCCGTGCCGTGATTGTTCAACTGAATAGAAAATCATGGTTAAATGTTTTCTCTCTTAAACAAAAACGGTTTACTTTCTACGTTCTCGTACCACAATTTCCTTAAAAATATTCGTTTCTTCGTTTTAAAGTGTTATTATCTTCGGCGTTTACCATTTGCAGCGCATTTCGGAGCGCGATGGTGTTTTTTTTTTCTTTTAATTAAAGAGGGCGTATCATGACATTCCCAGCCAAAAATGAGATTCAAAGAGAATTTCAAATACTTCCTAATGGGATAAGAAGTAGAAAAATTTCAACCATATAAAAGATGCTAAGAACATTGATTTTGTTTTAGAATAATTCAAAAAAGTAACTAACTTTTTTTTAGCGGAAGTTGATTCCTTAAGTTTTCTGAAGATGTACGAATGTTTTTTTAGAATTTATTTTTAACTTCGAAAATCTCGTTTTACGTGAAATGTTTAAACAGTATTTGTGAATATGTTTGATCAATTACTCGGTAACTTCTCGAGTATAGTTATCTGTAAATTCGTAACTTCTCAACCATTTTGAAAAAAAAAAAATTAGGGAAAATTTAATAAAAAAAATGTATACGTATTCAGAAAAATTAACGAATCAATTTCCGCTAAGAAAAAGTTAGGTTGCCGAATGATTCGTTGAATAGTATTTTTTAAATCTAATTTGTTAATAACTTTTTGGCATTACTATCATTATTATGTAAAAGCAATGTTCTTAGCACCTCGTGTATGGATTGATTTTTTTCGGATTTTCATCCAGTTGGAAAGTATTCAGAATTTTTTCTGAATCTCACTTTTGACTATGAACGTAAGGATGCACTTTCCTGAAGCTACGGCTTCAACGGTGCAATAAGTATACGTTATACCTGATGGTGACGTCTCTGTCTGCCACGCATCATCATTATAGGCTTGGCGAGGAGCATCCACGGTATGCAAAGAAGCGCCAGTATGACGAGCATCTTTTGAATGACGCCCTGACCTGCGTACATCCATTTGTGACACACATCTGGATTTGTAGTGGGATTCATCAAAACCATGTTGATGAAAGTAATGAGAATCGACGGAGCGCAGAATGGACCGTAAGCAACGTCTATAAAAAAAAAAACACATAATTATCATAAAATTCTCGGCTACAAATTAAAGACCACAGGTTTTTTTTGAAATCCACAGCTCACCCAGCTCTTTCGGCTCGTACTTGACCCACTTGATGAACATCAGTATAACCATGTACAAGAACAAAAATATGAGAAATACGATTTGCGGAATGAATTCGCACAGGATGTTGATGCGTCTCTTGAAGTACAAGTGATTCCATAGACCGACGACAACACCGAACAACATGTGTATGACACCGAATATTATGGATATCTTCATCTTGTAAGAGTTCAAGAAGATTATCTTGTTCTCGGCGAGTTGCCATATCGGATCCATACCGATGGGATAAGGATGACCGACGTAGGACGTTGTGTTCGGGTCCAGCTGATACTCCTTGTTGTCGTGTATCGTCGGCCAATCTGTGTTTATCGCCCAGTACGATCCAAATATATTCAACGACTTTGAGAAAACGTCGTTGTATATGAAGCCCGTGTACATAGAGAATAGACCCATGAGAAAAACAATGTAACGACCACCGAAGAAAATGTTCCATATCTCGTTGTCACTCTTCTGCGCGGCGAGTGGTTTTTCCTTGAGGACCATCCAGCCCCCGAAGAGAAACATTATCAGACCGTGTCCGGTGTCGCCGAACATAACAGCGAAGAGAAACGGGAATGTTATTATCGTGTAAGGTGCCGGATTCATTTCGCGATAGGAAGCCACTCCGTAGGCGTCTATCAACGCCTGAAAACCTTTCGTAAATTTGTTCGTACGATTGTAAGTCGGTGGATCCTCGAAGGTTTCCATTCGATTGAGAATCGGCGGTACCGAACTGCCGCTCCGTTCCTGAAATAATAATAATAATAATAATAATAATAATAATAATAATAATAATAATAATAATAATAATAATAATAATAATAATAATAATAATAATAATAATAATAATAATAATAATAATAATAATGACGACAGTTGTTACAAGAAAATATCATTGAATTGTTCGATTGATTCACCGTTCCACGACGCAGGGCCAATTGTATAGTCTCGATGTCCAAAACCGGTACCCAACACTCGGCTATCAGACACTTCTGGGTAACGTCCAAGTTGAACAAATTGAGGGTGTGATAGATGGCCTTGATCTTCCGAACTTTGACGAACCAATTCTTGATGTTCTTAGCGGCTGCTACGAGCACGCGATGTCTGTGATCCTGGGTCTGGCCCAGTACGGTGTTCAAGTCTTCGATCCGCGTCATGACTCCCATTGCCATTTCGCGACGATCGGCCGGTGCCTCCGGGCAGGGGTAGAGAGTCGCGCGGAAACCCTCGCATATCTTCTTGACGCGTGTCTTCAGCTGGTCACCTTGGAAGAAGATGATGAAGACGGACTTGAAGACCTGGTCGCTCTGCGAGAAAAAAAAAAAAACAAAAATAATAAATAGATATAGGTGAAAAATTGAATCGATTAAATTTTCCGGAGTTTTGTATATTACCGTAGACGGATCTTCCAGAGGCGTTTCGATCTCAGCTTGTCGGAGAAAAACATTTCCTCTGCACGCCCGCCACAGCATGCGCTCGAACGCCGGGATCCTCTCCCTCAGTATAACTCCCGCGACGAAACTAATGAGAAATATCGTTAGATTTCCAACGTACGCGAGGTCGATCGAACATACAGAAAGCCCTAGCTAATTTGGTTTACGTTTTTTTTTTTTTAATTCTTGGGGGGAACGGGGGGGGGGATTATTTAACACAGTTAATAACGATGAAAAGTCAGCAACGTCGTTAAACGAATGTAACACTATTTATCTCGTATATATGCCGGAACTCTCAAAAAAATAAATAAATAAATAAATAAAAATGTCTACCCTCTAAACTCGTAAAACACTTCACAAACGCCTAAGTTCTACAGAGATGAGTACGCCTTTTTTTTATCGCTCTCTTTTTCAATCTGTATCGATTGGACCTGATAAGTATTGTGACGATAGTCGTTTCAAGTTCGAGGCCCTTTACAAAAATATTATCATATATCTATATATATATATATATATCAGTTGTGCGAGCCGATATCTGACGGTGCTTAAGAGCGAATGATGATTTTTGTAGCCATGGTCATTGTTTCTTTTCTTTTTTACATACCTTTTACATCATTGCGATAATAATATATGCGATGTACGGTAATTATTATGTGTGTACCATATTATTGTATTATGGAAAATTAAAAAAAAAAAAAGATGCTCAAATAAGACAGTGAAAAGATTTTTTTTTTTTTACAATCAACAGCAAACCAAAACACTCACTGAAACGATGTCACTCTGTTGTGAAAAAGTTAAAACGATTTAACTACGTGTACGATGTGATGCAGCACTCGATGCGTCACGAGCAACGTGACAAATCTTCTGTTCGGAATACCAAGGATATAAGTATGATCGAGAGTTTGCGAGCTTTGGATGATCCTTTTTTTTTTTATGTGTGAAATGTACAGAGAACGAGTGATTTTGCAAGTTAGGCGTGAATAAACGATATTACATGGTACTGTTCGAGCTCGAGTTACGTCGAGAAAACAAAATGTTACGGATCTGCTCTATCATCGATTTAAGCGGTCGTTAGAGATATCATCTGTGTTCGAGTATATTAGACTTTAGTGGGACAGCGATACTGTTTTAACATCCGTGCTATAGACCTACGTACAATGTAAAAAAAAAAAAAAAAAATCCAAAATTATATATATCAAGTAAATATGAAACGGGGGCGATGCAGCATTCCAAAGATAATACCACAGGTCCACGAATTCTCAAAATTTTACCTGCATTACACAATCAAATACTACTATAGGGTTATCGTCATATTACCAAAAAGTGAGGCGTGTTGAGTACCAAGCTAAATATTAACGAGTCAATAATGTATTAACTTATGGCGGACGTTGAAAAATAATTTAAAAAATGTCGAATTTTTGTAATATTTTATTTTCCGTGATTAATCCCACGACATAATGAGATTATGTGTAATGAAAGGTCGAATTAAATTTTTCATCCCTGTAGATATATATATTAAAAAAAAAAAAAAATGAAAAACGCCTGTATTTGTTAGTTGTTAAATAGTATGTAAAGATGTTTGAAGCAGTTGCTAAAAGAGATAGAGTAAGAGATGGTATAGGGTAAAAAAGGGGCCGGGGGGGGTAAGTGGTAGCTAGTGAAGGAGGTCACTCTAGGTACGTACCCCAACTGGACAGGACCAAGGGCAGACTGACGGGCGATATTATCGTCACTAATCAACGCGCGTGTCATGGACTCGGTGGGGTTCAAGCCTGCGTGCTCTTGCTGACGACACAACAGACAAGACACAACCACATTAGCACACTAGACACGACCACAATGCTTCAACGCCACTCTGCCGTTGCATGGGTGCTTGGCGTTCTCAGTGTGCGTGCAGGTGTCATCAAAAAAAGTACCATCGAACATTCGGAGTCCCTATGCTAATGTAAACTTTTTTTTCTTTTTTTTTTCGCTAATTCTAACGGACTCCGAATCCTCGACGATTTTTTCAATCGACACCACACTCTAAATACGAATTGCCAAAATGGTTAATGCGGCTACTACTCATTGCATTGAGCTCTTTTTGTTTCCTCATTTTTTTTTTTTTTTTTTCTCAAACAATAACACTCTCTTTAACTTTAGTCGTGTAACTCTCAAGTCATGTGTAAACCGATATGATTACGACGAAGAATGGCAATTCTTATTTATGAAAAAGTTCTGAAAAAATATAAAAAAAATTGTTCACAGGGAGGGTAATTCAATAGAATTAAGGAAATGTTCTTTAACGGCAACCAAACTCGTCAATCAGCGACGTTTACTCTAAAAAAATATATATTTCTACGTATTCGGTGGTACTGTTCTGTATACACCCCTTCCGACTGAGTATTGTTTTTTTTTTTTTTTTTTTTTACCTGGTCGTTTTGTAGGTAATATTTTAATTTGTGATCAATTTTTCATATTATTACTTATGTACGATTTATCTTTCGCTCGTTTTATCGCTGACGCTGTTCCGTTGTATTCTCTGTTGTGTTCTCCTCTTGGATTCGTGTGTGTACTCAACGATATACAGAAAAATAAAAATAATAATGCAAACGCACAAAAAAAAAAAAAAAAAAAACAGGTAGCATAAGCGATTTTAGGCATTCGAGGTCAGGCAAAGTGCGGGTGATTGCGGTAGAGCGCTATCGATTACAACGATCCTTCTCAGTCCACTTGAAACTTGACTCGACTTTGATTTATAAAAAAAAAAAAAACAGGAAATTAACTGACCGAAAAGCATCGTTGAGTCGTGGGTGAAAAGCTGCGTGCGCTACAGAAATTTATATTGTTAATAGGAGTACATTTTTCATAGTATACATACCCATGGCCACACCATCATCATTTATGTTATTCACACGACATGTCTCTATATATATATGTATAAAAAAATACCTTCAAAAATCTGATCTACGTGTTGTCTCGTTTATCAACGCGCGGCTGCAATTAAAAATGGCAATGGAAAGAAGAAAAAAAATGTTTACTGCGCAGTCGCAGTTTAAACTCCAGTGAACAATATTCGATACAGTTTGAAATGATCTGCTGAAACTTTTTTGCGATCGGAAATGTGATATCAAAATGTATCAGCCCCTTTTTCTCAGGTATTCAAAACGATACATGAAAAAAAAATTGTATTAAAAAAAAATGATTAAATGGTAGAATTGTTATGTCACAAAGCTAAAACAGTCACGTCGGTGATTGTTTCTATTTTTTTTTAGCATAATAATTTACAGTCATTACTGGGTTACGGGCCCGCTGTGGAGTATTCATTGCTTTTTCGTCGTTTAGCTCTCCGAGTCTCTCTGTCGCCGGGCAGCGTGTGAGCTCTGAACAGCTACAGGCAAATCACATCGAGCGTTAAAAAAAAAAAAAAAAAAAAAAAAAAGTAAAAACAGATAATTGCGCAAACGGCAAATAAGAGACGTTTGAGGTAACAGCTTGCCTTAGGGGATTCCTATAGTTTGCTCCTATGGTGTCTGCTGCAGTGTCGAGGTGCTGTAACCATATAACACACTGACTCATCCGTGCCCTCTAATAAAAGCTAGCATATTTCCTTTTTTTTTCTGCATTTGCTGATGTGCACCTTCCAAAAAAAAATGCTACGTGTAAGACGTTGGACAAAATCGTATCTACGAACGCGTGGAGCATTTTTTCCTTCGTTATAATATCGGCTGTGCGGCATTTGCATTTATGTAAGATATAAGTGATAGGTGTAATTTAAAAATAATAAAAAAAAAAATATATACAAAAAAAATAGCGTTACAAATAAGCGCGACGCGATCTGTCCTACGCTGGCCTATCTGATGGATGGTTTTTTTTTTTGTCGTTGATTTTTTTCATGTAAGCTTTTTCTTTCCGTACGTAACCCGAAGGTGAGACACGGTATTGTAACCGAGAGCCATACTAGCGGTACACAGTGCATAGGTGTGCAATTGGTGGAGCAAATGTGATCAGCGAGATTAAATGCGAGTTTCATGCATATTGTACGGAAGATGATTCTCGGTCACACGTGTCCATTTGTTTTTTTTTAGTGCAGAGCGTAGTGATCGCAACTAATGATATCCAAGTTTGCAAGCTTTTGCAAAGAAAAATTATCCGAATGTGCTCGACAGATCATCCGGGAGATTTCGTTTAAATTGGATGGACTTTTGGCGGCTCGCTGCACTTTGCACTTTTTTTTTCCAGAGGAACGCCACAATTAATTACCCGAGCTTGAGAGCCTGGCCGCCAGCGCGGAGGCCCTCCTCACCCAAGAGAGTGACTTGCTCTTCCTCGCGGCTTGGATCCGCCATCTGCGACACGACACCTCCATGCTCAGCCTGGCAACAAACACATGTCACCCCTCGATTCGCCCTGTCTCCACCCGCCAATAATAATATCGCTTGTTTTCTTGTTCTCTCTCGACTCGTCAGCTTCAATGTCAATAGTTATCATTTTTTTTCAATTTTGCAAAAAAAAATAATTAAATAACATTTTTTTTTTTTTTTTTCTGTGAAAAATGAAAATCACGATGTATCGACGTGTAATCCTCGTTCGAAGCACGGAAAAGGATAAAACTGAAAAAACTTTTCGATGACAAGAAAAAATTAACATACGGCAACGATTAAACATCTACTTTTTAACATTAATCTATAAATAAAATAAAACAATTAGAACAGATGTATCGATGTAGATTGAGCGTAAACATGCTTTAATTTTTTTTTTTTCCTCTGTATACAGTTAATCCAACCGCTATTAATACGATTTAGTAGCTTCAAACTATTTTTAAATCACCGTTAATTATGCATGCTTCTCCCGGACATCTACAGCTGTAAGTTCCGTGTGTCTCGCTCGAGATCCGCAAAAAAAAAATCCCCCTGTCCGTGTCGACGAATTTATAAGGGAAACCATTGAAATGTCGATCGAAATCGTCGTCAGGAAATTACCAAACAATTAATTTCAACGAAGACGGATACACGGACGAATTGTTCGGGAGGGAATTACTGTGTGGCATTGCGTTACGTAAGTTCAGTCTCGCATCACCGAGGCGCGTATTTAACAGCTGCAATAGCAGCATTTGGCACACATCTTTTAAATTCTATTCACATCCATAAGTCTTCGGATATGTCGCGAAGAAATATATGCGAAAGTTACGCAATGATGCCATACTATACGAACGAGCTTGGCATGATATTGGGTGGCAAATTTTTCCGTCTTGTCGACAAAACGTATCGAGGGTTTAATGCCAGAAGGGCATAACAGCCGATCCATATGTGTAGGTATGTATGTAGGGTGTTTCAAAAAAGACATTTTTTAAAATTTTCCTCCCACCTTTTTAAAGTACAGATTTCGATCTCAAATTAAACCTCGCGAAAGACGGTACCTAGCAAAAAAATTATAATAAGTGCCGCATTCGACCTTTTACTCAAAAAATGCGGCACCTCTCAAACTTAATTGTCAGCGATCACCTTTGGCTTGATTTTTTTTTATCGATCAAAATATATAGTTCTACGGGGTGGGACGTTACCTTTTTGCAATTTTTTGTATTAAACACAACAAATTTCGATTTTTATAGAAATACAGAAAACTCTAAAAATGTTCGGTAGGGCGAATTTGTTGAAAAAAATTATTTCCACCCTCCAAAAGTATAGACTTCAATCTGAAATTGAACCTCGCGAACGGCAGGCCTAAGCAAAAAATCTCAATAGATGCCGCATTGGTCGTTTATACCAAAATAGAGAGAAGTTGTCGAATTTTTTCGGTACAAACGTTGAATCCGGCACCTCTTAAGATTTTTTTTTGCTCGGACCTGCATTTCGTCAGGTTCAATTTCAGATCGAAATCCACATTTTAAACGGGTGGGAGAAAAATAAATGAAATAATGTCCTTTTGAAAAACACCGAAATGCATATTGGGAGAAAAAATCGATAGAGCGTAACTCTTCATGTTAAAGTATACAATTTGCGCACTTTTGATCGTTGGCCAACAATATAAATATATATATATTTTGTGTACGTTTGTGATAAGAACAATTTCCGCGAACCTGAGCAATGGCGAATGATTATCGTTGTCAGTAAAAATCCAATGATTATCGTCGCCGGAAATTATGGTATATGTGTGAAACAACGTCACGCGCTTGTTAGCGCTCGATAAACGGTACTGAAAATTTACGGAACGAGCAAGAAAAAAAAAGAAAACCGTGAGTAACGGGAGTTGGTCGACTGCTTGGTAATTTTTTTGACGAGGCAACGGTAAAAATAAAACATGCGGACAGCATGCAGACGGGGAGGACAAAAAAAAAAAATCAGTTAATAGGAAACCATTTTTTTTATCGTTAATAATACCGTTTCAGGATGACAAATGTCTTCGATGCCTGCGAATTTGAAGCTGTCAAGTACAATTACTTACGTCCTTATACACTCGTGTTTTCTTTAATCTTTCTTTCTTACTTTCAAGGAAGCGGTGAGATGTAAGGGGGGAGACAGGGCACAGCGAGTGACTTGTGTTCGTTGCAATACTGCAACTTTGTTAGTCGGCAACACTAACACATTAAGTATCCCTAAAATCACTCAACATTTTTCATTAATAAACACGTAACGAAGACATTGGGGATAACTCGACGATTTTGGCGTTCATAACATGGACAAGTTCAAAAATTTTGTTAGTACATTGTTAAATTGCTCATTAATCTTTTTTTCTATTTCTTTTCTCGGGAGTGTCTGATATCATTCGCGCGAATAATTCCATAAGAATTTTTTTTTTTGTTCTTTTGGGTAATTAAGCACTGTTGTGACGTAAAAACCTTGAGGATTTTTTAAAATTATTATTGCATAAATAAGTTTATCATTGATGTTAATAAATTATAATTATCGTTACGAATTATCACTTGACGATATGCAAATATTGTGATTTAAGAAGTGCCTAATATCATTCTCGCAAGTTCTTCCAAGCAAATGCAAAGTATTATTATTATTATTATTATTATTTTTTTTTATCAAGCAATTTTGCTATGTAAGAACAAATCTCGAGTAAAAAATGTATCATGCAATTTGGTAAAATCAGCGGCCAATAGGACAGCGACGAATGCAAAAAAAAAAAATGATAGAACAAAAATCATTCACAGTCATAGTTGGGGACACCTCGCCGCGCGATCACATTGTTTCTCATAATTTTATTACACTAAAAAAAAAAAAGAAAAAAAAAACCATAGACGATCTTCTTTTCAAAATCATCTCTCGACGCCGTGTCAGTCACCTCTCTGTTAGAACATTGTTATCGGAGCGTAGCAGTCAATGAATGCCGCTTAAAAATGCATTATCGATAAATCAATAGATTGGTGAAAAAAAAAAAAAAAAAAATGGTCAAAATTTTGTTAATTCAATGTCGATCAGTTGTACATTTTATGTCGTCTCAATCTCTTACCTCGTCAAAGAAGACTTGCGTCTTTCTCAGTATATGCTTGAGCTCCGTGAGCTCCAAAAAGTTACGCTTCAAAGCCTCCGCGTTCTGATTGACTTCGCGCAGTTCGTTCTCGAGTTTCTCGAACGTAGCCTCCAGATCTATCATCTCCCTGGGCTGCGGAGCTTCCGGATTTTCGCCGGTGTCGAGCATCGGTATGCCGTCCTTCTTGATCTCCTTCTCGAGATACCGAAGCTTGCGCTCCATCTCGTCGCAGCGACGCACCTCGTTAACGAACTTCCGTTGAAAGGCATTGACGTCGGGATTTAGCTGCGGAAAGATTCGTATTTGCACGTGAAATTTTTACTGCGAACTCCGAAACTCGGATCCGACAGCTGTCAAAAAAGCAACGCGAAACGCCGAATACCGGGTGAAAAATTCTTATTTTATTTCCATCTTATCCAGCTTATTTTAGTAACGGGAAAAGTAGCAGAAAAAAAAAAAAAAAGAAAATTCTTGCCCGAGTGAGAATCGTACGAAGGTCGACGGTGAAACTTACGTCTCGAAATTGTACGAGGCCGAGCTCGCCGAGCTCGGAGACACAGGCGTACGCAGCCTCGCTCTGCAGGAAGAGCTGACACAAGGTCATCTCCTCGCTCCTGAACAGGGAGCCCATTTTTTCTTCGTTCTTTTTTCACCCAATTCCGTCGCGAGATTATTTCGGTGTCGAATGAAATTGAGACTTTTATACGAGGCTTGGCGACCAAATCTCAACGCCCATCCACGCTCGGAACTCGACGTTTTCGTGGAGCGCAAAAATTGTGGGAGGCACGAGATAACGAACTTTCCCGTGCCTTTTGGGCGAGGAGACTGATTGTAGGCTGGGGGCCCGCCTGCTGGCTGACTACACAGTCTCACGGGCGTGCACACAACGAGGAGGAACGAAAATCCAGACACGGGGAACAATCGATAAGTGGAAGCACCGAACGATCACGAGGTTTCCGGGGCTCTCCGAAAGCGCCATCTGGAATTTCGATCAACTACATTCGTGTCATATGATCGCGGTACGGTTTCTTCTCTTGGGTTAGGGAAGGAAATTTCGTCGTTTTTCGCGATCTGCCGATTGTTCGCTTCACCAAAAATAATTATGTATCGTCCAATTTTGTGGGCAACGATCACAGTGGCCGCTGGTAATTATAATTTCATTAATGTTTTTACGTCGAGTTTGTCGGTGAGAAATATCGTATATTGTTTTTCAACGTAACTCGATGTACAAATAGAGCGGGGGTGTGGCGTTTTCGATTAACAAATTATTATTTATTTATTTATTTATTTCACGGGAGAATCCATTTATATACATGTACTTTTGTAATTAGCCTCCCAATAATTTGAAACATCGGTAATCGAGTATTCGATTCAATGCCCGCTACTGCCAAAAAAGCAAAGGAAATAGTTTAATAATCCGGACAGAGTGTTTAGACGTAGAAAACGTCTTTCAGTCCTACTACTTGTTTAAAACTGAATAGCGTAGATTCAAAGTTCGTTGTGTCTTCTCCCAGGTAGTTTGCCAAACCCGCGAGTCTAAAATTATTGATCTTTAATGTTCATGACGGATCTTGCAGTATTCGCCAGCGGAGAATTCATCGTGCTGCACAGTCCCGACAGTGTGGAGTTCAAGGGCGAGCAAGAGATCGATCAGAGTTTGCTCAAAGAAGTGTTCTCTACAGCTTTGGGCTTCACTCCGAAAAAGGTAGGCGGCCGAAGCTCAATTTCACAACGTATCCAGCCGTTTCTCTCGCCGCTAGCGATTATCATTTTTTCATTCTGTACTCAGAGAGGAAACTGGTCTGGGATGTACATCAGCAATCTCTTTGATCTTCCCGAAGCTGTTGTTGGAATAGCCATAGAGGGCGTCGAGTC
The DNA here is from genome assembly GCA_958510785.1 of Exephanes ischioxanthus. Lineage (NCBI taxonomy): Eukaryota > Metazoa > Arthropoda > Insecta > Hymenoptera > Ichneumonidae > Exephanes > Exephanes ischioxanthus. The sequence continues at coordinate 4,244,917 of OY294020.1, read as the reverse complement.
TCTGGACTCTCCGAGGGGAAAAAAATTCCCTCTGGACGTCGACGAAGTGGAGGAAACTACGTGGCAGGCGCTGAGTAGGAGACTCGAGGAAAGAGATAACGACAATACTCTTGTCAGAATTTGCGTCAGCGACGGATTGGATGCTGTGAGTTCCTGTGTTTGTTAACGGGAAGCGAAACAACTGCGAGAGAAATAGTAGCAATTTTCAAATTACAGTACACGACCGCGTTTCTCCCAATCGCATAATTCCGAACGAACGCATGTTTCCGAAAATGACGACCGCGCAAGTCCAATTCGGCTTGGTGGGGAAACAAACGACTCCTTCCCTTTGGCTACCTGCGAATGAAATCGTCGCTACTGTGAATCCGACAAAGAGAGGATGCAGCGGCAAGCTTGATATGAGACAAAGATCAATGAATTCTTCCTCCTCTACATTTTCTCATATTCGAGCATCGGACATATTCCGTCATTTCACCATAAAGGAGAAGCTATCCCATCCGATAGCCTCAATATGCTCAAATTTTTATTATTGATCAAATATTTCCTATGATAAAGAGCTTACTTCTCCGAACGAATCAATGTGATCATACGTACGCACACTTACACAGACACACATACATCCAAACGCCAGCTAATAATCACATTACTTGATGTCTTGGACCATTTCAAGTACTCTGACGTTAAAATCTCGCATTTTTTTTTACGAAATCATAGCTTCCTCTATGAAAAAGCAATACATCTATCATAGACGAAGGCTTGTTAACTTTAGCAAAGCAACAAATCAAATAAATATAAAATGCGTAATTTATAAAACGGGATTTTTATGGGTCTCCCTTAAACGACAGAATGCATTTCATATTCAAATTAAGAAGTTAGTTTCGAACTATGACTTGAGCTGCGAAATACATAGAGTATATTTCTGCACGCTTATATTACTGTCATTTCTGTGGCTATACGTATGTCCACGCGCAACGTGTAACGGCGCTCGGAAAGGGAATTTTGCGTATGGATAGGGACGGTGGGCAGGTACTTAGGCAGGTAGTGGGGTATCCAACTTATGCGGTCGTGCTTAATTGGATTGGCTCCCGAGGATCGGAGAAACGCGGTCGTGTACTGTAACTTTATTCAATAGTGCTAATTTTTTTGAGAAAAAATTGAATTTAGGCCGGATGCGAAATTATCGTGCACATCCAGCTCGAATTTGCTTTTTCCTCAAAAAAATTACCACTCTTGAGAAAATTTCATTACAGTTTCCATTACCGACCGCGATATTTCACTTGAGGTTCTGTCGAGTGCGAGGGAGACAGAGCTAACGTTGCAATCCAAAAATTCTTTGCCACGGTCGATTTTACGGGCAAAAGACGAGAACGATGTCGTGCAGAATTACTCGATCGAGGGCGGCGCTCTCGCTTTATCTGTAAAAACAACCGTGACAGAGAATTTTGAGTTACAGTCTGTGATATCGACCGAGTAGTATCACATTATTTTAAGGTAATATGAAACAAGCTCCTTGCCGCCCATCGCCCGCACCCAGTCGGTAATAAAAACTGTAATTTTATTTTTTCCACTTTTTTTTCTAGGCTGCTGAAACTTTATTTTCTAACGGAAATAGAATACCATTGCGTCTATCAATTCTGCAGTGGGCTCCAATACCCTTTGAACCCTAAAGTTTCAGCACCTTTCAAAAAATAGCATTGAAGTTTTTATTATCGACCGCGCGATTTCACATGTCCTTGAGGCAAAGTGAAACCGACTCGGCCGATAACAAAAACTAATTTAAGTTTTTTTTATGGTGCAAATTTTTTCCAGAAAAAATTTGCGCCATTGGAAAATTGTAGCCGTCTCTCGCACTCACAGCCGTTTCACTTCACCTTAAGGGAACAGGGGAAATTTTTTCCACCAAAAAATTCAGTCCCTTTAATGTGTTTGCAACTAAGCTATAAAAAAATGAAAAACAGTTGTCGGTACGTCGAGCACGTATGTCAACGTTACTGAGTAGTCAAATACGTAAAAAATTGTGATATTATTGATAACAACGTTGTTATAGTCAATTGCACCCAACATGCACTTTTTAGTTACATGCCACGATTCTGACATAACGACCAAAAATGTCTTGAATAACTATAAGAGAACCTAAAAAACAATCTTTTGCAGCAACGAATAATGCAAAGTAAATTTTTTTTTTTATCACGTCATGGCGTGAACTTCATCCCAATCATTTTTTTTCTAGTTTCAATCGATGCAGTGGAACATCGGGAACGAATTTTCCTATCGTTGCTAATAAAATATTTCATTTTTGTCTCGGAACCGTGGTTAGTAACTAAAAATACATGTTTGGTACAATCGGCTATGACAAGGTTGTTATAAATAATATCACGAATTTGCACGCCTTTTTTTTACTGAATAATGTCGACAAGCATACTCACCATAAGGACAACCTTTTTATTTTATAAACCTTGTTATAAATAATCTAAAGCGACTGAATCTTACAGTCGGAAAATCATCGTAGTCCCCTTAATTTCTACAGTAATTTACCTGCAAATAAAAAAAAAAAAAATCTAATAAATATCACGGCAATGGGTTTAATTTCAATAGTGAAAAACCATTTATTCTTTTTCCAGCTTGGCCAGTCAGCTCTGGGCGAGCTAAAGCCTACTTCCATTGACGAAACTTCCCTGAAATCGTTGAGTCTGAACAACGAGGAAGATCGCAAGTACATCGAGGATTTGAAGCTCCTTCACGCTATCGCGAAGAAAGTACCGTCCGCGATAACGGCAAATGGCAAACCGGATGTTTACTGGCTCGTTGTCTCCGGCGTGCGACCCTTGATCGATCTGCACGGTAAGGACTCGCCGGCGGTTAAAGAAGCTCTCGCGCTTCTCAATGACGCTCTCAGTGATATCAGCAAGGCCTTCATGGACGCTTACAGCGACAAGGTAGTAGGGCCATTTCCACAAGAACTGTCTTAACTAAAATGAGGAATATATCTTTATACGCGCGATTATTCTATGCAGGTGGTTATCGCGGCGTTCACCAATGATGCGAGCAAAGTTCGTCACACTCGCGCGATAAATCTTGCAAGAGAGCGCAGGGAAGAAACGAAACCGTTACAGGTCAGTAGAGAAATACCAAATAAAGTATTGCGTGACAATTTCTGACGAAGGAGCGGCGAGATTCTTTTTTTTAAATTCGGGAACTCATGAAAAATTCTTATAGGACGATAGCGATAAAAATGATAAAACTCCCGAGAGTACCTCATCGTCGCCCATTAGTGACAACATTAAGGTATTACTAACAGCGCATGATAAACTTCAGCTTATAAAAGAAAGAAAGAAAGAAAGAAAAAGGCGATAATACCGTCATCCCCGTGTTCTGAGTATTAAAGTAGTATTTGTGCATGTTTAACGAGCACATAATCCAAACAAATGTCTAGTAACGCCCACGATCATTTGATACATTGTAATATATATCGAGACGCAAGAGAAGATGCTGCTTTCGTTTCAATATCAAACCCGCGACGAGCGTCCACCACTGACCTTCGGTTCATTGGTCGGCGAGCATCGTATGTGTTTTCGTTAAATTACTCGACACTTTTTGGAAAAAAAAAGTATTGAAAAACAATGTTTTATAGAGTGATGATGAAGGCGAGGAGGGTGAAAAAAAAGAGGAGGAAGAATCGAAGACAGGCATGGTTACCGAGGGTAGTAGTATTACAAATTCCGACGAAAGCCCGTCGAAAACCGAGAACGATGAGACGGAAAGTGAGAATACAGGCACCGAAGCAACCGAGACTAGGGAAAGTAGTACCGAAAATTCCAGTGAAGAACTGGAGGGTGCGACACGTAACAATGATCATACTAATACCGATACAGAGAACACAAACAGACCATTGAAGGTATCGTTAAAAAAAAAAGAAGAAAAAAGAAAATTCCACACACTCACGTGTACTCTGTACTCTTTTAGTCCCATTATATTCCCGATACTATATCTATTACGGAGATACGGTTGTCGGCATCTAGTCAAACAAATATATTAAAAAATTAAAAGATTAAAATTCAAAGATAACTTGGCATAATAGAGCCTCTCTGATCCAAATGGCTCGTCTACAAATTTTTTCGTATTTATTTGTTTGATTAGACGCGATCAGCTGTGCCTGCTTAAATCGATGCCATAGAGCTAGCTTGACGATGCAACCTCTATCCGCAACAGGCTTTTATTTCCACCAGGCGTTACTGGTTTAATTTTTATCAGCACCATGAGTTTAGCAAATATACGTAAAACCCAGTCGTTTCGTGCATGCGCTCTTGCTCGATTGCGTGTCGTTTTTTTGCTCTCGAAAAATAAATATTGTCGATAGGTTTGTCGTTTTTATCTTCAGGGACCTTCGTTCGGCGCGACATGCATGAACTCTAAACCATTAACGTTGTTACTATTATTATGATTTATCCTATATTATCGATTATCGATTATGTTGGAGTTTGATCGTTTACATATATATATACATACAAGTGATAATTACGTAGATAGCTATGCTCAATAGTAAGTATCGAGAGAGCCTCGAGAAGAACCGGTTAAATATCGCTCGTATTGTCTGACACTATAAACGAATGATTTCAGGTCGAAGATCTGAACCTTGCCAAGAGATACAGCGAGAGCTATCCGGTGATATTCAATATACTCCTGTGGTTCGGAGTTGCCTTCTTCTTCTCTCTTCTGGCCATCTGCAGTACGTATAATATTACCAAATTTTCCGAAAAAAAGGGGAAAAGCTCATGCAAAAAAGTAATGAACTTTTCTTTGTGCAGTCGCCATCGCCGACATGGATCCTGGCCGCGACTCCATAATCTATAGAATGACGTCAAACAGAATGAAGAAAGACAATTAAGTGAAAGAAGCAACGTGTACTCTTAGACCGTAGAATGTTCGAGTTGTTTTTTTCATACTGCCGCATCTCTCGTTTGCGAATGTAAAATATGCTGACGGAACGTACGGCGAGAGGTGGCGAATGCGCCAAGTGCACAATTTCATTAAATACTCGCATTCTTGTGTACATTCAATTGCATAACATAAAAAAAGCGGCTTGAAGAGTTGTTCGCTGAAAATAATCTGAATGTGCAGCGAGAATTCGTTAAGTCTCACCTGCTGGCTGAGGAGCCAGCTCGACTTCACGATAATTCTGTGCATTCCTGTGTAGACACATAAATCGTTATATAGACTACACGTACGTTGATTGTAAATTTCCCAATCCAGTATTTCAGCCTTACCGAATACGAACTGTATATTTTAGTAAATTCACGCCCTTTCCAAGCTTAAAGTTTCCCTTGTGTGTAATGGTGAAAGGTGAAGGGTAATCGAACCTTTTATATATATAAAATAACAATGGTATATGTACAGCAACTACGTCGAGTGTAATTTTGTTTAAGAGCAGATGATATACCACGGTCGATAATAAAAACTGTAACTGACTTTTTTCACGGACGGTCATATGAAAAGTCATAAAAAAAGTGGCATCGAAGACGCATTACGCGTCAGCTTTCGATGACACTTGTCTTTTGACCGTAGATGCTAACATCGATGAAAAAAGTTGATTAGTGTTTTTGATACCAACTGGGCACGGGATGGGTGGGTGGAAGAGGTTTCGCATGCTCTTAATGAACATCTTGCATCCCTGCACACACCTTATCTTCGACATGATTTATGATTGCTTCTCGAGAGTGCGGATGACCGATATATATATATGTATGTATTAAAAAAATATATCTGTAGATTACGTTACGATTAAACGAGCGCCGCACTACTTGTTTACTGTGAATCCCGGGTTAATACCGAATAGACGTTTCCCGAGCTGATACTAAAGAAGCTCAACATTGCGAGGCGACAAAATGCGAGGCTCGTTCTATATCTTCGCGTTTATTATTTATCCGATCAATTATGCCCATGGCCTTGGATCATTGCGCTTAAAATCTTTACTGAAGAATCGCGATAATCCGGAATTAGTCGGTGAGAGTTTGTTAATCAAATTTACATTATTTTCATAATTTCTTCGTCATGAGATAAAGACAAATAATTTTTTTAAATGTGTTCTTTCAGGTGGATCTTCACATCCCTGCTACAGAGAGTGCATCGTTGGCCAGAATCTTTCGTGCAATTACACCTTCACCCTCACCCAGTATACCTCCATGAGCTACGCCTGTCGCGATTGCCCGATGAAGAAGGAAGATTGTCTTCGCGAAGGTTGCGTCACCGCGGGAGGTCACGTTCGCCCCATAACCGTCGCGAATCACATGCTTCCAGGACCCAGCGTTCAAGTTTGCGAAGGCGATACTATACGAGTGACAGTCGTCAATGCTTTCGCCAGTGACAGCGCAACGATTCACTGGCACGGTATTCATCAAGTGGACACTCCGTTCATGGACGGTACACCATTCGTAACGCAATGTCCGATTCCTCCCCACAATACCTTCGAGTACGTCTTCAAAGCCTCACCGGCCGGTACTCACATCTGGCACTCGCACATAGGTATGTCACGGTAAAAATAAGGACATGTTAAACCCTATGTTTAATATCGTGTTCCATCTGTAGGTTTCGAGGAGGCCGACGGTCTCTACGGAAGTCTGATTGTTCGCAAGTCCGACGATCCTTTAGGAAGATATTACGATTGCGACCTCGCCGAACACGTTATGATAATATGGCACTGGTACGATGCTTCGACGGCGTTTCGTTTGGCTACGGCACTTCACACAAACTCCGCCGTTTCCGGTTACGGTCTTCTCATCGACGGTTTGGCATCGATCGCTAAGATATCGTCGAACAACACCTTCTACACGACACCTCGAAAAATATTTCATGTCGAATCCGTAAGCCCTCGCAATATACTTTTCACAACCCTGGCAAGTTCTGCGACTTGAAAAACCACCACCAAACTACCTTCAAAGCGACCGAGTAAACGACCGGTCGTTTTTGGACAAAAATACGTCCTCGAAAACGACTGTCAAAACGACTTTATCCGTGTCCGTACCAGCCGCATACGAGCAGCTTCCAGGGAGGGCTTTCAGTCAGGTGGTTTTACAATTAATAAACGAATGAACTACTGCGAAAACGACTGTTCAAAACACCTTTCAGTCCAGTCGTTTTTTTATTTTCAACCGAAGAAACGACCGCATAATGACAACCGGACCGTAAGGTCTTTTGAACGGTCGTTTTCTCGGTGGTTTTCTTGGTCGCAGGATCTGCCAGGGAATAGCCGACAATCGAAGCCTTCCTTTTATATACAGATTGGTTTTCAAAATGTAACTGTTTCAGGGCAAGAGGTATCGCTTCAGGACGATATTCAACAGCGCTGTGTACTGCCCGGTGCAGATATCGATCGACGATCATACTTTGATCGTGATAGCTTCCGAGAGCGGGACTTTTGATCCGATCGAAGTTGAATCTTTTATTATTAACGGAGGTGAGAGATACGATTTCGTTCTATCTGCCAACAAAGAACCTGGAAACTATTGGATTAGGTACAGGGGACTGGGCGACTGTGAGGGCAACGTTCGAGTTTCCGAGGTTGCTGTGCTTAGATACAAAGATTCTAAAGATGAGGAACCTTCCGGCACGACGAGTTACGACGATGCCAACAGATCAGGAGTCGTAAGCATTTTCTCTAACAGCAATCAAATCTGCTGGTATCCAATAACAATGGTATTAACGATTTTTCTTTACAATTATATGATTACAGCTGCTGAATCCAGTACAAAGCGGGACTAATTATTATCCTAATAATACAGTTGTGAAGATCGTGGAACTAAACGATACGACGCCAAATCGAATGAACATTACTGGTACACCGGATCACACTTTCTACTTCAAGTTTTCTTTCAATGCATACGGTGAGCTTCCGACTAAGAAGAAAAAAAAAACAGTAAAAAATATTAACAGTTATTAATGAAAAATTATTGAGAACTACGCTCGTTGATATTAATTTGTTGATCCGATTTTTCGATCGAGCGCGTTGTTTCGTCTATAGATTCCTATTACGCTCCCGGTCCGTATCCGCAAATGAACGACATTAGCTTCGAGTATCCGGCATTCCCTTTGCTAACTGAGAGCAGCGAGTTAACGAGCGATATGTATTGTACCGAAAGCAACGACACGAGCAAAGAGTGCGTCGATGGTTTTTGCTCGTGTCCTGTTATATATCGGGCTGCGAAGGACAGTTTGGTAGAAGTCGTGTTCGTCGATACGAGTAAGTATAGATGTAGAAAGATGGTGCACTGGAAAAAAATGCGCAGGTAACATATTTTATCGTATCATTCATATACCGAATGAAGATTCATACAGTTGCCAAAATTAACAAACATTTTTACGCTACAATTGAAGTTTCTATATAAATACAAATCTTTTTTGGTATTTTGTACTCAGCATAGTACAAAATATCAACGCACTAGTGTCTCGACGCCAAGTACTTAAAGACCTTCCTAGTGGGAAAGTATCGATGAGCAATTGAAGAATGCTACATTTTTTTGCAAAAATAACATACTTACGACCATATGAAACTCCTCCCTCCTTCCTGTCCATCCCGGGCTCAGTCGGTATCAAAAACTGTAATCAACTTTTCTCACAGGTTCCCTTGGCTAAGTCTCCCATTGATTACCATTAACTATTCGTTAAAGGTAATTCAATGGGGTTTTACCAATGTTATCATTCCCATTTGTACTACCATTTAATATACCATCCAGTTTCGCATTCGTTGTATGGTATTGTAATTCCGCTGGCATTCCCATTCGCGGAAAAATAGACTATATAAAATTATCCACTTTTCTACACTGTCTAAATATATAATAAATTTAAAAAGCTGTAATGCTACCGAAAAATGTCTCCTATTGTTCATAAATATTTTCGATCCTTAAGTTCACAGCTACTATTGTGGGTTCATTTATCCGCAATTCATTATCGCATTTATACCATTTAAACGAAAATTTCTACTCACACCATGTGATTTCCTAGTGTTTGTCGACCCGATTCTCGTTCATCGTGAATTATAAATAGTTAGACGAGCCATTGAAGATTCTCCAGCTTTTTACCGTTCGATTTAGTTCCCATTTAGTCCAAATCATAAGAAATACCATTTCAGCTGTCCCGATTATGCTCCAATTATCTACTATTAATAACGAATGGAAAAAGTGCCACTTGTTACGTCCCATTGACTTGTCAGTGAACTCTAACGAATGGGAGAAAGTACCACTTGAATTTTCCCAGGAAATTGCCATTGGTCTCCTATTGGTAACGAATGGGAAAATGTACCACTTAAAATTTTCCATTTTGTCAGTCGAGGTCCATTAAGAATAAATGGTAAAAAGTACCTTTTCAATTTTTCCCATGAATTTTCATTAGGATCCCACTGATTACCTTTTGATGCCATTCATTACCATTAAACGATCAATGGGCAACTTTGCCAAGGGTTCTCACGAGTACAGTCAAAAGCCAAGTCAGAACGAAAGCGGATATCATCTCGGCTTACGATGAGATTTTTATTTTGATCTTGAATGCCAGAATCCGTGAGAATAGTTTATTACAGTATTTATTACCGACCGCGGTATTGCACATGCTCTTGATGCGTTAGTATACGGTCGGCATATCAAATTTAATGTAAAAAAAAAAAAAAAAAATTGTATGGAATCAATTGATTCGTAAACATATCGAGAAAGCTCGATTTACTATACCGGCTTTTAATTGGTTCTTATATGTTAAATTTAATCTATCGGTGTATGCATATAAACATATTCTTACATTGAATATAAATTTCTATACAGAAATTTCGTTATCTTGAATATGATAACAAAAATCAATTCTCTGTAGGCACGAACAGGGATCAGGATCATCCCATGCACCTGCACGGCTACGATTTTCACGTGGTATCGATGGAAACAATTGGCCCTGATATCTCCTTGGAAGCTATAAAAAATCGCAACGAAGCTAACACGATACAGAAGAAACTGATAGCAGCTCCGGTGAAGGATAATATCGGAGTTCCAGCACGAGGTTTCACCATCGTTAGATTCATCGCCGCCAATCCCGGATACTGGTTCTTTCATTGTCACATTGCTAATCATGCGGAAATGGGAATGGGCGTAGTCCTCAAAGTCGGCGAAGACGATGAGATGATTCGTCCGCCTTCGAACTTTCCCAGATGCGGTCGGCATGGATTGGCAACGAGCGTATGTCCCCCGCGATCTGCGAGTATGATTGCGCGCAGTGGTGCTCAACTTTATTTCCTAGCGCCATTATCGAGCTTACTTTTATTCTTCGGCTGTTATTACTAAATAGTAAGGTAATTAATTGAGCGGGATAAGCAACGTGATATATGGAGAGCCGCTGTGCGGGGAGTAATATAGAATAAGAAATAAATTGTAGATAGTCGGGCTTAGGGAAAAAGCGAAAAAATACATAAAGGCTGCGGCAATGTCGGCAGATAATCGACTTTTGTCTCGAAATGACTAATTCGTGTGGTTTTTCGGCGGACCACAATATCCGCCCGCAATTCTCGACTTCGGTTAATTTCTCGAAAAGGGCACAACAATGCAGCTCTGTGTGTCCATTGGTCCAGGACTTTTCCATTGGCCTCTTGCCGTACGGTGTTCTCATCCCATCGTCGAATAAGCCTTAGAGCTGTTTGAGCTGTTGCTACAAATATTTCTCCATTCATCACATATACGTGGGCGTGCTATTTTTGTTGTTGTTGTTGTGTTAATCGTACGTTCATGACCAAGAGTCGATTAGTGTAGTTAACGATCGAGCGACAGAGAAAAAAAAAAGGTAAAGGAAACGCCGGAGAAGGCGAGGTGTTTTCGCGATCTTGTGGCGGTAACCAAAGTACGCGTACATATATAACTACAGCAGTTTATCCTTGTGCCCATATAAGAGAGCTTAGTGGGCGAGAGAGAACGGTGCCGTACGACAGTCGGGGTGGGACGTGAAAACAAGAATTATCCTCGTATTCATTTCTCTGCTTTCCACCGTTCTATAGTTGCAGAATAACCGCGAGTTTCTGGTCGACGAACGGGGAGTACGAGAAACAAATAAACCGTCTCCCATTCCACCCCGAAAGATCTTAGGAATATTCATTCATTCGACAATTCTACACTACGCTACTATACTTCCACGCAAATATGCCGGGGTAAGCGATGATGTGCCTCTATTTTTGGAAGTGATTTCACACACAAAAACACACACGCCCAGTTTTATTCTTTTTTTTTTTTTTTCTTCGTTATATCGCATTGCCTAATTGCCGATACTTGCGCTTTCATTACACGAGTACATTAATTACCTGCTGGTAAGAATTCCCTCGACACGTTACACGAAATTTCCGACATATCGATGCGTCGGTATATTCGGCTGTCAAATAATTTTTTATCCCGAACCAGAAACTGCTAATCTCTATCGTAAAATAATTTTCACAGTCCCGCGACTACATTGCCGAATAAAATTTTCTTTTCTCGACGGTTTTTTTTTACATCGAGGAATGGAATTTGTCTGCATTGAAGGAAACTTTTTTTCTCAACTCCAATGACATCGTAGCTTTTTTATCGGTATATATATTAATTTTCCACACATTCGGCTGCCAAACAATTTTTCATCCCGAACCAGGAACCGCTAATCTCTATCGTAAAATAATTTTCACAGTCCCGCGACTACACATTCCCGAATAAAATTTTCTTTCCTCAACACTTTTTTTCTACATTGAGGAATGGAATTCGTCCGCATTGAAGGAAACGTTTTTTCTCAACTCCAATGACATCGTAGCTTTTTTATTGGTATATATATTAATTTTCCACAGACAATGTAGTGTTTATGCGTGTATTAATTTTTTGGCGTCACAAATTTTTTTTTTTTAATCTGCCGCAAGGACAAACAATTTTAGTTTCGAGGGATAACGCAAAGCGCCGAAAGAAAGTGTGCTCGGCACTCCAAGTCATTAGTGGTACTTAGCGACGAAGCCGGTTAGTCAACGTCAAGAGTCACGCGTCAGACCCCCAAAAAGCTTTGACTATGAGCCTAGAGTTCGAATAATCTCGACTCTTATCGATATCCACGAGGTTTATCTTTGTCATTATACAAATAATAAAGATAGCTTATCAGTAACTTGGCGCTTGCGTTTAGAAGCGGAGAATTTTTTTTTTTTCATAGACGCGTAACAGGAAATGTTGGTCGAATCGGCGTGGCGACTAATTTTTTTGGAGTGAAAAAAAATAGCAGTCCGAGCGGAGAGACATTAATAAAAATGAATAATAATGCGGTCGGCCCATTTCCGATGTCGCTGTCCCTCTTGTCGCTGGGAAGCAGCGAGTTGTACGTCAGAAGAAGAGGTTTATCGCGTGAAAACAGCGTCGAGAGAGCTGAAAGAGATCACGGCGTGTACGAGGAATTGGAAGAATGGCGAGAACCTCCGCCGGTTCCGCCTCGCAATTTTCCCAATGTTTACAGTGGTCCGAACCCCGGAAGTCGATACCTCGCTTCTCCGTCCGGGTACCGAATACACCGAGAAAATAAAACAGACTTAATTTTTTTTAATTCATACATATATATATTTGTTTTTTTGTTTTTGGATTTTTTTTTTTCTTTTTCAAATTTTATTTAAAGAATATTTTTCATCATTGCAGCGTTACAGGGATGTCGCTGGACCACATGTTCTGCTCTCGCTGCAGGGACGGCTTCGAGGCTCACGAGAAGATAGTCAATTCTCACGGAGAATTGTGGCACCCTCAGTGCTTCGTATGCGCTCAATGCTTTCGTCCGTTTCCCGAGGGGATATTCTATGAATTTGAAGGAAGAAAATACTGCGAGCATGACTTTCATGTTCTCTTTGCGCCGTGTTGCGGAAAGTGCGGTGAGCCATAAAAAATTTAATGGTCACTTGAATGAATTAATTTGTTGTTGCGTGACGAATGTTTATTTATTTTTTCCAGGTGAATTCGTGATTGGCCGAGTGATCAAGGCGATGAACGCCAACTGGCATCCGGGGTGTTTCAGATGCGAGGAATGCAACGGAGAGCTGGCCGATGCTGGTTTCATAAAGTGTCAGGGACGGGCGCTTTGCCACACTTGCAACGCTCACGTAAAAGCCGGTGCACTCGGAAAACACATTTGTCATCAATGCCAGTATGCTGACTAATTTTTACAATTGTCCTGTTGCAAAATTTCAAACGGCAATGGTGTGTCTAATTTTTCGTTCGATACACTTATCGCAGTGGAGTAATCGACGACAAGCCGCTGCGTTTTCGGGGCGAGGTCTATCATCCCTATCACTTCAATTGTACGGCTTGCGGTATAGAGTTGAACTCCGACGCGAGGGAAGTTCGGTCGAGACCCGGATACGCCGCTAACGAAATGGTATCAATATCAATTTTAATTATTTAATCTTTTAAATTTTATCCATTTACTTATCTCGATCGACGTTAATCTTTAATTTACATTTGCAGAACGAGCTGTACTGCTTGCGATGTCATGACAAAATGGGAATTCCCATATGCGGAGCTTGTCGTCGTCCGATCGAGGAGCGCGTCGTAACTGCACTGGGAAAACACTGGCACGTCGAGCACTTTGTGTGCGCCAAGTGCGAGAAACCTTTTCTCGGGCATCGTCACTACGAGAAGAAGGGACTCGCTTACTGCGAGACTCACTATCATCAGCTCTTCGGGAATCTATGTTTCGTATGCAATCAGGTCATCGCCGGTGACGGTACGTCCATCTACATAAATAATCAACAATTTTATTGATTTCTTTCGTTATTTTTCGCTGTTTTTTTTTTTAATAAAAATTCGATTTTTTTTCTTCAATTTCAGTCTTCACTGCGTTGAACAAAGCCTGGTGCGTTCATCATTTCGCTTGCGCCTACTGCGATCAGAAGATGAATCAAAAGACCAAGTTCTTCGAGTTCGATCTAAAGCCCGCGTGCAAGAAGTGTTACGAGAAATTTCCCCAGGAATTGAAGAAACGTATGCGTCGTATGTACGATCTCAATCCCAAAAGACTACCGGCTTAAGCGTGTGGAAATTATTGGACACGCCAAATGCCGCATAGATTGAATAATGTGTCTCGTGAACGGTAAAGCTACTGTTAACACTATAATAACCAAAGTAACAATTATCATACTAGTATCGACAGCGCCATTGTTGTTTAACGATATATTTTTTTTATCTACATATATTATTGAAGTTAAGGGCGCAAAGCTGCACTGCCGATCGATAGTAGATATCTCTACCTCTTTCCATACTTTACGAAAACAATGCAGACACTTCTTCCACGAGTCTAGTAAATCGTAAAAAAAAAAAAAAAAAACTAATGTGCCTTTTAATCAGGATCGATAAGATACTCGAGTAATTATCTCATTGCATTTTTAACAGATAATAATCTACAATTGAGAAATATATTTTATAGATAACTCGCTTTACATAAAAATTAGAAGAAAAAAAAAAACGATTGTGACGTGTTGCAACGATTCGATCAGCAGTGAAATCTGATCGATCGTGTCCTGCAAATCGCTCCGTGTTCGTAATGTAAAACTCGTCACTGAGAAAATACAATGATAAAACGGACGAATTAAAGTACATCGGAGAGTTGAGTTTATTTCTCGGCTAAGTCTACACTAGATAGTAAGTGGGGGCAAGCCGAGGTAGGTCATTTTTAGAGATAAAACTCGATGGCAAGAATAACCGATGCGAGCGCGTTACAGCCACTATCTCACATCGCCGCTCCGCCGTCAGTCACGCTGTTAGGTCGAGAGCGCGAGCTTCGCGCGAGAATGACGTTGATACTGATATTTCATCGCAATACATTTATGTTTAACAGTAAAGCTCGCTCCGCGCTCGTCGAATAGTAGCGTACCCTGCTGTTTCGATTCTCGAAAATTGCTCGCTTTTTTTCGTGTATCTGATATAATATCTCGACTGATATCCGCTCAGGAGTGGCTGATAACGGTATCGACTATACCAGAATGTCGAGCGTGCGACTTAAAAAATTCACACGGATTTATTAGTGAAAAAAATTTTGTCGGTGAAACGACGCGCCGGAAACTCCTGGCGCTACGAGTACCAAAAAAAAAAAAAAATCATCTAAGCCACTTGCGAGGTAAGAGTTTTACATTTGCACCTTTCACGATACATTTCATTATTTCATTTATTATTATTAATTGATTAGATACAAACTATTTTACATATATTGAATTTTCTGTCCGCAGAAGCTTTAAAGCTCGTACGCGGATATCACCCGTATGTTTTTTACGTATCTTAGTTGTTCCGGCACAAATATCGCAGGGTTGATGGAGTGATTCTCCATACATATACTTTCTACATAAAAATAACGATCCATATATTATTCAGTCTACGCTTTGATGCTTTCCATCCATTAATTTAAAAATTCACATAAGAAATGCCGCAATACTTTCTACACATATTATTTCTTTCTACATATATTATTATTTTTTCAAAGTATATAGAGTACACTTGCTGGACTGAGCATTCCAATGATATCGGACTCGTGTTGTATGTTACGAGTTACAAATGTTAGTTTAAAAAAACGAGTCGTGTGTAGTATAATAAGCCGTCGATGCCCCGACTCCGAATGATTCATCATTAGTAATTTTATACGTGCCTCTCTTCCCTACAAGTCCGAGTGCGCGAGCTTATCTCTCGGAATGTACGGATCTCCTTGTGGTCATTCATAATTACTCGACACTCGTCGTAGTCGAGAGCCTCCACTGTCGATTGACTCAGAGACAATTTTCTAAAGAACTGAGCGAACAATTTTGCCCGGGACGAAACGCGAAAAGCCATTGATTGAAATTTAATAAAGCCTTGAAATATCTCCGGCAGTTATGAACGAAGGAATCGATCGACTAATCACACTTAATTTTCTCAGATAAATTGCCGCCGGGATCGAAGAACAAGGATTTACGATGGAAGCGATCGAGCCATCACCTTTAACGAGTCTACCTTCATAAGTCCTGATTTTTCAAGTGCTGGACTGAAGTATGTCTAGCTCTTCTTACGGGTACAGCCGCGTTGACGGCTCCGTCAGCGGTGTCACCAGGTGAACAGTCTGCAGTCTATCTATATATGGACCGATCGAATTAAGTGGCTATTTGGCCGATTTCATGTTAAAAAAACGCATTTTGCTTCCTCATAGAGGAAGCTTTGTTTTCGTAAAAAAAAAAAAAATTGAGATTTTAATGTCAGAATACTTAAAATAGTCTAAAACGTCGAGAAATATGATTTTTAGCTGGCGTCCGGATGTATGTGTGTGTGTGTATGTGACAGAGTTGCATCGTTTAAAATGACTATAACTCGGAAATGGCTTGAGACAGCGAGTTGAAATTTGGTACACTAGTAGAGCGATCACGTCGCTTCGTTCAGTGCTATTTTCGTGAACATTGAGGCCCAAATAGAGATTTTATGCGATTTTCAATTATTTGGAAATTCTCTGTGGTAGCTCTAACTTGCGTAAATTTGGAGCAATCGTCCTAAAACTACACATAAATATACTATTTTGATCAAAGACCTTTGGTATTGAATTTGGTCAAAATCCATCTAAGTGGTAAGATTATATGGGATTTTGCGTTTTTTGAGTTTTTTGAAAAATGACTAAAAATTGTTTAATTTGAGTAAACTTGGAGGTATCGATTTTTAATTAAAAACGGGAATGGACTAATACTGTACAATGTTTGGTATTAAATTTGGCGAAAATTGTTCTAATCGTTTAAGTTTTATGAGATTTTGAATTTTTTTGTTTTTTTTTGACAAAGTTGTATTTTTTGTCCAACACGAGTTTATGTATCAAGTGTCGCCCTAGGAGTAAAGTAATTCGAAGAGTCGTCATCGGTGAGGGAAAAATACATTAGACGTGTGGCCACAAAACGGTGAATATTGGATAATTGACTTAATAATAAAAAAAATCTTTTTCCAAAATCCTGTATTTTCGTTAATTGAAGTAGGTGCACGGATCTAACAAAACGTCTATTTTTTCGCGCTGAACCTGAATCAGCCAGTCGTTTTGCATAAAAGACAAAAACGACGTTGACGTTAAAACAAGTTGGAAATTAAATTTTTCGTATCGCTTCCTCATAAAAGTTGAAAATTGAAATTTTCATATGGCTTCCTCATAAAAGCTGCAAATTGAAATTTTCATGTGGCTTTCTCATAAAAGCTGTAAATTGAAATTTTCATATGGCCTTCTCATAACGTTCCTTTATTTGCGAAGCTTCCTCTATGAGGAAGCCAACAATACAGAAAATGCTTCTTCATAGAAGAAGCTTCGCAAATAAAGGAACGTTATGCGAAGGCCATATGAAAATTTCAATTTACAGCTTTTATGAGAAAGCCACATGAAAATTTCAATTTGCAGCTTTTTTATTTTTTCGATAATTACAAAACAATGGAATTAAAAATCCCATCCGATCGATTGTTCGTAACGGTGTTCAGATTATGTAAAAAATACTCACATTCGACAAACTGAAGGAGTTCAATTAGTTTGAACATTATTACTTTAATATTTAAACATAGAACTACAATTTTTTTGTAGCCGTACCTTCACATTTAAAAAAATATTTTCGCAACACCGTTACGAACATATAATCGCATGAGAGTTATGAAACGATGTTTTTTTTATCGATCAAGAAAATTTAACACGTTTTCTTTGGCATGACGACGAAACCCCGTTCAAAAAACGAATTTCATAAATAAGCCGTCGAGCTTTTGTGTCAGCATTTTTAGCAGAAAATTATGTTCAATTGTAAAATCGATCAATTAATAAACAAAGAAGCTCTACCGATTGCAGCTTGGACTCTGGAAGCCAAGGAAAGCTTTATACTCGAAGTAAGAATGATTCGAAGCTTAGCAAGCACAGTTCTACCTATGTTCCTCACAACCGTTTGTCGAGATACGCGACGGCTCTTGTCAACTTGATGCCCATTAGATTCAAAAGGTAATATTGCAAAGAACAAAAAAAAAACGTATCGATCTCTACGGAAAGACTGATTTATTTATGTACGCAGAGTTCCAGGATCGGAGATTCCCCTCGACAAAATTGGATTATTCTCAACCGTCTCGTTCAGTTGGTTGAACGAATATCTATTGGCTGGTTTCAAGAACGGAGCTAAGGATAAGCCACTGCCCACGATCGCGAGGCTAGACTCCTGCCAGGTCAATGGTTCGAGGTGAATAGACAAAGCCGACGAATTCATCGAGTCATAGGCTTTTTAGAATTAAGTTTGAACGGTGATTGTATTCGAGTTGTTTATTCGTAGAATAGAAGGACTGTGGCACAATCATGTCGTGGAAAGGGGTCAGGCTGGAGCATCGGTTCCTAGGATAGCTTGGCAATTCGTCAGAACGAGAGTATTGGTGGCGTCGTTTATCTATCTGTTAGGAATGATAATATCGCTGTGCGGTCCGGTAAATAATTCGATTCTCAAGTTTTATTTATCAAACTCTTCAACGATCAGTGGAAAGAAAGTCTCTTTTCTTTCGTATTGTCATTATCGAGTCTAGTCCCTGATAGACAAACGCCACGAAAAGTAGCAATATTGGCGCGATATTTGAGACATGTGCGGCACGTGTCGCAATTATTGCGCCAACTGCTACTTTTTGTGCCGCTTGTCTATCAGGGGTGGGATCCCCGTCATATCTTTCGCTAATGGTACGCTCACGTTACGATAACGTTACGCTAACGGTAAACTTACGGCAACGCGAATGTCAATCCGGGGTGGGATCCCCGTCATAACTTTTGGTAATGGTACGCTCACGTTACGATAACGTTACGCTAACGGTAACCTTACGGCAACGCAAATGTCAATGCGATGTCAGTGACAGACTAAAGAAAATACATTTTGCTCGCTTGCGCTTCGCAAGCAACTCCGAAATGTATTTTCTTTAGTAAAGAAGAGAAGAAAATACATTTTGGAGTTCCTTGTGAAGCGCAAGCAACGCCGAAATGTATTTTCTTTAACCTGTCATTGACATCGCATTGACATTTGCGTTGCCGTAAGTTTACCGTTAGCGTAACGTTATCGTAACGTGAGCGTACCATTAACGAAAGATATGACGGGGATCCCACCCCCGATGTCAATGACAGACTGAAGAAAATACATTTTGCTGGCTTGCGCTTCGCAAGCAACTCCAAAATGTATTTTCTTCTCTTCTTTACTAAAGAAAATACATTTCGGAGTTGCTTGCGAAGCGCAAGTGAGCAAAATGTATTTTTCTTTAGTCTGTCATTGACATCGGATTGACATTTGCGTTGCCGTAAGATTACCGTTAGCGCAACGTTATCGTAGCGTGAGCATACCATTAGCAAAAGTTATGACGAGGATCCCACCCCTGTGGTAACAAACTAAAAAGATTATCATTGAAACGTATAATTTCTAAAAAGATTACAATACAAAGAAATCATTTTTTTCTGTAAATATCTTAACATTACTCGTTCAGTGGAAGTTATCTAGACCTTTGAAGGGTTCGCAAATGTATGTCAAAGTACGAAATCTCGATGTAATACATTTATTTACTTATAATCAGACAATTAATCTGATTTCGGACTGATAAATAATGAAAACATTTTTTAGATTATAGTGCTGCAGCATATAATCTCCGCGACTGAGGAGAGAATCACCGTGTACGCTGTGCAAAACAATTCGATTTACAACAATCACACCCTGGACGGTAACTCAACTTTGGCCAATTCGACAAACGAGACTGCAACGATCAACGATACATCTCTACCCTCGACAAGTACATCCCTCGCCAGAATTCCGATCAACGGATTGAAACATATGATAATGGTAGACGAACTTATAATATTCAGTAACATCAGTATACTCATAGTCGCCGAAGTGGTTTCGTATTTTCTCATCGGATGGAGTGCATCGCTAAATCTTCGGTTAGTTTCTTTACTTTTTTTTTATCTCCGTTCGTCGTATTTTACATTAAATAATTGGCGATTCCATTTTTTTTCTTGTTTCCCACGCAGGACCGCTACGCGTCTGAGATCAGCGTGTCTAGCCCTGGCTTACAAAAAGCTCATACGGTCGTCGATAAGATACAAAGCTTCGGCGCACAAGGTGGGCGCACGACCTGACGAAGATTTGGAAAAAAATTAATTATTTCATTAATTTATTAACTTTACAGACCATGACCTATTTTATACCGGACAGCAAAACTCTCTATGAATTAATAGCCAACGGCCCTCTGATATTTTCTGGACCATTGATACTGCTGCTGTGTTCAATTTTTATCTGGTACTCCATGGGACATTGGGCTCTTATCGGAATCGTCGTTTTAATAACCCTCTACTCGTGCCTCGTACGTAGCTTCGTTAAAAACTACGCAATCAATATCTCCTTTTGGATGTTTCCGAGCTGATGATAATTTTTTTTCTTCCAGATACTGACTGCCTACTTGACGAAAATATTTGGTACCCGCGCGATGGAATACTCGCTGGAACGTATGTCCCTTATGCAAGAATTAATCGGCAATGTATTTCTTGCTAAGGTAACTCTGTGGGATGGTTACTTTGTTAAGAAGATCCAAGGTGAGTCTCGGGAACGGCTGGCTGGACAATTTTCTGAGCGAAAATTCTTTATTTAGGTTTTCAGGGTAGAGTAAGTCGCGTTAAACAGATTTATAGTAGAGAAGTCGCATCATTGGGAACGCGCAACGCGTTACACGTTACACAAATTTCACAGCAGATTAAGTGCAGTTATTGGGAACCCGGTAACGCATTACGCGTTACGTGTTGCGCGTAATGGGTCGTATGACAGTCTATATCCAGTACAAAGATCATTTATATGGATACAATTATATGGCGATACTCGCCCATATAAACGTATGCTTGGCAATTACGTTTAAAGTGGCATGGATGTGATCGAATCACCGAACTTCGGCTACGTTAAACATTGTAATTACAAGTACAGTAGAACCTCGATTATCCGAACCAATTGGGACCGGAGCTCGTTCGGATTAACGAAAATTCGGATAACAGAACAGCGAAGCTGTGCGATATAGCGAGGTACATATCGAAAAATGTACAGTACCCATATATTTTAAATAATTATGATATATATTTGGGGAATTTGAGGAACGTGATACATATATAGTTTTATGACATTCAACGGTAATGTCAAACCTTCATCACAAAATTCACCGTCTTTTCGCAGCCAAATTTTTTTTTAATGTCAGAGATCGTTGACTTCTCAACATCACACGAGCGCGCTAACAACGTGCTGGTCTGTCCGTTATCGAGATTCGAAAGGGTTTCTAATTTTTGCTTCCTCATAGAGGAAGCTTTGTGATGGTGAAAAAAAAAGTTGAAAATTGAAATTTTCATATCGCTTCCTCATAAAGTTGAAAATTGAAATTTTCATATCGCTTCCTCATAAAAGCTGAAAATTGAAATTTTCATATCGCTTTTTCATCAAAGTTAGAAGTTGAAATTTTCATATCGCTTTCTCATAAGGTTCCTTTATTCGCGAAGCTTCTTCTATGAGAAAGCATTGTCTGTATTTTTGGCTTCCTCATAGAGGAAGCTTCGGGAATAAAGGAACCTTATAAGAAAGCGATATGAAAATTTCAACTTCTAACTTTGATGAAAAAGCGATATGAAAATTTCAATTTTCAGCTTTTATGAGGAAGCGATATGAAAATTTCAATTTTTTTTTCCACCGTATGCACATTATGCTTACGCTTAGAAGTCGGAGGATCGGACGTTGAATCCATAACGCACTAAACTACGAACACCAGTAGATTAACGAAAATAAATTTTGAATACGTGTGTATTTGCTCGGGTGAGAAATTAATAAATACAGCGCATACGACTGACGTGCATTTACGGTAGGTGCTGTGTAAGTCTATGCGAGCTCGAGCGTTCATGAATTGGTTGTTGTTTGTAGCCCACAAGAATTTATTGGCGCGCAACAATGTTGGGATACGAGAATTTCGCGCAATAGTTCGGATAATAGAAACTTTATCCGAACCAGCGGCGGTTCGGATAACAGAGGGTTCGGATAATGGGTGTTCGGATAATCGAGGTTCTACTGTATAGATCTTATGCCGAGGGAACCCTCGCAGGTTTCGATTACATCTTCCCCGATTGGATATTTGTGCGGTCCGTTGTAGTAACGAAAATATATTGATATATCTCCGAATAAAACAGTACATGTCATTGAATTCAATCACGCAAATTTTAATTATCGATACGTCTCTTTTGAAGAAAAATGATCACGAAGTATCCATGATTATGGTTGGAAATTTGTATCTATATTTTACTCCTGAAGATTTTCATCCACTTATTGAATGTTTAAGCGAATAATTCAATTAAAAAATGAATAAAGTCCAGATAAAATTTACAACGAGGCACGTCTCGACAATTGATGCAGTTTTCTCACAATATGTGGAACAAATTCAAAGTAAAATGCGTCTATCGTATTTCAGCCATCATAAGTTTATCGGAGCATTTATTCATTTCTCATAATAAAGAGACGGAGGAAGTAAGCATATTGGCGAAAAAATTAATATTGACGAAGAAAAAGAACATAACGTAGATAGTAAAGAAGTTTTACTTCAAGCGCGGGTAAAGGTTACACGCACTTTTTTAATTATTATTAACAATAATGTATTTTCAGGTGTGAGGGAAAAAGAATTGGCGGAAATGCGACTGGGAGGCTTGAGCGAGGGATGGAGCCTTAGCATGGTCCACATTATTCCCGTGCTGACCGTCAGTGCTACAACGATGGCATGCATGCTGACGCACAAACACATCGATTCTGCGAACGTATGTATCTATTCTCTTAACCCTCTGACATCAATTTCTCAGCCAGCCATCCGAATTTCCTGCCACAGGTTTTAGTGAAAAAAATCTGAAAAAATGCAGGCAACATATTCTATCCCTGCGATAGGCGTGCAACTTTTTTTCAACTATTTTTGTTATCTGGCTGTAGCTATAAATTGGTGTCTTATTAGTCCCGAATCTGCCTGAAAAAAAAAAATTTATACCGAATGATTAAAAAAAAAATCTGTTAGATTCGTTCTATTTACCATTTTTTTTTCTATTGCAGTTCATTCCATGTCTCGTTCTCATTCTGATAAACCTCAAACACTGCATACGCAGTAGCTGGCTAGCAATGAGCAGTATTTCACGAGGTGTAACGTCTCTCAACAAATTAAAGGTATATGCGATTCGTCGATTAGATTGCGTCGAATCGGTACGAGAAAAAAAAAAATTGTAATTTTTATCATCAACGATTGCAGACTATACTCACGTTGAAAGACGCAGATCGCTTCACCGACAAGCCAATCGACAAAAATCTCGCCGTTACCGTAAATCATGGACATTTCACTTGGGAGAAAGATAAGTCCAGTCCGGACAAATCGATAAAGCGCACTTCACAGTAAATATTTTTTTTAATTTATTCTTTTTTTTTCAACGTTCATGCAAATTTGCAATTGTTAACAATATTGTGTGGCTGTCATAGATTTTACGTCGAAAGCAGCGAAAACATTCCGTCAAGATACGCCACATTGATGCCCGTCGAATCTCTCGTCGACATTAATTTCTACGCGCCGAAAGCTAAGCTCATTGGAATATGCGGCTCTCCGGGGTCCGGAAAAACATCTTTGCTGATGTCGTTGATGGGGCATTTGCACAGCGTGAGCGGGCACGTGACGATCGACGGGACGTGCTCGTACGTTTCACAAGTACCCTGGCTGTTCGACGGTACCCTGAAGGAAAATATTCTATTCGGCGAGAGTCTCGACTCTGCGTGGTACTACAAGACCCTCCGAGCTTGCAATTTGACCGTGGACATGGCTGAACTGCCGGGTTCCGACGATACGGATTTGAGCTTCGTTAATCTTACTCTGCAGCAGAAACAAAAAATTGAACTGGCTCGAGCGGTTTACACACAGAGAGACATAAATCTTCTCGACAATCCTCTCTCCGACGTCGACAGCGACGAGAGCAAGGAGATATTTGAAAAATCTATCGTACACGCTATGGGATCGAAAACCGTGATTATGATATCGGACAGAGTACAGGTATGATTTTTTTTTTTTTTACTGTGAATCAAATCGGAAAATCGAATTTTCCTGTGTGTACTGTCTTTATCGAGCTATTACTTTGACCAATACAAATATTTATTTTTATTTTTATTAATGTTCCGTTCCAGGTATACCCCTTAGGGGTTTTTACCTTAGCTCCCCCCCTAGCCTAACCGTGTACCTATTCTAACACTTTTCCTACCCGCACTTCGCCAACCTACTCTAATTCCGTGCGTCCGCAGCCGACTTACTTCCCCCTAACTGTACCGCATTCGCCGAGGACACAGGGAAACTGCGGAAAACCCATGTCGGTACAGCTGGCGATCTTCTACCGATCCTCAGGTATTTCTGCACTTGAGTAAAGTGCAGAAACACCAAAGTTTCAGAAGAAAGCGCCTCCCGCTCACCGGTCGATGCGCCAGCCAGCGCACGGCTGAGCGGTCACCCATCCAAGCACTGACCGCGAACGATTGTGCTTGACTTGGGAGACCACCGGAGCCGTGCGCCAACCGCGCATCCACCGCTGTCGGTGACCAATACAAATATTTATTGTATAAAAAATTGTACATGTCGTACCTCCATGCTTCGGGTCAGTCCGTGTTTCCTTATGCGGAGAGTGGGGCACAACGCATGTCTGGTGACACTGTGAGCCACGTTAGATTTCTTGGGGGTTCGTGGTGCATAAATTACGAAATTTGTTGTATTGGCTAGTGCGTGAAACTGGGTTGGGTCGAAGCTAAGTAAACTTGTACAACAGCCCGTAAAAAAATATGAAAAATGATAGATTTGGAGCCCTGGAAACAAATGTTTTGTTCCCCGGAAAAATGTAAAAGCTAACTTAAATTTCTTAAGCAGCCTACGTTTTCGATAATGATAGCAAGATTAATTACCCACACGTTACTCAGTGCCCGCGTTTCCTTATATTTAGTTCGATAAATAATTAATTATTTACTATAAATATACTTTGTTGCTAGCGGCGTACAATGTCAATTGAATTATTTATATAATGTCAATATTTTTGGAGTAACGATTCAAGCTTCATCCCTGGCAGAAAACGACCGGTCGTTTTCGGACGAAAGTACGTCCGGTAAAACGACTGTTAAAACGACTTCATCCGCGTCAGAGAGCTTTCCGTCAGGTCGTTTTACATTTCAAGACTGGATGAACAACCGCGGAAACGATCGTTCAAAAGACCTTTCAGTCCGGTTGTCGTTATGCGGTCGTTTCTACGGTTGAAAATAAAAAAAAACGACTGGACTGAAAGGTGTTTTGAACAGTCGTTTTCGCAGTAGTTCATTCGTTTATTAATTGTAAAACCACCTGACTGAAAGCCCTCCCTGGAAGCTGCTCGTATGCGGCTGGTACGGACACGGATAAAGTCGTTTTGACAGTCGTTTTCGAGGACGTATTTTTGTCCAAAAACGACCGGTCGTTTACTCGGTCGCTTTGAAGGTAGTTTGGTGGTGGTTTTTCAAGTCGCAGAACTTGCCAGGGATTGCATGCCCAAAGATCTACTGAGATCGATTATGAATGGCATTTTTTAAATGATACTATTTGGATAAGAGTATTAATTAATTAGAAAAAAACTGACAAATTGCACCGCACTCTCCCCTACTGCGAGGGGTAATAAAATGATGTATCGCTCCTATTCGCGATATTGCGCTGAATGTAAACGATTTTATAGTTTCTGAACAGATGCGATACAATCTACGTTATGCGGGAAGGTAAGATAGTCGAGCAGGGTACTCACGAGGAGCTTCTGCAATGGAACAGCGAGTACACCCTTCTACTGGATTCTTACATGAAAAAGTACAAGAGAAAATATTGCAGGTGCTAATCGTGAAAACATGTCGCATCGAGCACTCCACGAAAGAATCAAATGTCTAAAGGATTGAATTTTCAGGTCAGGCGAGCAGGTCAACACGTCGATGAGCCAATTGCTCACGACCCCGGGACCCAGGGGTATTTTGTCGAGTACGAGCACGGGCGCGTCGTCCAGAAGTCTTCTGGAAATTGATGTGGGTCAAACTATTTGACCAAATAAAAATTTGCAAACGCATATTGATATATGCAATATTAAAAATTGTGTACTTAATTTTTAGAGTATCCCGATGCCTGGACACGACTATCGAAACTCGGAAGTACTTGCGACTCAAAGTATTTACGAAAGAGGACTCGGGATAAGAAATAATTTTTACATGAGAAACGCCGGTGGATGGTACTTGGGGATCGCAATTTTCATCGTCTCGGCGTGCTTCTCTTTTCCCATAGCCGCTTCATCGTTGGTATTCACGTACATAGCTCAGGTAATAATTGGCTGAAACGTGTATTTTTTTTATTAAAAAAATATATATTGTAACGAATATGTAGCTGACTATTCGTTGAGACACACGATATTAGTTAGGATTGACAAGAGACGGACGAACGGACGATCGATACAAGATCGATCGTCATGTAAAACAGTCTGGTCTGACACGTCTGAACGAACAGACGTGTGACAGCTCGTGCTCGGGATATTTAGAAGCGATTATACTAATAATGTCCGCCCCCAAACTAAATACGCGCGTTACTCATTTGCTCGGTCGTTACAATATATATAGAAAACAAAAATTGAATTGTAATATTGGATTATATTTCTGCAGAAAACAATTACGGACACGACGCAGATCGTAATAATACTCGCGACCGTCATGGGTTTCGTTATATTCTGGGGTGTGATACTTCTCGCTATTTACAACAAGGTAAGCCAGCTTCAGCGATAGATCGAGAGTAACAGCATTATCGACGTGAAAGCTTGTACGTCGATTCTTACAGATGGTCTTCAACGCTGCGAAACGTTTTCACGAACGATGGTTGCAAGGATTGTACCGAGCCCAAATGTCTCTATTCAATACGATATCACCTTCGGGTCTTCTTAACATATGCAGCTTGAATCTGCAGGAAGGTTCGTAAGAGAGAACCAGCTACATTTTTATTCCAACTACATATTGATTTACTTATTTATTTAATTTCATATTTTTTTCAGTGGACTCGGTTCTACCCCGATTGATAACAACCGTTCTAATGCACGCTGGAATATCTGTATTCAGTGTAATAATCCTTGGAATTCTGTCGCCCTGGCTGCTAATACCAATCGCTCTTTTCATCGTAGCATCCGTTTTGTATAGCACATACGCGAGGTAATGAAAACTACAAAAAAAAAAAAAAAAAACCTTGCATGGTCGAGATTTCATTATTCACGAGAGGTGAATTTTTTTTTTTTAGAGCTTTGGCTCTGAGTTTGTACGAAACTAGGCAGGTTGACTCGGTAGTGCCGATGTACAATCACGCGGTAAAAACAATCGAGGGACGAGCGATTATTCAAGCTTACCACAAAGATCGCGAATTTACGAAGAAATTTTACAAGTACTGCGACAATAATTCGATGTTTGATTTCATGCTGGGCGCTATTAAGCTCTGGGTCGAGTACAGGATTAAAATGGTGTCAGGTATGATAGAAAAAAAAATCCTTTACCGATGACGGTCAATATAGCTCCGAATTGTACAAACTATAATTCGAAATTGCAGCTCTGACATTGGGCGTGGTAATATTGATGTGCGCGTCGTTGAGCGTCGTAAGAGATCGCTTCGAAATACTTGGACTAGCTTTCATTTGCACGCTGCAACTGGCTCTGAGCATCGTTCATCTGACCGGAGCGATTACCAGCGCCTATACGAGCCTCGTTGCAATCGGTGCACTCGACGATTACATAGAGGTCAGCGACGCGATTTATATTTTACAATTACTCTAAATTGACGATGGTCTGTGATAAAATAGAAATTTTGTTTCTTCGGCAGAGCATACCGAAAGAAAATGTTGGCAGTGTCAATGAAACGTGGCCGCTCGAGCACAGCATAAAATTCGAAAACGTCCTTCTCGCGGCAAACTCTGAACCTTTGAATATTGCGATAGCTTCTGGCGAGAAAGTCGGTGAGTAGAAAAATATATTTTCATCGCTCGGTGCGGAAATGGCCACTTTTCCGCCCGCTTCGCGTGCGTAAAACCGCCATTTTCGCACCTTGTGATGAAAAATTTCGTACATCCCTCGTGCAAATTAATACATTACTCCACGAGGGCGAAAAACGTTTTTCTAACGAGTGTGAGTTTGCAGCACGAGCTGAAGGCGAGTGCTGTAATCACACGAGTTAGAAAAAGTGTTTCGCACGAGGGATGTACGACATTTTTCGTCACAAGGTGCGAAAATGGCGGTTTTACGCACGCAAAGCGGGCGGAAAAGTGGCCATTTCCGCACCGAGTGATGAAAACACTTTTTCGCCCTCGTGTGATTACAGCACTCGCTTTCGGCTCGTGCTGCAAACTCACACTCGTTAGAAAAAATATTTTTCGCCCTCGTGGAGTAATGTACTATTATATACCCGCGAACGGTTGTAAACAAGTTATCAAACTATTCGCGCATACTTTTTATCTTATCTCTCTTGTTTACGCAACATCGATCGTAAATTCGATCCAAATATTTTCTGTCCATAGCTCTGGTAGGAACGCATCCCACGTTGAAGTCGTCCTTCGTCACTGCCTTGTACAGATTCGTCGAAATAAGTTCGGGTTGTGTTTACCTCGGTGACACGAATATCGCCGATCTGCAGATCGAGAAACTTAGGAGCAGTATTAATTTTATTCCCGGTGATCCTGTTCTGTTCGACGGCAGTATACGTTACAATCTCGATCCCATTGACGAGAGGACCGACAAAATGCTAATGGTAGCACTGCAAAAAGTTTTTCTGTGGGAAAAGGTGTCGAGACTCACAAAAAAATTGGACAGTCCTGCGACCACGCTGTTCAATGTGTGGGAAAAGAAGTTATTGTTCCTCGCTCGGGCTCTATTGAACGGCTCTAGTAAAGTGAGTTGAAAAATCGCTTTGCTCGACGATAATCCACTTGTGATTCACGTTATCGCTTGGTTTATTTTATTTTTTTTTCAGATCTTAATAGTAGAAGAATCCGTGGAGCATCTAGGCTCCGACGAGGATTTCGTTGAAACAGTTTTGCACGATGTCTTCACCGAATACACGATAATTGTGTTGTCTAGTCGTAAAGTACGTTTCGCGCAGCGAACTTATTGCCTCGATGAGGGAAAGGTTCGTTGAAAAATCATTGCTATGGTCGAGGCACTTTGAGTTAAAAATTAATATATCTTATCTTTTTTTTTTATTAGGTAACTGAAGCTTCGAACAGAAGATCGGATTTGTCTCAAAGTAGTATTGTCGCTTCCGATCTACTAATGTCTATACCAAAAAATATGATTGAAACTAGTTTCTAAGAACTTAATGTTATATATCGATTAATAAAATTTATACATCATTGATATTTAAATATCTTTTATGCTCGTTCGACAGGAAGACTATGTGCAGCCCATTTACTTTGAATCTTGTCGAACCATAAACTTTGTTCTTGGTCGAGCCTCTATCTAGCTTCCTCCCGACTCAACTGAGGAATGGCCTCGTGTCCTCGGATCTATCGCAGTGGCCACGTAGCTGCAGACGGCAGTGTCTTTTTGTTTAAAAATAAATTATAATCCGACCTCAGCTTACGAACCACTCATCGGCTGCGTCATACCTGCTTGACCTCACCGCTGCAGTGAGGACAACATCTAATATTCGGCTCGGTAGATCTCGATGGAAGAAACATTTTACCACCTACCGCAACCGCCGCACCCATAACCGCGCTGCAAGCTGCGTCCTGACGTCCCGACATGAGGAGATTCGGGCTCATCAACAACTGTGAGAAACGGGGATATGAATTATTAATTTTGCACGAGACTATCTCCCACGATTAGATTCTCGATGATAAAAAATAATATCGTTCGCACCTGCTCCGCACTTTTTTCCACTAGAGTTTTCATTTCTAGTCCCGTAACGTTGATCTCCCTCTGGAGATTGGACAAATGATCCATACCGCTGAGAAGTTGCACCTTCAGGATCTCGGAAAGTTGACAAGAGCCTTCGCTCAAGTCGACGATATTTGTGCTCGGCAATTCGTGCCTTTTGAAAGACATTGTTCCAACCGGATCGAAGTTTTCACGGAGAATACTCAGAGTCCTGAAAGCGGTAAGGAAAAAAAAAAAACTGACATTGGGATAAATACATTTTTAAAGATTTAACTTGAAATATTAACAACCGAGTAAATTTACCGATATGTTCTGAAGGCGGTATCCCTCACTTTGCTGCGTTCCTCCAGAAGCCTCTTCACCGCCTCTTGTAGATCGGTAGTTCTCTGGCACAAAGCCGCTTTCCATCTGGCCAGTTCCTCGACCATCAGACTGCTCGCCAAAAATTTGCTTCTCCACACTTCGCATTGTCCCGCGAGCCACTCCGTCTGTTCCTGATGAGTGCTCAGATGCTGCGCTGAGTTTAACAGAGCTCTTGCTAGTTGCAGCTTGTCCTCTGTCAGCAGGTGAACTTTCGTCTGGAGATCTTCGCCCACCGCGGCCACCAAAAGGTTTTTCAGCTCTCCGTTCACCTGCATCGTCGTACATAATTTCAGGTTTATTTCTTATAAACTATAAATAATCATAGATCACTAAATTACACAAACATTTTATGGTACCCCCCCAGTGTAAGTTACAGGGACAGAAAACGGTCCACGTATCCCGTTACATAAATTTGAACGTGGATTTAATATACTTGTGTCTAGAGATTTTACTTTTTGAAAGTTTTTTTTTTCAGGTACAAATAAGT
This sequence comes from Exephanes ischioxanthus, assembly GCA_958510785.1. Classification (NCBI taxonomy): domain Eukaryota; kingdom Metazoa; phylum Arthropoda; class Insecta; order Hymenoptera; family Ichneumonidae; genus Exephanes; species Exephanes ischioxanthus. The sequence goes on along the minus strand of OY294020.1, from coordinate 4,214,114 downwards.
ATTAAATTACGATTACTTCTATAAAAGGGTTTATTCCGGCATAATAAATAAGTATATTAAATATTGTATTAACGCTTTAAATGAAATGAGGAACAGAATTTAAATGGAGTATGTACATACAATATTTCATGAATAGAATGTACAATCACAAGTCTCAATGGAAGAATTTCAGGGTGGCTTTGGCTTTTGTCGTTTCCCAGCTTGATATATTTTGCAAAGACTTACTAAATTATTCCTTTAACAAAAAAAAAAAAAAAAAGATGCAAAATAATTTGCACACGGCCGTCTAATTTTTTTATAACATTTTTCTCTATGAAAAAGTTCAAATTTAGTGCACAATTTATCGTCAAAATTCGTTTAGTTCATTTTTGTAAACTAGGATATTTTCAATATATTTGTTCCTGCTGATTATAAATCTACAACTAATTTTACTGTTAATAAAATAGAAATTTTTCAAAAATTCAAACATTTCAAAATCTTATAAAATTTAAAAGGTTAAATCCATTCTTGTCGAATGTTATAATCCATTGTGCAATGTTATAATCTTGTCACCTTCGAAATTTTAGCCGGATACGTCCACATTTACTCGTATTTTTTAGTAATTTCACAATAACAACAACAAACTCAAAATTTCATCCAATGTAACGGTTTGGATAGATTTCGGCCAAAGTCAATTCCAAAGATCCTCGATTGATATATTATATTTATCTGTACTTTTGAGCCTATAGCTCCAAATTGACGAAACTTCCCACATTATTTTTTTTAAGAATGCAGAATCTCTTAAAATCTCAAACGGGACATCCGTTTTCATGACCGTTGTAATGAACAAAGGCAAGATTTATTATGCACGTAAAGTGTCTGTGTACAAAGCATCAACTAACAGACTCAATGCATTTGCAAGTCATAGGGATTTTCAAGGCCCAGAAATAATCTCACACGTACACATACACAAATTTGGACACCAGCTGCAAATCATATTGCCGAACATTTTAGACTATTTTAAGTACTCTGACGCTGAAATCACTTTTTTTTTACAAAAGCAGTTTCCTCTATGAAGAAGCAAAACTAAAAAAATGCCTACCTGAGCTTGAAATTTCAACTGATTCTCAAGCTGACTGTTCTCGTCTCTGAGATTCTGAATCTCGGCTTCGTAAGCTTTTCTCTTGCTGGCCCATTCTCTGTGTTCCGAGTCTATTCCCTCTGGCTCTTTCTCTATAGCTGCCTTGACTCCGGCTGCCTGTTCCCTGTCCGTCTCCATAGACTTGTGTATAGCCATTTGAGCTACCATTGTGTTAATGTCAAGATTGTTTCTACAAGATCTCTTGTACTTCTTCTCGTACGGGACTATGGGGTTTACGGCTGCCTTGTACGGCTCGTAGGGAACAAACTTTGGCTCCTTGGACTTGAGCGAATGAAGTATGTGTTTCTTGCTGTAAGTTACGCTCTTAGGCACGAGATTAACTATAGTTCCGGTGGGCGTGACGGGAGCCGTGGACGATACTTGCTTCAAGTTCGTTGGATGATAAATGAGCGTGTCTCCGAGTCGAGTTTTCTTTTGCTTAACCTCCGGCTTTTCCGCCGCCACATTTTCCATTCCGTCACCCTGCGTGCGTCCAGGACACGGCATACTTCGTGCTTCTGGAAAACGAAAAAGAAAATTCGTGCGTAATTAGACACTGGGGTGACGCGCCGAAAATTACGAAATATGCCTCGAAAAAACAAACCTGTTGATTTCTCGCTGACGATGCTGCTCTTCCTCGAGCTCGTAAATATCGCGGGGCTGTCGTCGTTGGACGGTTTTTTTTTACGTTCATCCATTATTATTGAAACGAAATTTATGGAAAAGAAATAAATAAATAAAAATCGACACCTAAACTTATGATTATGACGTAGGGGAATACAAAGTGGTAACAGCTGTTCGCCGCGGGGCGAATCTATGGGTGAGTTTCAACATTAGCCGCAGGAACTCGCAACGGTTTGCAGCTTTTGCGGATCTTTCGAAAAGCACATTTAGCTACTCCAGGCGTCGGTTAATTTTGTTGGATGTTTATTTTGCCAGTAAAGTTAAAATATTGTTCGTCACTCGATCGGTAATGTTTCTTTACATGCGTAGTAGTTTCTCGTTTGAATAATTAGGTGATGTATAAATCCCCGCCCATCTGGCCCGCGCCCGGTTGGTAGCAAAAACCTGAATACCGTTTTGAGACCGCAGAACGCCGAGAAAAAAGCAAATTTCTTTCCCCGGACAATCGGCAGAGGCAGGGAAAGAATTTTTTTTTCTCAGCAATTTGAGGTCTCAAAACGGCATTCATTAGTTTTTGTTACCAGTTTTGTTACCAGCACGGAGCAAGTGGGCGGGAGAGTGTTCCACAACCTCGCGGACCTCCCAACCGTAACTTATGGTTGGGATTCGGTAGTTTTTCCCACATCCGACCTCAAACCACCCGGTCAATTGGTGCACCAAACCAACCAGTGTTCCAACTTTTCTAAGGTTGATGTTGGGTTAGTTTTTGTAAACCAACTGTAAACCAACCATTCTTTAGACGCGATGAAAGGTTGGTTCATGGTTGGATATTATAAACCAACCCCAATTCCAACTCTTAACCCTGATAGAAAAACGGCACAAAAAGTAGCAATTGGCGCAATAATTGCGACATGTGCAGCACATGACGCAAATATCGCGCCAATATTGCTACTTTTCGTGGGGCTTGTCTATCGGGGAAGCTACAATATCGATGATTGATTTGTGGTTGATTGTTCAAAACCGACCATAAGTGGCACATGCTGTCATTAGATGGCGATAGCCAGGAGAAAAGGATAGAAGAAGAAGAAACCGACCATGAACCAACCATTTTTGACAACCAACTATGCAGCGGTTTTGCTTGGCTGAAGGTCGGAATTAGGGTTGTTTTCTAATATCCAACCGTTAACCAACCTTTCATCGTGTCTAAAGAATAGTTGGTTTATAGTTGGTTCACACAAACCAACCCTAAATCAACCTTCAGAAAGTTGGAATATTGGTTGGTTTGGTGCACCAGTTGACCGGTTGGTTTTTGGGTTGGTTTCAGGTTGGGCGGAACGCGTGGGCATCAACTTAAGGGGAAGTGAAAGTCACGTGACGGGGCCATGAGTGTGAGAGGGATAGTTGCAATTTCCAAATTAACTTTATTCAATGGTGCTAATTTTGTTGAGAAAAAAAGGAATTCGGGCGGGACGCGAAATTATCGTGTGCATCTGGCTCGAATTTGCTTTTCCCTCAAAAAAATTAGCACCCTTGAGAAAAGTTCATTACACTTTTCATTACCGACCGCGATATTTCACTTCCCCTTAAGGGCATGTGATACATACGTATCGATGCTCCGATAGTAACAAATCGCTTTCCCTATTTTCTCTGTGATTGTTGATGCTTCAACCAAAATCAAATTAGGTTTTTATAGTCAATAGATATAAGTATGAAAACCTAATTTGCTTTTGCTCGTCGTATCAATCGTTTTGGAGAAAACAGGGAAGGCGTTTTGTTACCGACTGAGTCTGCACCACATGCCCCTAAGGACATGTGAAACGACTCAGCCGGTAACCGAAACCTGTAATGAATGCGATTCAGACAGCGTAGACTTTTCGGGAAAAAGCAAAGCATTAGAGGATGTACAATTTAATACCGCGTCCGATGATACTTCCGTTTTATCCGAAACGTCAACCGGTTTTAAATGACATTGATTCGAAAAATGTATCTATCTCTCTCGCACTCACATGTCGCGTAGTACATCTTTCAGACTCAGTCGGTAACAAATCGCCTTCCCTGTTTTCTCCAAAACGATTGATACGACGAGCAAAAGCAAACTAGGTTTTCATACTTAGATTTATCGACTACAAAAACCTAATTTGATTTTGGTTGAAGCATCAACCATCACGGAGAAAATAGGGAAAACGATTTGTTACCATCGGAGCATCGATACGTATGTTTCACATGCCCTGAAGAGCATGTGCAATATCGCAGTCGGTAATAAAAACTGTAATCAAGTTTTTTCACGGATTCTGGCATTCACATCAAAAGATAAGTCTCGCCGAAAGCCGAGATTATATCCGCTTTCGATATTACTTTTTTTTTTACCATACGTGCCAGAATCTGTGAGAAGAGTTGATTACAGTTTTTGATACCGACTGAGCCCAGGATGGACGGACAGGGAGGTGCTTTATATAGTCTTAAAACCGCCGTCGGTACAGTTTTTGTTACCGGCGGCGGTATTTCACATCACCTCAACTGCGATTACAACGTTTTTCTCCATAAGCAAATGGACGGATTTTCACGGGAATTTTCGCGGGGCTGAGTACTGCCAACCACAACGACAAATTACTGTAAAATACGTTCGTAGCCGCGGTTAAATAGCCGGCAATTTACCGACTTACATCACTGACCCATAGAATGACGTACATCGGGACGTTCGTGGGCGCTGCCAAATAACGAAATAACTCTTGCATTTCGTGTTCTCTCAGGCCAACCGGAGAAAAGAAATACGGAATAAGAAATTTGCGTTTGTCGGCGATAACTCCCCTTCCCCTCTCCCTTCGAGAACACGCGACTCGGACTCTCTCGCTGCTGCACTACTCTCGCCGCACACAGCAGCATGTTTCTCGTGACGGCGTCAAAGTCGCGCTCGACGAACGTCGTGTTTTCAAAATACAAAACTGTAAACAAAGCCTGACACCGATGAAGATGAAACGTTCGAAAATCGATGTGATAAACGCGACGGTGGAATCGTATCTCAAGAGGCGTCGTTACCAGGTCAGATTCACATCGGAGATCTTTTCGATGTGCCCGTTAACGCGATCTACGCACGAGGGCCGAATACGAATCGTCGAACCATAACCCCGAGACGATGCACGGAGACTGTGCCAGTCGTCAAACTTTTCTCGACGATCCGTCCGGAAATGTCATTTAACGTTATTTCATTCGCAGGACTGCGAGTTGTTTCGCAAACCCGAGAAAATCGGCTGTCGGACCAGCGAGGAAATGGCTCTGAGCGCGACCGCCGAGTGCGGCACGTCGCGCGTCAACTCCATCGTCTTCAGCGCTATCGTCAACGACGTCGTCGCTGCCGATCAAGCCTATCAGAGGTCTACCGTTTTTACTGTTACTCGCACAATTAAAAAAAAAAATCGCAATGCAGCGACACGAAATTAATCGGCGGTCAAAATTTCACTGTTTCTCTCCGTGCGCTTGTTAAAACGATTTTTTTGTACTCCAAAGCTGTTTCAACTAAGGGCGAAAAAAAAAAAAAAAAAAAATGTTAAAATTTTTTGTACAGATTGAAGTCGTGGATAAAAAACATCGTCAACGAGAAATTCAAAATGGAGCTACTTGGCCTTCTGTATCCTGTCTTCTGTCATCTTTACTTGGAGATGCTGCACGCCGGGAACAGACAAGCGGCTATACAGTTTCTCAAATCTAATCAGAGCGACTTTGTCTCGGACAATCAGCGAGATTTTCTCGAGGAATTGTCCAGTGTGTTTTCCACGCAGGACATCGAATTGAGACCGTTGGTCAATGCCTTCAGGACTAGAAAGTACGAAGTCGATATGTCCGACGAAGCGCACATATGTCTACAGAAGTTTCTCACCAAACACGGTCATATAATAATAATGCAGGTAATCGATGAGAGTTAATGACATTTTTTTTAAATTTTTTATACAAAATTTGTAAATCCTGTCCGTTTTGCCCCGAACTCTTCCCCGGAGCCAACATTGAAATTGCCGATTTCGTAATTGTAATAACACTTTTGTTTCGTCAAGGTGATAAATATACATGTAAATATCGTGAGAAAGATTGTGGACACGACGCCGATGGACGAGGAGGAGGGCGAGAGATGCCAGAAAAACGATGTCGGAATTAACGGCCACGTCGAGCAGGTCTCAGGCACAGGAATCGATCGCGAAATGCGCGAGCTTCAGGAAGCTATTCGATTGTTGAGAAACAACGCCCATCAACCGCTCAGAATCTATACCGTCAACAATGCCATCGAAAAGTACGAAAACAGCTTCGAATAACGTTTTTTTCTTCTATTTTTTTGTTTTTTGTGAAAAGTTCATTTAGCTCTTTTTTTCGGTAAAAATCGATTGTATGGAACGGGCGACTGTCGTTTTTTTGTTCGTTCAGCGCCAGTTGCGCAAGGATAACGCCGAACATGGATAAATTAGCCTCGGGATTCAGCACGGCGGAGATACGACTGTGGGGCATCGGTGAAACGGTTCTGATGATGCCACGAAGCAGAACTCCGCCAATTACTTTTGCGTGCGACGCACCTTCCAGCAGCAGGACACCGGAGTCAAATACCGACATGTGAGTTCACTTCGCCGAGTTCAATTGTATCAAATAGATCTATACCCGATTTCTCTCTTACCTCAAGAAATGCATGTTGCGAGAAAATGAAAACTTTGAGAATACAGTAGAACCTCGATTATCCGAACCAATTGGGACCGGAGCTCGTTCGGATTAACGAAAATTCGGATAACAGAACAGTAAAGCTGTGTTAAACGATATATGGCGATACATGTCGAAAAAATTACAGTACCCATATATTTTTAATAATTATTATATATATTTGAGGAATAACGTGACATATGTATTTTTATGATATTCAACAGTAACTTCAAACCTTCATCACGAAATCCACAATTTTCATTCGGCGCAATAGAGTTGTACGTTTTTCGCAGGCAAATTTTTTTTTATGTCAGAGATCGTTGACTTGCAAACATCATACGAGCGCGCTAACAACATGCTGGTCTCTCCCTTATCGAGTTTCGAAAGGGTTTCTAATTTTTTTTCCATCGGAAGCACATTATGCTTGTGCTTAGAAGTCGAAGGACTCGACGTTGAATCGACGGAACGTTGAACGAAAATAAATTTTGAATACGAGTATAATAGATCGACTGAGAAACTAATAAATACTGCCCATACGACTGACGTGCATTTACGGTAGTGCTGTGTAAGTCTATGCGAGCTCGAGTGTTCTTAAATTGGTTTGTGTGTACCGCGCAACAATGTATGTACTGGCGCGAAACAACGTAAGGATACGAGAATTTCGCTCAATAGTTCGGATAATAGAAACTTTATCCGAACCAGCAGCGGTTCGGATAACAGAGGGTTCGGATAATAGGTGTTCGGATAATCGAGGTTCTACTGTACCGCTAATTCTCATGGTAATTATTTATTTTCATTTCATTATATTTATTCTTTATTCGCGGGCAGAACCCATTTACAGGACCGTTAATTCACTGTCCAAAAGAAACATTTGGAAACTGTATAGCTAAACTTAAAAGAATATACATTCATTAGCACTATTTACCGAGTAACAATATTCATTCGTTTTCGCTATTTGAAGAGACCATTGATAACAAACGAGAATAGAAAGACCGGCTGGTGATAATTATAAAATAAGAATGCATCTTTGATATGCGCAGGGAAGAAGCGGGTGCCGTAATTTTACGAGGCCACACGGACGTTGTTCACGACTTGAGGTTCGTTCCCGAATCGGAAATACTTCTATCCGTATCCAGCGACAAGGATATGAGAGCGTGGCGACTGAACGATTATTCTTGTGCAGCTGTATACAAGTGAGTGCAATAAAAAAAAGAAAAATGTTCACATCGTTTTTTTTCACATACATATATATTTATGTTTTGTTTTACCAAAAATACATCATTCTCATTTATTTCAGTGGTCACAATTATCCCATATGGTGCATGGACACGAGTGTGTTCAATTTGTACATTGCGACTGGTTCACACGACCGGACGGCCAAACTTTGGTCACTCGATAGAACATTTCCTCTGAGAATATTTGCCGGTCATTTTTTAGATGTCAATGTGAGTATCGCGTGTACACGAAATTTTTTATTGTTTGTCTTAGTTTGCAGTAGCTTGAGTATAACTGATATGTATTTTTTTTTCTTTTTTCTATCAGTGTATAAAATTTCATCCCAACACTCGATACCTGGCGACTGGATCCTCGGACAAAACGATAAGGCTATGGAACATCGAGGATGGAAATCTTTTAAGAGTGTACGTTGGCGCTCAATCGACGATTTACAGTCTGGCGTTTAGCCCTGATGGAAAATATTTGGCTGGAGCTGGTGAGAGATGAAATTGTAGTAAAAAAAAAAAATTATTTGTTAATCGTGTTACTGTGATATTTATTAATTTGTTTTTCTCGTAAGGCGATGACAAATCAATCTCTATATGGGATTTGGCTACGAATTCGTTGCTCACGGAGCTCAAGGGACACCAAGACACTGTAATGAACTTGGATTGGAGCTCCGATGGACAGTACATAGCTAGCGCGAGCAGGGACAGTGTGGTGCGTCTATGGTCGACTCAGGAACACATCAGCAACGGTAGCAGGTGAGAATCTAATTACAAAACAGTTGTTTATCGATAAAATAAAATAAAATTGTTTTAATCGTTTCAGCGGTTCGAGCAACTCAACGAATGATCTTAATAGCCCACAAGTATACTCAACAAATTGCTCAAGTATCCTTTCACTTCAATACTATCGTAAGAACAAATCTCTCGTATGCATTGGTACGGTGTGAAAAATCATTCGAAGTTACCGCGATCAAGAATTTTCTCGAAAGGTAGGCCCAATGATGTTGCGGCCTCCCTTTTTTCTGAGCGACTGCCACGAGATTCGAGTTACGAAATCGTAAACGCTCCTCGACTTTATCTTCCCCTACCGACTGTGTATCGGTACGCTTGCGCGAGCCGATAAAGCGTGCGTTACGTGCGTAAACAGGAACAAAATAAGCGCGACCAAACAAACGTTTAGCACCGATCATGTATCATTCGTCTTCGAAAGTCTCTTCAAGAGATCGCATACTATATTAGAGTTCGGGTAATGATAAATCCAAACTACAATGCTGGCTGTGGAAAATGCATAGTATTCTCGTCTATTTTCTCGTTAATCCGGATTAAGAGAGATATAGAAAAAAAAAAAAAAATTGAATTACCTGTCCGTGTGCGCGAAGATGCTAAACGGAAGAAATTAGTTAGATTATTCGTTATTATTTGTAACATCAATGAACACTAGGGTATAAAAAAAGGAAACAAAATACACAAACTATTAAGGATTTAAAATATTAATTCAGCGCAATGTTTATCGACGATTTTTATTACACGATTTGCAATAATGAAAATTTTACTCCGATTTGTGAGATAGACCACAAATCGAAAAAGAAGTACAGAAGCAAAAATTACTTATTTGTCTCTGAGTAATCGCGATGATAAGGACACGAAGAAAAAAAAAATCTGTTTCATGCAATTCTACTTAATATTTTATTGATCAATCGTTTGTCGATTTGTGTGTTAATCATTTGACTGATATCGTGACGTCCCCAACGCCATAAATTTATCAATTTGTCGAATTTTCTCTTTCGTTGTGTTTTTTTTTTGTTCCGTATATCTGATAATTGATTTACGTTTGTACAAAAATTATAACAGTTACATTACGTTATACGTCTTTGGCAGCATGAACATCGATGGTATATGTTAAGCTGGATCTACCTCATAGTCATGACCTAAGATTGTATGTATAATCTTCCATATATTTAAGTGAAATTGAGTTTCACAATTTAACAATTACGGCGTAATAGGTGTTCGCAGTTATGTATGGATTGTATACGAAAAATCGTCTATCTCCCCCCCTCCTAACGCTCGTATCGATCGTATCGATCTTCCTCTCCTCACATCACGCGTATAGAGAATAACATGCGAGCTGTAAGGATCTTGACACCCCCCAGGCTTCTCGAAAGGAAGCTTTTATAAATAAAAGACAAAAAAAAAACTGTAAACCACGAATGAAGAATGTAGGCAGGCTAATACAGGTTAAAAAAAAAAGATAATAAATAAAACTCGAAATTTGTAAAGCACTCTTTATGTAACTGATCAGAATTACAACAGTGGTACAAAATATGGTCGTTACGTGGGGGGCTGGGACCGGTGATGCTAACGTTTGGTGACCTCCTACGAGAGAGCCAGGAAGATTTATCTCATGCGGAACAGATTTGTTTTTTTTTTCCTCGATTGCTAAACAAAAATTAAAAAGAAAAGAATTACGCACGGGTTCGGGACTATTTTATCGTCGATTGTCCAATAAAGCGTAAAAACATTGGTTTCGGCTGTTGGACAACGAGCTGTCGAGACAATCGAATAAAAAAACAATACATTCGTAAGATAGGAATGAAAGTTGTATTCACGTACTTGTCGCTGGATACACATTGATGCATGCTTAAACGAACTTTCTTAAATTAATTACGAATTCTCGGTATACATGCGCGTATCTCGCGTACGCAATGTGATGGCCAAAAGTGCAATTGATGTCATTAAATAGTGGGGAGTTGAAATTTTTTTTTAGAGAACCTACATCATGGATAATTATCGAATAATCATGAGACCAGGTGGAAAGAAAAGGGAAAACTCAAACGTCGATATCGCTATTTCTGACTCGGTTCATCATGGGGCGACGAGTGTCGTCGACGAGGTGAAGGCAAAGTAAATGTATCCGCGAAGAAGAAACATTGTACAAATTATCGACTCTCCATAGATAATTGATTCGTATAAATTGCGAAACAAATGCACGAATCGATCGTTCATCGAAAGTCCAAGATAAATCTAGTCCGGCATTAACAATTTGAAACTATCGCTTGTATCGTCCTTTTATAAGTTGTAACGCTTTCGCCATCAATGGTGCCTTGTTCTTCTTGATGACGCCGGAGGAAGCTTGAATAACAGGACAAGAAAAAAAAAAGAATCTTTAAACTCATACACGAGTAACCACATACGTTTGTGAATGAAAAATATTTGAAACTCACAAGATGTTTTCATACGTGCCGAAGGAGGTGGTGGTACGGAGATATTGGTTGCCGCATTACTGCCACCGCTGAGTATCAATTTTTTCTTAAGATCCGAACTCGGTGTCGACGTTTTAGCGGTGCCGTACTTGGCTTGCTTGCGCAATATGTTTCGAGGAGGTTTGACAACGTTGTCGACGTAAGCGAGCTTCGCCGATCTGACCGGCACGGATTTGTCGATCGACTCTTTTATATTAGCCGTTATGTTTCTCAGCTTTACTTCCCTCTCGTCTCTGCAACGCTGCAATAATCACATCGGTCTTGGTGAGAACAGCGGCGAGGACATTTTATCGATAGGACAAAAGTTATTTTACCATATAAGTGTCACGCCAACTGTCCATCTCTTCACGCTTAAACTTTCTGAACTCTTTGTTGCAATGAAATTCCCACAGAGGATCGGTGTCCTCGATCAGGTACGGATTATAATTTTCAAGCGTGAACAGTTGATCGGCCGTCGCGCGCTCCAAAACGGGCTTCAAAATATCGTACGGAATACCGCCGGTGAATCCGAGACCTGTTAGACAATACGATAAAGACAATTGTACCGATAAAAGTGAGTCACGAGGATAAGACGACGATAGGTACCGTCTATGTTTTCCATCAGTACTCGAAGACACATGTCGTAGAGGGACGGTACAGTCGTGTAACCAGCTTTAACTCCAGAATACACTTTCGTCCTGTAATTAAAATATGAAGAATCGTCGAATCGATGCATTACGGAGCGGTCAAGCGAGTTGTGTTATTACCTCTGTGACTTTGCGTAGATAACTTCGCTCAGGGCGTTGGCTTCCTCCTGTTTCCGATGTACAGGATTCATATAGTGAGAGGGCAATGGCTTGTAATTCGGACTAATTTCCGGTAACGTCGAGGCTAGATCGACGTTTAGCGGTTCTAATTTAACGTTCGGCGCTAACAGGGACAACGGCTGAAAAGTCAAAAACTCCTTCGTTAGTACAATATTCGTTTTTTTTTCTTCTTCTTATTTGTTCGTCTATAGCTATGAGAAAATTTACTTGCGGATCGATGTTTGCCAGGGGTTCGGCTTTTACTTTAACAGCGCTTCTGCTGCTCGAACTTGCGGAAAACGAGGAGGACGGAGTCGACGACGACGACGTGCCTGGTTCGGTTTTGATGGTTTTAGTTATCGGCGAGCTCGGTGATACCGGCGTTGTCTTCTTCCGAGCTACCGGACGATCCGTGCACATACCCAGAGCCTCTGCGAAACTTGCTCCTACAAGGGACAATGCTCAACGATAAGTGAACAAACTGTAAGGATAACAAATAAATATTGTTTTCGTGGAAGCTAAGGGTTATTCTCACCGGAGTTGCAATCGATTCCACCGTCACCGTTGATTTTCTTTTTCTTAATCTTCTTCTCTTTCGGCTCTTTGAACTTCTCCTTAGAATCCTTGCTATCACTGTCCGATCTGCTCTCTCTTTTACTCCTCGACGAGTCCTTATCCTTGTCCTTGCTCGTAACTTGATCCTTAGAACTAGAGGAACTGCTGGGGTGACTTCTCGATTTAGAAGATGTCTCCTTGCTCGGACTGCGATTCTCGTCTTTTCGTTTCTCATTCTTTCTGTGATCCATCGTGGACTTGTCGCTCCTCGATTTCTCATGCTTGTCGCTATCGCGTCGCGACTTTTCGGAGGCACTCGAGGTGGACTTGCTTGAGCTATCGCGGGACTTGCTTTTCGACGATTTTTCGGTTTTAGTGGAGTTAACGGAGTTCTGTTCGACACTCGTCCCGCCACCGCGCTCGTACGCCGGCGGAGATTCCGGTGTCTCGCGTTTTATCTTTATCTTCGGTATATCATCGTCGGAGTCCGTGACGATCGACGTATCTGGAAGTATCTTGCTCGGCTCCTCGTCCGAGTCTCTCGACAATATTTGCGTCGCAATTTCATCCTGGTCTTCGCAATCGTCCTCGATCGGTGATTCGATGCTCTTTCGCCTCTTGCTGATCTCCCTCTCGCTCAGCGAACCATCGAGCTTACGTTTTCTCTGAGAATCCGAGTGACTGTTGCTCGAATTCTTGCTAGGTCCGCTGCTGCTGGATACTCTACTCGAGGTCTCCTTTCTCGTCTCGTCGGGCTTAATTCTACTCTTATCACTCGACGAGCCGTGACTCGAGGAAGTTTCCTTCTCCGAATCGCATCTGCCACCGTCGCTCTTACTTTCTCTCGAACTTTTTGATTTCTTTTCGATTCTCGACTCGCTCTTCGCTTCGGTTGTCTTCCCGTGTCTCTTGTCGATTCCATTTTTCGTAGATTTGTGCTCGTTATCACGGTGCTTCGAGCTATCCGAGGAAGACGAATTCGATGAATTCTTTGTACCGTGACGCGACGACGAATCGTGCTTGTCGGAACTGCGACTTTGCTTCTCTCGCGAGTCGTTACTTTTGTGCCTGAAATTGTCAATGTTTTTTTTTTTTTCAATTGAAGCAGTGATAAATATATATATTCGCGGGCGGTAGGTTACGATTTGAGAAAAATTCGTTACTTTGTCGGATTTCTGTCGTCACCGTTGTCCTTGTCGAATTTCGGCGAATTCGAACGATCGCTGTATCCTTCCGAAGCGTCCGGCACACAAGCCTCGTCCTCGTCCTCTCCGCTGGTCTCCTCGTCGACCACCATCGTTTTCCACTTAGCTACCAGTGCCTTTGCCGCGTCTCCGACACTCCCGTCGTATTTTCGCAAAGCATTTACCGTTCTTCCTACACCAGTTTCCTGAAGATGTTGCACAGTTACGGGTAATTTGTACAGCCTGTCTATGCAATGGAGAGTCTGAAACATTTTTTTTTTTTTATTTTTACAAATACTATCATAAATTTCAATGATACAATTATAAGAATAAGATGCCTTTTTTAAATCTGTTCCAGCTGTTTTTGCCACATCCGCTTTCTTTTTTCTTTGGGGATTTGAGTCTAGTTACAAAGGAATGGGATTAATATGATTCATTTTACACGTTTTTTTTTATCATAGATTCGCCGTGTGCAAATTCACTATAAGAAATAGCTAAAAATACTAAATTTGTGATTGCTGCATTCTAAGACAATATTATGTAATATATCATTATATATTATTATATGATATATAATAATAATAATAATAATATAATATATAATCTTATTTATTTATTTATTTATTTATTTATAGACGGGAAAAATCCCTTTTACATTAGTAAAAAACACATAATAAACCTTTAAAAGTACATAATAAATCTTTAACATATTTATAGAAAGAAAAACAAGTAAATATTTCACACTTTGTGTGTTAAGAAAAGTAGATATTTTGAGTAGAAATGACGGTAAGCCGTCGACTAGAAATTTACTCGAGGCGTAGAATTTGGTTTTGAACTACAGTCTTGAAGTTTCGGACGGTTATTATGCTAATGTTATTATATATTATTATACGTACATTATACAATATATAATAACATTAGTTATTATATATTATTATACATGGTATATCGCGCGACTAAAATTGAAGGACATATTTTCTATGTGTAAGCATATGAAATGTGTCTTTCTGATGTTGTTCGCCCGCTATGAATATTATTATTTACAGTTTATTCCAAAATATGTGAAGAATTGTTAAGGCTGTTCTGAGGTTTTGGATATGTTTTTGTCAACTAACAGTTTACTTTTTATAAAAAGCACGTTGATCTTCCATCTTTCGGTATTTACATTGTACAAGATAAGTTATAAATATATGTTTTTTTCTTAAATTTTGCATGAGCCGTTTTAAACCAAACAGCGTAAATTAATACTCGACGGATTTCCTTTTGCTGCAACAGAATCTCTATGGACATTTGTTTATGCGACGTTTAACTACGCCAAGTCCGTCAGTTTTTTTTTTTATCAACAACGGCGAAAGTACGCTGAGATGCTGGGGAGCAATCGTCAATCTCAAAGTCTCAATGATTCATTCGTGACGAATATTTTCTGCAATGCTGATTTACATTGTCCTGCTTCGCCAAGGTGTTTATCTTTGTCGGAAACATTGAAAATTCATTTCCCAAGGGGGTTAAGATCCGCGGATCTAACAGATGGTCTTTCGATACTCGTATCATCGAGCACGATCGTCGAGCTATGAAAAAAAGCGTGTGGAAATTTCGCACGATCATTGAAAACCGTACTTCGATCTCGATCAAGCTGGCAAATTTTATTCGGGGATAAAAATCGGTCGGCAGCACGGCAAATCCGTTGGGACACAGAGGTTAACGTGCTCCGTTGTCAATAACCGCAAGATACTTTGTCGTCGTCGCAATATTACGATTTCATCGTGCGGTTGGTTTATATGTATTTTTTCCTACATAAATTATTCGCAACATGTTCTTTTTTTTTTTTTTTACACACCTTGGTCTCGTTGTTGTTGCATCTTTCTATGCTTCGCTGATAATGCTGAATCTTGTCCACAACGTTCATATTGCCAGTGCCAGCTGTGCCGAGGAGACGAGGGATATAACACTTGCGACAAGTATAGGTGGAGAGGCCGAGAGGGATTTCTTGACAGTCTCTCCTCGCCGAGATCGACACTTACACTTTTTATTAAAATATAATTTTGGCGAACGAATTTTTTTTTTTTTTTTTTTTATCTAGAAAAAATATTCGGACCTTCCGTGGTGATGCTTCGTATTCGAGAGCCTGATTATTTATTGACTCTCGCGCACGCACGACCCGCCGTCATGATCCCACGTTGCAACTCAATCCTCCTCTCGGATACGATTTGCTATATCTGTGATCGGGCTTCTCGCGATCACAGGGCATGGATCGTCGGTTCCAGTGTACGTGCAAAAATCAACTGGCGAGGAAAGCGTGTGTAAGAGTATTTCGAACGTGTGTCGGTAAGGCAGATTGATCGATAGCGACTGGTGTTTTATAAAAATTGGCGCGCTCGCTACCGGAGAACTTTCTCGACGAAATCAGAAAAATAATACGATCGACTCGCAAAATTTGCGTAATGCCGATAAATGTTCCAACGAAATACACGTACAATTGGCATGCTTTACAAATTAAATTATCGAGCAAATGTTTTCTAACAATAATGAACTCACCGATTCAATGTATTACATTGTAGCGATATTGCCTTTATAGAGCAATTATAGTACAATGTGCCTTAAAAATTTCGATTTCAACAAAAAAGATAATATTTTATTGTATGAACCGTTTTTTTCGCTCGTTGAAACGACGGAGAAGAGACGAAACCAGACGGACAGTATTATCTAGAGTATTTTAGTTCGTTGAATTGCCAGCGCCGACGTCCTACTTTCGTCCGATACAGCACTGAGCTGATCTCGCCCGGGCTATAGAGCGCGCGCCGAGCGTATAATATCCCAAGCCGCCTTCGATCGGTTGACGCTAGTACGTACGGGAGTAGCGTACAGTCCGGAGTCGTTGTTACATCGTCATTTTTGTTCCTCACTGGCCGCGAGTGCGAAAGAGTTTTTGTTTTTGTTTTTTCACTTGGGCGTCGCGAGATCGTCGCGCGGACTATAAAAAGAAAATAAAAAATCGCAACGCGTCGATCAGTGCTTGTAATTTTGACCGTCCCGAGTTTCGTTCGTAAGAGGATAAAAGAAATAAAAAGAAAAAAAAAACAGCGATGTTCCATCTAAAGAAATTAGCGAGACCGGGTGGAGCGTTGAAGCAGGTACCGGCAGCCGAAATCCAGAGTGTTCTGGCCCGAGCGGTTCCCGCGACGTCGACTACGAATCGCAACTATGCCGATCATCAGATTCCCGACAGGCTCAAGGACATTCCGATATCCGAAAATCCAAAATTCTTCAATATGGTCGAGTATTTCTTTCATCGCGCGTGTCAGGTCGTCGAGGACAAGCTCGTCGAGGACGTCGGTTATCGTTCGAGAATGACCCTCGAGGAACGGAAGAAAAAGGTCAAGGGCATTCTCATGCTCATGGAACCGTGCGACCACATACTCGAGACTTGCTTTCCGCTCAGACGAGATTCCGGCGATTACGAGATGATCACCGGTTATCGCGCCCAACACTCGACCCATCGAACACCCTGCAAGGGAGGTCAGTATCCCTTCTCGGCATCCTCTTCACTTTCAGTTGATCACGTGTTTTCATCTTTTTTTTTTTTCTTTGTCCTTTCTTCACACTTTTTTTTCGTCGATGCGAGAAATCTCGCGTAGAGTCGCAGCCGACGTCTTCGGGACGCTCTGGCGCGGTTATAGGCCAGCTATTTACGTAATGTGTGTGTAACGCAAGGTTCTATATTTAAAGGATATATAGATGGCAACGGGAGAACGGACTAATTAGTCCGCAACATTTTCTTTACTCGGCATTGTATGTACAGAGAACCGGCGAGTGTCCGCACGTTCGATCTTAATTCCGACGACGCCACGTGGCGATAACGCGTCTAATCGAGCTGTCTCAGATTACAGAGTTGTGTGTATTAGCGTCCGGAATTGTGCGAACGTGTTTCTCAACACTCGCGTTTCACATTGGCGTAAAATAAAAAATTCCAATACCGAATGATTCTCGGCTCGGTGTTTTTCACGACGAGCGTAGCTTAGCGCTCACGTGACTATGTGTAGGTCTCATCGAGCGAATATTCAATGGATCCATGTTTGTGCGCTTGCACGTACACGACCAGCGTGATGCGTGACACGAAGGCGCGATGTTTCCTCCAATTAGCATATGCCATTCTATCGTAACGACTGTCGCCTCGTTAATCGTATTAACACCGAAACGTCCGCTCGCCGATCCGGCTGTTGAAGATCGCGTGGGCTTGGCGTAATTCGCGTATCGACGAGACTATTTTTTCTCTCGTCTCCGTAATTAGAAAGGGCGAGAGAGCGAGTCCCAAAAGACCTTCGGGGCATCGCACTGCCGAAACTCAGAGAGCTTTTTTAGGTCAACGGTTCGACGTAACAGACCCGTAGAAAGTGCTCTGCTGCGCCTGCGAGCTTTCGACACGCGTTTAACGGACTCTTCTTTATTTTCTCACGTACGGAAAACTATTCTTGGATTCATTCGTAACAGAGCTGGGCAAAATACTCGAAAGTACTTAAAATATAAAATACAAGATACTATAAGTATTTAAAATACAAAATACTTTTTGTATTTTAAATACATTTATAAGTACTGTTTTAAATACTTCGTAAAAATCAATACAGGTGGATGGACGGACAGGACGGACAGGGCGGTTGGGACGGGTGGGACAGTGTGGGACCGTGGGACGGGTGGGACAGAATGGGACAGGATGGATGAATTTTGGACGGCTAAGTCGGTTTGGTCGGCCAGATGGATGGTCCATTCGCCGCCTTAAGGTAGTATTAGCGGACAGCCTGAGCCCACGTGAGTTCAGAGAGAATTGAGAGCGATTTGCGAACACTTCTCGACGGGATAAAAATCTGAAAAAAATCAAGCATATGGAAGGTGCTGAAAAGATTGATTATGCATAATAATAATTCCAAAATTCTATTAACAAATGAATGAAAAGAAAATAGTTCAACAAATTCCCCGGCAACTTAACTTTTTTTTCATATAAAAACAATTTGTTAATCTTTTTGAACACGTATGAATTTTTTCAGAATTTTATGTAATTTTTGAAAATGACGTTTTTTATTAATTAAAACGCGATTTTCAAAAATTACACAAAGTTCTAACAAAATTCATACGTATTCAGAAAAATTAACAAATTGTTTTCATAAAAAAAAAAGTTAGGTTGTCGGGTGATTTGTTGGAACATTTTTTTCACGTTAATTTGTTAGTAACATTTTGGAATTATTATTATGCAAAAATAATATTTTCAGTACCTTGCATATGGTTGATTTTTTTCTGATTCGTATCTCATCGAGAAGTGTTCGCAAGTCCTCTTTCAATTCTCTCTGAACTCACGTGGGCTCAGGCTGTCCGCTAGTACTACCTTAAGTAGCATAGTCGGCTTAGCCGGCCAGACCGTATAGAGAAGACCGGGGCAAAATGACACAGCGGGGCAAAACGGGACAGTGAGGGCAGAACTGAATTTTCCAATAATCTTTGGATGCCACATTTTGTCCCAACGACAGATCCAGATTTTCAAACCCGTTTTGCCCCACGCACCACCATCGCCACCATCCAAAAGTTATTGGAAAATTGCGTTTTCTCTCATTATCCCGTTTCGCCCCGCTGTGCCATTTTGCCCCGCTCTCCCCTAGCCCTACTCCATATTGGAAACTTTTTCTCACAGCCTTAATATGGCGAAAACCGAAAGTATTTTGTATTTTGTTCTTAAAAACCCGAAAAGTACTTAAAACACCAAAAAAGTATTTGAGTACTTAAAATATGTATCAAGAGACGCGGTAGCGTCTCTTGATACTTATGAATGAGTACTTAAAAAAAAAAAAATTTAAGCGAGCGAAGGACGCTACCAAGTAGTTATACTCCAAAATGCCGGAAGTATATTTTTGCACTACCTTACCTCTTAAATAAATCATCGGATCGAAATGATATTAAAATTTTAACATAGAATGTCTATCCAAGCTTTCCAGTTCGCTTAATTCCGAACACATTCGTTCGGTGGATTCTTGTGTACGATGATCGCGATCAGCAATCGATCCAAAAATTTTCGATTTTTAAAATGCTCAAAATACATCAAGTATTTAAAATACTGCCCAGCTTTGATTCGTAATACGTCTCGGTTCGTCCGAAAATAGTCGCATATTCCGACGATAGTTTTTAATATTTTTAACGAATCCTCGCTCGACGACGAGTATTGTTACGCCGCAGTTTTTTTTTCCAGAGCTCGAACACCCGCTGGCGAAACGGTCTCACAGTTGTAGGGTTTCGCTGATTAGACACCCACCCGTCTACCATTCTCGTCGCGTCCGAGCGTCGACGATGATTAAAATGTTTACTCGTTAAACGCGAGTGACGCTGTTTCTTGCCTGTTATTTTTTTGACGACCGTAGGCGGTTTTTTTTTTATACTTTCCAGCCCCGATCTTCGCTATTGTTCGATGAATCGAGTGATTCATCGCCAACAATGGGACACTTGACATGCACTATCGTACATTCCATCGGGGTTTTTTTTCTATCTGCTGAGTCAATTATATTTGCTATTGGCAACAGAGGCGAGTCTCGAGAAATCACGAGGCACGAACGATTATACTTGAAATCGATAACAACGCGTCATCGAAGACTTGTTCGGCGGGAGATCATTCATAAATTACAATGTTCCTTCGAGTGGGACGAAAACACTTCAGACTTTTTTTTTTCTTTTAAGACACTCCTTGCGAATAGTGTCCAGAGAAATGAGAGGAAATTGCAAACATTTCTGGATGGTATCTGAATCTGAACAAAATCAAGCATATCGAAGGTGCTGAAAATGTTAATTTTGCATAATAATAATTCCAAAATGTTATTAACAAATTGATGAAAAATAAAATTGTTCAACAAATCTCCCGAAAAAATAACTTTTTTTAAGTTAAAAATGATTCGTTCACTTTTCTGAATGTTTTCAGATTTTTTAATTCACTTTGAATTTTTTTTTTCTGTGGGAAAAGTGTGTAACAGCATTCAAAGTGAATTGAAAAATCTGAAAAAAATTCATACGTATTCAGAAAAATGACCGAATGATTTTCATTTTTAAATAAGTTAGGATTGCGGGAGATTTGTTGAACATTTTGATTTTTCAACAATTTTTTACTAACATTTTGGAATTGTTATTATGCAAAACTAATCTTTTCAGCACCTTTAATATACTCGATTTTTTTTCAGATTTTTATACCATCCAGAAGAGTTTGCAATTCCCTCTCGTTTCACCGAAAGTTATGCGAAGTGAACACTATTCGCAAGGACTACCTTAACTCTCACTCCATGTAGGTATTTTCGGCACCTTCATTCCATGTACCGGGGTCGTTTTCGGCGACACGCTACCACACCCACAATTATTGATAGAAACATCTGAAAAAATGCATGATTGATCCTTAGAATGTCCTTTTGAAGTGCGAACAGGAATTTTTCGGATATTGTTATTTAAACAAAAAATATTTTATCAAATATCAAGCAATGCTCGGAAAAAAAGTTTTTCGGGTTTTTCGGCCCGGACAAAAACGACCACCCTACATGGAGTGAGGGTTAAGTTATAGCGAACGTCGCAATCGCATTTACATCGAACCTTTCGCCGAGCCAATGGCCACTGAAACGTTAATCGTTAATTCAGAAGTTCAAGGAAAATTTGTCCCGGACGAGTCGTCGTACGCGGGAAGCGTTCGACTTTGCCAAGACTTTGACTGGCGAATGCGGGTCAATCACACTCGGTTTAGAATGCCCGGTTCGAACGGCGCGAAGACCACCGAAGACGTTAACAGCCTTTGTAACCCGAATCAGCTGACTCGGTAACGAGGCCGAACAGAATCCCACTATCGTAAGAGGTTTACACTAGGGCGAGCCACGTAATGCGCGGAGGCGAGCTGTTTTCATTCCAAACAATTGCAAAAATAGCTTATTGATAATATCTATTATCAACTCTTTAACGACCTCTTTGCTATTGAAAATAAAATGGTTTTTTCTCAACTGTTCATCACTTTTATCTATCGAAATGTTTCACAAAAATCACTTGTAAAGAATTTAGTTTTTTTACTTTTCACATTGAAATAATTTTAAAAATTAAAATTGAATGAAATAGAGTTGAATTTTTCATTTGTTACGCATCGCTATTTGCTAGATTATCCCAGACGTTTTTTTTAATGCAAATTGGAGATTATATATATTTTTAATGTTAATCTATAGATTATTAATAAAAAGTTCACTTCAGCATTATAATGTACGAGATTTGATTTGTCGTTTCCTCAAAAGCAAAAAATACTTTTTTGAAAGTTTTTTTTTTGTCAACATTTTTTGCATCATGTATTTTTTTTTTAGATTGTTTTGATAAACATCTTTTTTTAAGCATTTTCGTGTATGTACTACTTGGCTGGTTTGATTTGACTTTTATCGATTTTTTTTGAGATTATCATACACATATTTTTTTTTATTGTTTTGATAAACATCTTTTTGGAAGAATTTTTTTGTTAAGGGACTACTTTGATAAACATATTTTCTGAACGAGAATACAAATTTTAAGTACTTGGCGTACCTTTTTACTTTAAAAAAAAAAAAGTATTTTTTGCTTTGATTTCACGTATTTTTGACATCCAGGCATGTAGTTTCATTGATTATTACCAACATGCAGGCAATACAGAACGAAAACATTGTGTATAGTAGATAATACGATGATATATATAAATAAACGATCTTGAAAACTAAACGATTCACTAAAAATTATATATTACAATAATAATAATTTTTTAAAATATGATTCTAATTTACGAAGTATTTTTTTAACCTCTCATCTATCGCTGTTCCTTTAGGCATGTGAAATACCGCGGTCATTAATAAAAACGGTAATTAACTTTTTTCACGGATGTTAGCATCTGCGGTCAACAGAATAGTGTCATCGAAAGCTGTAATGTAATCTGTCTTCGATGACACTTTTCTTTTTACCTTAAATATCACCGTTCGTGAAAAAGTTTTTTTTTTAAAGATTTGTTCCATTTTTCCACCGTATACCCTTCTGGGTTTTTACGGAACCCCATCCCGATTGCCCCCTAGCACTCCCTACCCGCACTCAGCTAAGCTACCTAACTTTCAGTGCGTCCGTAGCCGACTTAGCTAAGCTACCTAACTTTCAGTGCGTCCGTAGCCGACTTAGCTACACTGTACCGCATTTGCCGGGGACAAGGGGAAACTACGGAAAACCCGTGCCGGTACAGACGGCCATATTCTACTGATTCTCCTGTATTTTTGCACTTTAAGTAAAGTGCAGAAACACCAAACTTTCAGAAGAAAGCGCCTCCCGCTCAACGGTCGATGCGCCAGCTACCGCACGGCTAAGCGGTCACCCATCCAAGCACTGACCGCGAACGATCGTGCTTGACTTAGGAGACCACCGAAGCCGTGCGCCAACCGCGCATCCACCGCTGTCGGTATGAAAAAGTTTATTACAATTTTTATTACGGACCGTGGTGTTTCACCTGCTCTTAAGACGGTGTGGTATAACCTCCCGCCCACCCCATGCCCAGTTGGTAATAAAAATTATACTGAATGCCGTTTTGAGACCGCAGTCTGCCGAAGAAAAAGAAAATTGTCGTTCGCTGGAGAATCGGTAGACGCAGGGAAAGAAATTTTTTTGCTCGGAGTCTGCGGTCTCAAAACGGCATTCATTACAGTTTCGTTATCAGCTGAGCACGCGGTAAGTGCGTGGGAAAGTGTTCCACATCACTTTAAAACGCAAACTTCTCTTTTACGCTGATTTATTTCAAATATACAAAACTTTTACTCGCAATTATGTATGTATCTGATACAGCTTTTGTATATCGTTTACAATTGAAACATAAGTTTTGTATCGTATTTGGAAAGTAGGAACTATTTACAGCAGCTTTTTTTATTTTTGTTATTTTTATTTGTGGATTCCTTCAATGTGTACTGTACGTATATGTATAAATGTCGTTGAAGCAGTCGCTTCGCAAGCCCTGGTCGCAAAACGTCGGCATAACGCCCAATAACTTTTAACGATTAAAATAATAAAAACAAAATTCTTCGGTCTTTCGGGAATAGTAAAATTGTTGTTGTAATTCAATTTTATTCGGTAGGTGACTTTACAAGTGTATTCAGTCTTCGATATAAATTATAACTATAGTATTTGAGGTACAACATTGTTACTCGTCGTTACGTACAATTTTTTTAATTTCCACATTGCTTCCCCATCAAGAGACGCGGTAGCGTCTCGACGCCAAGTACTTTAAAAGTTGAAACTTCAAATTTTCGTATGGCTTTCTTATAATGTTTCTTTGTTCACGAAGTTTCCTCTATGAAGAAGCCAAAAATACAGAAAATGCCTTCTTATAGAAGAAGCTTTATGAATAAAGGAACATTATGAGAGGGCCATATGAAAATTTCAAGTTCGAACTTTCATAAGAAAGCGCTATGAAAATTTCAATTTTCGACATTTTTTTTTTTACAATTGTTTGAAATTCTTTCAAGATTGTATTAAGATTGTTTGTTTGTTATTTTTAAAGATTGTTTAAAATTGTCTTCCAATAGACATTTTTTTTGAAACATAAAAAATGTTAAGAACTGGTTGTACCATTTCTGTTTTTTTTTTTTTTTTTTTTTTGATTAACATTAATTTTTATATAAAATATAAAATAGTCCAATTGCTTGATAGTCCTATCACTGTTTCTGCACTATGTATAATGATTTACGTAAAACAGAATTATCGCTCTGTTTTATTTGGACTTATATTGTAGGAAATGGTTTGAGTCCGGAATTGTCCTATTCCAAGCTTTGACGCAGAAGCAATAATATAACATTTACCTGTTTTGGATGGTGACGAAAGGCTCCTCCGACTTCTAAAGTAGTTGCTCTTGATGCTCTAGACCTTCGAAGGTAGCTGCATCAGAATCAGGAGGTGGTTTTCATCATGCGTGATGGGTAAAGACATCTTTTGATTCTGACGCAGTACCTCTGAAGTTCCAGGGCATCGAGGGCATCTGTGTTGAGCTGGAGATGCCTTTCACCACCATATGCAACAAGTATATTTATAAATTATAAATTTTCACTGCGTGCCTTTAATTATATATTCTCTTTAGATTGTTCCCATCAACAAGGGGAAAAGTTTCAAATAGAATGCCAGCACCGTGAGGAAAAGATTTATTCTTCAGTTTGGATAAATAAATGAGTTCATGTTTTCCTGACAGAGCGTAGATTCCATTTTAAAAAACTGAACCATCTTGCTGTCAAATATATCCAATATATTCGTTTAACATTTGACAAAAGCAAAAATAAAACAAAACTTCAAAAATAGGTTAGTCATAAAAATATCGAGAAAATTTACTTTACACGTCGAACACATAATTAAACGAATAAAAATATATTTATTTTATGATATATGATATTTAATAATCAATTTTTTTAGACAAATCTTTTTTATGGACACTTTTACGTACAAGTTTTCATTTTTAATTTACTATAGGTTCACTATAGGGGTGGACACTTTCTCATTTTGTTTTCGGTTTCTTCAATTAATTTAAAAAAAAAAAATTTGTTTTGCCGAGCGATTAACCGAAATGCGAAAAGTGCTGCGCTGATATATACGAAACAAGAGAGATGGGTAGAGAGAAAGTGCTGCGCTGATGCGAATCCGAGAGAGATGGAAGATGAGTCAGCTGGCAGACGCATGCGCAGTAGACGCGAGGACTCACATCACAGGACACTTTTATAATATTTTCGGACCTCGTGAGGGATACGATTACCGTATCTCAGCATCTACCTAACAGTTATGATCGTAACTAGGCGCGTTGGAAAGCTCGTGTCCTATATATATCATAAAAGTGTCGTCGGAATTTCGATTCGATGCTTCGTTTTCGAAAAAATCGAAAAGCAAGAATCCACTTCCGGCGTTTTGAAGTATTTATACTTGGTAGCGTCTCGCTCAACTCGCTTAAAAGCTTTTTTTTAGCACTTGGCGTCGAGACGCTACCGTGTCTCTTGATTGGTAGCGTCTCGCTCAACTCGCTTAAAAACTTTTTTTTAGCACTTGGCGTCGAGACGCTACCGCGTCTCTTGATAAAATTTTTATTTTTCATCCGAACGTCCATTACGACCCGTAATTCAGTTAATAACAAACTTCTGAAATAAAAGATTAAACAGAGCTTAAAAACAGGCATAAAAAAATGTCAGGATAAGACCAGTACCGAGAGAAAAAAAAATTAAGTCTCACTAAAGTAAAAAGCAATTATGTGACCGCGGGGACGCCATAAAAAAAAAAAAAAAAAAAACGTCCGCTCCTGAAACTGATAAGAAATAAGCTCAATGATTTGCGAAATTAAGCGATATCGAAGGATTCCCCGTCGCGGTAATTAAGGAAGGCGCGTCGCCAGTAGATTACGCCCGACTTATCGGTGCCGTGCAGTCTGTCCTCTCTGCGTCCTCTCGTGCAATCGCTGCCAAAAGTTGACTAATCGACTATCACCTTACGAATTTAGATCGATACAGACGTATAAATACTATGTCGGGAATCCGTCAGGCGACCTCTCTGATATTTCGGTCCATCGCATTTTTTTCTCCACCGCAAACAATATTTCTTGCGCGCTTCGCATTCACAGCTTCGAAAAAAAAATACTCCGGGATGGAAAATGCACGTATGCGGGACATTCGTCAGCTGCCTGTGCGGAACGAGTTTGTTCGCTTACTTAGCGATGCCAAACAATTTATTATACACACAAGCCTTTCCTTCAATAATACACGACAGTGTTTGCGCAGCTACGTCCGCGGTTTACTGCTAACTTGTTTTGTAGAAGGAAAATCATGTTATTGAGAGAAGCAAACGAATGTCTTAAAATAGTTCGTAGAACCTCGACAGGCCTGGGTTGACGAGCTGCGTGGGCGGAACGCGCGCGTGATGCTCTTGTTGTTCGAAGAGTTAAGAATAGATTTAATAATAATAGTAATAATAGAATAGAGTTAAGAATAGAATAGATCTTTAGATTTCTATTTTTATTCCTTGTTGTTTTGTTTTGTATTATATTAATCTTTTCCTTTCTCTTTTAAATTAATTTCTTGTATCTTTTATTTGTCAGGTATCCGTTTCTCGATGGACGTTTGCCGGGACGAGGTGAAAGCCCTGTCCGCTCTGATGACCTTCAAGTGCGCCTGCGTCGACGTTCCGTTCGGTGGTGCCAAAGCCGGTATCAAGATCAATCCGAAATCGTACTCGGAGCATGAGCTGGAAAAGATAACCCGAAGGTTCACTCTCGAGCTCGCCAAGAAGGGCTTCATTGGTACGAGCGTAACTCTGACACCGTGCACTTAATTAATTTTTGAAAATCGATACCGAGCTCAGCCTCTGTTACGGAACAGAGGCTGAGCTCGGTATCGATTTTTAAAAAATTTGCATTTTCTCAATTTATTTTCTCCAGGACCCGGTGTCGATGTGCCCGCACCCGACATGGGAACCGGAGAACGAGAGATGTCCTGGATCGCCGACACGTACGCCAAGACGATCGGACATTTGGACATAAACGCTCACGCCTGCGTAACCGGAAAGCCCATCAATCAGGGTGGCATTCACGGACGTATCTCCGCTACCGGCCGCGGTGTTTTCCACGGATTGGAGAATTTTATCAACGAGGCCAATTACATGAGCATGATCGGTGAGGAAACTCAACGACATTCTTATCTCTTGACACGAATATTTTTTTATATTCCGTATTTCTCAATCAGAGCTGGGCAGTGCTCAAAGTACACGAGTACTCATTTGGTACTTAAAGTACCGAAGTACTTTTCGGTACTTCAAGTTTAAATTCCCCGGCAACCTAACTTTTTGTTCATATATAAACAATTTGTTAATCTTTTTGAACACGTATGCATTTTTTCAGAATTTTGTGTAATTTTTTAAAAATACGTTTTTTTATTAACTAAAAACGCAATTTTCAAAAATTACACAAAATTCTGAAAAAAATTCATACGTATTCAGAAAAATTAACAAATTGTTTTTATTTTTAAAAAAATTAGGTTGCCGGGTGATTTGTTGGGAATTTTTTTTTTGCGTTAATTTGTTAATAACATTTTGGAATTATTATTATGCAAAAATAATCTTTTCAGTACCTTCCATATGGTTGATTTTTTTCTGATTTTTATCTCATCGAGAAGTGTTTGCAAGTCCTCTTTCAATTGTCTCTGAACTCACGTGGGCTCAGGCTGTCCGCTAGTACTACCATAAGTACTTTTGCTAAGTACTTGTACTATTTTCTTCCCAAGTACGATTGAATCAATGTTTCAATTTGTAATGTTGAATATAAAAAGGTGCAAAGTAATTTGCACCTTTCTGCAAAGTAATCTTCACCGCCGATTACAAACATTTAATTCATTTTACTCGTAGCGTGATATTTGATTCAGTAACTCGTGTCGGACGTAAAAAAACTAATTTAAAAAAATTAAAAATGGTTAAAATCCCATAAATCTTGAACGGTTAAATCAATTTTCGTTAAAATTAATACCGAAGAGTGTATTGTGATAGTTCATGCCAGTATGAAATTGAAACTCGATACCTCCATGTTTACTCGAATTAGACCGTTTTCCAAAAAATTAAAATCCCATAATATCCGACCGCTTGGATGGATTTTGATCAAATTCAATGCCAAAGGTCTTTCATCAAAATATTATATTCGTGTGCAGTTTTAGGACTAGAGCTCAAAATTTACACAAGTTAGAGATACCACGGACATTTTTAATCTTGTTCGCACTTGACACACATTCAAATGTGATGACGAAGAAAATCGCGATTAAGAAGAAAAAGTACTTTGTACTTTGTATTTTATAAAAGTACTTTAAGTACCGGAATTACTTTTTACTTTAAGTACTTGCAGTACTTAGTACTTAGTACTTTAAGTAATTTCCGTACTTTTCCCAGCTCTATTCTCGACCATTGTCCAATAATACTTGTAATCATTGTCAAATTGTACGAAGAAATAATAGTAATAATAAATCTGTCCGTCGTTATATCGATATATAATTTTTTTTTTTTTTCAGGTACTACACCCGGCTGGGGTGGCAAGACTTTCATTATCCAGGGTTTCGGTAATGTTGGTCTCCACTCAATGCGTTATTTGCACCGTGCCGGAGCCACCTGCGTCGGATTGATCGAGCACGACGGTTCGATCGTCAATCCCGAGGGTATCGACCCGAAGCAATTGGAGGATTATCGTATCGAGAACGGTACCATCGTTGGTTTTCCGGGTGCTCAGCCATACACCGGCGAGAATCTCATGTACGAACCCTGCGACATATTCATTCCCGCCGCCATCGAGAAGGTCATAAACAAGGAAAACGCCGGGCGTATCCAGGCGAAGATCATAGCCGAAGCTGCGAATGGTCCGACTACGCCGGCAGCCGATAAAATTCTGATCGAGAGAAACATCCTCGTCATTCCCGATCTTTACATCAACGCCGGTGGTGTGACGGTGTCGTTCTTCGAGTGGCTCAAAAATCTCAATCACGTTTCCTATGGACGTCTCACATTCAAGTACGAGAGAGAATCCAACTATCATCTACTGGAATCCGTACAGGAGTCATTGGAGCGCAGATTCGGCCGGGTCGGTGGTCGCATACCGGTCACAGCGTCCGAAGCTTTCCAAAAGCGTATCTCCGGCGCATCGGAAAAAGATATCGTACACTCTGGATTGGATTATACCATGGAAAGATCGGCCAGGGTAAAAAAAAAAAAAAATACTTCTTTCAAACACTGTTTTAAACTACCGTACATTGATTTCCTTTTTTTACTCGATATAAAATTTGTTTCCGTCGTGTTATACAGGCCATAATGAAGACTGCCATGAAATTCAACCTCGGTCTGGATTTGAGGACCGCTGCATACGCAAACTCTATCGAGAAGATCTTCACTACCTATTCCGAAGCCGGACTCGCTTTCTAAACATCCGATTAGTCGCCGGAGTCGTGGGGAGCGCAAAGTGGAAAGAAAAGAGATTAAACACGAACGACTATAACAGGAAGAGAGCTATCGAAATGGTAAAATAGGAGCGAGGAGTGGTTGAGCCAGTATTTCGGAAAATCCGTCGAGTGGCGCAGCGCGTCGACGCGGAAACCGATTCCATTCACTCGCGCTATTCGTGTGTGCCGATAATGCATTACGATAAGCGGCCAGTACACAGCATATACATTAGACGTAATTAATTAGCGTATCTACATAGCGAAACGTCCTACACTCTCTCTCAATATCTCTGCCTGCCTCTTTGCTACGCGAGATAATCACTCAAGATATTAAAAACCGAACGGAAGGACGCAGCGAATTTTTTATATTTAAATTTTTATCCGAAAGTAAAACGATAATATTTGTATCGAGGTCGTTCAAACAACTACGATGTTGAACACGAGACTTAAGAAAAAAAAAAGCATTGCTAACGAGAAAGATATACTGATAATATTGAACTTGTACATTTTAATCGAATCGATCGCAATAATCTTGCGGCACCGTCTCTGTATCTTACCAGCTAATGATCGAATCAACTGAGGGACACGAAGGATATTTCATAAATCGTAAGCTACATCGTAAAAAAAAAAAAAAAAAAAAATGGTCAAACCGAGAAATATTTCTACCAGACGCTAGAAGCGCAATGTATTATATGAAAAAAAGAAGGAAAAAAAAAACACGAAACTACAGTGAAACTGTCACATAGCTGCTGCAGAATTGCGTTATTCATATTAAAGATACATAAAGTGCGTGAATGATACAGTCTGATTTATTATTCCCACCGAGCGGAACACTCGAATGTCACGTGATCTCATATATGCCCTTGAAGATCTTTCGGCGTATCTAACGTAGATAGAATATTATATATATATATACATCTTAGGCACAGAGTTCGAACGGGTCCGGCATGCCGAAGTTTCGACGATTTTTTGGCTCGCTGAAGATATTTCACAACCTTTCGCGTAGAAACTTAACGACCAATTCGAAACTCCATGGTACACACAAAATGCCAGATCATCTGAAGAATATAACGGACGTCGAAGATCCAAACTTCTTCGAGATGGTAGAGTATCAGTATCACCGAGCGGTCACACTTTTGGAAGATACGTTCGTCAAGCACATGGAAAAGCATCAGAACATGACGGAAGATGCGAGAGTCCGACGGGTCAAGGGAATAATCGCTGTTATGTCAGTCTGTCAGAACACGATTGAACTTACGTTTCCGATACGCAGGGAGAGCGGAGATTATGAGATGATAACTGGATACTTGGCGCATCACAATACGCACAGGTATCGATGATATATACAGGTTAATTGACGCTATGTGAAACAGACCAGTCGGTAACAAAAACTGTAATACATTGTTTTTTTTTTAAGGTTCTTGAAATTTTTTAATTTTTGATTAAGCGCAAGTTATTAGCGACTTCGTCTTGCAGTTGAGCCGGAGCCGATAATTTGTTTTTTCTTGAAAAAGTTGAGCGGTCTTTGAATAAATGGATTGCAGTTTTTTTTACCGACTGAGCCCAGGCGATGGGGAGGAGTCACATCGCCTTAGTGACTCCATCGGGGAAGTGAAATATCGCGGTCGGTAATGAAAACTGTAATGAACTTTTCTCAAGGGTGCTAATTTTTTTTGAGGAAAAAGCAATTTCGGGCCGGATGCGAATTCATGAATTCGTGAATTCATTTTTTTCTCAAAAAAATTAGCACCTTTGAATAAAGTTAATTTGAAAATTGCGACTATCTCTCTCGCACGCACAGCCGTTTCACTTCGACTTAAGGGCATGTGATACATACGTATAGATGCTCCGATGGTAACAAATCGCTTTCCCTATTTTCTCCGTGATTGTTGATGCTTCGACCAAAATCAAATTAGGTTTTTGTAGGCAATAGATATAAGTATGAAAACCTAATTTGCTTTTGCTCGTCGTATCAATCGTTTTGGAGAAAATAGGGAAGGCGATTTGTTACCGACTGAGTCTGTACCACATGCCCTTAAGGTAAACCTTGCGAATAGTGTTCACTTCGCATAAGTTTTAGAGAAATGAGAGGGAGTTGCGAACACTTTTGAATGGTATTAAAATCCGAAAAAAAATCAAGCATATTAAAGGTGCTGAAAATATTAAATTGGCATAATAAGTCATTTCAAAATGTTATTAACAAATTGATGAAAAATAAAATTGTTTAACAAATTTTCCGGAAACGTAACTTTAAAAAAATGAAAATGGTTCACTTTTCTGAATACGTATGAATTTTTTCAAATTTTTTAATTCGCTTTCAACGTTTTTTTTTCGTATCATATTTATCTTTTTTACATAATTTTATATTTCTTTGATATAATTGAAAAATGTGAAGAAGTCACAAAATTCAAAGTGAATTTTGAAAACTGAAAAAAGTCATGCGTGTTCAGAAAAATGAAAGAATCATTTTCATAAAAAAACAAGTTAGGTTTCCGGGAAATTTGTTGAACAATTTTATTTTTCATTAATTTGTTAATAACTTTTTGGAATTATTGTTATGCAAAATTAATCTTTTCGGAATCCCTAATATGCTCAATTTTTTCAGATTTTTATACCATCGAGAAGTGTTTGAAATTCCCTCTCATTTAACTGAAACTTACGCGAAGTGAAAACCATTCGCAAGGTCTACCTTAAATTGTAAATAATAGCTGCCGCATTTTTTTCTTTTTCTTCGAGATTACCGTGCAAAGGAGGTGTACGATTCGGCGCGGAAGTGACGAGGGACGAAGTTCGCGCTCTCGCATCTTTGATGACCTTCAAGTGCGCTTGCTGCAACGTACCTTTCGGCGGTGGAAAAGCCGGAATTGTTATAGATCCTCGAAAATATTCGTCACACGAGTTGCAGAAGATAACGAGAAGATTCACACTCGAATTGGCGAAGAAGAATATGATAGGACCGGGGATAAACGTTCCGGCGCCGGATGTCAACACGGGCCCCAGAGAAATGTCGTGGATGGCCGATACATACGCCAAAACTATAGGTCTTTCAATTCGAAAAACGATCCGCTCAGTCATCGAAATTTTATAAAAAATCAAACTATCGCGAGCTTTTTACGTAGGAATGAATGACATAAATTCTCACGCGGTCGTCACCGGAAAGCCGATAAATCAAGGAGGGGTTCAGGGAAGAAATGAAGCAACCGGAAGAGGTATCTATCACGCTGTCGACAATTTTTTGTCCGAGGAGAAATGGATGTCGAAAATTGGACTCTCGACGGGATTCAAGGACAAGAGCTTCATCGTGCAGGTTTATATTTCCCAATGGAATTGCATTCCACATTTTTTTTAGAAGGTTTTTCTTAGTTTCTCTTTATTTATTTTTTTTTTTTTAAGTATACACACTTATATATTTTTTAAATAAATGTGCAGGGATTTGGTAACGTTGGACGCTTCGCTTGTCTTCACTTCACGAAAGCCGGTGCGAAATGTGTCGGAGTAATCGAGCGCGACGCGTCGCTTTACAGCGAAAAGGGCATCGATCCCGAGGTACATGGAATATGCTTCACTCGAGAGAGAGTGACTTCCAGCCATGTGTTTCTAGCAATTATGTTCTTCAGGCGCTCATCAAGCATATAAACGAGAAGAGAAGCGTAAGAGGCTTCGAAGGGGCTGACGAGTACAAAGGGCCGAATCTGATGTACGAGAAGTGCGACATATTCGTGCCAGCGGCAGCTGAGAAGACAGTGAAGAAAATTGACGCTGAAAACATTCAGGCCAAGGTAAAATTCGCATTTGGAAAATTTACGACATTTTTCTACACGTGAATACTTTTTTTTTTTTTTTGTATCTTACAGATCATTGCCGAAGGAGCTAACGGACCCTGTACTCCGGCGGCCGATCAGATTTTTCTCAAACGAAACATCCTCGTTATTCCCGATCTCTATATGAGCGGCGGAGGCGTTACCGTTTCTTATTTCGAGTGGGTCAAGAATATCAGTCACGTGTCCTTCGGCAGGCTTAACTTTAAATACGAGCGAGAATCAAACTATCATTTACTTGGTACTTCAACTTTACTCTCATGTTCATTTATATATCTAAAATTTTATTTATCTATCGTATCAGTCACGTGTCCTTCGGCAGGCTTAACTTTAAATACGAACGAGAATCAAACTATCGTTTACTTGGTACTTCAACTTTACTCTCATGTTTATTTATATATCTAAAATTTTATTTATCTATCGTATCAGTCACGTGTCTTTCGACAGGCTTAACTTTAATTACGAGCGAGAATCAAACTATCGTTCACTTGGTATTTCAACTTTACTCTCATGTTTATTTATATATCTAAACTTTTATTTATCTATCGTATCAGTGACGTGTCTTTCGGCAGGCTTAACTTTGAATACGAGCGAGAATCAAACTATCATTTACTTGGTATTTCAACTTTACTTTCATGTTTATTTATATATCTAAAATTTTAGTGATCTATCGTATCAGTCACGTGTCCTTCGGCAGGCTTAACTTTAAATACGAGCGAGAATCAAACTATCATTTACTTGGTACTTCAACTTTACTCTCATGTTCATTTATATATCTAAAATTTTATTTATCTATCGTATCAGTCACGTGTCTTTCGGCAGGCTTGACTTTAAATACGAGCGAGAATCAAACTATCATTTATTTGGTACTTCAACTTTACTCTCATGTTCATTTATATATCTAAAATTTTATTTATCTATCGTATCAGTCACGTGTCTTTCGGCAGGCTTAACTTTAAATACGAGCGAGAATCAAACTATCGTTTACTTGGTACTTCAACTTTACTCTCATGTTCATTTATATATCTAAAATTTTATTTATCTATCGTATCAGTCACGTGTCTTTCGACAGGCTTAACTTTAAATACGAGCGAGAATCAAACTATCGTTTACTTGGTATTTCAACTTTAATAAACATGAGAGTGATCTCATGCTTATTCATATATCTAAAATTTTATTCATCTATCGTATCAGTTACGTGTCTTTCGGCAGGCGTAACTTTAAATACGAGCGAGAATCAAACTATCGTTTACTTGGTACTTCAACTTTACTCTCATGTTTGTTTATATATCTAAAATTTTATTTATCTATCGTATCAGTCACGTGTCCTTCGGCAGGCTTAACTTTAAATACGAGCGAGAATCAAACTATCATTTACTTGGTACTTCAACTTTACTCTCATGTTTATTTATATATCTAAAATTTTATTTATCTATCGTATCAGTCACGTGTCCTTCGGCAGGCTTAACTTTAAATACGAGCGAGAATCAAACTATCGTTCATTGGTATTTCAACTTTACTCTGATGTTTATTTATATATCTAAAATTTTGTTTATCTATCGTATCAGTCACGTGTCTTTCGGCAGGCTTAACTTTAAATACGAGCGAGAATCAAACTATCGTTCACTTGGTATTTCAACTTTACTCTGATGTTTATTTATATATCGTATCAGTCACAATGAAAATGAGAGTACCGTTTTCATTGCAGATTCGGTGGAGCAGTCTCTGAGGCAGCAGCTAAAAGACGTCAAGATAAAACCTACGGAGGCTTTCGAGAGGCGAATTTCCGGCGCGACGGAACTCGACATCGTCAACAGCGGACTTGATCATTCTATGGAGAACGCAGCGTTTGTATGTGTCTTGTTTGTTCTCACATTCCTCGGTATTTCGTAACTTCCCAATCGATTCGATCGATAGATTATAATGTTTTTCTATCATATCAATTTAGTGCATCATGACGACCGCGGAGAAATATAATCTTTGCCTCGACGTCAGAAAAGCCGCTTATTGCTACGCTGTCGAGAAGATCTTCAAGACTTACGAGGAAGCCGGTCTCGCGTTTTAAGATCGCGCATATAACTTGGAATTCGTTGAAACATTATTGTATTTAACAATGATTTTTCAATAAGAGATGTAGTAGATCATACGACCGTTATGCGGTTTAGTGGGCCTGAAATTGTGATCGTCGCCACCTGCGAGCTCGATGCTTCTGAATAAATTGAGCTGTAGAAAAGAAAACAACGATATCACTCATGCTCGAATAGATAGGCGATAAATACTTTCAGACTTTCAGCTGTACGAAGAACTTGCCTGTTCCTCGGTGAGGTAGCGAGGTATAGCCGGTAAAATCCACGTGACAATTTCACTGCAGGGAGGAGTTGTCAAGGATCCCATGTAAGCGACATATTCGTCCGGAAAATCAAGATTGAACTGCGAAAGCGGAAATGGCTTCACCTCGACTCGCGTATCCGGGCTTTTTACGCTGCTCGTGTATTTTTGCATGAGAGAGAGGCCCAAGCTTCGAACGTTACTTATCTAAAAAAAAAATCGGCATAATCACATATAAATGATTATAAGCACATATAAATGATTATAAGCACATATAAATAAATATGATTTTCCGAGCAATAAAAAGAGTAAAAATCAAATGAATTTCATTCGTGACTTCTATAATATTATCTGCATTTCGTAGACCTTGCGAGCATCGTCGCTTTTTTTTTACCTCGAAAAGTATTCCAACAACTGCCAAGCCATCCTCGTGCTGCAGAGCTTCGCTAATCGAACCATAATTTTTTTTGTAGTGTACCATGTGCATCTCGAGAGGAAGGCTATGATTGTTGATCGTGTGCTCGCTGCCGACGTCGTCCCGAGGACCCCAATGAAAGTGAAGCTGGACAAACGCGTAATCGTCCTCGAGTGGACCACCGGATATGTACGGAGTCTCGTCAGCATCCCAGGACGCGCTGAGTTCGACTGAGAGAAGATATCAAGAAAAAAGAATTTAAAAAGAAATTCATCTTCCCATCATGACCATCGCATCTTCCGTCTCACCGGTATGACCGTTGTTACTGAGGGTCATGTTTCTGGGTGATTTTCGATATCCCTGCCACTTCAGAGGAGACGGCACATCGAGTCTCGACATTTCGTACGAATTCAAATCTATCGGAGA
Organism: Exephanes ischioxanthus; assembly: GCA_958510785.1. Classification (NCBI taxonomy): domain Eukaryota; kingdom Metazoa; phylum Arthropoda; class Insecta; order Hymenoptera; family Ichneumonidae; genus Exephanes; species Exephanes ischioxanthus. The sequence goes on along the minus strand of OY294020.1, from coordinate 4,177,725 downwards.
TTGTCTCGTGCCGGAACAACTCGAGTACGAGTTTCCCCATTCTTCCGTGTCCCGGTAACCAAAATGTGAACCATGAGAATTATCTTCCTCGTGATGTTCAGCCGATTCTCGCAATTCGCGCTTCGCCTCGTGATTCCCCGAAGATCTTTGGCGATGACGGTGAGCCTCGGCGTGGATGTCCGTCAGTGCGAGGAGAAAGACAACTGGGACGAAGATATCGCGCAGACACATCGCAACACCAGTTTACTGAATGCCCTGAATTCGGAACGCATTCCATTAAAATAGCGAATGAAACGCTAAGGAATAAACGCTCCGAGTGAACAGTACGAAATGCATATTTTAACGATGTATTAACTTGGCCTGTCAAAGTTTTCCGATAGCTTCAGAGAATGAAGAATTGCGTCGCACTTCAAAGTGGCAATCGCGTAGCTCGAGAGAGTACACTAACTATCGAGATTTATAACACGCCCGGCTGTCCATTGTTTCACTGTTATGGCGACGAAGAAAAATTCATCACTGAAGAATTTTAAAAAAAGCATAAATCGGCCCATCGCTATAAACTTCTCGTCGAAGATTATGTACCGTGGTAATTTAATTTCATGACTGTTTAATGTGCGCGTCGAGCGTTTTAAATTGAAACTCCGATCGCTATCGAGTAGATTGATCGGAACTTTTCGCCGAAGAATAAAGAAGTATAACGACTGCTCAGAAACAGAAGGGCGTAACCCGACGCTCTTACACGGTGGTTAAGTCCTTGTGTTTCTCAGCAGTCTACGTGAGTACGGTCTTGCTGAATTTTTTTTACGTGTTATCGGGGTAATAGTTTCACTAATACTCAGCTGGTAATAGCAAGGCAACGCTTATCTTCGATTATCCGCGGCGATAATAATTGTTGAAGCATTATTGTTTTCCTGTATCGACATAATTTAGCGTTCGAGAGGAATAATGAAAAAAAAAATTATCTTACATGCAGTTAAAAAGTCAGGATCGATGTAATTAACGTGTGCGAGTCGTAAAGTCGTTCTTATCGTTAATACAGATCGTGAATTACTGGCTCACGAGAAATGCGCAAAGGCTGCGCCTTGCATGATGGATGTTTGAAACTCTTGGAGTCGGATTGCCCGTCGGTTAATAGTAACACACGATTCATTGTGAGAACAATAACGACGTTTTCAATAGCCTAAGCGCTGCCACGATTTATCGCGACACATTTCACAGCGTTTTTACAACATATATATAATCGGGTACAAAAATCTTATAACTAGCGTATGCATAAATTACGTTAAAATTACAGGCGAATATCTTATAACTAGCGTATGCATAAATTACGTTAAAATTACAGGCGAAACTTTACAATTTATATGCGCTTACTGTATTATTTATAACTGTAATAATATTATTGTAGTACTCAATAAAATTGTATAATAGTATTCGAATCCATTTTCATCGGCCTACTATTTTAATTTCTCTACTTGCTTAAAGATCCGTTAAAAAAAGTGCACAGTTATTTAACATGGCTTCCTCATTTATTACAATTTCGCGCATAGCTTTCTCATGAGAAAAACTACGCATAAAATCGTAATAAATGCGGAAGTCGTTAAAAAATGTCTACATCTCATAAAATCAAAATGGTCCAAGTTTATTGCAACATTTATTGTAGAAAATCGCTAACTGAAATTTGCGTGATTTGTCGATTCCAAGCAATTTTTTAAATTTATTTTTCACTGCTACCCATACAGACAAGCGCCACGAACGGACGCAGTTGGAGGAATATTTGAGACATGTGCCGTACGTGTCGCAAATATTGAGCCCAACTGCTGCTATTTCGCCGTGTCGCCTGTCTATCTGGGTAGTTACAAGTCCGTAACTCATTTTACTCTTAACGTCCCTGGCAAGTTCACGGACGGCTGCTTTTAGGGAAAAAAACTAAAAAACGGACCGAAAAACGGAAACATCCGTTGGGGAACGAAACGGACCACAAAAACCGTAAAACGGACCGTACGTTTGGATTGGTCCTTTTTCGGTTGTGGAAACCGAGGGAAGAGCGAACATTTTTTATTAAAATTTTTGGCTAAGTTTAAATTTTTTTTTGTTGTTTTGCTTTTAATTCTGTTTTTAATGAAAGGACAGAATAAAAATACAATCTTGGTCCTTTTTCGGTTGCGGGAACCGAAAACGGACCAAAGCAAATTTTTCGAGAAAAAAAACGTTCGGTCCATTTTCGGTTTCCGAAACAGAAAAAATACCAAACGCCAACAAAAAATGTACAGTTCGTTTTGTCTTTTTTTACGGTCCGTTTTGTTTCCCAACGGACGTGTCCGTTTTTCGGTCCGTTTGCGGTCCATCAACTTGCTAGGGGTGATATTTGATTCACAAACCCGAGTCGTAAAAAAAAAGAAATTGCGAGAACTTAAAAAATTTGAAAAATCAATTCATCAAATTTAAACGATTAACAAATTTTTTCAAATTTAATACCAAACAATGTGGTGTACTATTTCCGGTATTCTGTCATTAGACCAATGACCAATCAAGTCATTAGGTCAATGACCGATTTTTTTTTACGAAAACTGCTTCCTATATGAGGAAGCAAAAAAGAGTTTTATAAAATTGAAATTTTCATATCGTTTCTCATAAAAGTTGAAAATAAAAAATTTCATATCGCTTTCTCATAATGTTCGTTTATTCGCGAAGCGAATAAACGAACATTATGAGAAAGCTGTGTTTTTGGCGTCCTCTATGAGGAAGCCAAAAACACAGACATTGCTTCCGCATTGAAGAAGCTTCGCGAATAAAGAAACAATATGAGAAAGCGATATTAAAATTGTTATTTTCAATTTTTATGAGAAATCGATGTAATAATAACAATTTTCAACTTTTATGAGAAACGACATGAAACGTTCAATTTTCAATTTTTATGAGGAAGCGTTATGAAAATTTGAATCTTCAACTTTTATTTTTTCCACCATAACAAAGCGTCCTCTATGAGGAAGTCCAATTGACGGGGCATGGGATTAGAATACATTAACGGATGCGACTACAACGAACGGCGATAAAACTATCCATAAACTTCGTCGACCCTTGATTCAAATAAAATAATTGCAAAAAAATGTAATTAGTCGATTTTTCAGGTAAGTAGGGCAAATTGCAGTTATCCATGTTTGTCAACGGCGTTAATCATATGGCTCGTTGGTCTAGGGGTATGATTCTCGCTTCGGGTGCGAGAGGTCCCGGGTTCAAATCCCGGACGAGCCCAAAGCATAATTTTTTTTTGTTCTTCGGTAAAGCATCGACGGCACCGAATTAACTCCGAACAGCTGTTTTCTCACACATTTTTCATTCCGTCAATCGATAATAGTCGTCAAAATACATTGTTCTCGTGGCTCGTTGCATGATCGATTTCGACAGTCGGTAATAGTTTTTATAGTCGTGTCAAAGAGCATTGAACCGTCGGAAGTTTGCTGATTTTAAGAGCTGTTGGGAAAGGTGCAGAGAAGTTTCTACCGTTCTTGAGTCGTGCAGTCATGGCGCTAGCGTGGAATCCGTCAAAGAAACACAGCGAGAGAGAAAGGTACGTTAAAATCTTTTACTCATATTTGCCAAATTAATTTTGGCTCGAAAAACATTTACGACAGTCAACACAATCGATGAAATTATTTTCGTGATCGTGAATATTTTTCGGGAGTGTTTTGTGTGTCATGCGTCGTTTTTCTTAACCTCTTTTCCACGCGCGCACAATGACAGTCATCGATGTTCCTCCAAACATCGAGCGAAATGTTGTACGATAAACGTCAATATTGTTTTCGTTTTTTTCCAGATGGGTCTGCATATATCCGTTATATCTGAACAGCAAAAAAACATTGGCGGAAGGTAGAAAGCTGGCCAAGGACAAATGCATAGAGAATCCAACGCATCAAGAAATTCGCGACGTTCTCATAGCGGCTGGTCTTCAAGTAGGCGTCGAGAATAAGCTGCATCCGAAGGAGAGAAGCAAGGAGGTTCTGTACAGAGGACGCATCAGAGTTCAATTGAAAAACGACGACGGCACGCCGGTTCATCCCTCATTCCCGACGAGAGACTCTTTGCTTCTTCACTTGGGAACTACCATTCCGAACCTCAAGACTCGACAGGGTAAACAGTCTTCGGGCGAGCAATCTTCGCAGCAATCGTCCGCCTCTACTAAGAAAGGAAAGGGCAAGGGAAGGAGATAGAATCGATGAAAAAATAGGAAAACATTTGTAATCATACAGATCTTCTTTTTTTTTCTCAATACTTCTTTCATCGATGCGATTTAAAGATGGTTGTACAAAAGTTATACGAATAATAACGAAAATTTATAAATCGATGGTATTATAAATCGATGGTATTTTTGTCCTTCGCTGACCTTTTTTTCGATTTGCGATATCGTCGCGTTAATTTTTTTTTGATGCATATTTAACATCTCCGCGCTTGTTTCTTGTGGAGGAGCTCAGGCGAGATTCCCTCTTGACTTTACGCTCGTTTTTCCCTTCGGCGATCTCTTCCTTATCGGCCGGGGTATTGGTCTCCACGATCGTTTCGTTGTCGGATTTTTTGGTCTCCTCCGCGTCGTTTGCCTTTGAGACGTTCGCGTCCTTCGGCGAAGTCGGCGCCGACATTGCCACACTTTCCGACCCACTGGGATTCGGAGCGCCGATCATGGACGACGATCCGTCCTCAGGACAGTAACACCGACCCGTGAGACGTGACGAGCCGAGCGTGTGGTGCATGGGCGTCCTCGCAGCTGCGACCTGGGAACGATAACTTCCCAATTGATTGCTCAACGCCTCGAGCATGGAATTCTGATGGGCGAGAACTTGCCGCAAAAGCGCGGGATTTGGCACGTGAGCCGGAGGAATCCTCGGAGCGCCGACCATGTTCGATCTCTGATAAGACGACTGGGCAGAATGCGCGCACGGCGCATTTACTGTGTGAGGTGAGCTCACCTGTAATTTAATTTTTATCCATTTTAAATTTCACCTTGCGTACAGTCTCAAAATTACCATTTTGTCGAATTTGTAGCTCAACTACCCTGATAGACAAGCGGCACGAAAAGTAGTAGTTGGCGCAATAATTGCGACATGTGCTGCACATGTAGCAAATATCGCGCCAATATTGCTACTTTTCATCGCGCTTGTCTATCTGGGTATGTGGTAGTTTTTTTGTCTTCACTCTATAATTGCCGTCACTGAGACGAATTAATTGTAATCTTATTATTTCTTATTTTTTAGTCAACCCGCCGACCAAAGACGAAGGAAGTAACGTCGACTTACGATATTGCCGTGATTATGTTCACGGGTATAAGGCGAGACCATGTTATCCGGACGCTGAAGGAGCCCATGAATACCGGAAGCGAGATTCGAGAGTAACGGAGAATGGTGCGACTGTCCCAATAATCCCGGATGATGATGATGATGATAATGACGATGAGCTGGAATATGAGCCGCTCTCATCAGTGTTTTAGGAATATCCAGCACCATACGCGGTATAATGCCAATCGAGTCGTGAGGATAGTAGCCTCCGCGGAAGGGTTGATAAGCTCCGACCATCCGGTTGTAACCCATACCGTAATTCGGCAGCCATTGAGTCGAGACGATCGGTTGATAGGATCCGTCGGCGCAATCCGAGGAACTCGATGCTCCGACCAGTGGACTCGTAGCGACTGGCGCAGCTACGTGCTCGATAGCGGTGTTGGAGTTGCCGATAATTTGATCGTTGGAAGACGAAGAACAGTCGGGAGACGATCTACCCAGCAGCGAAGATCCTCTGAGGGGACCACCGTTAATGAAATATCGCGCTACCCGAGCAGCATCCGCTGTAAAATCGACGAACCTATATCAGATATCTGTGATCGATGAAATGACAATTCGCTCGTCGTTGGAGTATCTTTTCTTTTTTATTTAATTTTATTCGAATTTTCGTTTACCTGCACCGACCCGTGTGCGATGACTGAACAGGCTGCAGCGAGGAGAACGCTCAGCAATTTCGTGGTCGGGAGATGCAGAATCATTCTCGATCTCTCGGTTTATACGCTCGAGGCATTCGACTCCCAGCTTGCTGCCCTCGGGAACGAGACACTCGCAATGTTCGTCCTCGAACGTCGCGGCTCCATCGCAACTCGCACATAGACTCGCACAAGTTTCGGCATCTTTGGCGTTCAGAGGATTGCCGCTTGCTGAAAATATTAATGGCAATGCGTCAGTTTGCTTTCGGATAAATAAAAATAAATTTCTTCAAGATTTGTACCAGGCTTACCTGCGCCGAGGAGAAGAGACACGAATAGAAAAAATTGTACTCTTCCAAGCATGCTGACGAACTTGTTGTAGGTTCTTGGTTGGAGCGTTCTGTATCTTCGTCGCATGAAACACGAATCTTCAACTGAGACTCCTCAAAATTTCGTTCGTGATTTATAGTTTTAAGCATTCAGGAATTTGCTGACCACACTCGCGGGGACTTCTGCCGTGAATTAACGCAGCGTATTTCAACAGGCTCAGGTTTAAAAAATAAAAACAATAATGCAACTCTCCGTACGATGACGGAACGAGGCTTACGGTGAAGAGTAAACAAATTTAATCGCGACGATTACGGCATCGTTATTGCGAAAGATGCAACAGTCGATTGATATTAAGAGCACGTTGCTCGCAACTGAAATTAATGGCGCATTTATAGTTAAAAATCTTTACAATTTTATCAACAATAAGAGGCCGAGTACGAATAAAATTTGTAGTCAAATAATATTTCGAATGGTCAAAGTGAAAAAAAAATCCTTCACCGTGACAATGTTTTACAACATTGCCGTGACCAGGATTCGAACCTGGGTTACTACGGCCACAACGTAGGGTCCTAACCACTAGACGATCACGGCTATCAGAGGCGATAGGATGTCAAACGCTCGCGCTCGTACGAAAGTAAAATTTACGTAGCGAAGTGGGAACGAAAGAATCCTATAGATCGGTCACAAGTACGTAAGGACGCTTTAAAAAGTCAATTAGGACAAAAGCAGAGTGCTTGGTGTAAACATAATTAGTGGAAAGTAGTACAAACAGTGGAGATTCGGGAAGACAGAAGAACGGTTGGAGAGTTTGAAAGAAAGGTCGCTGTGTCATGGCTACATGGAAACAAAACGAAATTGACGTAATTACGGGCTATTTGGAAGGGCGAAATGGACCGATTACAGCAGGGGACCACCAAGTTTTAAGTGAGATGCTACCAGGGAGATCGATCGCAGCGGTAAAAAAGAAAATTCTGCAGATAAAAGATCAGCGACCGAGAGAAGGGCCCCCCCGCGGAGCTATCTGGACGGCCGACGAGTTTCACCGGTTGCAAGTGGAATTCGCAAGAGCGGAAGGGAGAACTAAAGATCAGAAGCTGCAAGCGATAGCACCACATTTCCCAGGTAGATCTGCGAAAAGCCTAGCCGCACAATTACGTAATAAATCTCCTGAGATTTATTACGGAAGAGTGACAGCGCAAGCGGAGCAGGAGGAGGAGGAGAGGCAAGGTCAAACGGCAAGACAACAAGCCGAAAGACGCGGGAGAACGGCAGCAGAGGAGGGTAATGAACCGCAGAGGGAGCCACGTACCGGGCGAGGGCCGGTGAGAGAGCGAACGCGAACCGAACGAGGCGCCACGATGCAACAACAGCGGCAAAGCGTGTCACCAAACCCGCGAGGAGAAGCCCCGATGATACAACAGCGAGGGGAGACAGCACCAACTGGAGGTACAGTAGAGGAGAACACCAGCAGAGAGCAGCAGCAGTCGCCGAACCAGAACAGGAGACCAGCGAGGGGAAGGCGAACTGCGAACGCGAGGCAAGAAATCCCGGCACAGATGGGGACACAGCATAGGGGCTTGCCGAGCGGAGCACAAATTCACGTGGATGCAGCAGCCGAGAACGAGAACCCAACGCAACAACAGCAAGCGGGAGAAACGGGAAACGCGAATGTGAGGCAAGAAATCCCGGCACAGATGGGGACACAGCATAGGGACTTGCCGAGCATACCGCAAATTCGCGTCACACGAGCAGAGGCGCGAGATCCGAACATGCTAAAGAAATTTAAAAGTACGTGGTCACGTGTGGCAGACGAGAGGCGGAAAATAAAAAAGATCGTTGGCAGACGGGATCGAGCACTCGTAGGGAAAATAGACACAATTCTCGGAGATGCACTACGCGACGTAGAAGATGGGGACTTACCCTCTCATGCCAAGCGGGAAAAATCAAAGAACGCGATATATGCGGCCGGACTCTTACTATCGCAGGAAATTAACAAGAAAAAGATCACGAGGAAGCCGAAACACGTGATGATCGGGCAAGTAATCGAAAAGCTCGAAAAGCACGTGCAAAAGGCGAAGGCCTTGCAAACGTGGAAAGGGGGAAACCTATCTTACCCACTAAAAGCGAAGGCAAGAGAGTTAAGGAAGGCGAAGTTAACTCCGTCGCAATACATCGCTGTTACAGAGGACCGGATCAGAACACTGAAAAGGTCAAAAGACTACCAAAAGAGCATGGAAGAAGCGCAAAAAGCACGGAAGAAATTCGTTGAACAGCCGTCGATGAAATCGGTGCGGGAGAAGGCAGCAAGAGCGGAACCGGACATCGCAGTGGTGCAGAACTTCTACAGAAGACTCTACAGTGCTGCAGAGGAAGCCGACAGGAGACCAACACCGAGATTCAACAAATGGATAGCGAGATTGCAGGCGTTTAAAACAACGACCGAACCCGAGCAGACAAGCGCGGAGGAGCTCGACAGAATGACAGCAGCGGCATTAGAAGCTACTGCATCCTGGAAAGCCCCGGGCGAGGATGCTGTGCCCGCGGGAGTATACAAGATATTCTCCAACGCCAAGAAATACCTTGCGAAATACATCCGAGAGGTATTATTGGGCGAGCGGGAGTGCACTGAAAAGGATGCGAGGGGAAAAGTTATCCTGTTGCACAAAAGCGGCGACACGAACGATCCGGCCAACTACAGACCCATAGCGCTTTTGAACTGTGACTACAAAATATTAACTGCGGTAATTGTAAGAACAGTAAAAAAACGACTAGCACCATGGGCTGTACCAAAAGAACAGCTGGCGAGGGATGGTGTGTGGGGCACAGTCCATGGACTACTACAGGACAAGGCTGTGTCGTTGGTAGCGCGGAGAAATGGAAAAAAGCATTATTCAGCATGGATTGACTTCACGAAAGCGTACGACTCGATTTCCCACTGGCAATTGAGAAGACTAATACGCGCATTGCCAGTTAGCGACACCATCACCAAGGCACTGGAGAACATCTCAAAACGGTGGTCAGTCAGAGTCAACGTGGGGAAAAAGAGCACGGACCCCATATATGTGAAGCGAGGAGTTTACCAAGGAGACTCGATGAGCCCCCTGCTCTTCGTACTTGTAACGGCATTCATCGTGGAAGAGGTGAACACAGACAGAAAGGTGAACGCGTCGGCTAAGGGTAGGCAAGTCGTCCTAGCCTACATGGATGACATAAAATTCCACGCCCCAACAAAAAAGAGCATACAGACAATAACAGCCGTCATAGAGGAGGGAGCGGGAGAGGTAGGTCTAAAGCTGAATAGAAAAAAGTGCGGAGTCTACTGCAGGCAGGATGACGATGAGGAGAGAAGAGAAAGAGGAGAGGAAGAAAACAACAACAACGGCGGTGAAGCAGTAGCCGAAGAGGAAGGAGCCGCCTTTTTACCAAGAATACGAGAAGGGTACAAGTACTTGGGGATTGTACAGCTAGAGCTAGACACCGAAGTCAACATCGAAACCGTCAAGGAAAAAACGGTGGGTGGAGTCCGAGAGATACTCGGCTCGAAACTGACACCAGCACAAAAAATACACCTAGTGAATACAACGGCAATGACGGCGGCAACCTATGTTCTCGGCAACATGTTCTCGGACATGAAAAGAACATCAATAATGAAGAGATGCCGAAACATAGACAAAGAGGTGAGAAAGCTGCTAGTGGAGTACAAGGTCAAGACATACTCCACATCGAACGCGAGCGTGTACCTGGAAAAAAACATAGGTGGTCTCGGACTCAAATCCCTAGAGGACGAGGTAAAACTCCAGTACGTGAGGAAAGGTGCATATCTGGAAAAACATCCTGACCTTGAAGAGACGAGAACCAGATACGCAGCACTTGAGCGGAAAGGGTGGAAAAACCCCAAGACAGACGCAGAGACGATCCTGCAGGAGTATGGAGTGGACAAGGTACAGTGGGAAGCGGTGACGGAAGCGGGAGAATATGCGAAGAAGCTGGTCCTAGAAATGCGAAAGGTGCAGCAAAAGAGATGGCTGGACGAATGGGGAAGACACATGAAGTACGGGAGGACAGTAGCTCAAGAAAAGAGATGCGTGTCGTTCCCGGCTTACACGTCGATCTTCATGGACGACTGGCGCATCTCGATGCTTCACGCAGCAGCAGAAGAGCAGATCATAGGGCTCGGAGCAATACCAACCGAGAGAAGGATGTGCGTGAGAGGCTGTGAGCAACAGCAGACAGCGTACCACGTCGCAGTGGCTTGCCCGACGCTGGAGTACAACACGAGGCACGATATTATTGTGGCTAGGATAATCCGGACCATCGTGGAGTGCACAGCGCCGGGAGAAATAGCCAAAAAATGCCGCTTCGCATCTGCCACGATGGTAGAAGAATACCGTTGGGGTGACAGAACGGTAAAAATCAGAGCCGGAGTGCCCGTCAAGACAGACGCGGTAATAAAGCACAACAAGCCGGACGTTCTGGTAATCTTGGACAACCCCGACGAAGTGTTCATACTGGAGATAGCAGTGGCACACCTCCAAAATATCAGGATACAAGAGGCCATAAAAAGAACCCGGTACGAAGTCAACTCCATCGACGAAATCGACAAGAGGAACGTACATGAAACAACGAGAAACAACAACTTAGTAGCCGAACTGAAACACATGTATCGGTGTACAGTGGAGCTGGGAATTGTTGTAATAGGAGCGTACGGCGAAACCATCGAAACTGAGGAGAAAAGAAGAGCGAAATCCATCGTTAAAAAACTGGGAGTCCCAGAATGGAAGTGGAATTCCACGATCAACAGCGCGTGCTATAGCGCAGCGGTATCGACAACGAACATCCTTTCGAACCGCTTAGCCAGGCCAAGAAACGTCAACGAGTAGAGTGTACGTGGGCGAACGACGCAAGAAAATTTTTCCGAATGAACTGACCTGTAGCTGTCCCCCGAGACAACACGCATTGTATTATATAGAAGCTAATTATGTGAACAATACAAATTGTATCATTGCTGTAAAGATTCCACAAGTTGGATAAGTGCAGAAAAATGATTATGTACAATAAAAATACTTTATAGACGATCACGGCTATCAGAGGCGATAGGATGTCAAACGCTCGCGCTCGTACGAAAGTAAAATTTACGTAGCGAAGTGGGAACGAAAGAATCCTATAGATCGGTCACAAGTACGTAAGGACGCTTTAAAAAGTCAATTAGGAAAAAAGCAGAGTGCTTGGTGTAAACATAATTAGTGGAAAGTAGTACAAACAGTGGAGATTCGGGAAGACAGAAGAACGGTTGGAGAGTTTGAAAGAAAGGTCGCTGTGTCATGGCTACATGGAAACAAAACGAAATTGACGTAATTACGGGCTATTTGGAAGGGCGAAATGGACCGATTACAGCAGGGGACCACCAAGTTTTAAGTGAGATGCTACCAGGGAGATCGATCGCAGCGGTAAAAAAGAAAATTCTGCAGATAAAAGATCAGCGACCGAGAGATGGGCCCCCCCGCGGAGCTATCTGGACGGCCGACGAGTTTCACCGGTTGCAAGTGGAATTCGCAAGAGCGGAAGGGAGAACTAAAGATCAGAAGCTGCAAGCGATAGCACCACATTTCCCAGGTAGATCTGCGAAAAGCCTAGCCGCACAATTACGTAATAAATCTCCTGAGATTTATTACGGAAGAGTGACAGCGCAAGCGGAACAGGAGGAGGAGGAGAGGCAAGGTCAAACGGCAAGACAACAAGCCGAAAGACGCGGGAGAACGGCAGCAGAGGAGGGTAATGAACCGCAGAGGGAGCCACGTACCGGGCGAGGGCCGGTGAGAGAGCGAACGCGAACCGAACGAGGCGCCACGATGCAACAACAGCGGCAAAGCGTGTCACCAAACCCGCGAGGAGAAGCCCCGATGATACAACAGCGAGGGGAGACAGCACCAACTGGAGGTACAGTAGAGGAGAACACCAGCAGAGAGCAGCAGCAGTCGCCGAACCAGAACAGGAGACCAGCGAGGGGAAGGCGAACTGCGAACGCGAGGCAAGAAATCCCGGCACAGATGGGGACACAGCATAGGGGCTTGCCGAGCGGAGCACAAATTCACGTGGATGCAGCAGCCGAGAACGAGAACCCAACGCAACAACAGCAAGCGGGAGAAACGGGAAACGCGAATGTGAGGCAAGAAATCCCGGCACAGATGGGGACACAGCATAGGGACTTGCCGAGCATACCGCAAATTCGCGTCACACGAGCAGAGGCGCGAGATCCGAACATGCTAAAGAAATTTAAAAGTACGTGGTCACGTGTGGCAGACGAGAGGCGGAAAATAAAAAAGATCGTTGGCAGACGGGATCGAGCACTCATAGGGAAAATAGACGCAATTCTCGGAGATGCACTACGCGACGTAGAAGATGGGGACTTACCCTCTCATGCCAAGCGGGAAAAATCAAAGAACGCGATATATGCGGCCGGACTCTTACTATCGCAGGAAATTAACAAGAAAAAGATCACGAGGAAGCCGAAACACGTGATGATCGGGCAAGTAATCGAAAAGCTCGAAAAGCACGTGCAAAAGGCGAAGGCCTTGCAAACGTGGAAAGGGGGAAACCTATCTTACCCACTAAAAGCGAAGGCAAGAGAGTTAAGGAAGGCGAAGTTAACTCCGTCGCAATACATCGCTGTTACAGAGGACCGGATCAGAACACTGAAAAGGTCAAAAGACTACAAAAAGAGCATGGAAGAAGCGCAAAAAGCACGGAAGAAATTCGTTGAACAGCCGTCGATGAAATCGGTGCGGGAGAAGGCAGCAAGAGCGGAACCGGACATCGCAGTGGTGCAGAACTTCTACAGAAGACTCTACAGTGCTGCAGAGGAAGCCGACAGGAGACCAACACCGAGATTCAACAAATGGATAGCGAGATTGCAGGCGTTTAAAACAACGACCGAACCCGAGCAGACAAGCGCGGAGGAGCTCGACAGAATGACAGCAGCGGCATTAGAAGCTACTGCATCCTGGAAAGCCCCGGGCGAGGATGCTGTGCCCGCGGGAGTATACAAGATATTCTCCAACGCCAAGAAATACCTTGCGAAATACATCCGAGAGGTATTATTGGGCGAGCGGGAGTGCACTGAAAAGGATGCGAGGGGAAAAGTTATCCTGTTGCACAAAAGCGGCGACACGAACGATCCGGCCAACTACAGACCCATAGCGCTTTTGAACTGTGACTACAAAATATTAACTGCGGTAATTGTAAGAACAGTAAAAAAACGACTAGCACCATGGGCTGTACCAAAAGAACAGCTGGCGAGGGATGGTGTGTGGGGCACAGTCCATGGACTACTACAGGACAAGGCTGTGTCGTTGGTAGCGCGGAGAAATGGAAAAAAGCATTATTCAGCATGGATTGACTTCACGAAAGCGTACGACTCGATTTCCCACTGGCAATTGAGAAGACTAATACGCGCATTGCCAGTTAGCGACACCATCACCAAGGCACTGGAGAACATCTCAAAACGGTGGTCAGTCAGAGTCAACGTGGGGAAAAAGAGCACGGACCCCATATATGTGAAGCGAGGAGTTTACCAAGGAGACTCGATGAGCCCCCTGCTCTTCGTACTTGTAACGGCATTCATCGTGGAAGAGGTGAACACAGACAGAAAGGTGAACGCGTCGGCTAAGGGTAGGCAAGTCGTCCTAGCCTACATGGATGACATAAAATTCCACGCCCCAACAAAAAAGAGCATACAGACAATAACAGCCGTCATAGAGGAGGGAGCGGGAGAGGTAGGTCTAAAGCTGAATAGAAAAAAGTGCGGAGTCTACTGCAGGCAGGACGACGATGAGGAGAGAAGAGAAAGAGGAGAGGAAGAAAACAACAACAACGGCGGTGAAGCAGTAGCCGAAGAGGAAGGAGCCGCCTTTTTACCAAGAATACGAGAAGGGTACAAGTACTTGGGGATTGTACAGCTAGAGCTAGACACCGAAGTCAACATCGAAACCGTCAAGGAAAAAACGGTGGGTGGAGTCCGAGAGATACTCGGCTCGAAACTGACACCAGCACAAAAAATACATCTAGTGAATACAACGGCAATGACGGCGGCAACCTATGTTCTCGGCAACATGTTCTCGGACATGAAAAGAACATCAATAATGAAGAGATGCCGAAACATAGACAAAGAGGTGAGAAAGCTGCTAGTGGAGTACAAGGTCAAGACATATTCCACATCGAACGCGAGCGTGTACCTGGAAAAAAACATAGGTGGTCTCGGACTCAAATCCCTAGAGGACGAGGTAAAACTCCAGTACGTGAGGAAAGGTGCATATCTGGAAAAACATCCTGACCTTGAAGAGACGAGAACCAGATACGCAGCACTTGAGCGGAAAGGGTGGAAAAACCCCAAGACAGACGCAGAGACGATCCTGCAGGAGTATGGAGTGGACAAGGTACAGTGGGAAGCGGTGACGGAAGCGGGAGAATATGCGAAGAAGCTGGTCCTAGAAATGCGAAAGGTGCAGCAAAAGAGATGGCTGGACGAATGGGGAAGACACATGAAGTACGGGAGGACAGTAGCTCAAGAAAAGAGATGCGTGTCGTTCCCGGCTTACACGTCGATCTTCATGGACGACTGGCGCATCTCGATGCTTCACGCAGCAGCAGAAGAGCAGATCATAGGGCTCGGAGCAATACCAACCGAGAGAAGGATGTGCGTGAGAGGCTGTGAGCAACAGCAGACAGCGTACCACGTCGCAGTGGCTTGCCCGACGCTGGAGTACAACACGAGGCACGATATTATTGTGGCTAGGATAATCCGGACCATCGTGGAGTGCACAGCGCCGGGAGAAATAGCCAAAAAATGCCGCTTCGCATCTGCCACGATGGTAGAAGAATACCGTTGGGGTGACAGAACGGTAAAAATCAGAGCCGGAGTGCCCGTCAAGACAGACGCGGTAATAAAGCACAACAAGCCGGACGTTCTGGTAATCTTGGACAACCCCGACGAAGTGTTCATACTGGAGATAGCAGTGGCACACCTCCAAAATATCAGGATACAAGAGGCCATAAAAAGAACCCGGTACGAAGTCAACTCCATCGACGAAATCGACAAGAGGAACGTACATGAAACAACGAGAAACAACAACTTAGTAGCCGAACTGAAACACATGTATCGGTGTACAGTGGAGCTGGGAATTGTTGTAATAGGAGCGTACGGCGAAACCATCGAAACTGAGGAGAAAAGAAGAGCGAAATCCATCGTTAAAAAACTGGGAGTCCCAGAATGGAAGTGGAAGTCCACGATCAACAGCGCGTGCTATAGCGCAGCGGTATCGACAACGAACATCCTTTCGAACCGCTTAGCCAGGCCAAGAAACGTCAACGAGTAGAGTGTACGTGGGCGAACGACGCAAGAAAATTTTTCCGAATGAACTGACCTGTAGCTGCCCCCCGAGACAACACGCATTGTATTATATAGAAGCTAATTATGTGAACAATACAAATTGTATCATTGCTGTAAAGATTCCACAAGTTGGATAAGTGCAGAAAAATGATTATGTACAATAAAAATACTTTATAGACGATCACGGCTGTTGAAGGTTATATGAAATGTCTTATAGAATAACCCCTGTAAGGTCCTTGGCAGCGTGCTCTATAATTAAATTTTTTTTATAACTTTTTCCCGTCAATTATACATATATACATATATACATATATACATATATACATATATACATATATACATATATACATATATACATATATACATATATACATATATACATATATACATATATATATGCGCGTAGAGTATACTTTGAGGACATAAAATATATGTTTCATACATTAGTTAAAATTGATGTCAGAACCTATTATACACCAAACGCAACTATTTTTGGTCGAAACTATACCGTCGTTTTCATTTTATTCCATGATTTCTAAGGACTGGCTACTATGAGGACTTTCAATGTATCAGCATATATAAGAACATTTTTCAATCTACGAAACGACACATATGAGGTCTTGTATACATATATATATATATATATATATATATATATATATATATATAGTGCCCACGCAAAATGTCCTCATAGCAGCCAATATTTAAAAAAAAAAGTCAAAACACCTGAAAGTGGTCGCTACACTGATACATGTGTCTTCGTAACACACATTGCCGATGGTTTAGGATGAAAGCAATTTATTAAAGTATGTAGGTGTTACCGAAGGGATTTTACATGTCTTGAAGTTTTTTTATTATACGGCAGTTATGTTGCACAAAAATGTTAGTTTTAGTGTTATTTACGGACAACGTTTTTTTCATCTGCGAACTAAGTGCTGTGACCGCGTACAGTAAAAAATGTCCGGCGGTGAAATACTCGGATGGGAAAAAATACACAGCGCGTATATTAGCTCTGCACGGTAAGTAAAATCTTATAACCTCAAATTGACTTCACGAAAATAAGCGTGGTTTTTCACCACGATTGTGAACATGTATTGTAGATATCTGAATATGACATAATAAACATATTGCCTTAAAAGAGCGTTTCGATGTAGATATATGTTCTCAAAATAAATCTTTGAAATAAACGTTATACAGGAGAACATGTCCTCAAAGAGTACGGTACGTAGTATTCTTTTATGTATGGGATCCTTTGGAGACATATTCTAAACGTTATATCGGTGAATATGTCCTCAAAAAGTACAGTACGTAATATTTCTATATATCGTGTTCTTTAAAGACATAATCGCCTGTGCAGTGTCTGCTTTGAAGACGCCTGGCGGTATTGAGGATATACATATGCGATTATTAGTTCCATAGAAGGATCCTGTTTCCTAAGGACACCAAAGATTCAACCTCCTAAGAAAAAATGCAATACAGTTTTCGTACTTATAATAAGTAGAAATGACCATACCTGGTATTATTTTCATGTAAGATCAACAAAGGTGTTTAATAAAAAAACAAAATACGCTAAATAAACAGAAAAAACAACGTTACATTTATTACACTCGGAGCGAGTTACACTCGTTGTCAGTTTTCCGCACGCTTCGCGTGCACAAAACCCCCATTTTCACACCTCGTGAAGTACAATTTGGTACGATACTTGTGCGAAAAACGTTTTCTGAACTCGTGCGATAGCGGCACTCGTCAGAAAAAGTTTTATTGCACTGGTATCGTAAATTACTATTACGACACTATGCTTACAAATTTTCGTTCTTAAAGCGATCAAAACGTCGGGTTTAGTGTACGCTAAACGTTATGTTATTCAATAAATGAAAGCAACAAAGCAACAGTTATCATTTTACCTCTTTGCTGCTCTCATTTATTGAATAATGTAACGTGTGATGTACATCACACTCGATGGTTCGGTCTTTTTGAGGACGATAATTTCTAAGCTGAGTCCTCATATACTATGAGGACTCAGATTTCAACGTAACGTGTACTGTGAGGACTCAGATTTCAACGTATCGTGTACTGTGAGGACTCAGATTTCAACGTGTCGTGTACTATGAGGACTTGGATTTTCACGTAACGTATATTATGAGGACCCAGATTTTCAAGTCTAGTATACTTTGAGAAGGAGGTTTAAAAACAGAAAAAATGGCCGACCATTTTTGAGAATTTTCTTACATTTTTGAATTTTTCGTTCAAATTTTTTTTTACGCTATAACTACGGGTCTGTTGCCCCGATCGCCTCGAAACTTTTTGTGTGTGCTGTGGAATCTTGATACGGAAATATATTCGAAATTCGTGCTTCAACATGCATTTTTTAAAGATTCGAAAAAAATAAATTTTGAAATATAAGAAAATTCTGAAAAAATGCATATGAATTATAAAAAATCAAGGAATTGTTTTAAAATGAGAAAATGAAAGGTATTCCGATTTTTGTAAAAACAATTTATTTTTTAAATAATTTGTTAATACATTTTTAGCATTGTTATTATGCAAAATAAAATGTCTTGACGTAATTAATACGGCTGTTTTCTAGATTTTTGGCATATCCCGAATTCAACTTTTGGTTGGGAATGTAACAGCTCATACTACTACTGTTTTATTTCGGGTGTATGACATTAGCGTATTGTCGCTGCGGATACATTTTGTGGAATTTACACCCTTCTGCCTCTTAACAGTCGAAATACTGAAAATTTCAGGACTGTCCTCAAACTATACACAACATATATTTGGTACTTTAAGGACAGTCCTCGAAATAGCCGAATCGTATATTTGTCATTTCGCGGACAGTCCCCAAAGTAACACTATTTTCTGCATGTCTCCAAACTGTACATTCGGCTGACTGTTGATACTTTGAGGACAGTCTTCAAACAATACGCTACGTTGATAAAATTGTGAGGACAGTCCTCAAAAGAACCAACTGTCCTCGAAATGGCCAGTCCTCTGACGAAAATGGTCTCAAAGTATCCTCTACGCACATATATATACACATATACATATATACATATATACATATATACATATATACATATATACATTTATACATTTATACATTTATACATATATACATTAGGGCGGCTCGAGGCTCGCGCGCTCGTACCCCTTTGTGGACTTAAGCCCTTATTGTTGTAAGACGCGCGAGATCCGAACTTGCTAAGGAAATTTAAAATTACATGGTCGCGTGTGGCAGACGAGAGACGAAAAATAAAAAAGATCGTTGGCGGACGGAACCGAGCACTCGTAGGGAAAATAGACGCAATTCTCGGAGATGCACTACGCGACGTAGAAGAAGGAGATTTACCCACTCATGCCAAACGGGAAAAATCAAAAAACGCGATATAAGCGGCCGGAGTCATACTCTCGCAGGAAATTAACAAGATCAAGATCACGAGGAAGCCGAAACACGTGATGATCGGGCAAGTAACCGAAAAGCTCGAAAAGCACGTGCAAAAGACGAAGGCCTTGCAAGCGTGGAAAGGGGGAAACCTAACTTACCCACTAAAAGCGAAAGCAAGAGAGTTAAGGAAGGCGAAGTTAACTCGGTTGCAATACATCGCTGTTACGGAGGACCGGATAAGAACACTGCAAAGGTCAAAAGATTACCAAAAAAGCACGGAAGAAGCGCAAAAAGCACGGAAGAAATTCGTTGAACAGCCGTCGATGAAATCGGTGCGGGAGAAGGCAGCAAGAGCGGAACCGGACATCGCAGTGGTGCAGAACTTCTACAGAAGACTCTATAGCGCTGCAGACGGAGCCGACAGGAGACCAACGCCTAGATTCAATAAATGGATAGCGAGATTGCAGGCCTTCAAAACCACGACCGAACCCGAGCAGACAAGCGCGGAGGGGCTCGACAGAATGACAGCAGCGGCATTAGAAGCTACTGCATCCTGGAAAGCCCCGGGCGAGGATGCTGTGCCCGCGGGAGTATACAAGATATTCTCCAACGCCAAGAAATACCTTGCGAAATACATCCGCGAGGTATTATTGGGCGAGCGGGAGTGCACAGAAAAGGATGCGAGGGGAAAACTTATCCTGTTGCACAAAAGCGGCGACACGAACGATCCGGCCAGCTACAGACCCATAGCGCTCTTGAACTGTGACTACAAAATATTAACTGCGATTATTGTAAGAACAGTGAAAAAACGGCTAGCACCATGGGCTGTACCAAAAGAACAGCTGGCGAGGGATGGTGTTTGGGGCACAGTCCATGGACTTTTACAGGACAAGGCTGTGTCGTTGGTAGCGCGGAGAAACGGCAAAAAGCACTATTCAGCATGGATTGACTTCACGAAAGCGTACGACTCGATTTCCCACTGGCAATTGAGAAGATTAATACGTACAATGAAGTTAGCGACACCATCACCAAGGCGCTGGAGAACATCTCAAAACGGTGGTCAATCAGAGTGAACGTGGGGAAGAAGATCACGGACCCCATATATGTGAAGCTCGGAGTTTACCAAGGAGACTCGATGAGCCCCCTGCTCTTCGTACTGGTAACGGCATTCATCGTGGAAGAGGTAAACACAGATAGAAAGGTGAAGGCGTCGGCTAAGGGTAGGCAAGTCGTCCTAGCCTACATGGACGACATTAAATTCCACGCCCCAACAAAAAAGAGCATTCAGACAATAACAGCCGTCATAGAGGAGGGAGCGGGAGAGGTCGGTCTAAAGCTGAATAGAAAAAAGTGCTGAGTCTACTGCAGGCAGGACGACGATGAGGAGAGAAGAGAAAGAGGAGAAGAAGAAAACAACAACAACGGTGGAGAAGCAGTAGACGAAGAGGAAGGAGGCGCCTTTTTACCAAGAATACGAGAGGGGTATAAGTACTTGGGGATTGTACAGCTAGAGCTAGACACCGAAGTCAACATCGAAACCGTCACGCAAAAAACGGTGTGTGGAGTCCGAGAGATACTCGGCTCAAAACTGGCACCAGCACAAAAAATACACCTAGTGAATACAGCCGCACTGACGGCGGCAACCTATGTTCTCGGCAACATGTTCTCGGACATGAAAAGATCATCAATAATGAAGAGATGCCGAAATACAGACAAAGAGGTGAGAAAGCTGCTAGTGGAGTACAAGGTCAAAACATATTCCACATCAAACGCAAGCGTGTACCTGGAAAAAAACATAGGTGGCCTCGGACTCAAATCCCAGAGGACGAGGTGAAACTCCAGTATGTGAGGAAAGGTGCATATCTGGAAAAACATCCTGACCTTGAAGAGACGAGAATCAGATACGCCGCACTTGAGCGGAAAGGGTCGAAAAACCCCAAGACAGATGCAGAGACGATCCTACAGGAGTATGGAGTGGACAAAGTACAGTGGGAAGCGGTGACTGATGCGGGAGAATATGCGAAGAAGCTGGTCCTTGAAATGCGAAAGGTGCAGCAAAAGAGATGGCTGGACGAATGGGGAAGACACATGAAGTACGGGAGGACAGTAGCTCAAGAAAAGAGATGCGTGTCGTTCCCGGCTTACACGTCGATCTTCATGGACGATTGGCGTATCTCGATGCTTCACGCCGCAGCAGAAGAACAGATCATAGGGCTCGGAGCAATACCAACCGAGAGAAGGATGTGCGTGAGAGGCTGTGAGCAACAGCAGACAGCGTACCACGTCGCAGTGGCTTGTGCGACGCTGGAGTACAACACGAGGCACGATATTATTGTGGCTAGGATAATCCGGACCATCGTGGAGTGCACAGCGCCGAGAGAAATAGCCAAAAAATGCCGCTTCGCATCTGCCACGATGGTAGAAGAATACCGTTGGGGTGACAGAACGGTAAAAATCAGAGCCGGAGTGCCCGTCAAGACTGACGCGGTAATAAAGCACAACAAGCCGGACGTTCTGGTAATCTTGGATAACCCCGACGAAGTGTTAATACTGGAGATAGCAGTGGCACACCTCCAAAATATCAGGATACAAGAGGCCATAAAAAGAACCCGGTACGAAGTCAACTCCATCGACGAAATCGATAAGAGGAATGTACGTGAAACAACGAGAAACAACAACTTAGTAGCCGAACTGAAACACATGAACCGGTGTACAGTGGAGCTGGGAATTGTTGTAATAGGGGCGTACGGCGAAACCCTCGAAACTGAGGAGAAAAGAAGAACAAAATCCATGGTTAAAAACTGGGAGTCCCAGAATGGAAGTGGAAGTCCACGGTCAACAGCGCGTGCTATAGCGCAGCGGTATCGACGACGAACATCCTTTCGAACCCCTTAGCCAGGCCAAGAAACGTCAACGAGTAGAGTGTACGTGGGCGAACGATGCAAGGCAAATTTTTCCGAACAAACTGGCCTGTATTTGTCCCCCGGAACAGCACGCATTGTATTATATAGAAGCTAATTATGTGAACAATACAAATTGTATCATTGCTGTAAAGATTCCACAAGTTGGATAAGTGCAGAAAAATGATTATGTGCAATAAAAATACTTTATAGACGATCACGGCTGTTGAAGGTTATATGAAATGTGTTATGGAATAACGCCTCTAAGGTCCTTGGCAGCGTGCCCTATAATTAAATTTTTTTTTATAACTTTTTCCCGTCAATTATACATATATATATATATATATATATATATATATATATATATATATATATATATATATATATATATACATATATACATATATACATATATACATTAGGGGGGCTCGAGGCTCGCGCGCTCGTACGCCTTTGTGGACTTAAGCCCTTATTGTTGTAAGACGCGCGAGATCCGAACTTGCTAAGGAATTTTTAAATTACGAGAGACGAAAAATAAAAAAGATCGTTGGCGGACGGAACCGAGCACTCGTAGGGAAAATAGACGCAATTCTCGGAGATGCACTACGCGACGTAGAAGAAGGAGATTTACCCTCTCATGCCAAACGGGAAAAATAAAAAAACGCGATACATGCGGCCGGAGTCATACTCTCGCAGGGAATTAACAAGAACACGAGGAAGCCGAAACACGTGATGATCGGGCAAGTAATCGAAAAGCTCGAGAAGAACGTGCAGAAGCGAAGGCCTTGCAAGCGTGGAAAGGGGGAAATCTAACTTACCCACTAAAAGCGAAAGCAAGAGAGTTAAGGAAAGCGAAGTTAACTCCGTCACAATATATCGCTGTTACAGAAGACCGGATCAGAACACTGAAAAGGTCAAAAGATTACCAAAAGAGCATGGAAGAAGCGAAAAAAGCACGGAAGAAATTCGTTGAACAGCCGTCGATGAAATCGGTGAGGGAGAAGGCAGCAAGACCGGAACCGGTCATCCCAGTGGTACAGAACTTCTACAGAAGACTTTATAGCGCTGCAGAGGGAGCCGACAGGAGACCAACGCCTAGATTCAATAAATGGATAGCAAGATTGCAGGCCTTCAAAGAGACGACCGGACCCGAGCAGACAAGCGCGGAGGAGCTCGACAGAATGACAGCAGCGGCATTAGAAGCTGCTGCATCCTGGAAAGCCCCGGGCAAGGATGCTGTACCCGCGGGGGTATACAAGATATTCTCCAACGCCAAGAAATACCTTGCGAAATATATCCGCGAGGTATTATTGGGCGAGCGGGAGTGCACAGAAAAGGATGCGAGGGGAAAAGTTATCCTGTTGCACAAAAGCGGCGACACGAACGATGCGGCCAACTACAGACCCATAGCGCTTTTGAACTGTGCACTGAGAAAAAGAAATGGTTGGATTAAGCAAATGCACGGTGACACACGTTCAAAAGTGTGTTTTGTTGGTACAACAACATTTTTTGTTTCAATCGACAAATTTTGAATAAATTGAAGCAATTAATCGTTTAAACAACCATGCTTTATTTGAACCAAACAAATAAGAGCTTTGAACGTATGTGAACGCGAGTTTTGGTTAATCCAACCAATTTTTTTTCTCAGTGTGACTACAAAATATTAACTGCGGTTATTGTAAGAACAGTGAAGAAACGGCTAGCACCAGGGGCTGTACCGAAAGAACAGCTGGCGAGGCGTGGAGTTTGGGGCACAGTCCATGGACTTTTACAGGACAAAACTGTGTCGTTGGTAGCGCGGCGAAACGGGGAAAAACACTGTTCAGCGTGGATTGACTTCACGAAAGCGTACGACTCGATTTCCCGCTGGCAATTGAGAAGATTAATACGTACAATGCCAGTTAGCGACACCATCACCAAGGCGCTGGAGAACATCTCAAAACGGTGGTCAATCAGAGTGAACGTGGGGAAGAAGAGTACGGACCCCATATATGTGAAGCGCGGAGTTTACCAAGGAGACTCGATGAGCCTCCTGCTCTTCGTACTGGTAACGGCATTCATCGTGGAAGAGGTAAACACAGATAGAAAGGTGAACGTGTCGGCTAAGGGTAGGCAAGTCGTACTAGCCTACATGGACGACATTAAATTCCACGTCCCAACAAAAAAGAGCATTCAGACAATAACAGCCGTCATAGAGGAGGGAGCGGGGGAGGTCGGTCTAAAGCTGAATAGGAAAAAGTGCGGAGTCTCCTGCAGGCAGGACGACGACGAGGAGAGAAGAGAAAGAGGAGAAGAAAATAACAACAACGATGGAGAAGCAGCAGACGAAGAGGTAGGAGCCGCCTTTTTACCAAGAGTGCGAGAGGGGTTCAAGTACTTGGGGATTGTACAGCTAGAGCTGGACACCGAAGTAAACATCAAAACCGTCACGGAAAAAACGTTGCGTGGAGTCCGAGAGATACTCGGCTCAAAACTGACACCAGCACAAAAAATACATGTAATGAATAGAACGGCACTGACGGCGGCAACCTATGTTCTCGGCAACATGTTTTCGAACATGAAAAGAACATCGATAATGAAGAGATGCCGAGACATAGACAAAGAGGTGAGAAAGCTTCTAGTGGAGTACAAGGTAAAAACATATTCCACATCAAACGCGACCGTGTATCTGGAAAAGAACACAGGTGGTCTCGGACTCAAATCCCTAGAGGACGAGGTGAAACTTCAGTATGTAACGAAGGGTGCATACCTTTAAAAACATCCTGACCTCGAAGAGACGAGAATCAGATACGCAGCACTTGAGAGGAAAGGGTGGAAGAACCCCAAAACAGATGAAGAGAAGATCCTGCAGGAGCATGGAGTGGACAAAGTACAGTGGGAAGCGGTGGCTGAGGCAGGAGAGTATGCGAAGAAACTTGTCCTTGAGATGAGAAAGGTGCAGCAAAAGAGATGGCTGGACGAATGGGGAAGACACATGAAGTACGGGAGGACAGTAGCTCAAGAAAAGAGATGCGTGTCGTTCCAGGCTTACACGTCGATCTTCATGGACGATTGGCGAATATCGATGCTTCACGCCGCAGCAGAAGAACAGATCATCGGGCTCGGAGCAATACCAACCGAGAGAAGGATGTGCGTGAGAGGCTGTGAGCAACAGCAGACAGCGTACCACGTCGCAGTGGCTTGCCCGACGCCGGAGTACAACACGAGGCACGATATTATTGTGGCTAGGATAATTCGAACCATCGTAGAGTGCACAGCGCCGGGAGAAATAGCCAAGAAATGCCGCTTCGCATCTGCCACAATGGTAGAAGAATACAGTTGGGGTGACAGAACGGTAAAAATCAGAGCCGGAGTGTCCATCAATACCGACGCGGTAATAAAACACAACAAGCCGGACGTTCTGGTAATCTTAGATAACCCCGACGAAATATTCATACTGGAGATAGCTGTGGCACACCTCCAAAATATCAGGACACAAGAGGCCATAAAAAGAACCAGGTACGAGGTCAACTCCATTGACGAAATCGACAAGAGGAATGTACGTGAAACAGCGAGAAACAACAACTTAGTAGCCGAACTGAAACACATGTACCGGTGTACAGTGGAGCTTGGAATTGTTGTCGGCGAGACCCTCGAAACGGAGGAAAAAAGAAGAACAATATCCATGGTGAAAAAATTGGGAGTCCCAGAATGGAAGTGGAAGTCCACAATCAACAGCGCGTGCTATAGCGCAGCGGCATCGACGACGACCATCTTTTCGAACCGCTTAGCCAGGCCAAGAAACGTCAACGAGTAGAGTGTACGTGGGAGAATGATGCAAGACAAATTTTTCCGAACAAACTGATCTGTATTTGTCCCCCGAGACAAATACAGAGACAAACTGAACATCAAAGACACAAAAATATTGTAACATGAATAGGAAAAAAAAAATGTTAAGTGCACGAAGTGCCTGACTGGAGTTTCAGTGTTCTTGAACAGGCAGTGAAACTGGTTTGTGCATTTAAAGAACATTTACGCTTTTTTTGTCAAAGAACACATTGTATTATATAGAAGCTAATTATGTATCACAGCAGGCAATGTTCGTACGGTAACCCTGTGAAGTCCATTTAACCTGTATAGTAGCAGTGGTTCTCATCAGCGCCAGTCTCGAGCCGCCCCCTTCCCTGTTAGCCTGTGTACGTATGCACGGGTGTAAGATTCAACGTCTGTTACAAATTTCATGTGTAAGCTTTCGAAGTTGTTACATTTCGCGGTTGTTACAAAAAAATGTTGTTAAATTCTAAATGTGTTCATTTTAAATGTGAAAGCTTTTTGATGTGTAATAAATTTGCGGTGTACGGTTCGTCAGATGGTTAGAAAAATCGTTTGTTAGAAATTCGTTGTGTAAGCTTGAACGCCGTGTGCCATTTCGTGAAGTGTACGATTCAGCTGTGTTGCGGTTAACCTGTACACGTTTAAACGGTGTACGTTTGAAGGCGCCTCTATTTGTGTATGTGTGTGTGTGTGTGTGTGTGTATTATATATGTATATAATACGGAGAATGGCGCGATAAAGAGGTCAGCCTATCGCGATCGACGGAGACTTCTTTCGCGGCTTCTCGCTGTCGTGCGTCCCTGATCAAGATTATCCAGCAGCGAACGCCGTTGCTATCACGCTACCTCTCGCTTTTTCGTATTTTCCCGTTTATCTTTGTCGTCTTAACCCCGCGATTATAAAACGTTAAGTGTTACTGATATTCGAAAGAATTAAAAAATCGAGATACTATTTTATAGAATCTAATCCATATGGCGAGTTTCCACGTTCACCAAGTACAGGTTACATAATCTACTCTCCGATAAAAGAATTCCGAGTCTCCGAAGTAAATGTCTAGATCCGAGTAATAAGTCAAGGGCACTAGCATTTTACGAATATGTAGCACGCACAGGCTGGTCATTGGTCTTTGGGAATCAAGAGTAACCAAGTTGTAGTCACCTTACGGTATATCAGAAATCAGACATAGAACTCATCGTTTCTCAATTAATGGATCAGTGTCGACTCGTCTCGACGATGCGAAGCACGATTGTCGATATACACGAATGTGCTTGGTCAGTTCGAATGAGAAGTTTGTGAAGACTTCTTGTTATTTATTTTCTCTTTCGATAATTCGGCAGATCGATTGGTGTTTAGTACCAGCGAACGGCAAAGTGTGACAAGATGACGCAGCGAGTCGCAGCTACAGAGTTCCAAAAAGTAAAGTAAATAATAGTGGGAGAAAACATTTGCACAGAGTATGTATGTATATAGCGCGTAGGTTGCGATCAGCTGCCGAGACTGCAAGCGAGAGTGCTTCTCGTCTTCTTGGTACGTCCTGCGCTCCTGGTGTACGGAGTCTCTGAGAGAGCCTACCCCAACGACGCGACCGAGACGCTACGAGCTAAGGTGGATGCCCCAGTTATCGCCGGTGTGCGCGTTGACTGTAGTGTCTATATTCGAGGCACGGATTACCGGCCGGCAAGTGGAACATCCTCCTTACCTCTATTTTCACGGTCGTTCAGTCGGCAGCACCAATTTATGCAACGCAAGATATTTACCATATATATATATATATATATATATATATATATATATATATATATATATATATATATATTCTGGAGCAGCTGGTGGCTTCGCGCGCTCGCGTGGGGAGTCTCCAAAAGATTTTAAATAATCAAAGCTTGGGCAGGTGGACAAAGGGACTTGGAATAATCAGGGCTACCCCCAAAGAGAACTTAGAGTATTTCAGGCCGGGTCGGCTTCGCCGTACGGGAAGAGGCTTCCAGAGGTGCTTTCGATTTGCCGTTATAACAATCGTGGCGTCATAGTAACGACGAAGCTCAAAACGAACAGCGCTCTATTTACAATAAGTGCGCATACGTATTGTGACCACGCGCGAGTAAACCTTGTCCATTCTCCAAGTAGCAAAATGACATGTGGTACGAAAAATTAATCCGAATGGGATACATATGTCCCTCCGAATGGTAACTATAAGCTATCCTATGTCTAAAAGTTAACTTTTGGACTTAGAATAGCTTATAGTTATCATTCGGGCGGACTTATGTAACCCATTCGGATGACTTTTTCGTACCAGATGTCTTTTTGCTACTTGGGTCGTGGAGAAAGTAAATATGCGCCGTAAAATTATCATGCGCCGTCATTGTAACTAGAGCGCTGTCCGTTTTGAGCTTCGTTATTATTATTACGTCACCATAATTAGGCATAACGGCAAATCGAAAACAACTCAGATCTGAGGTGCTTTCGATTTGCCATTATGATGATGGTGCACATGCGCGCGATCGTTTTTTGGTACGTTTTTCGGTACGTATATACGTAATAACGAAAAACGTCAAATCGAAAGCACCTCTGTATAATGAAACTGACTTTTTCGCTTACGATGCAGGGGAAAAGGTCACCTTCTATAAAAAAAAACCCTCCCCACATGGTATACACAGACACACAGACACACATGTACGCGTAGATTTATACGTGATCGCCTTGAGTTTCCGTGCCGCGTTGACGTCAGAATTCGAAATGAAATATCCTACGTGTTCATTCTTTCCGGTACTTTCACATTTGTATATATGTGTAAAACTGAAAATTTAAAAAAATGAAAAGAGAGTTAACAGGTCTGCGAGCGAGGTCAGCAAGAAGAAATGTGAGATTTAACCGGATATCGGCGTTCGGCGGTACGGTGAAAATAGAATTCATAACTCTTCTGGCACGCAAGGGTCGCTTTTATTACAGATAAATCGAAAGCTTTGTTGCTTTAGATTAGAATTTGAAATCACTTTTTGATTTTTTTTTTGGAGACGGTTCTGACGGAAGACGGTACTGTGCGCCGCCTGCTTTCCTGATGCCCACGCTCGATTAATGTAAATTCATGGCGTCTCGTTGGGGTTAGAATTCTCGTTCGTCGTTTCGTCGACATGCTAGAATTCCATCATCCGTCGAGAGTAAAGATTAATTGAAAACCGAATCAATTTATTCATTGTACATTTCGTTTACTTATAGGTGGGTTGTTATCTTGAGGTATTCGAACTCCTTTCGAAATTTTTTACGAGCTTGTCGAACTGCTTCGCACAATCGGCCATGTACCTGCGATCGATGTCGTACACCTGTGAAGAGAAAAAAATATAATAACCTCCGAAGTTGTCGAACAAAAAAAGGACTAGGGCTACGACGAATTAATCCTTTAGCGGTCGCTGGGGGGTAAGTAATTTTTTTTACTCGTAATTGTTTAAGTAGTTGAAGAAAAAAATATTATTCGCGGGTGTATATCGAATGAGAAACTAAATTCCCACCAATGATTTGTGAAAGCACCAATTGTGAAAGCACCCCTCAGTTTTTAATCCTCAAACAAGATCTTCTCGCCGGTTCGTAGATTTCTGAAAACTCTGTTTCTCAATGGTCCGAATCTAGTTGCGAATTTGTTTCTGTCGTTTTCGCACAGTGACTCGAGACTCTGTATCTCCGCATGGATCTTTCTTTCGTCGATACCGAGAGCGTCTACCCTTTTCGTAAAATTCTTCATTCTCCCGTATGCCCTCTGATAATCTCCTCTCATATTGTTTCTCATATCTTCGGCGATTTAGAAACAAACAAAAATTTCAAAATTTGATCTGCCGAAATTCTCTAAAATAAAGGTTAAAAGGTTCGTTTTATTTAACCAGTTATGCTAAAAATCAAACAATTTTTTTTCCGGCATCAGCATGGTGCCTAGACGTCCTCGAAAAGTCCTGGAGTTGTTCTTAATTATTGTCCTCGTTTAGAAAATCACTTACTTCATTTTCGCTTCCTCGTGGAGGAAGCTGTTTTAGTGAAAAAAAATGTTATGGGGATTTTCATGTCAGCATACTCAAAATGGTCTAAAACGTCGAGATAAGTGTGCGTCTGTGAGCATGTGTGCGCGTGATTGATTCTGGGCCTTTAAAATCACTTTGGCTCGCGAACGGTTTCGGCCAGCTAGCTGAAATTTGGTATACACTAGGGCCTCGATTTGTGGGGCCTCGGTTTCCGTATCAGCCCCCACCGCGGAGCGAATATCGATCGACGCAGTAAGCTTTTTGCCATGCTCGACAGTTACTATGGGCGGGTCATGCGCTGCCTCGATTTTCGTGCGTGTCAGCGGGAGCCGGTCCCGCCACTGTTTATGAAGTCGAGGCACTAGTGAACGGGTAAAGTGGTCACCTCCCTTTTTCCATACAATTTTTATAGAAATTGATGTCTGATTTGAGGTTTTACGAGATTTTGAATTCATGAAAAATTGCGTGCGTTCCCTAACTTTTGTAATTTGGAGCTATAATCTTAAAAGTGCGCACAAACATAGTACCAAATACCAAAGATCAAGGATCTTTGGTATTGAATTTGTATCGAAATGTATCCAAACGCGAAAGTTGGATTGTATGAAATGTTGAGTTTTTTTAAATGCTCTAATTCGAGTAAACATGGAAATATTGAGCTGAAATTTGAAAGGTAAGATGAATTAAAACTGCTTAATGATTGGTATAACATTTGACGAAAATAGATCTAATCGATTAAATTTATAAGATTTTAAAATTTTTGAATTTTTCGAAAAAAATTTATTTTCCGTCCGACATGAATTTCTACAGGAAATATCGCGCTGGGAGTACAATTAATTGCACGTTTATAATCAGCGGGGTAAAATACATGAGAAATGTTTCCAAAATTACGAGTTACAAAAATTTTACTCAACGAATTTTCGCAATAAATGTTGCGATAAATACAAATTTTATATTATCAGTATAGCTTCCTCTATGAAGAAGTCAAATTGGATAACGAATTATCCAACAGGAAAAGACATGTACAAAACAGTAAAAATGTTGAAACCATGTGCAAATTACTTTGCAACTTAAAAGAAATTATTTCAATCGATTTAAAAATATTGCAGAAATAATATATTTTAATATTTCGTGCTATGTGAGCACGTTTCATCATGGTGGCCATCGGTTAGGAAAAGCGTGAAAATCCTGGAAATGTCAGGAATTTGAAAAAAGTCAGGACGTGTTTCATTTTGTCAGGAAATATGAGTGATGGTATAGTCACTTTTTCGGTATGGAAAAACAAAGCAGTGTCCATAGAAGAAGCAAAATATGAAGAATAAATTTTTTTCACATGCTATACATTCTTAATCAAACGGAATAAAGTGTTCAAAATTGCGGTACATTTAAGTGAAAAAGTTTCGTACTATATATACAAATGGCGCGTAAACTTTATTTTCCATCGCCATTGAAAAGATTCTAAACGTATGTTTTTTAATGACGTTTAATATGAATCTTACTCGCATCGGCACTATTAGTTTAAGTTGTAACCATTGAAAAATTATTATTCGATCACGGAAAGTCAGGGAAAAGTCAGCGATTTTGTCCCATTACTTTTTAGTGGCCACCATGTCCACGCAATTATGCTGCATCGTCTTGTCCTCTAGATCAATAGGTAGTAACGCCAGTTGCTCGATCCTCACCGTTTTTAAATCCATCATAAAACTTCGTGCCCTCGGCTATACACGGGAGCCCCTGTTCCTTCCACACGCCGTTACGTCTTTCTGTGCGATCCAGGACAGACGCAATAAAAATTTGTTGCGATAAAAATGAGTTCATCATCAGCGGAAAGAGCAAGGCGTCCAAGAAAACGACGAAGTTCGTCGCGGGACGCTTTTTTGGAGAAGTTGAGGTGCCTAGAAGAGGAGTACATGCGATCGCGTCCTCGAAACGCGCGATCGAAATCTCGTCGAGTTCGTTCAAGATCGCGTCACGTCAGACTTGCGACGAGAGACGTTTCGGACAATGCGAATGGTGAGCGTTTCGCTGATCATATCAGACGACCGTCACATTCGAGTCGAAGGCGTTGTACTTCGAATAGACGAAGAAGAGTCCACTCGATGAGTGAGTCCGATGAAAAGAACGGTGAGCGTTGTCCGCGAGAAACGTCACGTTCCAGTCGAGGAAGCTCGAGCGATCGAGAGTCGCTAATTTCAGGGGATGAATCTGGCAATGTGAGCGGTGAGCGGAGTCCGCGAGACCCGTCACGTTCGAGGCCTTCACCGTCGGATAATCCGGTGAAACAGAAAACGGCCGAGGAACAAGAAGTCTCAACGGAGCTCAACGAATCGACGCTGGGCTTACTCGGTGAAGATCCGTCTAAATACGACCAGATCGGCCCCGATATCCATCTCGCAGTAGCGGAGCGTTGGACGAAAATATTGCGGGACGGTTTACCGAAAGAGCAAAAGAAGGATCTTCAAGAAAAGTATCCAACGATCGGTAATTGTCGTCTGACCAAAGCACCAAGACTTAATCCCGAAGTTTTAAAACGGCGATGTCGGCGACGGCGATTAAAAAAGATACATATCAATTCCTCGCCCAAAATCAATTGGGAGCCGGTATCAATGCCATCGGGGCAGCTCTAACGAAGGTCCTGATAGCCGAAAATAGTAACGAACAGACGATTAACACGTCTAAATTTATCGAGCGATTGGCTGATGCTGGCAGAATTTTGTCGGATTTGCATCACGATATATCGAAAACGAGAAAGTCATTTATCGTGCCGGGGTTAAACCCTATCGTGAAGAATATCGCCGATGAGAGTTCGATTGACACTCTCTTGTTCGGAGAGAATTTTGCCGATAACCTCAAAGCCGCTAAAGCTATGGAAAAATCATCTAAAGATTTGGTCAAGCAGAATAGTGGATATCGGAAGAGTTTCGGTACGGAATCCAGAGAGGACAACCGCCGCTTTCAATCGTCGCGCCCGTGGCAGCGCGCATACCCAAATCAGCAGACGTCAAACTGGCGTTGTCCCTCCGGAATGAGTCACCGGGGTACTCAACGGAAGGGACAGAAAGCGATAGACTACCGGCCCAAGGAGAATCGTCAGCGCAAAGATTAGACTCGGAGAGAATCGCAGGGAGAGTAAGACACTTTTTTTCGAAGTGGACAAAATTAACGAATGACCCGTCTATTTTACAATGCATACGAGGTTATATTATCGCATTTGAGAGTCAACCACGGGAACGATTAAACAGTATAGAGCCGAGATTATCGTTACAAGAAAAGCTTGCGTGTGATACCGAAATTAACAAATTGCTCAAGAAAGGGGCAATTTCTAGATGCTGTCCGAGTAAGGGTCAATTCATCTCAACATACTTTTTAATTCCCAAACCTAATGGTGATATGCGATTTATTCTCAACCTGAAACAACTAAATTAGTACATTTTAGCGCCGCATTTCGAAATGGAGGATAAAAAGGCGGCTATTCGCCTTATGCGAAAAGATTCGTTTATGACGTCGATTGATCTTAAAGATTCGTATTTTTTGATTCCTGTCGAAAATGACTTTTCGACAGGAATCAAAAAATCGGAAAATCGGAAAATCGGTATCGGAAATACCTCAGATTTAGCTACGAAAGTCAGTTATCTGAATTTAACTCTATGCCGTTTGGGTTGTGTACGGCTCCGTTCGTTTTTACCAAACTAATGAAACCAATCGCTGAATATTTGAGGTCGAAAGGTTTTTTGTCGGTTTTTTTATTTAGACGATATCCTCTTGTTCGGGGAGTCGGCATGCGAGTGTCAAAGAAATCTTAGGAAAACTAGAGAGTTGCTAGAATCCGTAGGCTTAGTCCTCAACCTCGAAAAATGCAATCTCGTACCCACGAAAGAAATAAAATTTCTCGGTTTTCTGTTCGACTCAGAAAAATTCTGTTTGAAACTAACGAGAGAAAAAAGGACCCAAATATACAAGTTAGCAATGAAATTCCAACAAATCCGACATTGCAAGGTTAGAAAACTCGCGGAATTCATTGGAGTTCATTGGAGTGGCCGCGTGCCCCGCGATTCGATACGGATTGCTATACACAAAAAATTTAGAAAGAGAAAAATTCTTAGCGTTGGAAAATACGAATGACGATTACGATACAGACATGCCGATTTTGGGGAAATTAATTCCGGATTAAAAATGGTGGGCAGCGAACATCAGGACGTGTGTGAACCCGATAAGGGAAGATCGTTTCGAGATAGAGATTTTTTAGCGATGCATCCCTTACTGGTTGGGGGGTGGCATGTGACGGACAACGCACACACGGATTCTGGAATAATCAAGAACGCATAGAGCATATTAATTTTCTCGAATTAAAGGCGGTATTTTACGGCTTAAAATGTTTCGCTAAAGACAAGCACGCGTGTGAAATACTGCTGCGTATCGATAATACAACAGCGTTGTCGTACAACAATCGGATGGGTAGTATTCAGTTTCCGAAACTATCGAAATTATCAAAGGAAATATGGCAGTGGTGCGAGGCGCGTGATTTGTGGATTTTTGCATCGTACATTAGTTCGAGCGATAATAAAGAAGCAGACTCGGAATCGAGAGTCGTACAAAGCGAAACCGAGTGGGAATTAGCCACTTGGGCGTATGAAGAAGTAGAATTGTCATTCGGGAGTTTCGATATAGATTTGTTCGCGTCAAATGCGAATGCGAAATGCAAGAGGTTTATCTCTTGGCACAGGGATCCTGAAGCGTGGGCGGTCGACGCGTTCACGGTGCCGTGGACCGGTCTATATTTTTACGCATTTCCGCCGTTTGCTGTTATCTTACGAACGATTCGGAAAATAATCTCTGACAAGGCAGAAGGAGTTTTAATTGTACCCTTTTGGCCTACACTGTCGTGGTACCCCCTATTTAGTAGGCTACTTGTCTCAGAACCGATTCGGTTCAACCCTGTAGATGATTTATTAATCGATAATTGCAGGCAACATCATCCCCTACGAGCGTCGCTTTCCCTGGTTGCCGGGAGATTATCGGGCAACCGTTTGCCTTAAGAGTACCTCAAGAGTCTATCCCGGTTATGATGGCGTCTTTATCGGAGGGGACGATCAAACAATATCCAAAACCTTTGAGCCTATGGTGGAACTTTTGCCTAAAGGAGAATATTTCTCCGTTTCGAGGTCCGGTTGCGAGAGTTCTCGAATTTTTGACGCGTTGTCTAGCTAAAACAAAGACATACGGTACATTAAATTCATATCGTTCAGCTCTGGCGTTAATCGTCGGAGGAGATATTGGGCAGCACCAGATTATTAAAAGATTTTTTCGCGGTGTGGCTTGTTTGCGGCCTCAGACGTCGAAATACGACGAAATCTGGGATCCTGATCCTCTACTACGTCATTTAAAAACACGGTGGCCCCACGAGGCGTTGTCGCTTGAAGCATTAACTAAAAAACTCGTCATGTTGTTAGCGTTAGCTACGGCTCAAAGAGTTCAAACACTAACAAAAATAAGATTAAGTAATATTAAAAAAGACGACGGAAATAAGAATTAAAATAACAGATTGACAATAACCGACTAAGGGCTAGCGGCTCGTCGTTGTCTGGGGGTCGATTTCTAATCATATGTTCGGGTGGTTCGATTGGTTAGGCCGTGCTCCTTGTAGGTGCGGATCTATGAGGGCCGCTTAGACAGCGGAGCCGCTTAGTCAGCGGAAGGTAAAGATGGCCGCTTGATCAACGGAAGGCAAAGATGGCCGCTTGAGCAGCGGAGCGCTTTAATAAAAGCGGAGAATGGTAGCCGCTTGAGCAGCGGAGGCGCTTTGATAAAACCGGAGAATGATGGCCGCTTGATCAGCAGAGCGCTTTAACAAAAGCGGAATTTTTTCGCCTTGAAAAAAGCGGGGCTGGTCGCTTTGAAAAAAGCGAACGATTTTCTTCGCTTTGAAAAAAAACGGAACAAGCCAAAAGATTCACCGCCCACGAATAGATAATGGAGAATTTCGCCCTCTTGCTTGAGGGAAAGGTAGGTTCGGGTAGAGCATGGAAGCCAGACGCCGTTACCTACGGATTCGAAATCTGATTCATTGGAAAAAATCTCGCCTAGTTATAGGCGTTCAAGTGCCCTTTCGCCTGCGAGTAACAAGTCTCGATTCCCCCTCTAGCGGCTAGTTTTACAATCAGTATCTAGCGTCGAGGCTCGAGCGTACCGTCGCGGCGCTCGGCTATTTCCGTGGGTGCTCGTGTTCTCGAGCCTCGGCCAAGTGTCGAGCGTGTGCGCGGCGACGGTACGCCATAACCTCGGTCGGTGTTACGCGTGGGTCTTTTTAAATAATTAATACCATTTTAAAACGGTTTTTAAAGTAAAGTGAAGTGAGAAATGTGTAATTAAAAAAATAATACATCGTAGTGAACTGGTGTGTGTGCGTGTCATCGAGTGATGGTGTGTTTTTTTAGGTGTTTTCGTCGTGTGTTTACGCGAGCAACAGGTGTCTACGGCAGTACAGGATTCTTCTTATTGGTAAGTACTTTTTAATTTTAACATTCGGGGTCTCTCCGAGCGAGAGTATTTTTATCTTTTCTCTTAACTGATTTTTTTATAATGTGCATTTTTTCTCAGTTTCAGATACCACGGCGTGGATTCACCGGGAGCTCCGGACAGATGGTCCGGCGTCGAGGGACGTGGACAGAGGGTCCACGACAGTATTTAACAGGTAAGTATCTAGTTGCTATTTTCGTAATCGCTTTATGGTTATTTTTAATTATTTACATGTTTTTATTGTTTCAGGTCACGGCGAGGTAGCGGGTAAGCCGCTACCTTGCTCAGCGACGTCAAGGGAGCCGGAGAGTCCGTCGTCGAATGGCATGGGCGGAAGGCCCATATCCGAAAATCGCAGGTAAGTTTCTATCCTAGGCTTAAGTTCTAATTAGGATTAATATATATTTTTTAGTATTAATTAATATGTATTTTTTCCTGTTTCTGGTTACGGCGAGGTAGCGGGCAAGCTGCTACTCGCTTCAGCGTCGTCGGGGAAGTCCGGGCCGTCGAGTCGCCGTCGAGGTTTCGTCGTCCAGGTGAGTTTTTCATTTCAATGTGTATTACGTGTTTCGTATTTGAATATTATTAATATTTTTATTTCTTTTTCAGATCCTGGCTGGCCAGCGGGTAAGCCGTTACCTGGCTCGACGTCGCCTGAAGTTCATCTGGGGAGCCTCGTGGCCTCGTTGAGGGATCTGCAACGGCATGGTGAGTCTTGTTCCAATGTACTAGTTTTTATTTTAGTATACTAATTTTTTGGCTTTCTTTTCCAGGTGCAGGAGTCTGAAAAGCAGGAAAAGAACACCTGACGGGTGTTCTTTTCCAGGACGAGGCGACAAGGGAAGTGGTTTGCCGCACGACGAAGGCAATGGTCCTTCGTCGTATGGTAAGTATGTAGATTAGTGTGAATATTTTGTTTCTTATTTACTAATAGTGTTTTCTTTTTTGTTTTAGGTTTTTTAGGTTCCAGCGAGGGAAAAACGCCGATCAGCGTACAACAAGATATAATTAAAACATCAGGCCCGGGAAAATCCCAGCCGTTGTTACTGCTACCGTTCTTCGCGGAGCAGCCCAGCTTGTGCGTTGCATCTGTGTTATGCAATTATATAGAACGTTCGGCGCATATTAGAGATAACCAAGATATTTTGTTGTTAACTTTCAAGAAGCCACATCGACCTGCAACGACACGATCGGTCAGCAGATGGCTCAAAAGTGTGATGGCCGAAAGTGGAATTGATATAAAAGTGTTTGGGTCACATAGCACAAGGCATGCCGCCACGTCGGCAGCATTTCGAAGAGGTGTCGATATCGAAACGATTCGAAAGGCTGCGCGCTGGACCCAAAAATCGAGAGTGTTTGCGCGTTTTTATAATCGGCCCGTGATAAGAAATATGAGTGTGGCCCGATCAGTTATTAACGATGTCTCTTAGACTCGATAATAAATCGTACGTTAATTATTGATAACCTTCAGATTTGAGAGTTATGTTTAAAAAAGTTATTTGATAATCACATTAAAACGGTTAATTACAAATTGTGTCAATCTTTAAACAACTACCTATTGATCTAGAGGACAAGACGATGCAGCATAATTATACGATCAAACGAACTAACCTAAGTGATGTTCGATCGTGATTATGCTAGTCGTCTTGTCCGAATAGATCAATCCCACCCTGTTATTCCCAACCCGATTTAATCTATTCGTGACACAATTGGTGGGCTTTATAATGTAATGTCGTGTGGAAGGAACAGGGGCTCCCTCTATAGCCGAGGGCAGGAAGTTTTATGATGGATTTTAAAACTGTGAGGATCGAGCAACTGGCGTTACTACTTATTGATCTATTCGGACAAGACCACTAGCATAATCAACATCGAACATCACTTAGGTAAGTTCGTTTGATCGTATAATTAAACATCGATCATTGTTACGTCCTTGAAGTCCCTGTATTTTATTTCGAACCTATATTGAACGTCATGCTTAGTGCATGATAAGTGCATATTTACCCTCGCTATTTCGGTCTTCACGTTGTTTCTCGAAGAATCCGATGCGTCGGGAAATCTCGTCAGGGTGACTTCCCACTTGTATTTTTGATTGGCGATCCATCGATCGATTTTCATGTCGATTTTCTTGTTGTCATAGTCCATCAGAAAGGTATCCTCGCTTTCGATGTTAACGTCAACTCTCGCCAGTACTTCGGAACTCCAGCGCAAAACCCTGTCTCTCTCCTCGATCAATTCCTGCCAGGTATCCGGTAAACGTCCGACTTTTTGGCCCATATCAGCTCTGCCTCTCTGTTGCAACTCGTCCTCGCGATCCAGACCAGCGCAGTCTCGTAATTCGAAAGAAAAGAAAAACGCGACATACCGACAAAAACTTTTGTGAGTTAATAACGTATAAAAGTTTTTTGATCGATGGATCCATTTGACAATTGTTTGTGGCGACTTTAATTGTGATATATAGTCGAGTGATTAATGGGGTGCGCGGTGGAACTGTGGACTCTAACGAGGTGATGCCGATAAGTGGCGCCTCTGGTGATTTCAAGCTTGTGACTGCTTTTCGATTCGTGTGTCTATACTTCCTTTCGCGAGAGTTGTTAGGGCAATGGTTGCCTTGCGCTCTGTCGCAACACGAAAGAGAGAACTTTTGAGGAGGTTAAATTTTGAGTGCTGAAATTTTTTAATCATTTATTGAAAGTTATTAATAAATCAACTGTAGTGGACGGTGATTTTTATTACCGGATATGTCCTTAACGTAGAAAGGCATTGATAGAAATGGATTTGAAGAAATATTAAATGGCTTGTGTAATTTTTTCGATAAGGTACATATTCGTCCATTTTATTTTTCAAAGGATTCAAAAAGAAATTAAAACGCCCTATGTGTTTGCTCGGTTTTGACACGGGACGGCTCATTCTCTATCTTGACAGACGCTCTACAAAATTACTATTTAGATATGTGACAAAAATGCCGTTTTTAGTCATTTTTCAGAAAACTCAGATAAACTCAAAATCCCATAAAATCTTACCCCTTCAATGAATTTTGACCAAATTCAATACCAAAGGTCTTTGATCAAAATAGTATATTTGTGGGTAGTTTTAGGACGATTGCTCTAATTGTACGCAAGTTAAAGCTATCACGACCTTTTTTCAAAAATTTCAAAATCGCGTAAAATCTCGAAACGGGCCTCAATCTTCATGAAAATTGCACCGAGGGAAGAGACATGACCACTCTACTAATTCACCAAATTTCAACTGGCTATCTCGAACCGTTTCGGAGTTATAGTCGTTCTAAACGACGCAAGTGTGTCACACACACACACACGCACGCACGCACGCACGCACGCACGCACGCACGCACGCACGCACGCACGCACGCACGCACGCACGCACGCACGCACGCACGCACGCACGCACGCACGCACGCACGCACGCACGCACGCACGCACGCACGCACGCACGCACGCACGCACGCACGCACGCACGCACGCACGCACGCACGCACGCACGCACGCACGCACGCACGCACGCACGCACGCACGCACGCACGCACGCACGCACGCACGCACGCACGCACGCACGCACGCACGCACGCACGCACGCACGCACGCACGCACGCACGCACGCACGCACGCACGCACGCACGCACGCACGCACGCACGCACGCACGCACGCACGCACGCACGCACGCACGCACGCACGCACGCACGCACGCACGCACGCACGCACGCACGCACGCACGCACGCACGCACGCACGCACGCACGCACGCACGCACGCACGCACGCACGCACGCACGCACGCACGCACGCACGCACGCACGCACGCACGCACGCACGCACGCACGCACGCACGCACGCACGCACGCACGCACGCACGCACGCACGCACGCACGCACGCACGCACGCACGCACGCACGCACACACACACGCACACACACACACACACACACACGTCCGGACGCCAGCTAAAAATCACATTTCTCGACGTTTCGGACTATTTTAAGTACTCTGACACTAAAATCTCGGAAAAATTTTTTTTCACGAAAAAGCTTCCTCTATGAGGAAGCAAAACTGCATAGTTTTTTGTTTCCCAATCGACAAAATTCTCAGTGATAAACAAAAAGCTATAATTTTTTTATTGTGAATAGTATGAAAACCCATTAGCAAACCACATAAAAATCGAGAAAAAATATAAATTTTGAAAAAACTTAACGAATATGTACCTATTACACTTTCCTGAAAATTGTCAACAATCGGTTAAGGTTTTGCAAATCCATTGCTATTCATGTTTTTCTGGCTTGAGGCTGAGACATTACCATCCACTCATGTCTATTTATGCATAAGGGGGATTCCATCTGAGTTCGGCCATCCTCCGGCCTGACCCCTTCTAATTCGAGCGAAACTTTTTTCCTGTTTTCATATACGTTTAAAATGGATCATAATTTTTTTTTAGATTTTTTTGAGGATCTATGACAGAGTAATCAATAATTGAAAATTGGTAGTAACAAAAAAATGCGAGGCGAGATATCTCTGCATTGGATAGAGGTATCGGGAAATATTAGGGGTGCGATGGATTCGTCTTGAATCATACTTTAACAAGAAAAATAGTCCGTAATCTTTCGAACACATTTGGCGTGCTAAAAATCGATTTAAAGTAGAAAAAAGGATTTTTCGATTCGTTGGACATTTTTAATTTTTATATAAAAATTAAAAATGTCCTCAAAATCCTCAAAAAAATCTAAAAAAAAATTATGTTCCATTTTGAACGTATATGAAAACAGGAAAAAAGTTTCGCTCGAATTAGAAGGGGTCAGGCCGGAGGATGGCCAAACTCAGATGGAATCCCCCATAAACATAACAAGTTTTATAAACAATTTTTCAAATTTAGTACTCATTTGACTAGTGTAGCCGGCTCCAACTTTCTTCATACCTGTTTATTGTCACAATCCGATGTCCTTACCACTAAATATATTTATACCTATAGTATATACCTATAGACTGTTGGATACCATTCGGAGACATCAAATTGTAAACTGTCCGGTGTGTACGAATATTGATAGTTTTTCTAATATCTTACACATGACGTGTATTAGGTCTAGGTCTGCTGTAGTATTTACGTTTTCATTCGCCTGTATTTCGACATCGAATTATATATATGCTGACAATTTGTTTACATTCCTGTCTAGTCGACTATTCAAGTAGGTCAGTATTTCAATTAATTTAATAAATTAATTTTAACGAAACAAATCCCTTCTCCGGATGTAATATGTTTCACAATTGGAAAGAGTGCAACATAAATTCCTGCGTATGGCGGCATTCAAAATGGGAAGACCTTTGCGACCAGAGGACCATGATTACGGGCCGGTATCGAGCGAGTTGACTGTACCAAGCCTACAATCATTGAGGATATACAGTGATCAACGACTCCTGTTTAAAATACTGTCGGGAAAGGTAGAATGTCAAACGATTCTCAATAAACTCAGTGAGGTTTTACCGGAACGTCCGAGAAGACGGGAAATGATATTTAAAACGCCTACAATACGAACAACATTATCGGAAAGGTCGGCACATTATCGACTCACAAGTGTGGCAAACAGACTCGACTTGTCGCGTCTACTTGCCGGTCCGGAATCTTCATACAATACGCAGCTTGCGATAAGAGTCTTAAAATATGAATGAAATAGAGAACTATGTAAAATAAAAATGTTTAAACAAGAATCCTTTTCTATTGTGAAATATATACTGTTACACATGTTACACGATATATGAAATTTTATCTGAACTGTAAAATATAATAAAAATGTAAAAGGGTTCGTCCCGTAAATAAATAAATAAATAAATAAATAAAAACAATTAAATGGAATTTTCATAACATTTTTCACCTCGGGTTTTTATGCATATTGCATTATTTTCGAGCTTAATTCTTATGGGATAAAAAAAATATCTCTTTTT
Organism: Exephanes ischioxanthus; assembly: GCA_958510785.1. Classification (NCBI taxonomy): domain Eukaryota; kingdom Metazoa; phylum Arthropoda; class Insecta; order Hymenoptera; family Ichneumonidae; genus Exephanes; species Exephanes ischioxanthus. Next base: position 4,135,486 of record OY294020.1, on the reverse strand, counting down.
ATTTGTCATGTATCCCAAATAATTTTAAGATAATAGGGTATAGAATTTCAACCATATGGAAAACTCATCGTGCGAATGACGGCGAGAAATAGGGATATTGTAAAAAAAAAGAAAAAATGCGACTAGACATAGTAACGGGAGCGGATGTCCGTTCATACAGACTCCGGAATAAACGACGGTGGTGGTTTCAATATGCCCGCTGGTTTCCCGTTTCAGCAACGACGACGGTGGCATATGAAGCCACCGTGCAGCGCATCACCCGGCAGAACACCCGTCAGGGTGTCAATTCGAGGCAATGTAATCTCCGTTCAACGCGCACACACCGAGCCAATAATAATCGGCTTATTGATTTTGATTTGAGCTCCATGCGCGTTGACATCGCTCGCTCTCTCTCACTTTCTCCCTCTCTCTCTCTATGCCCCTACCCCGCGTGCTTGTCACTGGTACCTCAAGTCCAGTTCACGAATGTCTACACGGAACCCGTTTTTCCCACTAACTGCTTTATATCACTTTTCTCTTTCCGAAGGACCACTCTGAATATAAGTAATATATTAATATAAGTATTAAAATAATATAAGTATAAATAATATAAAACATTGAATCGAAAAAAAAAAAATTATTTTATTTTATGGTTCCGCTGTACTGAAAGAAAGTAATAAATTTTATTTTTTCATAAAGAAAAATTAGTATACATTTTTTTATTTCATGTGATTTTGTTCACAATTTCTGTATGTATTGATTTCTATTCCTCCCTACCGCGTAATTAAGCACAAAACGATCGAAGCGAAATCAATTACGTATTTACGCCCGCTTTTAACACGGATTTCATTAGCGTCCGATTGTTCCGAGCGTATGTACAACGTATGGACATAATCTCGCTCGCCATTTTAACATCAATTTATCCCTTTGATGAGCAGCGCGATTTGAGCAGTCTCGGTCGAGTACGCCTCGCAAAGTAAACTCTTTTTTTTCCACTGATGCCTTGCTCGTACATATATGTATATATATATATATATACATATATAAACCAGCTGTATGATGTGTATCGATATTTAAATTGGCCGAACGTACTGTGTAAACCGAAAATTATTATGCGCCATCGAAGAGTACGGAGATTCTACGCTAATCGGATTATCGTAGCCATCGGGCTTGACGTTCAAAAATGAAAATAAATTAAATATCGGTTTAAACCGCGTTACTCGATTAAATTCGTTTTGTTGCTTGCGTTCGAAAACGAACGCAAATTTTAATTTTTTTTTTCCTTTGTTCTTTTATTGTTCACTTGTTAAATGCGTTTACAATGCATAAATCGTTACAATGTTAAATGCGATAAATCGGGTTAAACTCTCTGGTATAGTGCGATAACTCGATTAAATTTGTCGATATTGCGCGGGTGACGTGAGCGTACCTTTAAAGCCGATAACAAACAACCCTTTTACCCCCGACACTTTGAACATAGGCGACCAGTGGACGCTATCAAATGCCACGCCTCGCTTGCCACGTTCTAACTCATATTACGTGTGACTTCCCCTCCCGGTTTAGCGTGCGACGTCACACCGGTAAACATAATAATGTCGTACACCGAAAATCATACCTCGTTTCGTAACATTGACCATCAAAATTTGGGTAAAAATACGGAAATTGGGTCACCGTGTATAGTTTACCACATGTGGTCCAACTTTCGGTATTAAAACAATTACTAGCGAGAGCCTCTCGCAGCATAAGTGACTCAAGGCAGTTCGAATTGTATTTTGTTTGCTTTACAGCGTACAGCGTTTCGTGAATGGCCCAGATAAAAATTATTTTTTATTTCCTATTGCTTCGGACGCGGATTTTCCCATGAAATATTGAGACACAGCACCGTTCGATACCTTGGTTGGTAAAAGAGTTCTCAGTTATATCATTAAAATTTTAGAAATTCCAGAACACAGATACGCTGAGACAAAGATCTCGGAAAAACGACCAAGTCTTCTTCGTCTTTCTCTTTTTTTTTGTCGGATTTATGCCGCTTGGCCAAGTTCCGTACTACCAAGTCATAAAGTAAACTTTCGACCAGGGAACACCAGCGCCACCACTATCGATATGTGAAATTTTCACAGGGGGCACAACAATTTTTACCGAACCCATATGGTAATTTTTTCCCGAAGGCAGGTTGGCAAAATTTTGCGTATCTGACTAAGAATTTCGTGGATAAACATGGAGAGTTTCGGCGATAAATTTTTTTTATGTATGCCTACATAAAGAAAATTTGTTCGACATAATATGCCGGTATAACCTACAAACTTAAAACAAACCGTCCTTGATCGCGACGCCACCGATTACTGTATTTTCTAGTAGGAAGAACTTATATTCTAGTAAAAATTACGGGGTATTCGGGTAATATCTGCGATAGCGAAAATTACCATATTTTCTACCAGAATGTGTTAAGTTTAATACGAATATTTACCAGGACGCCGCTGTAGTTCCCACATGCCTGAAAGTTCTGCCGGTTGTTACCATTTTCATGGTAATTTCTATCAGATCCTTCTTTCAGTGTATCCATGATCGATTTGTAGCGCTAGGTAACTCAACCGACAATATTGTTAAATACAACTGGTTCTCGCAACACGAAGCTAGTCTTATGAAATTTAATTTGCTCCAGCCTGAAATATAAACAGACCAAACAACTGAATGTCTTGAACTATGAACAATATTTAAAAACTGGAGATCCCTTCGTTCATATAAGAGTACATTACGCCGCTACTCGGGACACCATACTTTCAGTTTCAAAATACGGAAATAAGTCAGCAAATTTAATAATAATGATATGTGCCTATCTTTTGACATAAAAAGACGAATCTTTTCATAATATTTTATTAGAATGTCCATTGTTTGAACCACCTGCGGAACAAAAAAAAATGTGCCCCTGTTGGCCGGTCACCTGCCCGACGCGGAAATGGTCCGCGGTAAGCTCGCAGGAGGATATTTCACGGAGAAAAAAATTTTGTTGGTAGAACAAGATTTTTGTTACAACAAATTTAGTTTGTTAGTATCGGGATAACAAAACCAGCTTGTAACCATAGCAAAATGTTTCGATTGGGGAAATTTGCTACCGCAACGAAACGAATCCCGGAAAAAAACTCGGAAAGAAAACTCCCGAAAAAACGAACACCGTCATTGAAGTCGATCGAAATTTTTTCCGGGGGTTTCATTTCCGAAGTTTTTTCCAGATTCCGCTAATTATAAACGACTTAAATACTCTTTCGCCAACAAAGACCACGCAATTATACACAAATATGCATAATTACCCTCACGCAAACTCTTTCGCCACGATACACACACAGACAATTATACGCACAAGCACTGACACATATACTCTTTCGCCACCAAACACACACACACACACACACACACACACACACACACACGCGCGCACACACACACACACACACACACACACACACACACACACACACACACACACACACACACACACACACACACACACACACACACACACACACACACACACACACACACACACACACACACACACACACACACACACACACACACACACACACGCTTACAACCAATCACGCACACGCATACACTTTCGCTAACAAACACCACGCAATTATACAAGAATATGCATAATTGCCCTCACGCATACTCTGTCGCCACGATACACACACCAGACCAGGGGGGTGACACGCTGCGAAAATAGCAGGCCGCGAAATGTCGCCGCCGCCATGTGGCGCTGGTAGTCACCAGCTCGGGTATGAGCGGCGCAAGCCGCGAAGCCATGCAACCGTGATTTCGCCTCGGCGGTAATTTCTCTTTTTGTTAAAAATTTTGTTCTTGAACAAATATTTCCAAAATCATTTGGGCATTTTATCAAGATATCTATGTACATTTATGTATACAGCTATGTAAAAAGGAATTAGGTCATTACCATAAAATACTAATGATGAATAAATAAGACGCAAAAAATTATTTATTTTCCGTTTTTGATTAATTAATACAAATGGAATTGGCTACGTTGTACAGAACTTCGATGTCTGTTTTTTGCTTTTGGTTACATTTGCATTCATGCGCGTGCAGTATTGCTGCATTCTCATGCGAACAAAGTGTTGGATAAGTTGGAGGATTATGTCGTGTGCATGTTCACGACACGGGAATGCGAAAGCTTTGTAGTTATAAACTTGTTGTAGAATTTCTTCGAGAACATTCGTACAATTACAAAATTTTTCAAATTGTGTCTCTAAGTAGAGAACGAAACGGTACAAATTACTGTTAGGATGGACTACACCGTCTCTTTGCTGCCACTGTGTGAGAACAGATTCGGGCAGTAAAACTCCAGATGTTTCGGAATTTATAAGGGCATCTTTACAAGTCAAGCACTTGACTGTATTGCAAATGCGTTTCGTCAAGTTCGCTGTCAAGCAGTACATTACGCAATCGCTTACTTTCGGTAAGCTGTAATCGTGATCAGTTATGTTCTCAATTGCCCAATCGTCATTCTCGATAAGCTTACCTAATTTTTCCTTTATGGTTTTTAGAAGATTGGAAGAATTTTTAGGATCATTATACATTTTTTTGAGATCGGAAAGAGTGATCAAAGGAGCGACAGGTTTGTCCGTGGTAATCAAACAATTTCCGGTCTTAGGAGGTTTTAAAACACTGTACATAGACAGTATTTTATAAATATTCAGGAACGTTGGCGTAGAGGGATGATCATCGCAACCGCCAGCTTGTCTGACCGTGCCGAAAAATCTCTGCAGTGACAAATTCAGAATCAAATGTATACACGAAAAATAAATCAAAGAAACAGGTATTAAACGGATGGATTTCTAAAACAGATCTCCGATCCAATTCAATTAGAGATATACAAATCAATGCGAGCCACTTTCCACAGTGTGTCTCTATTACTTTACTCCAGGTGTCGCGATCGTTAATCGCGCGAGAAAACGACAGATATGTATCCTCCTAAATTACATGTCTTTAAATTCTTGCAATCTTTCGCATAAAGGTGACGATCGAGATCGCTCGTAGTGAGACGTGCCGTTTGTAAGCGAATTTTTTGAAGCTCCGAATTCAACGCCTTAATTTTTTCGCGAGCTTGACGGTTCGAACGTAGCACTTTGCAACATTTGTCCTGCCGTTTCAGCCACTGCAATCTTTCTTTTTTGGCAATGTCCGCTTGGATCCTTTGGTGTTTCGCTGTGTTCAGTTTCTACCGACGCAATCTAGTCACCAGAGACTTTTGTGCCGTTCGACAGAATTGACACGTTGTAGTATTCGGAAGCAACCCAAGACAATGAATGTGTCGCCAGCTTCTTGCAAAATCTTTTCTCGCGGTGCACTTGTAGCGTGTCCTGTTCGACTGAAGATGCGTTACATCCAGTACCTATGTCGAGGCCATTAATTCTGGATATTATTTCCTGTAGGCCTTGAATACTACTGACTCAACAAGGTACATCGAAATTCCTTGGATTCAGTAGTTGACCATACAGGCTTACTTCAACAGACAAGTCTTCTTTTATTATACAGGTAGGTACTTCTTTATTACGATAGGTAGCTATCGAACTTGTCGTATTGTCGTATTGTCGAAGGAACCGTATTGTCTTGAAGTGGAGACAAAATAGTTTCATCTCGATCCCATTCGGTGCAATTATTGCTTGATTCCCATTTCAGCAATTTCGCAGGTGGTTCCACCAGTCCCCCTGGCAAGTTCTGCGACTTGAAAAACCACCACCAAACTACCTTCAAAGAGACCGAGTAAACGACCGGTCGTTTTCGGACAAAAATACGTCCTCGAAAACGACTGTCATAACGACTTTATCCGTGTCCGTACCAGCCGCATGCGAGCAGATTCCAGGGAGGGCTTTCAGTTAGGTGGTTGTACAATTAATAAACGAATGAACTACCGCGAAAACGACTGTTCAAAACACCTTTCAGTCCGGTCGTTTTTTATTTTCAACCGAAGAAACGACCGCACAACGACAACCGGACTGAAAGGTCTTTTGAACGGTCGTTTCCGCGGTTGTTCATCCAGTCTTGAAATGTAAAACGACCTGACTGAAAGCTCTCTGACGCGGATGAAGTCGTTTTAACAGTCGTTTTACCGGGCGTATTTTTGTCCGAAAACGACCGGTCGTTTTCTCGGCGGTTTTGTTGGTCGCAGGATCTGCCAGGGCCATCGTTCAAAGCTGCTTCTCTCTTCTGACTTGATTGTGCAGAGTCAGGTTGCGACGGCGATGGCGGTTCAACTTGAACTTCCGGTATTACCTCGGTCCAAGGGAATACCGAGGACACGCTGCCTTGCTTCAATCGAGGTATCTTATAATGTGTCTACGATAACAGTAAGAATAATTTTAGTGCAAAGAAATTTAACAAAACAAACATACGTAATGACTCTCACAACTCCAAGTACTCGTCCAGTAGCATCCACAAGTTCTCGGCTCCACATTATTTGACTATTTAAAAAATGCTTTTCGCACACTGCTTTCACGTGTATTGCAGCACTATCGGCGCGCCGAATTGCGATTTTCCATTGTTTCTCACTTTCGGTGTTTTTCGGGATTGTGAAAAAATGCACGTGCTCGGGATTTGAGCCATAGCCTGAAATGCAACCTGGCACAACGCAACTCGGCATCGTACACGAAAAAAATACGTATACGCTACGAAGCAATGGTTTTGTCTTTCACTCGCGAATTAAATATTATTCTTTAGCGACAATACAATTCTGACTTCCCACCAAATAATTCAACAAAACTGTACAGCACGAAACAATTTTAACGATTCTATCAAACGTATCAAACGCTATAAGCCATAACCTCTATAACGCTCGATGTAAACAAAAAATTGGAGTAACACGCTCCACCGAGCAGGTAACTACCAGCGACGCTAGTGGATTAGTTTTGACGGCGACAAATTGCGGCCCGTTTTACTATTAGGGAAATTGGTCCAGTGTCACTCCCCTGCACCAGACAATTACACACACAAGCACTCACAGGTATACTCTTTCGGGAACCGAAACACACACGCGCTCTCTCTTTCTCTCTCTCTCTCTCTCTCCCTCTCCCTCTCCCTCTCCCTCTCCCTCTCCCTCTCCCTCTCCCTCTCCCTCTCCCTCTCCCTCTCCCTCTCCCTCTCCCTCTCCCTCTCCCTCTCCCTCTCCCTCTCCCTCTCCCTCTCCCTCTCCCTCTCCCTCTCCCTCTCCCTCTCCCTCTCCCTCTCCCTCTCCCTCTCCCTCTCCCTCTCCCTCTCCCTCTCCCTCTCCCTCTCCCTCTCCCTCTCCCTCTCCCTCTCCCTCTCCCTCTCCCTCTCCCTCTCCCTCTCCCTCTCCCTCTCCCTCTCCCTCTCCCTCTCCCTCTCCCTCTCCCTCTCCCTCTCCCTCTCCCTCTCCCTCTCCCTCTCCCTCTCCCTCTCCCTCTCCCTCTCCCTCTCCCTCTCCCTCTCCCTCTCCCTCTCCCTCGCACGCACGCACGCACGCACGCACGCACGCACGCACGCACGCACGCACGCACGCACGCACGCACGCACGCACGCACGCACGCACGCACGCACGCACGCACGCACGCACGTACAGCATACGCACATACACAATCGTCCACCCGTAGCAGTACAATAAGTTGTAGATTCATGATCAGCGGGAACAATTAATCATATCGACTGCTAAGAAATAGAAGGGCAGATCCACATCGTTTTACATGCTAAATGGCGTGAGATACGCCCTTCTGTTCCTTAGCAGTCGATATAACAAATACCGAATTTTCAAAATATAGCCAGGTTTTTTTCCGGGGTTTTTTTTCCAGGGGTTTTTTCCGGGGTTTTTTTCCGCCTACCCAACAAAACAGCTTTTGTTACTGTAACAAAATTTTTTTTTATATGCTGAGTGGGGCGCACATATGTGTCAACAACTACGACGAGCTCGAGACGCTCGACAGGCGACATCAAAACAAAGACACGCGAGGAAACAGTTCCTTTGTATTCGAGTAAAAAAATAGTAGAGTGGAATTGCGACTCTTAAAATTTGCCGTATATGGATGTATAAACTGCTAAAGGTTATACCTTTTGGAGTTTAATACATCCATGTGCAGCAAATTTCAAGAATTCGCAATTGCAAATACAGACACTATTTTCAATATAACAAAATGATAAAATGCGACCGCGGTGAGGTAATCTTCAAATAAATGTATGTACGTATCTATAACTATCCTATCACCAGTCATTACTGAGCCGTCAAATACAGCAGGCGTCGTTTGTTCTCATAGCAAACTAAATCGTCGCAGTAACAAGAACGTCTTGTCGTGGTAGCAAAACCTATTGCTTCTGCGTAGTAATTTTTTTGCTGCTTTTACTAATCGTTTGGTCCAGGAACGAGCTCATTGTCAGCAAAACTCATTTTGTAAGAGCAGCTTAACCGTTTTTCTCCGTGTTGGAAGATTTCCCTCGTTATGTGTGACTGAAAGGACCGTTGAATTCACTAATTCGTTTGTCCCATTGGAAGCGTATATATGAGCTTTATATCTTGCTCAATGAATTTAGGTACAATGTGTCTTCCGTTATCATCCTTCATTTTTTTTCGTTATAATATTCGATATCTTGCTTGATGTCATGCGAGATATCTTGAACATAAATGAAGGAATTCGTACTTTGGCGGCTCAAACTACTCGTTATCGATAACTTCACAATTCAAATATGTCATTTGTCTGAGTTTTATTAACTATTTGGAGGCTTGATAGAAAGGTGTGGGCTTCATATCTTGCTCATTAAGTTGATTGGTTTGTTGCTCGATATCGATCAATGCTCCGAGCGAGATATGGTGCACATGTCGGGCAATACATTGAGCAAGATACTGAGCAATACATTGAAGGAAACATCAAACATTATAACGAAAAGAAAAAATTAAAATTTTGTACAAGGGGGATTCCATCTGAGTTTTATCATCCGCCGGCCTGACCCCTTCTAATTCGAGCGAAACTTTTTTCCTGTTTTCATATACGTTCAAAATGGAACATAATTTTTTTTTAGATTTTTTTGAGGATCCATGACAGAGTTATCAATAATTGAAAACTGGTAGTAACAAAAAAAAAAAAAATTCGAGGCGAGATATCTCTGCATTGGATAGAGGTATCGGGAAATATTAGGGGTGCGATGGATTCGTCTTGAATCATACTTTAACAAGAAAAATAGTCCGTAATCTTTCGAACACATTTGGCATGCTAAAAATCGATTTAATGTAGAAAAAATGATTTTTCAATTCGTTGGACATGTTCAATTTTTTTGTAAATTTTTTTGAAAAATCTTTGCAAAATATCGGAAATTTTGAGACCTCAGCGATTATGGTATGTCTTACGGTTTAAAAGATATACATTTTTCTATTTATTGAAAATATCTATTTTAATATATTTTTATGTAGTATTTGCATGTATCTTCATCAATCACGGAATAATTAACGACTGCGTTCGTAGCGCACATTTTGCTTTTTTTTCAACATATTTGAGTATATTACCAGTGAAATTGGCTTTTATTGTGCCATCCAGCCGGTGAATTTCGATTTCCGTTTTGTTACCTAACTCCGAAATTCTTCATAAAGTTGGCGAAGCCTCCTGTACCCACCACGTCGAATACTTAGCGAACGACTAGCGAGACCCACGATAGCTCAGTCGCTAGAACATCGTTTCAGCTGTTTACGTGTGGGAATGTAAACAGCTGAAGAATGTGTATCGTATAGTGAGGGCTTTGTTATGATGGAAAACATATAAGATCCTTGAGCGAACCAAAACAATCTCTGACTTTTACCGAGTAACGTCGAGCACTGACGAACACACTGGCGATAATCCCAATTACATCCAATTCTATTAAAAAGGCAGCGCCACCTGAGATGAACGACGAGCGTATAGTGGTGGGTACAGGAGGCCTCGCCAACTTTATGAAGAATTTCGGAGTTAGATAACAAAACGGAAATCGAAATTCACCGGCTGGATGGCACAATAAAAGCCAATTTCGCTGGTAATATACTCAAATATGTTGAAAAAAAAAGCAAAATGTGCGCTACGAACGCAGTCGTCAATTATTCCGTGATTGATGAAGATACATGCAAATACTACATAAATATATATTAAAATAGATATTTTCAATAAATAAAAAAAAATATATAAAAAATTTATATCTTTTAAACCGTAAGAGATACCATAATCGCTGAGGTCTCAAAATTTCTGATATTTTGCAAAGATTTTTCAAAAAAAAATTACAAAAAAATTAAAAATGTCCAACGAATCGAAAAATCATTTTTTCTACTTTAAATCGATTTTCAGCATGCCAAATGTGTTCGAAAGATTACGGACTATTTTTCTTGTTAAAGTATGATTCAAGACGAATCCATCGCACCCCTAATATTTTCCGATACCTCTATCCAATGCAGAGATATCTCGCCTCGATTTTTTTGTTTTGTTACTACCAATTTTCAATTATTGATTACTCTGTCATGGATCCTCAAAAAAATCTAAAAAAAAAAATTACGTTCTATTTTAAACGTATATGAAAACAGGAAAAAAGTTTCGCTCGAATTAGAAGGGGTCAGGCCGGACGATGGCCGAACTCAGATGGAATCCCCCACAAACATGTTGCACAAGAATTATGATTCAGATAGTATATAAGCTTATGCGGGCCTCCGAGTCCCGCCAGGAGACCGGCGGGTATTAATCTTTTTGGTACGTGCATGCACAGAGAACTTCTTGTTGCCATATAGTTTAGAGTATTTTAATGCAGACCGTGTTAATTTTTTTTTACTTCGTTACAGCCAGCTGCTGAACCTTTGTTATCACACGTTATCTTCTAAGGTTACTAGCGACGATGTGGGTTCGCAAGTTTCGCAGGCTCGCATGGATTTCGTAAATTAAACTCATAGAGAACGCAACGAACAAAATTGTATTTTTCCAAATGTTTACTACATATCTACTACTACTCTATACACACGTAGGAGTAAATGTGCAAACAACTACTTTAGCTCATATGATTTAAGTTATTTTTGATTTTTGTTAGATTTTTTTTAGTAAAGACCTTTTGGTCAGTAGAAAAATATGACATTATTTTTTTCGAGCCCATTTTGATAGAAATCTTGGTGGTTTTTTTCTTTCTAAAGATATATGGTTATAGTTGACGAGGTCGAGGCAACTCGTATCGCTCCCGTTTGTGACATACACATCGATAAAAATTCTCGAAATACGCTGCAGGGAGTCGTCGATGCCGAAATATAAAATCCCGATCGAGCTCGTCACGAGCGGCGTATAACCCGGAGCACGACGTCCGGAAAATTCTCTCGCGTCCTCGTTTCAACCTGGGCTGCCTTGTACGAGATATACTACAAATAGGAGAGAGAGAGAGAGAGAGAGAGAGTTAGAGAGCGAGAGAGCGAGAGCGTTTGTTTCTCTCGGGTCACTCGCGCATCCGACTTTGCCCTCGAGGCGCGCGGGAACCGACGATGTACACACGATGTCCGCCACGCCGATGCGCTTTATGGTTTTATTCGAGCGACAAATTGAACTAAAAATAATCCCTCCTTTGCGTCCGGTGGGTAGGTGAGCGTTCATGCGAACGAAGGTGGACGGGCCGTGTTCCGACGTTCATACTCCTTTCTCATCGTTTTTCCTCGTCCGCTGCGCCTCTTCGTCGACGGGACAACACGGACGAGGCATTCCCGTGAGCGATACCGAGCGACACATTGCTTCGAAGGGTAAATGTTTCAACCCGTTTTTTTTCTTCATAGAGTGAAGAGCCTCGGTCAATGGGGTTGGCCCCTTTTATTATGTCAAGATGAATCTATATATACACAGCATTTGCCATCAAATCGATTCATGAAATGGGGAAAAGATTTTTGTTCAATTAAAAAACAAAAAATGAAACGCTAAAAAAAAGTCGTAAAAATAAAAACACTTTTTTAAAAATTAGCTTTGAACGATGTCACATCCGTCATGAAGATTAAAAATGCTCATCTCGTCATCTCGAATATTGTGTACAAAAGGTACCGAGGTTCGCTTCGACGTTTACCGCACCGATCTTTTTATTTATTTAACACATCGTACCAACAGGAATTTTTCCTAACGCGAACTGCATTGTCTCCCCTTCTATTCTCCGCGTCACACCGGCTTGCACCCTAGTTAACGTAGCTAACGCAGTAAATAACTCCGGTAGGTATACTCTTTGAAGTGCCTGGGATAGTCAGCCCTGCAAAATTTATTGCGCACGGCGCCCATTGTTACGTGCTAATCTGCGCGACTGGAGGATGAAATGTGCATGTAACTCTCGTCAGTATTTACGATTAACTTTGTTTAAAGAAAAGAAAAAAAAACACAAATTTGACAAATCATTATATTTATCTCAATAGTTTATTTTACAAAAAAATATTGCGGTGGATAAACATATTTTCCTATCCACGCGTAGGGGAGACCGGGGCAAAATGGCACAGCGGGGCAAAACGGGACAGCGAGGGCAAAATTCAGTTTTCCAATAATTTTTGGATGCCCCATTTTGTCCCAACGATACATCCGGATTTTCCAACCCATTTTGCCTACCACCATCCCCACCATCCAAATGTTATTGGAAAATTGCGTTTTGTCTCGTTATCCCGTTTTGCCCCGCTGTGCCATTTTGCCCCGCCATTTTGACCGATCGAGTGTTTCCACTCGATCGGTCAAAACCGGCACGAGTGACAGCCATGGCCGAGAACGGGGTTTGAGACGAAACCGAAACAACACACGATATGTACTGTATCACATGATTGTATACATATTTACCTGGTAACTGTATGTACAGTCTCAACAGCGGCACGTGTACGTATAACTATACCGGAATATAACTACAACCGATATCGTATCGATCTTTGCATAGCGGGTCCACCGGAAAGTACGGGCTACCTGCCACAAAAGAGGACCATCACTTCCGGTCCCGTTAGGCCGCTGCCGCTCGGTACGAGCTTCAGCCCCATACTACCTACAGAAAAGTTTTAACCGAATAAAATCGCCCACAGAGGAAACGTGCTACTGGCATCAAAGGAATTCGAAGAGAAGCTGATATATATACTATATAGAAATATTCGAGACTCCGATGACAAAACGACCTGGAATTTGACGTATCAAACGTCTGGCAATGTCACACGATGAAAAGCTTCGGGAGTTTCGCGTTTTTTCGGTTAACTCGATTGGACAGCGAAAGTATCGTATCTGGTTACTGAGCGTGTCGCCGGAGGCAGGATCTAGGAATGTTGAAAGTGGGTTGAGAAAAACGGCGGGGAAAATTAAAAAAAGAATCGTACATGTTCCAATCCTGTGGAACCGCGTTCTCTCGAAGGGAGGTTTTTCGTTGACCTCTAATAGCCGTGAGCCCGACGGCGTTCGTGTACTTTGTGGTCTATACGTGGATAGCTCCAGTGAACGCCAAAAGCCGCTCGGGAAATTTCGTCTCGCTCATCAGGTCTATCGATAGAACCATTAAGAGGAGGCTAAAAAAGGAAGTCGACACTGTAAAAAAAATTCGTATGAAATTTAATGTAGCGGACAGTAAGTTTTAAAACTGGTATATTAAATTTCAAGTGCAATCGTGGTGAAAAATTAATGTTCTGTGCATTAAAAACATGGGAAATACTTTGTTTTTAGTAATTTACTTTAATTTTACTACAAAGTACTTCAAATTTTTATAATTTATTTTAACTTCAATGAAAAAGTATATTAATTTTTCATCACAATTGTACATTAAATTAAATGTAGCGGTCTTTGCATAAAAACTTCCAGTCCGGTACATTGAATTTACAATTTTTCGTTTACAGCGGAGCAGAGGCGTAAAAGCTCGGAAAAAGGTAATGTCGTCGGAGCAAAAAAGTTTTGGGGTCGGATCATCGTTGTGTAAAACGATGAATTGAATGCTCACGCTGCTACGCTTTACTTCCGGTGCGGAAAATATTTCGAGTCGTTCCAGGAGTCGAGATGAGAGATAATACTGAAGCGAGCGGCGAATGTTAAAACTTCGAAGCCGTGAGAATCAGTTGCTTCGGAAAACCCTTTTTCATACCGGCGGCTGCTCTGCTCTTCCGAACTGAAACTGTTTCATGTGGTGCTCCCACGGCTTTAAACTTTATCGCTACTGCCGCGACGATATAACGCGCGTGGAGCTTCCGTACCGTATACTACCACTGTAATCTAACGCTATATACACTGAACGTTGGCCCCGGCAACGTTCTACGTTGCGAGCGTTATAACACAATCTACTGATTAATTTACGAAAGTTTAAGCCGCGAGCAAAACTCTCACGTGGTAAACTTCAGCTCCATTTTTTTTTCTTGGCTTTCTTACTCTTTCCTTTTACCGTACCGAATTGGTGATTCGATTGAATGGATGAGGCAAAAAAGAGAACGGAATTCTTTTTATTTTTATACACTTCTAAAGATCCTAGTTGCCTTGTGGAGTTAATCGACGATTGAACACGATAGACGAAAGAGTTGTACGTTTAACAAATATTTCTTCGTCACTAAAGTCCACAATTCCGTTTCTTGCCAGATTTTTTCGATGGAAATTCGATTCGTTGACGAAAAAATAAACAACAAAATTGTAAATTTATGAAGAAAAGAAGTTGAAAATTGAAATTATTATATCGCTTTCTCATAAAAGTTGGAAATTGAAATTTTCATATGAGGAAGCATTGTCTGTATTTTTGGCTTCCTCATAGAGGAAGCTTCGCGAATAAAGGAACATTATGAGAAAGAGATATAATAGTAGTATTAATGAGTTTATTAACAATACATAACATGTAACAGATTTTTTGTACCTAATAGACTTTTCTCTTTACATCTATATTGTATATTACCAATTGGCCATCGACCTCAGTCCTTCAGCCATGAATATTACACCGTTGTTTTGGCGTTTCATTGCTAGCGTGGATGTAACTCTTACTGATTTGTAAGAGTAAATGTTTAGTTGTCTATTTCATTGATCATTATTTCTAATTGTTGGTATGTTGTATGTATGGGATATTTAAATGTACGTGGTACGTTTTCTTCGAGTTGTATACAAAGCGGTTTTATATTCTCTATTTGCATCTCAGCGAATCTTCTAGATAGTTCATGTGTTCTGGGTTTTATATGAGTTATACCCGAAAGTTTGTAGAGGAGAGTATTTCTAGGATTATATAGTGGGTTTGCCGGGTGTCGGATGCGTGTCAAGCGCCGGATTGCGCAGGTTTTAGCAGTTTTTGCCTTATTGATTGCTGCTTCTTTGCAGTTCAAAAAAACCGGATGTCCGTATTCTAGAATGGGTCTGCATATGGCTTTGTACATCTTGGATAAGTGTTTTGTGTGTATATCGCGGTGTTTGAAGGTAATTTTCCTAAAGTGTGAGGCTCTTGGTGTAGATTCGTTTTTACATTGCTGCAAGTGATGATTAAAATTCAATTTATGGTCAATATATATTCCTAAATATTTTGCGTATTGTAAAAGCGATATAATTTCAATTTTCAACTTTTATGAGGAAGCGATATGAAAATATTAATTTTCAACTTTATGAGGAGGCGCTATGAAAATTTCAATTTTCAACTTTATGAGGAAGCGCTATGACAATTTCAATTTTCAACTTTATGAGTAAGCGCTATGAAAATTTCAATTTTCAAATTTTTGAACGTCAACGTCTTGTTAGACTTGCATGCACAACGGCTGACCGACTCAGGTTCAGTGAGTCAAAAAATACGCCATCGTCACGCTTCGCTTTGTCGGATCTGCGCTTGGCGCGAAAAAATAGATGGAAGTGGGCGCTCGTGAATTTTTTTTGTGCCCTTTTCAATTTTTACTCAAGAAATCCAAGTGATACTTCTTTATGTAGCTTTTTCAACTCCGTCATATCCATCGTCTTGTGTATGCCTTGCTGTGGATCATGATAAGCATCTGGATTTTCCGCGATGCCATTGAAAAGCAAAGAAATCGCTATTCAAAAATACTCAAAATCAGTCATTTATGCAATTTTGGCTATTAAAATGCCCGGCAAACTTTTTTGTTAGTTGTCGCTCGGGAACTGTAATTCCATGTATTTTTTTCACGCTGATCACGAATCTGATACTTATTTAATTCTCGTGTGAATATTTGATACGGAAAAAATGCTTCTTAAAAAAAAATCATGAAATTCAAAAAATTCAAAATGACATAAAATTAAAACGGTTCGATCGACTTTCGTGAAATCTTAATGGGATCACCGGGTGATTATATTCTATCTGTATACGCGTTTTTAGTCCGATAGCTAACAAATTTCGAGCGAAACAGTGCGTACAGACATTAAAATGGAATGGAATGGAAGAAATTAAAAACGGCGTACAAAAAAAAACAACAGACATTTTTGGATGAAATTCTGCAGAAATATTGACTATTAACCACACATGCTGTGTGTGAAATTTCAGCTTGATCGGTCGTGGCGTTCTGGAGTTATAGCCGTTTGAATTTTTCACGTCCGATTCACACATACACACACACATCCGGACATTTTTTCTAAATGTGATTTTTCAATCTTTTTGAACATTCTGAACACGTTTTCATTAAAATCTCGATTTTTTTTTCACCATCACGAAGCTCTGTGAGGAAGCAAAAGATTAGTATACCTTTGTGGACAAGAAATCTTTTTTGTCCATAAGTTTGTTCAATGTATAAACTTATTTTTGCCGTGTGTAATGTACATTTTTTATTTTATATTTATAAAATGGGCTCCGATCAAAAAATAGGATTTCATTATATTGCCGCAACTCTTTCCCACACTTATTTCGTTACGATAACTTTATATTAAAAAAAAAGCAAAAATCCGTAATAATTAATAAGGTCATAAATGATAACTTTGCGTACGGTGATAATTGAATCCCACTAGAAGCAAACTTGAAGCACCGAAGAGAGGTTTAGCAAATCTAATTTGTACCGCGTTGAATTGATTATTCAATTGTCAAGGTCTACGATCGTAGAATCTCCTAAGCTCCGTCTCCCAACCCACAAATTATTGCAAACCTAGTGGTTCAATCGTCGAACCGTCGAGGCCCGAAAGGGATGGCTTCAAGGTAATATGGCAAGCAGTGCGGGTCCGTGAATGATAAACGAGACGCAACGATCCGTTCGTCGTATCAGCATCAAGACGCGGAGTTCATGTTCCGGAGTTTCTGCTGATGTAGGGCCATTCCCCACGGTACTACATCCCGAGCATACTGAGTTTCCGGAAGCCACACGCAATATAATGTTCGATTTGCTTTGAACGTTACCCTTAAAAATTGGGTAAATCTACTATAATAGGGCCATTCTAAACCATTCGCAATTACAAAAAAAGTTGCAGTGTTTTGCACATGGCTTTCTTATTTTTCAATGTTTTGCGTATCGCTTTATTTATTAGACAGTTGGTTGTCCGATGTTGACTTCGTCATAGAGGAAGCTATGCTCGTAATATAACATTTAAATGGTAAAAATTTGTTGTAAAAATTCCTTAAGTAAAATTTTTGTAACTCGTTCAGAAGACATCTATCATGTATTTATTTCCGCTGATGATAAATCTGCAATTAATTTTACTTCTAGCTCCATATTCCATGGCGAAACTCGTACTGGGCGTAAAATACACTTTTTTTCATTCAGAATCTTATAAACTTTAAAGAGTTAGATGCATTTTCGCCAAATGTTATACCAAACATTGTGCGGTGTAATTCTAGGATTCTTCCATTCAATTTCCAAATTTCAGCTGAATACCTTCATGTTTACCTCCATTAGAGCATTTTTCGAAATTAAAAAAATTCAACCTTTTAGAAAATTCAACTGCTTGGACATACAGTTCGCTCAAAATCGATACCAAAGATCGTTGACCGATACACTATATTTTTGTGCATTTTTAAGATTATAGCTCTAAATTTACGAAAGTTAGAGTACCCACGTCATTTTTTCAAACTATTCGAAATCTTTTAAAATCTCAAATGGGACATCAATTTGTATGAAAATTGTACGGAACAAAAGGAAGTGTCCACTTTACCGGTGTATCAAATTTCAAGTATCTGGCTCAAACCGTTTGCGAGTTATAGTGCTTTTAAAGGCCCAGAATCAGTCACAATCCACACATGCACATAAATACAGTACACTACACACATAAGTACACATTTCGACACTAAAATCCTGATTTTTTTTTTCAACGAAGACAGCTTCCTTTATAAGTGTGACGGTCCAGCATTGTACATATGTAAACAATTCGAATGCTGACAAAACATGGGCGAGGTTAGCGCAGTGATTTGTGCTTTCACTTAGTAACCGGTTAATCCGTGTTCAAATCTCGGCGGTGATCATATTTGTCTATCATTCAAATTTAAACCAGCCGTCACATCATCGGCCACGACCAATCCTTCGAAAATTCCGCCCGGTCGTTACAATAATGAAGCAAAAATGCATAAACCTGAAGAATAGTAACAGATAGGGGAAAAAAAACTTTGCAAAAATTCTCGTTAATCCTCTAAAGTGTAGTTTCTTCGTTTGGTTACCAAAAAAAGATTGGTCACGAACATCCAAATCGTTATTGTAGCTAAATTGTGGATACACAATTTGGCTCGATATGGATACACTTAAAATTTTAAACCATCGCTCGATCGCACACGCTCTATCATATCCTCCTCGTATATAATAATCGGAGGGCTGACATTTACGAGGGAAGGTTCATCGATGCTGAGGAATTAACAGAGTGGAGAGTATCAGGTCACACAGTTCCGTCAAGCTAAATTACCTCTCAAACCTGACGTGCCCGTAGGATCCTAGAATTTGATAAGCCACCACAGCACGTTTACCTCTGTACTATTATATGCGGACACGCTAGACAGCCCTATATAACTGATACAAGCGACATTGAAGATCACACCGAAACGTTATATATACGTGCCGTACATAGAAATTACACCGCGTGTGACAAAGTCCTACACCGTTAAAAATATCTGCATGAAAATTACAATTACGCAAGTTCTTTGCGTATACGGCGAATGCAATTAAAAATAGTTTTATGAAGTAACATTGATGGATCATATACTGGCATAAATTGAATGTTAAAACAATGCTCATACGTTAGTATTAGAAATGTTTAATATACAATTGACCAATAGCCTGCAAGTGAAGCCACATACGGACCCCTATTTCAAATACGAAAAAATCGTAATTAAGATTGATTTTGTCATGACCTCTGAATTTTGTTATGACATTTGAATTTCTTGTCATGATTTTGTGTAAATGTGTATTGTCAATGTTAAATTTCGTATACAAATTTTCAAACTGTACATTGATTTCTGCATACAGATCGATTGGTGATTGAATAAATTCTCACTAGTGGTAATTTTTAATCATCCGCATGTTAATATTCATTTCATATGTATGAGGTATGCTTTATCAACTGGGCCACTTTTTTCGGTCGATCTCTGAGATGTTTTTTAAAATTTGCCAGTTTGTAGTACTACTTGAGAGGTGTTCCTGTGATTTTTTTTTAGACTTTTAAAGTGCACCCTTCAAGATTTACGTTTTTTTAAATATCCGTATATCTCAAAAATAATTGGTCACTCAAAAAATTCGTAGGAACATGAACTTTTTTTATTTTTCATCAACTTTCGAATGACGTTAGAGTCATAATTTTCCGGATACGGGAAAGTCCATGTTAGTTCCAAATAAAAATCTTTTTTTTTTTTCTACCAAAAACACACCTTCGATTCTGGTCCCAATTTTACAGGATATTTGGCAATGTATGAAGATACTGAGTAAAAAATCCCAAAGTAGTACCTGCGATTCTTACGTACTAAAAAAATAAACAAATAAAAAATTAAATTCTTATAGCAGAGGGCAAACGAGGGACACACATCCAACAAGTTTTATTGAAAGAACCTCTATTTCGAAACAAGTTTCCCAACGATGTGAATCAAATTTACCGACTACGGGCAAACCCCTTTCATTTATCTAAACAATAGTCGAGTTTAATACGAATCTATATGAAATAAATTTTTATTTGTTTATTTTTTTAGTACGTCAGAGTCGCAGGTACCACTTTGGGATTTTTTTTCTCAGAATCTTCATACACTGCCAAATATCCTGTAAAATTGGGACCAGAATCGAAGGTGTGTTTTTAGTAGAAAAAAATTATTTTCATTTTTTTTCACGAAACACGGACTTTCCCGTATCGGGAAAATTATGACTCC
Source organism: Exephanes ischioxanthus (assembly GCA_958510785.1). Lineage (NCBI taxonomy): Eukaryota > Metazoa > Arthropoda > Insecta > Hymenoptera > Ichneumonidae > Exephanes > Exephanes ischioxanthus. The sequence goes on along the minus strand of OY294020.1, from coordinate 4,115,290 downwards.
AACGTCATTCGAAAGTTGATGAAAAATAAAAAAGTTCATGTTCCTACGAATTTTTTGAGTGACCAATATGTTTTGAGATATACGGATATTAAAAAAAAGCAAATCTTGAAGGGTGCACTTTAAAAATCTAAAAAAAATCACAGCAGCACCTCTCAAGTAGTACTACAAACTGGCAAATTTAAAAAAACATATAAGAGATCGACCGAAAAAAGTGGCCCTGTTGATAAAAAATACCTCATATTTAGATTCAAAGTTTGGAGTAGCTTCGGATAGTCATTCTACAGTAAATTTACAACAACAAAAATGTTAACACTGTAACGCTTTCGAAAGTCCCCGATAATACGGGTATTTCCAGACACCCTGTACAAATATGGACGGCATACAATTTTTTCTACACATTTCAATTCTACACACGGCCAGTTCTACACAATCTTTCATACAAATTTCGATCCTACACGTATTTTTCTCTCCACGAATTGTGTTCAACACGCCGAATAGTATACAGTTTCTATCTACACCATTCTACATATTTCATTAACATACACATATATTTTAACACCCCCGTTCAATTCTACATATTTCGTTCGAACAGGTACAATTGGACCGGGGTGTAAAGCTGAACTGTGTAGACAAGGACTTGTGCACCGAATGGGAATACGTATTACCGAAATCGTGTAGAATCCAGATGTGTAATATTGTGTAGAATTGCAATGTGCAGAACTAGAATCTGTCGTATTGAATGGTGCAGATAGAAACTGTGTGACAATTCTTTTATGTGTACATTCGCAGGGTGTTCACGTGCAGAAAAGAGTTCGTGGAGAAAAACCGTGTACAAACGAAAAGTGTATGAAAGATAGTGTAGAACCGATCGTGTGCAGGACTGAAATATGTATAAAGACGGTTTACCTCGGAATTTACGATATCAGACGTTTTTCCTTCGAACGTGTCATAAATCCGATCGTGATGCGTTTCGCCCCGCGGGATCTTTGGCGACGTCGGAAGAATGAAAAATTGATAATACTTTATATTACCCGAAATTCCCGAAGGAAACGTGACGGGATAAACTGCGCCCCGTTGAATCTTCACCGTGCAGGTATCCCACGGCAGCTTCTGCCGTCGCGCAGTCCCCACAGTCACCGACGCGTCTGGGAATCTCGGTAGGATAAAAGGTGGAATTTTCAAGAGGCACACGTGCACTCGAGCTCCCGCTCGCGCCCTTGCTGTATCAGCTGGAAACCTTCGCCTATAGCCATCCATCAACAAATCTTTTGTTTCCTCTCGCCTGGTTGGCGGAAAAATTTATTTTTAGCTACAAAACATCGCTGAAATCACGACACTGCAATCTCCAATCGACCTTCGACCTTACCCCGCGTTGATTTTTCACACCTTCCCCGCCTCCCTAAATATCCTCTCATTGCATCGCAGTTTTTTCTTATTGCAATAGTCCTCGAGAAAGTGCATCGACTCTTTGGCAATGTTACACTCTCAGCGTTCACGATTTTCGATCTTTCTCTGGCGTTCGCAGTCAGCACCGTTGGAAGGGTTCGTCCGTACATACACCTAACATGCGTATGCCTGAATAACCCTCTGCCAGAGTCGCGAGCTTTCGTACGACGCTGAACGAAGAGTCTCTTTCTCTCCGGTGTTATTTTCGATTGGCGACGGCGAAGCGTCCACTCGCTAAGACTGCATACTATCCTTCCCCCTCTTCTTCGCTCTCCGCGACAAGCTCTTGCCCTACGGGACGAAGCAGCGGCCATTGTGTTCGGGTCCGGCCCAAGTTTGGCAGTGATCCCTCTTGTCTCCTGCTCTTTTTTTTCTCCGTTTCTCCACCTCGTCCCGCCTCGCTGCGACTATCAACGAGGGGGCTAATAAAAGCGCTCGTCTCTCGAGTGGCTCATCCGAATTGTCGAACGCATCGCTAATTACATTTAATTACATTTCTTGAAAAAACTGACTACCAATCTTTCGCATTTCGGTAGTGATGAGGATATTAACTTTCTTTCTTTTAATGCTTTTCTCTACATAAACGAGAGATATTTTTAATACAGAGAATATAAATGTCACTCGAGCGGTTCAGTTATCGAGGGAAAAAATGAATTGAAAAAAAATCGAGAAAATCGGTATCGTTTTACTCGTTCGCCAAAGTTCGAGAGATGTGATTCGAGGCTGCGATGGCTCATTGCCAGGCAGACACAATCCATACTATAAATACTATTCGCCATGGTCCCACCCGTGCCTCTATCCTTGCCTTCGGTGGCCTGTAAGCTCCCCTCACTGATCGTCCATAGATCTTGAAACGTTTCTCGTCGCTATCTTATTTTCTCACATTTTTTTTATCTCACTCGAAGAGCCATGGTATTTTGCCAGATAAAAAGATAGTAACCGATAAAGGCGGAGAAAGCAAAGATGAGGATGAGTGAACGGGGATGAAAATCGCTCTTGTTCAGCCGAGGGGGCGGGGGGGGGGGGGGGGGGGGGGATGACACGAGTAAGGGAGTCAGGAGACGTCGAAAGCTCCGTGGCGACACTCTCCGCGGTCCTGTATAGCTGTCGGGGGTTTGGGGGCCTAGAAGCGACGAGGCGAAACGAACGAAAAGGACGAGAGGGAAACGTTTATTGGACGTTATTAAATATAATGCCGGGAGGCACCAGCCGCCACCTCTTTCCTCTTACTCCTCTATATTTCTTACCTCTAGTCTTTCCTCCTCCACTCTCTATCATCCGTGGCAAAAGTTTCTCGATAACTTCGTAATTCTCTAAAAGGATCCTTGTCCGCCTCTCCTCGTACTCTTCGAGCGTGACGCTGCAACGTAGAACGTGTTTTTTTTTATTTTTTTTTTTTTTTTCTTTCTACTCTTCCTCCTTCCTCTCGCTCGTAGGAGATGAGGAGGATGAGGAGAGCTTGTCTGTACACTCTGCAGTAAGTACCTAGGCTTTCGTATTCTCGTCTTCGGGCGGAATCTTGTTTTGCCTTGAAAGCCTGGTTAAAGATTCTGTTGTACAGGATATTATTTTCCTTTCAGAACTTTTTTCTTCTCGGTTGTCGTGTATTGGAATTAAAACGGAGAATAAATTGGGGTAAATGTTGAAATACTTTGAGAATTAACCGAAAAAAACGTCTGGGCGACATGGATCTTGATTTCTTTAAACCTAGAGCGTCCCATGTACGAATATCAGAATGGCACAGTTCTGGCCTAGTACTGGTGCCGGAGCTACCAGTACTGGCAGACAATCAAGGCCCAGTACAAATCCAATGCAGAATCAGTACTGGGCCGATATTGAAATGATCACACCTGCCCAGTGCTGGTTGTCGGTGTCAAGCCAGTACCGCGTGCGAATGTTCAGCCACTGTTAAAAAATGATAGTAATAAACAGTAAAAATGAATGTTTTTATCGTCTGACTGTTTGTTTAACGCATTTCTCTGATCGTAGTTTACTGTATAGTTCTTATTTTACGCTTATATGCTGGAAATCTCGGAATAAATTTTTCGACCGAAGATGGGATTCGAACCTGCGACCCTACAATTACTAGTCCTAAATCGTACCTATTTGGCTATGCTAATGTTGAAGAACAACGTTTCGAAACTTGTACATCAGTTGAGCAAACGGTTGCATATTGTCACACTAACTTCATACGATCGAATAGTCATAAAATACATCAATATTTATTCTTCAGTCACTGAGTTCTATATAAAATTTATTTGTAATTTATCTTTTTCATAGTTCGATATTATTGAGAAAGCGTTGGTTGAACTCTGGCAACCAGTACATGCCCAGTACTACGACGGATACAAAATTTGGTATAAAAAAGGATTTGATCTAATACGGTCTATTAGCGATGGCCAACCCTCGGTGAAGTTGTTCATCAGCACTAGGCCCTGGTCGTTGAACAAGACTTGGCAACAAGGGCTGTTCTAGTATTGGGCCCTATTGCCGGCTCGGAACTTTGTCCAGTACTGGCAATCAAGGTTGGCCCATTCTTGGTGAAGTTTTTCATCTGTACGGGGACAGAGCCGGCAATTAAGACTCAGCAAATGTAACTGTCCCAGTTCTGGGCCATATTAGCAGCTCTGGACTTGGCCCCGTACTGGGAAGCTGCATAGGCCCATTACTGATAATGTTGTTTGCCAATACTGTCCGAGAATAGGCAAACGAGATTTGGCAATCGGTCCTATCCCAGTTCTGGGCCGTTTTTATAACTCCGGCACCGTACAGATATTCGCACATGGGGTCACTCCTATTTTTTGTACCCTAGGCCGTCAGACATGGTGTGAAACCGGCCAATTTCAATTATCTATATCTCGTAAACTAATCCGTATTGTTTGTTTTCAACAAATCCCCCGGCAACTTAACTTTTTGTTCATATAAAAACAATTTGTTAATCTTTTTGAACACGCATGAATTTTTTCAGAATTTGGTGTCATTTTTAAAAATGACGTTTTTTATTAACTAAAAACGCGATTTTCAAAAATTACACGACATTCTGAAAAAATTCGTATGTATTAAGAAAATTTAACAAATCGTTTTCTTGAAAAAAAAAGTTAGGTTGCCGGGTGATTTGTTGGGAAATTTTTTTTTTCGTTAATTTGTTAATAACATTTTGGAATTATTATTATGCAAAATTAATCTTTTCAGTACCTTCCATATGGTTGATTTTTTTCAGATTTTTATCTCATCGAGAAGTGTTCGCAATTCCTCTCTCAATTCTCTCTGAACTCACGTGGGCTCACGTGGGGTCACGTGGGGTCAGACTGTCCGCCAGTACTACCTTAAAACTACTATAACTCGGAAACTGCTATAACTCGGAAACGGCTTGACACAGCGAGTCGAAATTTAGTACACCAGAACAGTGGTCACGTCGCTTCACTCGGTGCATTTTTCCTGAAGATTGAGGTCCAAGTGGACCTTTTCGCGATTTTGAATTTTTTAAACATTTTCTATGGTACACAGCGGCGGGATCGGCTCCCGCTGACACGCACGGAAATCGAGGCAGCGCATGCCCCGCCCATACTAACTGTCGAGCATGGCAAATAGCTTACTGTGTCGATCGATATTAGCTGCGTGGTGGGGACTGTTGCGGAAACCGAGGCCTCACAAATCGAGGCCCTAGTGTACGTCTAACTTGCGTAAATGTTGAGATATCGTCCTAAAGCTGCACACAAACATAACTATTTTTTTATCAAAGACCTTTCGCATTGAATTTTGCTTAAAATCTAATGAAGTGGTCAGATTGATCGGATTTTGAGTTTTTTGAAACATGACGAAAAAAGTCTAATTTGCGTAAACACGCAGGTATAGATCTTGAGTTTGACACGAGAATGGGCTAACAATGTACAATGTTTGGTATAATATATTTGGCGAAAATTGATCGAACCGCTTAAATTTTATGAGATTTTGAAATGTATCGAGAAATTTGTTTTTTTACGTCTTACACGAGTTTCTGCTCAAAATTCACGCAAGGAGTAAAATGTAGAGTAAAATAACTTACCAATTTGTGATCAGCGGTGAAGAATAGATTTTAAAAAATTTCTCAAAACGACGAATTATGAAAATTTCTGTTAGCGATTTTCTGCAATAAATTTCGTGGTAAATTTTGAATGTTTCGTTTTTCTTTTACGGACCCTTATCGTCCGTATGTTCCTGATGTGTTCGTCGCGATCCATGAAGATCTCGTCTGATGGATGTGGATGAGCCATATCATCACCGAAAATTCAGCATAAAATTAAAAAATTGCTCACGAATAATCGGTCAGCCGTTTTGCATAAAAGTCGAACACGACGTTGACGTTGAAAAAAAGTTGAAAAATGAAATTTTCATATCGCTTCCTCATAAAAATAGAAAATCGAAATGTCCATGTCACTTCATCATAAAAGTTAAAAATTGCAATGTTCATAGGGCTCCCGCACACTATCGCTTTACTCGCAAAGATTCCTCCATGATTCCTCATAATATGGAAAATGCTTTCTCATAGAAGCTTCCTCGAGTAGGAATTTTCGAGCGTTACATCAGGCCCTGAGAGGGTCCTGATAAGGCCTTATCAAGCCCTTGTCAGGCCATCTCAGGACCCTATCAGGGCGCGATGTAACGCTCGAAAATTTCTACTCGGGTCGCGAATAAAGGAACATCATGAGAAAACGATATGACAATTTCAATTTCCAACTTTTATGAGAAAGCGACATGAAAACTTCAATTTTAAATTTTGATGAGGAAGCGATACGAAAATTTCAATTTTCAACTTTTTTTTTTTAAGATACATCACTTTTAGTCTTTCTTTAGCTTTAAAACTTTCACACTGTACAGTGGCATGATAAAATAATGGTCAACGTATATTGCGTAGAGCATTCTTGGCAGCAATACAAGAGATATACTTTATAAGAGAATCATATCTTTATTAAGATTACAGGCGGGGGTCCATCAGACGTACAACCAGTTTGATGGATGAAACTAAACTAAACAAAAACTTATCGCCAGTAAAACAAAAGTACCATTCGATCGATACTTTATAACGGGTTAGACTATTCGAAATCCAACACGCCCCCTCGAATAGTACAATCTTAAACACGAATAGATTGAATCCCAAGTAATTCCATGCATTTATAGTGTTTAGACTTTGGTAGGCCTTTTGTGAGAATATCGGCTGCCATATCTTCTGTAGAGACGTGTTCGATGTCGATTTTTTTATCCTTTAGAACTTCTCGAACAAAATGGTATCTGATGTCTATATGTTTTGATCTTGCATGAAAAACGGCATTTTTAGCCAACATCAAGGCACTTTGGTTGTCAATTTTGATCGATATTTTGCTGAGCTCTTGTAATTCGAGTTCTAGAAGAAATTTGCCAAGGTACATTGCTTCTTTTGTTGCTTCCGTGAGTGCCATGTACTCGGCTTCTGTAGAAGAAAGTGCGACGGTGCGTTGTTTCTTAGACTCCCAGCATATAGCAGCGTTGTTAAAGACGAATGCAAATCCTGTGTAAGATCGCCGGTCAATTTGACAATTGGCCCAGTCCGCATCCACGAATCCCGTCACGCCATGAGAAGTCTTTGAGTAAACCATTCCGTGGTTTATTGTTCCTTTCAAGTAACGAAGAACACGTTTCGCGGCTGTCCAATGCTGGTCTCCATGGCAGGTGTTGAATTGACTTAAGGCACTGACTATGAAAGATATATCGGGGCGCGTAGCCACGGATAAATAGTTTAATGCTCCTATTAACTCTCGATAAGGCCTTTTCACGTCATTCCCAGGGATAGCTTCCTTCAATTTTTGACTGAGGTCAACGGGTGTCGATACCGGATTTGATTTCTCCATACCGAATCTGTGCATGATATCTCGAATGTATCCTGATTGAGAGATTGCGATATATTCTTCAGTTTGAGTAATCTCCAATCCAAGACAGTATTTTGCGCTCCCTAAATCTTTGATATCAAATTTTTCAATCAACCCATTCCGAATGTAGTTCAAATTCGATGTTTTCCGATAGGCTACTAGCACATCGTCAACGTAGATGAGAACCAGTAACAATTCTCCCTCTCGTTTCATCAAGTAGACGCAGGGATCGGTTGTAGTTGGCTTCAACTTCAGAGATCGGAGTTCGTGGTCGAACTTCTTGTGCCACTGGTGTCCGGCTTGTTTTAAGCCATACAAAGATTTATTGAGTCTGCATACTGTATTTCCCTCTCGTAATTCGCTGATCATTTTCTTTGCACGAATTCCTATCGAATCATGAGTTCCTCTCCGTTTGACAATCTCTTCTAATGATTCCATCAACATTTCCGGTTTTTCCATAAATATCTCTTCCTCGATAGTTCCGTTAAGATAAGCCGTTGTGATGTCTAGCTGGTGTATCTTCATTTTTAATTTGGCTGATATAGCCAATAATAATCGTACAGAGCTGAGACGAGCAACTGGGGCGAACGTATCTTGAAAATCAATCCCGGGTCGTTGAGTAAATCCTTTTGCCACGGCGCGAGCTTTTCTTCTCTCGATACTTCCGTCGGATGTGTACTTATTTCTTAAGACAACCCTGCAACCAATGATATTTCGAAATTTTGGTCTATCAACGATGCTCCAGGTATTATTTTTTATTAGACACTCGATTTCGTCTATAATCGCGTCTTTCCACTCTTTTGCGTCAGTCCCATTGAGTGCTTCCCCCCATGGTATCTCTGCTAATTGGACGATGCACTGACTTACATCTGATTCGGAGGCATTCTCGTCATTATTTTCTAGCTGCTCGAGATCGATTGTCGCAGCTGGTGAATCATTGTTCACTTCGATCATATTATATTGTTTTGCAGGACGCCCCCTTCGTCCAGTCTTAATTTTTGCTGGTCTCCCGGGTCCTCTCTTCAATGAAGGTTCGTTGTGAATTTCTGCGATAGGATTTATGTCGCCATTCTCCTCCATTTCTTTTTCGGCATTTTCCGCGATTCCCTCGTCGAATTCCGAGTTTTCTTCATCGTTCTCCGCATTTCCTCCATTATTTTCTGTGTTTGCTTCGAAGAATATCGCAGCATTCTCCATTGGCTCGTTTTCAGATTCGAGAACCGATTCAATTTCAATGAAATTGGGTGAATCGCTGTTAGCCGTGTCCGAAATTCTCGACGACGAAGAATTTTTCTCCTTTTTGTCAAAGTTGAAATTCTCTTGAAATTTCAGATCACGCGAAACAATGATTTTACGTTCACTCGGTAACCATACGCGATACGCCTTTGATCGATCGTCGTAGCCAACAAATTGACAGAAAATTCCGCGCGCATCGAACTTTCCTTTCCCTGGATTTTTGTCCAATGTGTAGGCCTCTTCTCCAAAAATCCTGAAGTGTTTGACATCCGGCCGACTTCCGTAAAGCATTTCAAAAGGCGTTTTGCCTTTTAGATTTCTCGTAATACATCTATTTCTTACGTAATTTGCCGTAGAAATAGCTTCTGCCCAGAAAGATGCAGGGAGTCCGGATTGAATAATCATACACCGTCCCATTTCGACTAGAGTACGATTTTTCCTTTCTGCAATACCATTCTGTTGAGGCGTATGTGGGATTGTAAGTCGTCGCTTGATTCCTTCGGTTTTCAAGAATTCCTCAAATTCTTTGCTACAATATTCCTTAGCATTGTCAGATTGAATGCATTTTATAGATCGTTCTGTTTGTTTCTCTATCATGCTCTAGAAATCCTTGAATGCTCCGAAAATGTCGCTTTTATTTTGAAGAAAACGAACTTCGCACCATCGCGAGTGATCGTCAATGAATGTCGCAAAGTATCTTGCCTTTCCTCTCGATTCGACACGAATCGGTCCACAAATATCTGTGTGAATGAGGTCCAAAAGTTCGGTTTTCCTTTCAGACTGCTTTGGAAATGGTATGGCTGTAATTTTTCCTTGTGAGCAAGTTGAACACGGAGATAGAGTCTCGTTACTTTTCAAGCTCATTCCTATTACGATTTCCTTTCTGTGCATTTCCAGAAGATCATCTTTGTTCAAATGACCAAATCTGTTGTGCCAAGTTATCAGATTGTACTTTTCGTTCTCGGTATTTGTGGCGCAGGCTTGTTGTGTTTCTTTTCTAACGTAGTATAGATCACCGACTCTGTCTGCAATCATTTTGATTTTTCCATCTGCATCTTCCACAACAGCAAGATTCTTCTTGAATGTCACGAGATTATTTTTGTCCGTTATTTTCGCAACTGACATGAGATTCGTTCTAAGATCAGGTACGTATAACGTATTCTTCAGGTGGATATCTCTATTAGTCTTCCCGTCCGACGTCGTAGTTAGTACAGTACCCATGCCCTTTACATCTGTCGATGCCTTACTTGCAAGGTTAAGTTTGTGATGTTCCGAATTTATCAATTCGTTAAAAGAATTCTTGTTGTTGCATAGATGCGATGTGCAGCCGCTATCCAAGCACCAGGTATCGCTTTTCTCGGTCGATTCAGCACCAAGTGCAGTATTTACGCTCGTAGAGGCGAGAAAGCTTATGTCTTCTGCAATCGAAGCTTTTTCTTGCTTTTCCGGACAGTTTTTAGCCATGTGGCCGACTTTTCTGCACTTATGGCATTTGTATTTGAAGAATTTTTCCTTACTTTCGGAATTTCCTTTCTCAAAATACTTTTTCTTCGGTTTTCGCACAAACATCGCGTTCGGATCGTTCTCCTTCGATTTTTCTTTCCTGGAGTCAACTTCCTCCAGTATTTTGATTTTCAAAATCTCGGGATCTGGTAGATTGTCACGTGATTGAATTGCACAGCGCAAGTTATCGTAGCTATCCGGGAGACTGTTCAGAAGCATAATTGTTTGCTGCTCATTTCCGATATCGAAATTCAGACCCGATAATTGGCTGATAATGTCGAAAAATTCGTTCATGTGCATCGATACGTCAGCATTTTCCTCCATATGAAGAGTTGTTATTTTCTTCCAAAGAGCGGCTTTCCTGGCAGGTCCCCGAGATTCAAAGATTGACTCCAATTTCAGCCAAACATCTCGTGAAGATGTACAGTTCCTTACTTGTTTCAGTTCAGCATCCCCGATTGTGAGATACAAATCAGCTCTTGCCTTTTCATCCTCTTCTGTCCATGCTTCTAGTGCCGCTGCTTGTTGTGCATTATTCTCAGCAACGTCCGGTTTAGCTTTTCTCCCGTTTACGTAAGCCCACGTTTTATTTTTCGTCAAAATAGCCTGAACTCTTAATTTCCACGTGTCGTAATTAGTTTTCGTTAACATTGGTATCCGCAGCGATGTTCCCGTGGTGGAGTCCATGGTTACGTATCAACACTGCTGTTCCGCTTGTTCTCGAAAAATTCCACGTGTTATAATTCTATATTTTACTCTCTTTCAAGGCTCTGGGCCCATAACCTATTGCGTAGAGCATTCTTGGCAGCAATACAAGAGATATACTTTATAAGAGAATCATATCTTTATTAAGATTACAGGCGGGGGTCCATCAGACGTACAACCAGTTTGATGGATGAAACTAAACTAAACAAAAACTTATCGCCAGTAAAACAAAAGTACCATTCGATCGATACTTTATAACGGGTTAGACTATTCGAAATCCAACAACGTATTTAAACAATTTCCAACCAACACGACCACAACCATCTTTATATTCCGATACCATTGAATATTAATTTTTGTGACATTAAGAAATTTCAAAATCTTACAAAATTTACACGGTTAAAATTTACTCTAAAAAATCGCTAAATCAAATTTCTGTTATCGTCGTCGAGGCTATGTCTTTAATTATTTTGATTTCAATTATTTTATTTCAAGCGTGACATTAGGTATATAAACATTAGGTATATGACCCACATAAAATATACATTTTTTGAAGAAATGAAAAATTTCCGTGTCATAAAATTTTAACGATCAGCTTCATTTCTCCAAATTTAATACCAAATATTGTTCAGTGTTAGTCTATTTCCGTGTCAAATTTAAGCTCGATATCTCTATGTTTACTTGAATTACACCGTTTTTAGTGATTTGAAAAAACCAAAAGCCCACATAATCTGACCAGTTGAATAGATTTTTACCAAAATCAATACTAAAGGTTTTTGATAAAAATATTATATTTGCGTGCAATTTTAGGACTATCGCTTAAAATATACGCAAGAGCTACGACAGAGTATTTTCAAAAAATTCAAAATCGCGTAGAATCCCCACTTGGGCCTCAACCTTCACGAAAAATGCACCGAACGAAGCGACGTGAGCATTCTGCTGGTGTACCAAATTTCAATTTGCTGTCTCAAGTCGTTTCCGAGTTACAGGCCTTTTAAACGATCCAAATCATCCGGACGCCAGTGAAAAAAATTACATTTCTCGACGCTTTAGTTTATTTTAAGTACTCAGACAATAAAATCTCGAATAAAAAAAAATCAAAAACATAAGCTTCCTCTATGAGGAAGCTAAAGGTACTTACATAAAAACAAAAAATCAACGTCCTCGGCATGTCCTGGTCCTACAGACCGTAGTCCCACTTATTATGCTTATTGCTGAGTTGTTCCTTATGCTATTCCGTTAGGGGTTTACTTAAAGTTTTTTTTTACCGCCTAGGTACTAAATTCCTACTGTACCGAGTAAAGAAGTAGATAACTTTGAAATTCGTCGTCGGGCCACCAGACCGCGGGGTGGAGTTCTAGGGTTAACGATGATTCGTTGTAATTGATGGAGAGAGAACGGGAGAGTAAAGGTTTCGAGAGAAATGTCGGAGAAGTTTTCTTAACGAGGATGACGATCCCAGTGCGGCGCTGGAGCGCACGGGGCTCGTGTTGGGTTCTGTACCGGGGACGAAAGGGTGTGCAAACGGTGTGACAACGAGAGCCGGGTGACGTCAATTACCACGACGACTGAGACAGAGCGTAACCCCTTCACGACTAACGAACCCATCCACCCTTTGGTTCTTCGAAACGTTCGGTTTCATCATTTGTTCAATTCGGTCATAGAGTAACTAACTCACGCACGTTACGCCTACGATGTAAACTAACCTGTCGATTATACGTGGAATCTTCGTAAGTGCTATCTGCTTGACAAGAGACGTTGAATATGTTAGTAACGTTAATTTTCACATTTCGTTTATCATCAATTGATTAAGTACACTATTCTACATACATTAAATTTTGTCCGCAGAAGCTTTTAAGCTCGTACGCGGATATCACTCGTATGTTTTTTATATAGCTTAAATCTTCAGGTACAAATCTCGCAGGGTTGATGGTGTAACACTCCATGCATATAATTTCTTAAACAAATAACGATCCATGTACCGATTCAGTCTAAGCTTTAAGGCATTTTATACATTAATTTCTCCTATGCATTCGCAATATGTTGAGGAAAGAAATTCCGCAATATTTTCTTCCGTAGCTGATCGTAGCCATTCAATTGCTGTTTTTAGGCTGCTTATTGCACCTAAAATTATTGCATGTGTACCAGTTTTCTAATGTCCGAAATTCCGAATAATTTCAGAATTCTAGGCGCTATGTAATCGTACATAATCATGACACTTTCTTCCAATCGCTCGCATTTTTCTTGGCATGATACTGTACTCAGCTCATTTCTTCTGACCTCTCTTCTATTCTCAACAAAAATAAATAATCAATTTTTATATAGTGTTTTAATACCAGGCAGCATTCATGTATAACTTCTGTCTAATACTATATAGCTGCACTGTCGGGAATCTCCTATGCTTTTTATACATAACTTTTAAAACTCACCTGTTTAAGGCCATGTGAAAGATGTACCATGTGAGCGCGAGAGAGATAGATGCATTTTTCGAATCAATGCCGTCTAAAATCGGTTGAGGTTTCGGATAAAACGGAAGCATCATCGGACATCATCATTAAATTGTACATCCGCTGATGCTTTCCTTTTTCCCCAAATAGTCTACGGTCTCTGAATCGCATTCATTACAGATTTTGCTTACCGACTGAGTCGTTTCACATGTCCTTAAAACTTCTAGAGCTCTAATAACCATTGAGGCAGCCCCACCCCAGCTTACAGTCCGATAACTCCATATGGGTTCACATTGATTCATTTTTTTTAAATTTCATTCGCGAAGACTTTACACCGTAAAAAATTATTTCGTAAAATCGGAGTTTTTACGAATTTTTTTAAATTTCATTCGCGAAGACTTTACACCGTAAAAAATTATTTCGTAAAATCGGAGTACGAAGTTTTGTAAAAATAATTTTGTTAAATAAGTGACAAACTCTTTTGCTCACGTTTGAATATACAAACCTGTTCTTTTGTTTTCCGCGTCATTAAAAAGTTTTGTTCATACTTTTGTTTGTAAAACTAGAGCCGGATGGTGTGATTAGAAAAATAATAAATAAAAAATTGTGAAAGTTTGTGGACAATAAGTTGTTGTACGAAGTACAAACTTTTTTTAAAACTAATTGTGTCTTTCTTTAAAAAATTATGAAGCAATGGAAAATAACATTTGCACCTTTGTTGGTTAATATTTCGGTGGCGAGTTTACATGGAACCATCAGCGCGCTTCGTTTAACGGATAAAGCATAATTTGCCGTAATTTCCATAACGTCCCTGGCAAGTTCTGCGACTTGAAAAACCACCACCAAACTACCTTCAAAGCGACCGAGTAAACGACCGGTCGTTTTCGGACAAAAATACGTCCTCGAAAACGACTGTCAAAACGACTTTATCCGTGTCCGTACAAGCCGCATACGAGCAGATTCCAGAGAGGGCTTGCAGTTAGGTGGTTTTACTATTAATAAGCGAATGAACTACCGCGAAAACGACTGTTCAAAACAACTTTCAGTCCGGTCGTTTTTTATTTTCAACCGAAGAAACGACCGCATAACGACAACCGGACTGAAAGTTCTTTTGAACGGTCGTTTCCGCGGTTGTTCATCCAGTCTTGAAATGTAAAACGACCTGACTGAAAACTCTGTAACGCCGATCAAGTCGTTTTAACAGTCGTTTTACCGGACGTATTTTTGTCCGAAAACGACCGGTCGTTTTCTCGGCGGTTTTGTTGGTCGCAGGATCTGCCAGGAGTGCGTCGAATCGGTAAACTGATTTTAATCAAACTTAAACGTGCTGTTCCTCTTCTTAGGTTGAATGTCTGTACTAAATTTCCGATCAATAGCTCTATAATTGTTAGTACGGCAGTCATGACGGTTGATGATTGTCTTTTCTTTAAAATATATTTACTAATATTACAAACACCAAACTGCTAGATTTTGAAAATGAATGTAGTGTAACTTTTAATCGGAGTGTAAATACGGTAATGAAATAGTGGATTGCCGCTCGTCCCTGTGGTCCTCCTTCAACAGTTAATTAATTAAGGCAAAATGTATTTGAACAACGAGGACCTTCGAAACTCAGTCCTTTCCTCGTATATTTATTAAACTTCTCGTCGACCCTTGTAGGGCCACAGTGTTGCGAACAAGTTCGTAATTGTCGAGGCTAACATAGCAGTTATGGAGTATGTACTGTGAGTGAGAGAGGGAGAGACAGTGTTGGAAGCTTAGACATGCAATGGACACCGTGGTGTACGAGCTTAAAGCTCGTATAGTATTTCGAGCTAACTCGGTATGGAGCTTGTTTGTTCGTGACGCAACGGTGTCCTTTGCGGTCATATAACGCTACCAAGAGGTCTCCTCCATCCTCCAAAATATCCTTCGTATTTGACTCTCGGTCGTGTCCTCCTAGCCCCTCCGATGTTACCAGCTTTTCCCATTCGCTCGCGCTGAGAGCACTGGCGTGTAGCTCTAATGGTAGTATCTACACTAGACAAAGACAGCCGCGGACCACGAGAGTTTACACAGAACAGCACTGAAAATCCGTTCGCCCCGAAAGGTTCTCTAGCCCGAGCCAGACTGAAATCCCAGACGCTCCTCCACTTTTCGAATAACTCGAACTCTACGAGTCGAACTTTCGTTATGCACCGTCTTTCTCCATTTTTTTTTTCTTCTTCAATAAATTGACCATTGCCCAGAGGATAATAAACGTCTCGAGTTCTCTTCGCCATCAGAGATTGTGGAATTAATTAATTAGTCGACTCTCTCTTTCTCTCGAGAACTCGGCAAGAATACTCGACAAATTGGATTTCCTTTTTTTTCCGTTCCTTTTTCGAGATCTACTTGTGTATAATTCGGAATCCCGTAACAGGCTCTCGAATCAACGAGCGCATTATGATAATTATTATCGAGGACGTATTTCCTTTACTTCGCTTTGCGGGTATAATTGCTTGGGATTAATTAACGTTATACATATCGCTGACAATGAGTTCGGAGAGGCGGGCGCTCTCGTAACGTTCAATCTGCGGATGATTAAAAGCTTCTTGCGGACGAACGCGCGTTTTTCTCTTCCAACCATCAATTGACGCGTCCATGCGGAAAATATTCCTGAGCTTTGTCGTACATGTCAATGAGATTTTCTTGCAAAAAACTTCAACCTAACAAAGAAAAACTTCCGCTTGACGTTGAAACAAATTGGCTGGCGAATTTGTATTTTGCGTAAAAAAACTACTTTGACTTTTCGGCGAAAATCATGGTTTTTTCACGTTTTTTGTCAACCTGTAACGGCACGATCAAAAACAAAATTGAAATTCCATTTTATTTCGTAGAACACGATAGATAACCTGATTTTCACGTAATTCCATCGAAATTACAGAGATACATCGTTGTTTGGAAATACCGAAAAATCGTAAATTTTTCGAGTATTTTTCCCCTGCTGATCAGGAATACTAATATGTCGTTTATTTTGAGACGAACGTTTACGGGAAAAACCAAATCCTCGATGAACATTAACAAAAGGTTGTACCGGACAAGACAACGAATGGGTGGAGACCAACTGTACACCCGGCGAGTCTACACGAAAACAGATCTACACAAAAAGTATGCACCAAACGGATGTACACGTAGGCAGACGTACACCAAAAAACTCTGCACTGAAAACCGTACACATCTGAACTATATACGACGAAGGGTCTGCACAAAAGTATGCACCGAATGACTGTACACGAAATCAACTCCACACCAAACAACTGTGCACTGAAAATTTTACACTGACCAACTGCAAAAACTGGACACCGAGCAACTGTACACAAGGGAAAAAAATACGAAACGACGAAAGTTCGACACCAAAAACTCGACACTACGAAAGGTCGACACGGAAAACTCGACACCGTACATCATCAGACTATGGTACATGTAGAATAGTCTGATTGTACATTACAATAGTCGGATATGCGGTGACGAGTTTTCGGTGTTGACCTTTCGTAGTGTCGAGTTTTTGGTGTCGAACTTTCGTCGTGTCGTATTTTTTTCCCTTGTGTACAGTTGCTCGGTGTCTCGTTTTTGCAGTTGGTCAGTGTAAACATTTCAGTGCACAATTATTTGGTGTAGAGTTGATTTCGTGTACAGTCATTCGATGCATAATTTTGTGCAGACCCTTCGTCGTATATAGTTCAGCTGTATACGGTTTTCAGTGCAGAGTTTTTTGGTGCACATCTGCCTACGTGTACAGTCGTTTGGTGCATACTCTTTGTGTAAACCTGTTTTCGTGTAGACTTGCCAGGTGTACAGTTGCTCTCCACCCCAACGAATTTTTTAGGATGGAGGTCCGTGTCGATATAAACTCATTTAGGTCCGCCCTAATTTTCACGAACGGTTTTCGTGAAAACCGTTCGAGCGTTGTAACATTAATGGGGAAATCTTCGACGAAGATGAAGGAGAATAATTCGTCGTCTCGTTCCGCTCGTTCTCTTCGAGCCAAAGCGACACCGTACCTGGTAACAAGCCCGCCCGTGCCGTTATTATGAATGGACGAAGCTGGAGGGCCTCGTATAATTCGAATGAAACTCGAAGGGCGTGCTGTGTGCACCGCGACAACGAGTCGTACGAGAGAGAACTTACGCGGCAGGCAATGCCACCAACCGCTCGTTAGCTCATAGTGGAATGATTTAGCAATAAGGTCGAGCTGCGCCGGGGCTCTCGCGGTAGGTTCTCGGTGTGCGTACCGGGATGGGTATTAAAGTTAAAGGGTTAGAGGCATAGAGCTGAGGAGCGTTCGAAGGACGACGATGGCCGTGCTCGGTCGGTGCAGCGCGAGGGAGGCATGGCGCCCTCGTCCGGACGATTTACGTCCCCATAAACTGCACCCGTACGATATTCCGACGGGAATCGTTCTCGGCGTTCCTCGACGTCTCTCCATGCCTTCCCTTCATCCACTCGTGTCTTTTACCTCCAGCTTCGGATTGACAACATATATTTCCATGCACCGACGTGCGGAGGTTAGACATTTCATACGATGGACACATCATATTATACACTGATAAAAAAGTACAGTTGAATCAACTAAGATTCGGGCAGGGACGTTCAAATAAATATTTAGTTGCATGAACAAAATATTTCAATGACTCAAAATTATTTTTGTGAAAACAGCCAACAAATTGTGGAACCAATCAATTTTTTATATGTACCATCAAAACATTTAGTTCAACGCCCCTGCCCGAATCTTAGTTGAGTCAACCGTTTTTTTTTAACAGTGTACGCTCAAACGCGTAAAGGTCGTTACTATTCAGCAATTTGGGACAAAATTCTTTTTTCGATATTTATATAGTTGTAGTCATTTTTCAGTTATTTCTTTTTTTGCTTTCTCGTAGAGGAATCAATGTGTTCATTTTTATTTGATTCGAGATTTTATTGTTTCATTACTTACACTGAGAAAGAAATGCAGTTGAATCAACTAAACATTCCGGCAGACACGTTCGAATAAATATTTCGTTGGTCGAACAAAATATTTGAACGCCTCAAAAATACTTTGGTGAAATGATCAAAAAAATGTTTGAATTAACCAATCTTTTAGCTGCACCAACAAAATATTTATTTGAACGCCCCGCCCGAGTCTTCAATTGATTCAACCATCTTTTTTTACCAGTGTAGAATAGTCTGAAACGTCGAGAAATGTCGTTTTTAACTGTGCATTTGATTGATTCTGGGCGCGTAAAAACGTTATAACTCGCTAACGATTTGAGCCAGCTAGTTGAAATCTGGTACACAGGTAAAATGTCCACTTCCCTGTGTTCTGTACAATGTTTGTGAAAATTCTGCAAAGAAATCGCATAGGATCTCTAACTTTCGCAGATTCAGAGCTATAATCTTAAAAGTGCATATAATCATAATATATCGATCAAGGATTTTTTCGGAATTTGTCCGAAACCTATCCAAGCAGTTACATTTTATGAAATGTTTAGTTTTTTTTAAATAATAAAAATGCTCTAACTCGAATAAACATGGACGTATGAAGCTCAAAATTGGAAGGTGAATGGATTATAATATTGCACAATGTCTGACATTGTGCAATATTATACTACATTTGGCAAAAATAAGATTTTAAAATTTGGCAATTTTATAAGATTTTGTATTTTTCGAGAAATTTGTATTTTACGTCCGGTACCAGTTTCTGGTGTTTGTAAATACATTGAAAATGTGCCCGAATCGACGATTCATGACAATTTTACTTAACCATTCGGTTTTAGAAGCACAGTTCTGTTTCTAGATATCGCTAAGGCCTTCGACAGTATCTAGCACAAAGGGTTATTGTATAAATTACACCAACTGGAATGTCCACAATATCTAATATTCATGATAAAAGATTTCCTCCAAGCGCGATCACTAACAGTCAAAACGGAAAATACAACCTCTAACGCATTCTCACCGGAATAAGGGGTGCCTCAAGGTTCACCACTCTCCCCATTACTATATAATATTTACTGCAATGACATGTACAATAGTAACTTCGATAACAAAGAATTCATAGACCTCAGCCAATATATACTTCAATTTGCCGATGATACCGGTCTCGTCTCACACCAAAACAACTTGAAAAAACTACAGAGTCACTGCAAAGCGCCACCGATAATATATCAGCATGGTTTAATAACTGGCGACTTAAACCAAATCTACAAAAATCACAGCTACTCATCTTCAACCACAAAATCAACCCTCAATCTCCTAAAATCAATCTGTACAACGTCGGGATATTAGCTGTACCCCACGCTAAATACCAAGGAATAAATATCGACCACAAACTAAATTTTAACCACCACTTACAACAATGTAAAAACAAAATCACACAAAGAGCCTCACACTTCAGAAAAATTACATTTAAGCAACGCGCTATACACATAAAACACTTAACAAAAATGTACAAATCTATCTGCCGACCAATAATAGAATACGGAAATCCTATCTTCACTAATTGCAAAGAACCAGCAATCAAAAAAATGAAAACAGCGGAAACATGTGCCATACGTCGTCTGACACGTATCCGTCATCCTGATAATCCACTACACAACCCTCGCAATATCTCCTCTATGAAGTTACGGGAATTATACCTATAAGAATGAGAACCAGAGAACTTACCAAACGATTCGTCGCAATTCAAATAGAAAATATCAAACCATTATGCATACAACCCGTACCAAACACAATACATACATTCAAACACCCAATACGTGGAACGTACCAGCAACTCGAAAGAATAAACAACGAAGAAATAAACTGACATTTTTAATTTTAAGTACTGATACTTAAAATAATAATAAAACATTTTTATTGTAAAACGATGAAAAACCGTGGCTGAAGGACTTCGGTCGATGGCCAATTGGCAGCATATATGTAATATAAGTCTGTTATGTATAAAAAAGAAAACTGTTCCATGTTATTCATTGTTAATAAATTACTACTACTACTACTACTACTACTACTAATACTTACTTAACCAATGTTTGCAATAAATTTTGATACAGATTTCGACTATTTAAATGTTATATCACAAGCATAGCTTCCTTCTATGACAGTGGTTCTTAACTTTTGGGATCCACAGGGGGTCCCCCGTGCATTTTGGCGGGTCAATGGACCCGGGGTTAAGATCCGCTGTTCTAAGAGGATGTCAAAGTCGGCGAATCAACTTTCTGGAGAAAGCTATGTGCAAAACGGAAATATGACGAAGCCATGTGCAAATTACTTCACACCTTTTTTAAGTATTCGATGACACGAAATTGGGTTATTTTACAATATGCAATGATCCATTATCCATTATCGTGTTTAATGATTTCTTGTTTTTTCTTCAGGTCTTACGCGTAAGAAACTTTTTTTTTTTCTATTTTTGCATATTTTTTTCGCTTGGCAAAAGATAGTGGAGGAAGGTCATAATGATTTATTTCCTCCTCGTGGATGCAATTCGGAGCGGAGAAAGCTATCGCAGCAGAAATATAATGGCATCGGAAGAAGATTTTTTTATACGTCTCGGGAGTCGGAAGTGACGATACGTACCGAGAATTAAATTCCGCTTTCGGAATGAAAATGATAGATATATGGATACCGTGGCGAGTGTAGCTTCGGTGATGCAGTATCCGACTTTCGCGTCTCCACGATGGCGGCAAAACTCATCCTGAGTGCTTTGGCTGTAGAGTATTTCCCGTGGGAACTTGCGGATCGGAGATTACGATGCAGTTATCTTACTTTAATCCGCTCGTCGCGCGGTCGTGTACTTGAGAAATCTTACTTCTTCGCCATATCCTCCCCTCCCCCCTCCTGGTACTATTCTATTTGAAATTATCGTCGATAGAGGTCACCGAATGGAATAATCAAGAATTCAACTCCAATTTTTGCTCCCCGATAGAACAAGCTCATCATAGAGGAATTGTTTACATAAATTTTTTCGACATTTCCACGTAAACAGAAGTCAGAATATTCGAATACTTCGAAAAATCACATTTATAAAAATGTCTGGATGGATATGTGTGTGTGTGCGCCAGACCTCCAAAATTCAAATCCGTAATTCAAGAAGGGTTGTATTAATTGGTCTTACATTTTACATGTAACTGGAGTGGTTAAGCGCGCTTGTTTGTTACGAGTTACACAATAATTAAAAAACACCTTCAGATTTTATACAATTTGAACTTTTTTGAAAAAAGTATGCTCGCGTTTTAATTTTTTCATTTTTGTGTTAATGGACTGAAACTAGGAAGTTTTAGTCTGATAACTCTACATTTCTACAGAAGTAGACTAATATTAATCAATTTTTGTTATGCAATAATTGCAATAAATTTATTTTGATCAAACAAATCTCTTCTCTGGGACTCAGTCGTAAAATTTTTTTATATCGATCAAAAAATGTGAAATCCATAATTGATTCAATCAATCTTCAACTCTACACAAATTACAGCATAAATTCCGTGACAAAATAAATGCGATCAATTTATTCGAATCAAATGAATCTCTTTACCGAAATAGAAAAAAAAATGTTAACAAAAAGAAATGTCCTACATTTAACGATTGATTCATCCGATCAATCTAAGCTTATATATGGACCAGACCGCGACGTAATTTCCGTCCCTATCTATCCCCGCCACAATTTATCCTCGACATCGTCTCTTCGTCCGCTTTGTCGAATAGTCTTGTAGCCAGTCAGTCAGAATGGCGCGTGCCACGGGATAACCAGACGTATAAGACTTGGCCGAAAGCGCACGAGAGAATCTCTCTGTCTCTCTCTCACACATACACATACACCTCTGCCGAAATATCAATCGCTAAGAGGCAAAAGGGCGTAACTCGTATGCTCTAACATTGGGGTTTACGCCCTTTTATCTCCTAGCGATCGTCAAAGGTAACTGGCCAAAAGCGCACATCCAGAGGAAGAATCATCACAATGGATCACCCATTTGCCTATAGGCAAAACAGATTGTGGCGTAGCTTGAGGTATAACGTCACCGATGTCTGTTCTTGTATCTCCCTCGACGCTATTATAATACCAACTCATTTTGGAGAAGGACGAAACGAGAGAAACTTCGTTCCTAGTTGTCCCATCGTTCGAGAGGCTTTTCGGCTCCCCGCCCGCGATTGGTCGAGGCTCTATGCGACATCTCCGATTCTCGCTGTATCATTGGCTCTCGTTGCTTTGGCAGCGCGTCCGAAATAATCGCTCCTCGTCGTGGCTTCTCTTTGTGCTCGTTCTGTCCTTCCCTCTTCGTCTTAGTTCTCTTCCACACACGCGAGCAAGATCCCTTCGCAGTTTTTGCCATCCCTCTTTCTCCTCGGTCCGATACGGGCGCCAACTCTCGCGGGGCACGTGTCTTCGCGACGATACCAGTGGCCACCGTAGCGCTCTTCTCTTCGTCTATTGTGTCTTTGCTTGTGGGCTTCTTTTATCCTCGTTTTTGCCTTCTTTCTTCTTTGCTTCCTCGCAACGTCACTCAACCGTTGGAGTAGTGCAAAAGTGGCCCTCGGGCCTCACTCAAATTAGACTACGCAGAAGCGCGAGTGGTTACTTTTACGACGCGTCGGTCTCGTCGTCTTGAATCTCTCCGTCCATCTTTCGACATTCGTTTTGTATCGGTGGTTGTAGTGGCGGTCTCTCTCACCGAGCCGAGTTTTATCGCGACCGAGCGCTCGACCACAGCGCGTCTTCGACATCGTATTTTTCACCTTCTTCCTCTTCTCTTCCTCTTTGTCTCGCGCTCTAGAATCTCTCGAAGCCAAGCTCGCTCTTTCCGGTTGTTCAATGATCGCTCGTCCTCGTGCCCCGATACTCGACTCCTGCACCCTCGTCACGATATAATAATACGTAAACGCTGTTTTTTTTTTTTTTTTATCACCGTGTGTGACGATAATCGTCGTTCAAGTGCTACGAATTCTTCTCCCCGACCGTCCGTCCTTGAACCCTCGCCTCGCCTCCCCGTCTCGATTTATCTCATCCCCCTCTCGATACCGATCGCCGGTAACGTCCCAAAAGCGCGGGACAGTTCGATACGTAAAACAAACAATTTGCAAATAAAGTGTTCTTTGTGGCTCTGTTGTCAACAGGATCGACCCGTGGAATAAGGAAGTTTCCGAAAATATTGTCAACCATATCGCCAGAAGCTTCAAGCTGGAGCTTGCAAAGAGGACTTTCGGCCTGAGGGGGTGAGCCCATTTTTTTCTCCCCATCCTTATTAGATCCACCTATGTACACCGATTTATTTATTTATTTACTTGTATCTATGTATAATAACGACTCGTATTGGAACTCCGTCCGCTCGCCGAGGTGGATAGTGGCTTTGCTAACTATGATGCGCCGCACACCGTCGGACAGCATAATCGATATCGGTCTCTCGGCTACTGCTATTCTTGATACAAACGAATAGCGACGAATCGATCGTGAAACGACGGGGCAGTTTGCACGAGGTAAACTTACGAGCGTGCTTTCTTTTATTTTCGTACTGGGGGATGGCGAAAAAGTGTGCGGAGGATACTTGAAACTCGATTAAAGAAACTCGAGAGCTATAAAAGAAGTTCGTAATCCTATAATTATCTCTAGGTGGAGAGAATGGAGGAGAGTACCGCGATAATTAAATATACAGACTGCGTTAAACAAATTCCATCGCATTATCTGGCTCAAATAATCGGATGTCGATCATGATTATTATCTTATCTACCAATTGTGTTTACAAATTATTGAAATGTTATTAAATAAATAAGTATGTAAAGATTTTTTGTTATGTAAACAAACAAAAAAACACATTTTTTCTAAAAAATCCATTGATGCCAGAAACATTCAAGACGCAGTTTCGAGAAAATATTGATTGTACGTTGTGCATGCACGAACCCCACGAGAATTTTGTTTTGTCTTGAGTTGGGCCCGCGACGATGTCGTCGGTCAATTTGGGAGGGTACGGTGGACTGCATCCAAAAAAATAATTTATTTGACGGCCACCGTTTATTTGGTTTAAGTCAAATATGTATTTGATTTAAATAATATTTATTTCATTTAAGTAACTATTTACTTAATTTAAATAAATATTTATTTAAATGAAATAAATATTTTACTTAAGACAAATAAACGGTGGCCGTCAAATAATTTTTTTTTCTGGGTGTGTATGGGATAATAATAAGACGAGGTACTTGCAATTTTATTTTTATTCGTAATCAGCACGATCCGTCTGAGTACCGTACGCCAACTGTGCACCCAGAAAAAAAATTATTTAGTTAAGTTTATTTGGTTTAAGTAAAATATTTATTTGATTTAAATAAATATTTATTTAAATTAAGTAAATAGTTAATTAAATGAAATAAATATTTATTTAAATGAAATAAATATTTTACTTGAACCAAGTTAAATGGTGGCCGTCAAATAATTTATTATTCTGGGTGTGCTATCCTCGAAAAGTATCGAGCGTGACGCGTTCGAGGTTCGTCGTGTAACTAGTTTCGTCCGGTATGCTCTCACTCCCGGAGGACCCGGCCGGCCCCTTCTTCTCGTACGAGCCGCAATTCTGGTGTAAATACCAAACATACATTGATATTTTGAGGATATAAGGGGAAGAAACGTATGTCGAAAAGCTTGTGGAAGCCGAATCCTTCGTAGTCATTGCCAATCAAATTGACCAGTCGTTCGACTCTTTGTTTTTTTTTTATCACGACATTTTTCTGAAATTCTTTCAAAACATGTTATCGAATTTCTTAAATTATAAGCATTGTCACATCTTCTAGAATGTTTACAACAATTCACTAAAAACAAGATCCATATTTCACCTGATACACATTTTTTACAAACAAATTTTTTTTCCTCGCATTCGAGTGACTGCATAAGATAATGGAGGCACAGCTGTACTGTAATAATAATATTTTTGCCGCCTGGGCTTAAATCTGTCTGCGGATAAGTAATCTGTTACTGTATTAAAAAAATAAATTAGACCATAATGTGATAATTCAATTTTTTCCTTTTTTAATTTTGGTTTACAATACTTTCTCTCTTTACATACCTCGTATGTAAAGAGAAAATAAAAAATGACTAGTTTGGGGAAATAATAGTTAATTAAGGAAACTAATTTAAAAAAAAAAAAAATTATCTGCATCCTCTGATAATTTCTCAAAATGGTTTTTATATGTGTATGTTTCATAAGTATAATTATTAAGACATGTTCTATAATGTTTAAAGTATGATTCATCATTTTTGTTTTGATTCCAATCTGACGCATAGTTTCAATATAATCTTTAAAATGAAGTTAATAATATTATATCCAGTGTGACGTTTGCGAGTTTCTGGAAAAGTTTGACTGCGAACGGTTAGCAAGACATTCTTCGAACTATAACAAATCAATAGGATCGATGTTTTTCGTGCGAAATCGATAATTAATCTCATATCGATAGCCGATCTTACTATTCGTCTGTTTCGCGAATCTCGAACCGTTTTCGAAACGAGGCTGCTATTATAATTATCATAATTGGATATCTTTCGCCGCGGATCGTACCGCGAATGCTTTGCCTCAACAGTGCTTGAATTGATCTCCACCTACCGAAGCGCGCTGAGCTTATCGCGACGATTGAATCGGTGATTGATCAATTAGGGGATTCCACGGACGATTTCGGCGACCAGACGGGCGGTTCGAGCTGCGCGTTGAGAGTACGCGCGTGTCCGATGCAGCTCGACGTAATACGGGCGAGAGATAGAGATAAACAGATCTGTATATATATATATATTTATAATATATATATATATATGTGTGTGTGTGTGTGTGTGTGTGTGTGTGTGTGTGTGTGTGTGTGTGTGTGTGTGTGTGTGTGTGTGTGTGTGTGTGTGTGTGTGTGTGTGTGTGTGTGTGTGTGTGTGTGTGTGTGTGTGTGTGTGTGTGCACAGTACATGTGAGTTAGAAAGCCACACACCAATTTCCTGTGGAAAGCACTGCATATAATCGGCCTCGGACGCTTCGATTGCCTCAATTCAACGGCTTTATAGCCGACTCCCTGTCTCTTCATTTCTCCCGTTCGTGTGTCCCTCTGTGCCGACGATATTGCTATATGTATATAATGCATATATATACACGTTCCTGGTATTTTCACTCGGCAACTAGAAATTGACGGAGTAAAAAGAAAAAATATCGACGAAAAATCATTATTTCACCTCGCTGAATATCGGTCCGGCGCGTGTCCATCATACAGCGGGGGTAGACAGCTATGTATCCGCAAATGCGAACGATGCAGACTGCATGAAAGGGAGGGGGGCAACAATACGGATTCAATAACTGCGAGTCGGGATTGATATAAAAATACGATAGGAATTCAAAACACTATAATGGGAAGAAAAAAAATGTAGGTTTTGGAACGACTATTATAGGCAGATGCTTTTGAAAAAAATTTCAACTGTGCGGCGAAGCATATATTAAAGGTTCTAGAATATTTTATAAAAATAATTGGACGCAACAAAGATGAATGTTACAGAATTTTGTCTAAAAAAAAGAAGTGAAAATTGAGATTTTCACAGTGCATCTTCACGTGATGTACTTTTGTGTACAAAGCTTCTATGAAAAAGCATTTTTCGTAACTATTTGACTTCCACATAGAGGAAGCTTTGTCAAAGAATTAAAAATAATCAGAAAAGTGTTTGATGATAATCTTCTGTAGAGAGTTGCAGCCCGATAACTAAAGGTTTGTGAAATCTAGACGGCAAACAACCTTTTTTCGAAAAATTAAAAATTTGATAAAATCCCAACATGCGTTTCGATTATTGTGTAACTAGTAATAAACAGAGGCGTTTATCTGCTCTAGTCGTATGCCAAATTTCTGCCCGATTGATACAACCGTTCTCAAATGGTAGTGGTTTGAGTTTTGGAGGCTTGGTGTGTGTGTGTCTGTATGTGTGTCGTGTACGTGCGCGCATGCGTGCGCGTGTGTGTGTGTGCCCGATGAAATAACGCACGCACGCATGCACAGATGTGACGGTCGACGTTTTGGAACATACTCAACATGGTTACATGGAAATCTCGTAAATAACATTTTCATGATAACATTTTCCTCCTCTGTGAGGAAGAAAAAAAAAAACCACAACTCGTCGCAGAGTTTAAACTGCGTGACGTTGTCTTTTCTTGTGCGACACTCGACGTTGACGACTTTGTGCTTCAGCCACGCCGATTGCACTCTATACCTACCTAGGCCGACCATGCTTCATGCACCGCACTCCAAGAATAAATAGGTCGACGTCGCAGAGTGATGCCAAGAATGGGTATTTACTATTTAGAGCTCCCTCTTGGGACGAACATACGTCGACAGAAGGAAGCCGAACTCGCTAGAATGTGAGCTAGAGCAGTATATAGTGTACTAACGAAGGAATTAAATAGCGGCAAGAAATGTATATTCCGAGACTTTAATCATCACAACACTCAATCCTTCGATGAATGGGCTGGCCGAACCGCTAGTCGTGGCGTGGGGACAAACGATTCGAAGACCGTGCGGAATGAGAGCCGAGACTGTACAATGCTAGTACTTGTACGATTAAATTTAAATAAAATAAAATAAAAATAATGAAATCTCTATAAAGCAATGAAATAAGAAAAAAAGGAAGCATTGCGGAGATCGAGAGAAAGGGATATAATAATTATTCGATCTCAAAACTCGAATCCATTGAAAAATTCTTGAGAAATCCGTGAGAGTCCAATTATACCATCGAGCAAGTTGCTGCAAGGAAGTACAACCGAAGATTGCTCCACAACAATCCACTTTTTTTCATCCGTCGGTCTGTTAGTTTCGTTTTTTATCATTTAGCTTCCTCATAGAGGAAACTTTGTTTTCGTGAAACAAGAATTTATCGAGATTTTTATGCCCAGATACTCAAAATGGTCCGAAAAGTGGTTTTGACAAAATATGGAAGAGTGCGTGTGTGTGTGTGCGCGTGTAACAAAACAATTCCCGAGATTTGCATTTTTTCGATTTCGAGCTCGAGCTTGAAAGTTAATATATCCGCCGCAATTATCGAAGTACATGAAGCTTTTCTTTTCTCGTGGATGTAGCTTTGTTTTCGTCAAGATAATAAATATATTTGGCATAACACCAACAATTAAAGTAACTAATAATTAAACGAAGCTTCCTACATGAGGAAGCTAAAAATTACAGAAGATGCTTTCTCATAGATGGGGATTTGTGAGTAGAAGAATATAATGAGGAAGCCAATGTGCAAATGCAATTTAAAAGCTTTTTTTTTTCACCAACCGACTGAAAAGGAGGATGGCATCGCGTTTGCCATTGACGTGAAGTTATCTAATTGGTCTCCGTGTCTTCCTTTGCGTCCAGGCCATATATTCATAATTTTTTTACTGCGTATTCTTGGCCCGGTTTCTTCGTTGATCTGTTCACGCCCAAGTAAGGTAGGTCTGGCTGATGGTTACACTCCAGCACTAGCACGACACCGCGGCAGGCCCGGGAGTGCGGCCAATCGGACGAAACCTTACCCGAGGCCGTTCGTTCATTAGGTTTCACCACGATGTTCAAAGAACATCGTGATGAAAAAATGCAAATGAAAAACACTACCACCGCAACATACCTATATTCGAATGTAAGTTCATGTTTGTCAGTCGTACTCCGGTATGATAGTAGGTAGGTTATTTTATTATCCTGGCCAAGACGAGGATTATGGGTTATAGGATATTCGCGATGAAAAAAAGGTAAATCCGATACAGAATAAAAAGTAGAACATAAAAAGAAAAGTTAAAAACGGGAAAAAAACACGCCGACTGAAAAATCGTTGATCTGCCAAAAGTATAACATAGCTTTTTGAATTCTGTTCTGTTGAATTTTTATATTGGCATTCCCCAACGGCATCGAGACTTATTCCCAGAACGCAAAATTACCTCATGCATTTTGCAGATGAGCAATTTTTCACTCGTGCGTTTTTTTTAAATCCTTTTTATTTTATTTACTCAATTTTCATAACAGACTCTATTCATTCGCAAACTGTGTGCAATCCGCTGACTCCGCTATCGCGCACGTATATAGCACGTATGTGGCCCGCTCGTGGCGTGTAGCTGAATCAAACCTTATCACGTTTGCGAGAATCGATATGCCGAATTAATTACCGGTTAGCCCGTAGCCTGTGCTACTATCGGCTTGCTTCCCACCTCCGATACTTCGTTGGATCAACTTTCAAAACAGTCGAGTGAATGTGCTATGCGATATCCCGTCGTTCAATCGATGAGCATTCGCATATTTATCTATATATTTAATTGACCGCAAAAACACATTACATTTTTGCGTTAACGTCACCTTCATTCACAAAAAAAAGGTTAACATTTTTTGATGTTTCGAATAAAATGGCTTGAATTGTATTCAAATCATACAATTTCTTTCATTTTTTCCAATCGTAGTACAACAAATAAAAATAAAAATACTCAGTTTGAAGTTCAAAACTTAAGATGTTGGTGTGCAAAATTTAATTTTTTCATACGAATACCTGAAAAGAAAAAAAATCTATTTTTAAATCACAGACTGCAAAAACGCAACGCTTGAATCTTTGTCCTCAGTCAAAGTGACCTCGACCCAGAAAAAAACTACAAAGTTTGCATGACTTGAATAAAATGATTTGTTGTTTAAATAATACAAATTTGTTATATATATTTTTTTTCAACGAATCCGCTTTTCTCAAAAATGTACAAGGTAAAAGTTCATGGAATAAGATTCGCGCCGGGAAGGTAAAATTTTTGTTCCACACGAATAGCCGCAATAATCCGATAACGACGGGGCTTCGACTTGGGGTAGGTAGAAATTACAAGTTGGTGCCCGCTCTCGACACAGTATACGCGTGCACCTCTCGGTTGCAGTCTCCCGCTGTACGGCATAGGTCCTGCCGGAATGGCTCTCGGTCGGATGCTGCGCTCGGTTCCGCTCTGCTGTGTGCCGTGCGATCAATACCCCACGTGATGCCGCGCGTCACGTCGCTCTCTCGCTTCCACCATCGTGCTCTCTCCTCCTAGACTCCCTCGACCGTATACAACCTTCGTCCCGCAACCGCCGTTTAACATTCTCGCGCATCTTCTTCCTTCCATCCTTGCCCTTGCCGCCCCTCCCAGCAAGATGTTTTATTATTCGCACGGAAAAAACAGTAACAATCATCGTTACAACAACATCATTTTCAGTAGAAAAGTCCCAACGTTCCAACGTGGCTCGTTATAGTAACACGCCCCTTATTTAGCCTTTGCCAGGTAAGCTTGTGTAGCTTACCTGTTGTGCTGTTGTGTAAGCTGTAGAATTCAGTAACATCGAGCGAGATAACGGCACATTAAAAAAAAAAAAAAGATTTTTAATAATGTACCTGCCTGGAAGATTTAATCCAAATCTGGTGCATTAAAACCAATGTACAATTATGATAAAAAATGTATATACTTTTACTGTGAAATTAGGGTAAATTATTAAAAGTACAATACTTCTTAAGTTTTTAATATACCGTACATTAATTGTTGCCAGGTAAGCTTGTGTAATACTGCAGAATTCAGTAACATCGAGCGAGATAACGCCACATTAAAAAAAAAAAAAAGATTTTTAATAATGTACCTGCCTGGAAGATTTAATCCAAATCTGGTGCATTAAAACCAATGTACAATTATGATAAAAAATTTATATACTTTTACTGTGAAATTAGGGTAAATTATTAAAAGTAAAATACTTCTTAAGTTTTTAATATACCGTACATTAATTGTTGCCAGGTAAGCTTGTGTAATACTGCAGAATTCAGTAACATCGAGCGAGATAACGGCACATTTAAAAAAAAAAAAAATTTTAATAATGAACCTGCCTGGAAGATTTAATCCAAATCTGGTGCATTAAAACCAATGTACAATTATGATAAAAAATTTATATACTTTTACTGTGAAATTAGGGTAAATTATTAAAAGTACAATACTTCTTAAGTTTTTAATATACCGTACATTAATTGTTGCCAGGTATGCTTGTGTAATACTGCAGAATTCAGTAACATCGAGCGAGATAACGGCACATTTAAAAAAAAAAAAAAGATTTTTAATAATGTACCTGCCTGGAAGATTTAATCCAAATCTGGTGCATTAAAACCAATGTACAATTATGATAAAAAATTTATATACTTTTACTGTGAAATTAGGGTAAATTATTGAAAGTAAAATACTTCTTAAGTTTTTAATATACCGTACATTAATTGTTGCCAGGTATGCTTGTGTAATACTGCAGAATTCAGTAACATCGAGCGAGATAACGGCACATTAAAAAAAAAAAAAAAGATTTTTAATAATGTACCTGCCTGGAAGATTTAATCCAAATCTGGTGCATTAAAACCAATGTACAATTATGATAAAAAATTAATATACTTTTACTGTGAAATTAAAGTAAATTATTAAAAGTAAAATACTTTTGAAGTTTTTAATATACCGTACATTAATTGTTCACGACAGTTTACATGAAATTTAACATACTACCAGTTCTCGTATAAAAATTTTCAGTATCGGTACATTAAATATCATGCAAATTTTTTTTACAGTCCGTAGAATCCCATGGATTTTCACGAAGCTCGATGCTCAGAAAAGTAAGTGGACTGGGGGGGGGGGGGGGGGGGGGGGGCTGCACGACCTCGAAGATATTTCGTTGGGCGTTACATAGCATTTATGGGTATTTTCCGGTTAGTGGAAGCGGAACCGCGGGTAGTTACAACCCTCGTAGTGCGGTAGCTGCAGCTTATTTTGGTAAACTCACCGACACGTACGATCGTGACGATACGTGTTGCGCACATTATATTTAATACGATATATGCATATGTTCCGGGGGAGGGGGGGGGGGGGGGGGGAGGGAGGGGTGGCGAACGGGTGGCCGCGGAAGGGCAGGCGCAACAGTATATTACACGTACAGGGATAGTACGTTATAGAGTTGAGAAGCTTTGAAAGCAGATCGGTAACAGAGCTTATCCGCTCGAGCGGAGGAACGGCCGTCAGGTGAACCGAGCAGCAGCACCAGCGGCGGCAGCAGCACGGCTTTTCAAACTTTTCCGATAAAATTTCATTTACGCCAAAGTTATAATGGCGATGGAGAATGGTAACGGGTATTAGTCGGTGGGGTTATAAAAACGCGAGGAGGGAGAGTCCACCGGTGTCACCGGTGGGTGCTGTCCCATAGGATGGGATGACCAGGGCGCGCAAAGGAAAGCTCGTGTCACTCGAAGTAAAAAAAAAAAAAGTGTATAGACAGTGGATAGATGTACATCGAAGTATGTACCATCGGGAGGATAGAATAAACGGACGGCTGCGGAGTTTAAATATTCATTGGAGGATCGCTCGATCGAGTTTTAGGAGGACGAACCAATGAAAATTTCCATTCTTTTTTACTTCTTTTTTTACTTTTTTTTTTTTACGGATTCCACTTTCGGCTTTGTTCTCAGTAGTACAAAGAGAATTGTGGAGGATAGCAGAAGGGGCCTTTGGCGTGTCAATCGAGGGAGATAATTACGAGAAACTTATTTTTGACTGAGAATTTCTCTCTCTCTCTCTCTCTCTCTCTCTCTCTCTCTCTCTCTCTGTCTCTTCTATTTATTTACTACTTGGCTTCGATCTGAACTGTCGGAGGTGAAAAGGTTTACCGTGCGATAGCCACTGAACAAACTCTGTATGAGCGCCTCGGCGAATCGGGACCGGTCCCCGGTGTAATTCAATAGAGTGCCTGTATAACTTGGGTTTGCAATTCGCGAGGAGTCTTGCTGTCGCATGCAAGCAAGCTTGTGGGCATATGGATATTATAACTTCTGACAGGGTGCACCGTCGTGGGGTCAGGTGATGCACGGGGCATACTGTTCGTCTTTTCTGAGGGCGTGCGTGTGGGCGCATGTGCGTGCACCCAGAAAAATAATTTATTTGACGGCCACCGTTTATTTGGTTTAAGTAAAATATTTATTTGATTAAAATAAGTATTTATTTCATTTAAGTAACTATTTACTTAATTAAAATAAATATTTATTAAAATCAAAAAACATTTTACGTAAACCAACTTAAACGGTGGCCGTCAAATAATTTTTTTTCTGTGCGTGCGCGCGTGTGTACATGCGTGCGTGCGTGCGTGCGTGCGTGCGTGCGTGCGTACGTACGTGCGTATGACAGATTTGCATCATTTAAAACGCCTACAACCCAATATTCTCAGATACGTATTTTTGTTCAGTGCAATTTTCATGAAGATTGAAGCCGGATTGGAGATTTTACGCCATTTTTTTTACGTCAAAGAGATTTTACGTCAAATAATTTTTCTTCTGAGCGTGCGCGCGTGTGTACATGCGTGCGTGCGTGCGTGCGTGCGTGCGTGCGTGCGTGCGTGCGTGCGTGCGTGCGTGCGTGCGTGCGTGCGTGCGTGCGTGCGTGCGTGCGTGCGTGCGTGCGTGCGTGCGTGCGTGCGTGCGTGCGTGCGTGCGTGCGTGCGTGCGTGCGTGCGTGCGTGCGTGCGTGCGTGCGTGCGTGCGTGCGTGCGTGCGTGCGTGCGTGCGTGCGTGCGTGCGTGCGTGCGTGCGTGCGTGCGTGCGTGCGTGCGTGCGTGCGTGCGTGCGTGCGTGCGTGCGTGCGTGCGTGCGTGCGTGCGTGCGTGCGTGCGTGCGTGCGTGCGTGCGTGCGTGCGTGCGTGCGTGCGTGCGTGCGTGCGTGCGTGCGTGCGTGCGTGCGTGCGTGCGTGCGTGCGTGCGTGCGTGCGTGCGTGCGTGCGTGCGTGCGTGCGGGCGACAGATTTGCATAATTTAAAACGCCTACAACCCAGTATTCTCAGATACGTATTTTTGTTCCGTGCAATTTTCATGAAGATTGAAGCCGGATTGGAGATTTTACGCCATTTTGAAATTTTTAAAAAATGTTTATGATAATTCTAACTTTTATAAATGTTGATATCGTCCTTAAAGTGCATACAAAGATCGTCTCATGATCAAAGAACTTTGAGGTTGAATTTATCCGAAGTCTATAGAAACATATTTTAGAAAATGTTGAGTTTTTTTTACCGATTACTAAAAATGCTCTAATTCGAGTAAACATAGAGGTATTTAGTTCAAGTTTGAAAGGTGAATGGATTAACACGGCCCAATATTCTGTATTAAATTTAGAAAAAATAGATTAATCGTATAAATTTTATGAATTTTGGAATTGTTAAATTTTTCGAAAATTGTATTTTTTACATTTGATACGGGTTTCTGAATCAAATATCACGCTAAGAATAAAAGGAGTTACAGACTTGTAATCAGCGGTGAAAAATAGACTAAAAATAACCTCAAAGCGACGAATTGCGCAAATTTCGGTTAGCCATTTTCTACAATAAATGTTGGGGTAAATTTTGACCGTTTAATTTTATGACATTTTTTCATGTTATGAAAAAATGTGCAAAGTACGGTAAACGGCCTCGCTTGTGACCCTGTCCCAATTTGTAACTCCGACGGCACATTTTTCTCTGCTGTAACCTCAGTTTTCGTCAAAAATTAAGGTTATACCGCGGCTTCTGACCCTCGATTTTTGACCCTCGAAACTGGGTAGGTAACTACTACGTGAGTGTCAGAAACCCCGGCAGTAGACAAGAATTATAAAATCAATATTATTATAACAATGCTCGATTATTTGACTTATATTATAGGTGAATTTCATTCAGAAGATTTTAATGCACGTGTTGGGATCGTTCATTTTAAGTTTCGACAATGTTACGCTTTCGTAATTAATAGAAAACCCACACCGCTGCTCTAAAAGTGTCACAAATTGGGCCGTTTACTTTAAGTTGCACATGGCTTCCCCATTTATTACAACTCTATGCATCGTTCTATAAGGAAACCAAAATCGATTAATGCACTTTTTCATAGAGAAAGCTATGCGCAAAATTGTAATAAGTGAAGAAACAATGGTGCAAATTAATTGCATCTGTTTTTTTCCTTAAGGCGAGGTGGAACCGCCTCAGTCGGTAACAAAAACTGTAATCAATAGCATTCGGAGATATAATTATGTCTTTTGCCGTTACGCTGTGATAGTCTACCATCGACGCCAGTGTCGTTATGGAATCTTCTTACCTCAGTCATTCTTCCTCCCAGTCAGATAAATCACCGGAATTCGCCGGGAATTCGAATAAATATATAATACTAGGGCTTCTGGTCGCGCGTTCACATGAAGAGTCTCCAAAAGACTTAAAACAATTAAAGTTTCGGCCTGAGCCCAAACGGTCTTAGAATAATCCCCCCCCTCTCGATCTCCTTACGACACCTCCCCAGAAGTCAACCTTTTTCTCTTCCGATAAGACGGAGAAAAGTTACCGTCATAAAAAGGGACCTCCCTCTCCGTAAGCTGAAGTTGATCCCCTCGACACTTGCATACGGCAACGGCGGAGCGGCGGCGATAGTGGAGAGATTTTGATATATATATATACACACACACACATATACAGTACGATATGTCATGCCACATTGAATATGTATGTCGGAGTGTATTGTATTGGAGGCTTGTATGCATTTTCGCTACGACGCTATTCTCTACTATGTCGACGTTGAATCGTGGCGCTACTGCGGGCATTCGCTGTTGGGTGCGAACGTAACTTCAATAGTTCTGGGAGATCGATTCGAGCGCACGACGACGAAGCTATTCGGATTTTCGATACAACTATCCTATTTTCCTTCTTCCACACCACAATCGCTTTGTATTGGCTGAATGTACAACTACTGGCTACGACATGTGGATTTGACGCTACAGTAGCATAGGTATTCGTTTGTTCAGCCTTTGCGTGTCAGACAATGTCCGACAGCGGTTACAGTTAACATCGGTAAGACAGGAAAGTATATGTACAGACGCGACACAATATTTTCAGGCGACGAGAGATGGGGACATGTAATTAGAAACAATTCACCGCAAAATGATTCATAATTTTATGAGCTGTTTATTTATAGATATCTATCTAAAATATATAAAAGTCTCGCCGCCGCCGTGTCAAGAATAGGGAGACGGGAGGCGGGGGCACCTTTACCATACGGAGATGCGTTTTCCTTTTTGCTGTTTATGAAGGTGAACCTTTTCCCCCTTATCGTAACGGAAAAAGGTTAGTTTTATGATACACGGAGCCTGTCCCGTTCGGTGAAGCTAACGCCCCCCCCCCCCCCCCGAGTGAAATATTCTAGGGGTCGAATTTTAAGACATTATTTTGAACCTGAGATCGAACGTAATATCAAAGTTTGAGTTTGAATTTGAGTTTGAATTTGAGTTTGAATTTGAGTTTGAATTTGAGTTTGAATTTGAGTTTGAATTTGAGTTTGAATTTGAGTTTGAATTTGAGTTTGAATTTGAGTTTGAATTTGAGTTTGAATTTGAGTTTGAATTTGAGTTTGAATTTGAGTTTGAATTTGAGTTTGAATTTGAGTTTGAATTTGAGTTTGAATTTGAGTTTGAATTTGAGTTTGAATTTGAGTTTGAATTTGAGTTTGAATTTGAGTTTGAATTTGAGTTTGAATTTGAGTTTGAATTTGAGTTTGAATTTGAGTTTGAATTTGAGTTTGAATTTGAGTTTGAATTTGAGTTTGAATTTGAGTTTGAATTTGAGTTTGAATTTGAGTTTGAATTTGAGTTTGAATTTGAGTTTGAATTTGAGTTTGAGTTTGAGTTTGAATTTGAGTTTGAATTTGAGTTTGAATTTGAGTTTGAATTTGAGTTTGAATTTGAGTTTGAATTTGAGTTTGAATTTGAGTTTGAATTTGAGTTTGAATTTGAGTTTGAATTTGAGTTTGAATTTGAGTTTGAATTTGAGTTTGAATTTGAGTTTGAATTTGAGTTTGAACTTGAGTTTCATCTTAAGTTTGAACTTGAGTTTCATCTTAAATTTGAACTTGAGTTTCATCTTAAATTTGAACTTGAGTTTCATCTTAAATTTGAACTTGAATCCGAACTTAAGATTGAACTCGAACTTCAAGTAAAACTTAAGCTCGAAATCAAATTCGAACTTAAGGTGATGTAAAACAGGGTCTCTGTCGCTCTCTCTCGCTCCACCGTAAGATTAATGGCGCTATCTCTCTCACACACCTGACTCCGTCATGTAACTTTCACATCACCTTAAGATAGGTCTTAAGGTGAAATGCAAGTCACGTGACTGAGTCAGGCATGCGAAAGAGATAGCGGCATTGGTCATACGGTGGAGCGAGAGAGAGCGGTCGAGAACGTGTTTCACTTCACCTTAAGCACGCAATGAAGTTCAGACCAATCTTCGATATTAAGTTCGATCTCAAGAGTGACCTTAAGTTCAAACTTGCGTCTCACAATTCGACGCTAAGTCCCTTTAGAGAGGGATGCGGATTATAAAAGAACGAGGCGGTACGTTTATTAGCACTCATAGAAATCCGTAATTGTTACTTAACCGGCAATACGTTTGTTCGTGTTAAAATCCCGAAACAGTAGATTTCGATACGAATGCGAAAGAACTTTTTCTGATGAGTGTGAGTTTGCAGCACGCGCCGAAGGCGAGTATTGCAATCGCACGAGTTCAGAGAACGTTTTTGCACGAATATCGAACAAAACTTTATTTCACAATGTGTGAAAATGTGGGTTTTTGCACGCGAAGCGTGCGCCAAACCGCCATTTTCCCACCGAGTGAAATAAAAGACTTTTGATAAAATCCATGATCGCTGTGAAGTCGATCACCGATGCCACGTTCATCCTATCGGGCGTACGATATTCGTTACAATATTTATCATCTATATATATATATATATATACACACATATATTTCTGTTCTGTCGACTGTTTCGACATGTTACTGGACCATTTTACTTCGAGATAGACGCGAGCGAAAATCACGAAGTTACAATTCTTCATGTTCTCTTTCAAAGGAAATTTGTGTTTTTTTTTTTTTTTTTTTTCATTTTGTTTTTATTATTATTATTGTCTTCTTTCCATTTGCCTCTTGTTAGTACGTCTTCTTCTTCATGGTTTCTTCTTCTTCCTCTATTTTTCATTTCTTTCGTTTGCTCGCGCATGTCGCATTCTGACAACTGGGTTAACAACAAGAGAGTGCCGGTTCTCTATCTGTATATATATACATTCTCTCCAATTCTAGTCTCCTCGACTCTTCGCTCAAGAAAGAAAATAGGAGAGATAATTTCCCGGTCGACGTGTCGTCGTCGTCGTTATTATTTTTTCCAGAGAGAGAGAGAGATAGAGGGACTTAGAGAGAGAGATAGAGGCTGTTAATTATTCACTTTCATTTTATTATAAAAATACGTAGTACGAAAAATCCATAGGTAGGAATGTAAAAAAATGGTAGAAGTTTCATTTTTGGAAAAGTATAAAATACCGGCAAAAATTAATATTGAACAAACGCAACCCTTTGAACACTATGTCTTTCTTCTCGAATAATATTATCGACAGTCATTAATATATTAAACTGTTGTTCTTCTTTTGGTTTTCTTTTTTTAGGAAAATCGAGAAGGAAAAGTTCGTCGCAGGTGTGAGAGGTGAAATTTTTTTTTTCTTCGCCGAGGTTAACCATATCGTTACGTCGTACGTCTGCACTTAGTGAAATATCTCAACGTCGAGGTTATACAGCAGAGGGTTATACAGCATGTGCGTCAGTCGCGAGAGTCATCGTCCCGTGGTGGGTTATACCGTGAGCACAGAGACTTTTTCACGGAGGGACGACTGCGCCCACCCCTCTATGAAACAGTGAAAGAGCTTTGAATTTTATGAAGCACTAAAGAAGAACGCTTTTGAATGTATAACCCCCGCCCGGATCCCTTCCCGCGCGGTGCCCTCACTCTTTCGTACGAGCAAGTCTATTTCGATTTTTTTTTTTTTTTCTTCGTTCCCCAACTTATTTTCCCTACCACCGGAGAACCGACTCGCCTCGCTCTCGTGTTTCGTCGTGCGCTAAAGAATCGAGAAAAAAAAAAATAGTTGGTCCAGCGCAGATGCGAAGAGATAAAAATGCAGTTTTTTGTATTACATAGTGAAAAAGTCGAGTACCATAGGTGAAATGTAACAAAGCAAATGTAGTATAATATCTGGGTAAATGCGACATTTCCCATTTAAAAAATAAAAAAAAAAAATACAAAATTACCACATTTTCATTCCGTTGGCGCAGCCTCAAAAAAATTGCTTCGTGAGAGGCGCTGAACCATGCACTGGTGTGATTACGCACTCTCGGGCTCTACGATTTTAGCTCGCGAGTTTACGGTTTACAAGCGGTCCAGCGGTTCCTGCTTCGCGCGTCACCCAACGTTAACTCATAAAACATTCACGAGGTTCTCTCGGTACTCTCACGGTTCGTGTACCGCGTTATTAGTCCCGAATCTTCATCCCTTGTGCTCTTTCGGCGAGGGCTCTCTAGAGACTTCAATAAAAGACCAAAATTCAATGACGATCTCGAGTGGGACAAACGATAGTCAAATCTCTGTGAGCGAAAAAGAAGTCTTCATTATTTGTTTGTTTTTTTTTTTATTCGCGGCCGAGTTAGGGGAGAGCGGGGTAAAATGGCACACCGGGGCAAAACGGGATAATGAGACAAAACTCAATTCTCCAATAACTTTTGGATGGTGCCGATGGTGGTACGTGGGGCAAAACGGGTTTGAAAATCCTCATGTATCGTTGGGACAAAATGGGGCATCCAAAAATCATTGGAAAACTGAGTTTTGCCCTCACTGTCCCGTTTTGCCCCGCTGTGCCATTTTGCCCCGGTCTCCCCTATCGTCGCAACTAGGGGGTTTGATTGTGATGCAGACTAGATAAAATGTTTGTTTTGTTTTATATTTGTAAGAGTTCTATATCTCACATACATTTCGCAGAAATTTCTGACATATATGCAAAGATATAACCGAAATATACCGACTGGTAAAAATATCCCCTGTGTGAACGTATATGGGTTAGGGGAGAGCGGGGCAAAATAGCACAGCGGGGCAAAACAGGATAATGAGACAAAACGCAATCTTTCAATAACTTTTGGATGGCGGCGATGGTGGTACGTGGGGCAAAACGCGTTTGAAATTCCGGATGTATCGTTGGGACAAAATGGGGCATCCAAAAATTATTCGATAATGTAGTTTTGTCCTCACTGTCCCGTTTTGCCCCGCTGTGCCATTTTGCCCAGTCTCCCCTACGACTTATTATTACTCAACAGGCGATATGGCAAATATAAAATTATTTATAAATGTCTACAAATACCTGTACAAAATATATTTATTATAACGGGTCCAGGAGGTTTGGAATATTGAAAATTTTTTTTTTTTTTTTTTTGCACAGTTATATAGTATAATGCATTAAACATATTTTTCCCTTAAGGCTAGCATGAAATTCACAAAATTACGGATGGGAGAGTGAAAAATATATCGAGACGCAGGCCACATAAGCGCTAAATTTTATAGTGATTTCCTCAAAACTACATTTTTTTTGTGGTTTGCATATGATATCTCAATAACCGTTTCATATATATACTACGAATTCGTGAAATGAACAACACTAATTCCTCAATTTGTATGTTGTTTCCACGCCATTGTCAAAACTTTTGGTAATATTTTGTTTTGTTCCGTTTGTAGGATAGGACATTGGGAACAATGGTTGTCCTGTAGTCACTAAAGATATTTTTCGTTGTTTTGTCTGAATCGTGAGCGGAGGCAAAGAGTGCATGTTTGGCACAATCGACAATAACAATGTTGTTATTATCGATTGTTCAGTAATGTTGCCATGTATGCTCACTATAAGGACAGATGGTTTATCTTTGTTATACCCTTGCTATAAATAACCTAAGTTGTCGAAATTTTCGCTCGGGCGATTCTCCCTGGGCCCTTAACGTCAAAGAGCTAAGGGGATGCACCTCGGACGCCTTTGCATTAGGGGAGACCGGGGCAAAATGGCACAGCGGGGCAAAACGGGACCGTGAGGGCAAAACTCAATTTTCCAATAATTTTTTGATGCCCCATTTTGTCCCAACGATACATCCGGATTGTCAAACCCGTTTTGCCCCACGGACTACCATCGCTACCATCCAATAGTTATTGGAAAATTGCGTTTTGTCCTCATTATCCCGTTTTGCCCCGCTGTGCCATTTTGACCCGCTCTCCCCTACATCTCTACGTGTGTTCTCCTTTCCACGTAGGAGGGTCGAGTTGGAGGTAGTTGGAGTAATTAAAGTCGATGAAAATTTATCGCGTCTCCTATAAAATAGCAGTCTCGGGGAATTTCAGATTCATTCTTGGTGTGTCTGCAGGCCGGTGGCAGTTTTCCGTGGGGAACCTCCCCAGACGTCACAGCGTGCGCTTGATCGAATGCAAAGCAAAGCCTCGCGACGACGACCAGCAAACGCAACCCAGCCCATAACCACTCGGAGCGGAGAAACTTTCTTCGTCGCCTCTCATCGCTTATTTTCAACCTTCGTGCCTCCTACCTCGCGTTTTCTTCGCGACTCTCTCTTGGGGTCTTTCTAACAGAGCCATCAGCATCAGCAGATTCTCAAACTCTGCTTACCTTCCCGCTCCCCCTTGGGCTTTTCCGTCGTATTCTACGAGAATGTTTACCCAAACACCATTTCGAGCGTGATTAACATACCAACTCTTGATTACTACGCATAGTATCGAGTGTCTCCGTTCAGTCAACGCCTCCCGCTCTCTCCATTCCTCATTCTTCTTTCCTCCTCCCGCTTTGCCCAACTTTGAATTCTCTCGTTCTTTATTTCTCTCCGATTTGTCTCAAATGTACACCGGGTCGACGCTCCCTCGATTACACACAGTAAAACGAAAAGGTGCTAAGTAATTTGACCATGGCTTCCTAATTTTTTGCACTTAGAAAAAAATTTGTTGGTACAACAAGATTCTTGTTACTGTAACAAATTTAGTTTGTTAGTATCGGGATAACAAAACCAGCTTGTAACCAATATTTTTCGCTTGGAGCGATTTGCTACAGCAACAAAACAGCCTTTGTTACTGTAACAAAAAAAATTGTTGTATGACTGAGTGGGGCTCGTATATGTGCCAACAATTTACGACGAGCTCGAGACGCTCGACGCGCAAAATGAAAACAGATAGACGCGAGGAAACGGTTCCTTTATATTCGAGTAAATAAAAATGGCGTGGTATTACGTTTAGCAGTTTAATACATCCGTATACAGCCAATGTCAAGAATTTGCAATTACAAAAACAGACATTTTTAATATAATAAAAGTAAATGTTCAAATAAATGTATGTACATATCTATAACTCTGCTATTACAAACCACTACTCAGCCGTCGAATTACAGCAGGCGTCGTTTGTTCTCATAGCAAACTAAATCGTCGCAGTAACAAGAATGTTTTTTCGTGATAGCAAAACCAATCGTTTCTACGTAATAATTGTTTTGCTGCTTTTGCTAATCGTTTTGCCCCGGGAACGAGGTCATTGTCAGCAAAACTCATTTTGTTCGAGCAGCTAAACCATTTTTCTCCGTTTAAAATGAAAATTTTGACCTCCATAGACACCATTTAGGAGACAAATAAATGTAAGAAACTTATTAAAAAAAAAAAAAAAGTTGAAAATAGAAATTTTCATATGGCTTCCTCATAAAAGCTGCAAATTGAAATTTTCATGTGGCTTTCTCATAAAAGCTGTAAATTGAAATTTTCATATGGCCTTCTCATAACGTTCCTTTATTTGCGAAGCTTCTTCTATGAAGAAGCATTTTCTGTATTGTTGGCTTCCTCATAGAGGAAGCTTCGCAAATAAAGGAACGTTATGAGAAGGCCATATGAAAATTTCAATTTACAGCTTTTATGAGAAAGCCACATGAAAATTTCAATTTGCAGCTTTTATGAGGAAGCCATATGAAAATTTCAATTTTCAACTTTTATGAGGAAGCGATACGAAAAATTTTATTTCCAACTTGTTTTAACGTCAACGTCGTTTTTGTCTTTTATGCAAAACGACTGGCTGATTCAGGTTCAGCGCGAAAAAATAGACGTTTTGTTAGATCCGTGCACCTACTTCAATTAACGAAAATACAGGATTTTGGAAAAAGATTTTTTTTATTATTAAGTCAATTATCCAATATTCACCGTTTTGTGGCCACACGTCTAATGTATTTTTCCCTCACCGATGACGACTCTCCGAATTATTTTACTCCTAGGGCGACACTTGATACATAAACTCGTGTTGGACAAAAAATACAACTTTGTCAAAAAAAAACAAAAAAATTCAAAATCTCATAAAACTTAAACGATTAGAACAATTTTCGCCAAATTTAATACCAAACATTGTACAGTATTAGTCCATTCCCGTTTTAAATTTAAAATCGATACCTCCAAGTTTACTCAAATTAAACCATTTTTAGTCATTTTTCAAAAAACTCAAAAAACGCAAAATCCCATATAATCTTACCACTTTGATGGATTTTGACCAAATTCAATACCAAAGGTCTTTGATCAAAATAGTATATTTATGTGTAGTTTTAGGACGATTGCTCCAAATTTACGCAAGTTAGAGCTACCACAGAGAATTTCCAAAAAATTGAAAATCGCATAAAATCTCTATTTGGGCCTCAATGTTCACGAAAATAGCACTGAACGAAGCGACGTGATCGCTCTACTAGTGTACCAAATTTCAACTCGCTGTCTCAAGCCATTTCCGAGTTATAGTCATTTTAAACGATGCAACTCTGTCACATACACACACACATACACACACACACATACACACACACATACATCCGGACGCCAGCTAAAAATCATATTTCTCGACGTTTTAGACTATTTTAAGTATTCTGACATTAAAATCTCAATTTTTTTTTTTTTTTACGAAAACAAAGCTTCCTCTATGAGGAAGCAAAACAATTCCGCCTCCGTATTTGTCCGTCAAGTTTTTGCTTAAAAAATTCGCGGTACTGTATTATAAATAGCTCGAAACGAGATTTCACTGTAATATTTAAGGAGGCAAAGAATTCTCACGTGACTGTGATACGAAACTTTCTTCTTGCAACGGATTTTTTTTTTCCTTTTCTTTTTCTCTCTGAAAAGTAGGTAGTACAAACATTCCTAGACTCTCCTCTTCCCCGTCTCGACAAGATAGGTCGCCTCGCGCTAGTTCTGTATAACGAACTTATAAACCGAGTCTCTGTCTCTCTTTCCCCTACCGTGCCGGAGCACTTTAATTAATCTCTCGGTCCGTTATTACACCAGTTGGCCACGAAGAACCCCGGCGGGTTTATATCCTCGACATCGTTCTGTCCATAATATCCCCCCGCCAAGTTTAACACGTTTTACTCCCTAATATCGTCTCGGTTGAGAAAGAGAAAAAAATACAGAAAAAAAAGTTTCTTTAAAAAGTCTCATACA
Source organism: Exephanes ischioxanthus (assembly GCA_958510785.1). Taxonomy (NCBI): domain Eukaryota; kingdom Metazoa; phylum Arthropoda; class Insecta; order Hymenoptera; family Ichneumonidae; genus Exephanes; species Exephanes ischioxanthus. The sequence goes on along the minus strand of OY294020.1, from coordinate 4,070,742 downwards.
CTGTTCGCAATTTTCATCCTCGTGAGGTATCACAATGAGACAGCGGGTGTCTCTGGTCTGTTTGTGGACGAGTTTGCCGGAGCGGTTAAACTTCATTAACATTATCCTCCAAATGTAATGTCTCTCGTTGGCATTCGGCATCGCGTGAATTTCGTGAGCTGAATTTAACAGCGTTTCCCGAGCGGAAGATGGAGATCCCGTCTTGGAGAAACCTACGCTGGATAAGTTGAGATACGTAAAATACATGGATTCTCGGTGTGTTTTACGAAAACGAGATGTAACTCGACTGCATGAGGTACAGGGATTCTGGATGGGCACTGGTATTGTACAATATCGCTCGTACCATTCGTATTCCGTATATACAATTGCTATAGTTTCGAGCAAACAGTATGACTGTGTGTACCTTGCGTGTTCATTTCGCTGTCGCTGTGCAGTGTGTACTGGGCCAGCGGTGGTGCTGGTTTCCTGTTTGACTTTCCGGTTCAAAGCCGGCCTCCGTGCGTGACACAGCTGTCAAACACTGTCGCGCAGGCGTCTGCACCTACTGCTGCGCGCTTTTCAAAGATCAGATGAATTTGACCGAAAATCCATCGCGTGCGATGGATTTTCTCTGCCTCTGTACGAATCTCGAAACAAAAACTACAACAAGAAATATTTCAGTTGACAATGGCATATCCGCAACCCGTCACTTTCTCATTGTAGTTTCGGTGTCAACTTGTTGTCGTTAAAATTATTGAAGTAAATTTACGAACGAAATAGACATTTTTTGATCTTGTGTAAAATGATTCGAAGGTGAAGCTTCGAGAAATGTATTCCTGTTTCGGACGGCACAAACAGGAATTGGTGAATACGGTTTTTTGCATTCTGGGATATGCGAAACATATTTCTAGATCATGATCTGACAATCGATTTCTTTTTATAACAACGGTTTTTCTTATTATTCATATGTGGAGTTGAGACGCTATTGCAACCTTTGATACCTGTGAATAATTGTCAGACTTTTGTATATATCTAATACATCTACCCAGTAGAAATGAGTCGTCCGACTCGAACCACCGCATTCACGCTCATACATAAATCTGGTATTCTATATCCCATGTAGGGTGATCGGATGTGGCCAATGGTTGGGCGAAGCATGGTACCGATGCTGCCAACATTGGCATGCGAGCTTGGTCCAATCATCGAGGGAGTCTTGGGTAATAAGTACTTGCCATTATTGGCACCCAACATTGGCCCCAAGGTCGATGAAAAGTATCGGCCGATAATCGGTTGTCAATGTCGGCCCTCTATAGATTACTTATATAGAGCGCGAGTGGTTTGAAAGCAATACTTTTTTTTATATTGTAAAAATTGGAATATACTTTTTTTTATGCTTCGCATGTCTGCAAGAGATTATATATTATATATTTTCTCGTGCGAGAAGTCTCAAAGCGGTCATACTCAGTCAATATATTGTCAATACATATTGTATATTGGTATGTCAATGCATTTTATTGACTACCGAGTACGGAATCCAAAAATAATATACATACTTTGCGAAAGTTAAGAAAGGTGTCATGTCGCATGCTCTTATATTGGAGCTCGGGTACATTTTCGCTTGCGAGAGACAACTTGGGTTAGCGCCTTCTAGCGGCGAAAGCCGATGATTCATGGCCCAATGTTGGCGTCACATCGGTAAACCAATATGGCGAGTCAAATTCAGCCGAGCATTGGCCGCAAATTGTCAAACCAACCATTGGTGAGCCAATACTTGGTCGAACATTCGCCGAGCGTTGGGGGATTCGACAATCGCCACGCCAACACTCGCCCGACCATCGACCGCGTCCGTTCCATCGACAAAACCTACATGGGATGTCGTGTACGATGCTGCGCGTCAAATTCTTACTTCGTTCTAAATGCACTAAAAAAAAAAATACCTCGAATATCTACATGTAATCTTCGTTATATCAATCACGACAGTTTAAAAGATTTTTTAAACGTACATTTTTTTTACAGTAGGATAACCCCTTAACATATTTATCAGGTAAATTTATGCGGATCGAAGAGCGGCGTGTGGAAGGAGGATTTAATGCTCGTCGCGTCGCGGAGAATCACGAGGGTGAGAATCCTGGCAGGTTTGATCGGGAACGAGGGAGAGAGATCATAAACAGGATAATCGGTGATATCGGCTCGACGTGTTCGCCATGCGGATAAGCCACCTTTCTCTGTCGTATTCCGCAATCTTCGCTCTCGCATTTATCCTCTTTGGCTGTCGCCCTGTCATCCCCAAATTATCTACTCTCCTTCACCAGAACAACTTTGATTCTTAAATTCATTGCGGTCGTTGCTGAAAATAAAAGCGTCTCTTCACTCTCATCATCGCTCTTTTGCATTTGATAGCAGTCGTGAATCTTTCATTTAACCCTTCAATAATTACCTATAAAACGGCCATTTCTTTGGCTATTGGCCGATTAGAATTATAATAACATTCCGCTGACACACAGGATATTTGACACTTCATACCGGTCGTTAAAGAACTGAAATAAGAGAAAAATAAAATATTTCTCGAAGTGCGAGGCAAAATGGACTATTTTCACCAATTTTTCTCGGGACATAAAATAAAAAAAAAAGTTTCACCTGAATTGGAGGACTCGGGTCCATTTTGCCCCACTCTCCCGTTAATAAGAATGAAACTATAAATATAGAAATAAATTGTTTATATACTTGGTTCAACAGCTTCTGATATCACGAGCTTCAGATATCACGAGCTTCTGATATCTGAAAGATTACAATCCGACTTTTCTCATGATTCGGGCACAATCCTAATTTAGCTTTGCTCGCGATAAAGTAATAAGTACCGATCTGCATGCACTAGTGAGAGACAGTGGGAGTATCGCCCGCGAGTCTAGCCCCTTGCTCGCAGCGTTTTTCGTACCGCTTTAATTTCATTATTATACCGGTTAAATTTTTTTTTTTTTCGTTTACACCCCAACCGCTATCGCAACGAGACCGCGAGGCAACCGAGAGGGCGAGTTATGGAATCTCGCTAAAATTAAGGATATTTAATTAAAATTAATGAAACGCTGACTTCGGTCTCGGAAAGTCGCGCGCCGGTCTAGTGCTTACGGAGTTGCCGGTCCCGTTCGTAATTGGAGAGGCCTCTCGTGGTATACTCGGCCACCTTCTGTCACTATACCTGCTTTTACTTTTGTCAGTTCGCTTTTTTTCCAATTCCTTGAACTTTATTATCCCATATTGCGTTTTTTTTTTTCCAAAGTTGTTTTTTCTCGAATTAACCTTTCGGCACGCTGAAAGTTCCGATTGGAAGGAGCCTCCTCCGGGTACATGGCTCATCGACGGGGCTGCAGTTTGTTGAAGCATTGCCGGTATACAGCTTCTCTCTGTGTGTGTGTGTGTGTGTCTCTCACTCCCCCTCTCTCTCTCTTACGTTTTGCTCAAATATTCGTTTGCTCGAAGCGCGACCCTTTAAGCCAGACGGCTTTTCTATGGTCTCAACCTGCAGTTGTATTGTGTACGAGGTTGGAAGCGAGGGGGTGGCGGCCGGCGTGGGTGTACAGTACGAGGAAGAAAGGAGATGGGGCGAGAGAGTGCAGCGGGTGCACGAGAGGCCACAGAGAAAGAGAGAGAGAGAGAGAGAGAGAGAGAGAGAGAGAGAGAGAGAGAGAGAGAGAGAGAGAGAGAGAGAGAGAGAGAGAGAGAGAGAGAGAGAGAGAGAGAGAGAGAGAGAGAGAGAGAGAGAGAGAGAGAGAGAGAGAGAGAGAGAGAGAGAGAGAGAGAGAGAGAGAGAGAGAGAAAGAGAGCGAGTCATACACACCCAGATAAGTTATACACATTCACATCCATAAACATTTCTCTCGCTTCATGCGAGAGAACTTTTTTTCCCCTCTCCCCCGTCCCTCTCTCGGGCGTTCGCTCTTCTCTCGTATCACTTTCCTCTGCTCTCTCTCCCCCCCCCCCCCCCCCCCCCCACCCTTCCTCATGCTTTTTTTCTTTCTTTTCGCCCAACGTTTTTTTACGAGGGTGCCAACGCACACACGCGAAAGCGCACGGGCCGCAAAAGAGCCGGTGAGCGTTTGCAAACGCTGATGCAGTACGGTGCACGGTGTGCTCTGGCTGAGCCATGGGGCGCAGAGGGGGAGGGGGAGTTCCCCGGCCGGTTGCGAACGCTTCGGCTGGTACCCCTGGTGCGCGCTCGGTCGACGAGGGAAACGCGCTTCAGGGAGCAGGAAGCATGGGAAGAGGGAAGAGGGAAAACCCGCGTTGGAAAGGGCAGGGAGGGGGGCGAGAGGTTCGAAGCGAAAAGGAGAAGGGGTGCAGACACATCCCCCCCGTCCACCTACGCCATGATCAATATTACGCCCCAGAGCCACGACGGCATCCAAACGCCGCCGACCCCGAGACGGACTTCTTCCTCTGCCTCTCTCTTCCTCTCGCGGAGTCTCTCTCGGCCTCTCCTGTGCAGACTCGAACTCTCCCCCTCGCTAAGCTTCTCTTCTCTTCTCGTACACCCCGTCGTCTCCATTTCCTCAACTCTTCTTGTTCTCCTTCGTCTTTTGCTTTCGGAGTCTATCATCCAAGGCTCATGTTTCTCAAAATTATAGTAGACTCGGCTTTGAAACGAAATCGAGGCATCCGTGAAATTAAGGAATAGGGTAAAGAACCGAGATCTCCGAGCTCTCGAATGTGAGAATTGAGATTTTTTTTTTTTCTTTCGCCATTAGCAATGTCCCGTTTCGGTTTGGGACCCAAAAGGTATTTTGGGACACTGCGATTTTACCCAAAACAAATGTAAGAGTATCTCTTTCATCGTGCTTTTTTCCACTTTTTGCATCATTTTGCAGCGGCCCAAAAAAACAGCGTTTTGACACTCCGTTCACATATCATATCTTCCAGATTCTGTCCCGTAGAACCCTATAGGTGTCTGGGGTTTTACGAGATTTCATCGAGAAGCGAAAATATCGCCGTTTGAAAATACCGAAAAAATCAAAATTAATGAGAATCTCTGTTACAAAAGCGCGTAATCACCAAAAGGGGGATTCGAAGGGCGGAACTCATCCCCCGAGCGTCTACACCAGAATATTTGTATTTGTACAAGTTGTAATATTGGGTTTAAGTCTGGCCCTTCCATGCTAGATGTATTCGTATTCCACGATTCTCTGCTGTTCCTCCCAACCGACTGTCTCTCTCTCTCTCTTATTCTTCCTCTCCGATGGTGCTCTATCGAAACAGAAGTGGGGGATTTTTGAGAGAGATGCAACGAGACGGAGCAAGTCCAATGGTTGGGGTGGTGTAACCAAAGCTCGTGGCGCACAACAGATAGACCGGGATAGTTGCCACGTCTATTGCACAGTAGTGTTAAATACAACAGAGGCAGAGCTGGGCAAAAAGTACTTAAAGTACTTGATACGTAGTATCGTACGTATCCAATACTTTAAGTACGCGGTACCATAAGTACTAAATACTTCGAGTACTGTACTCAACTTTGATGTTGAATGATGTTTAAGAATATTTTGCCGGTACTCAAAGTGCTAGGCACTTCAAATACCAAGTACTTTAAGTACTTTGCCCAGCTCTGAACAGAGGAGAATTCTCGAACAGTAGAACTTCAATTAACCGCGATTGGACTATCCGGAGAGCGTATTAATCCTTCAAGTACGCGAGCCTCGCTTCAAATGTTATTAGGTGGACTGAGGCGGCGTAAAAACGTCATACTTCATACTGTACCTGAACACGAATAACTTTTGAACCCGACATCGGCTAAAGTACGGGACAAGCCAGGTTAGACGACCGGCGCCTGATGGCTTTCATCGGCTAACATAAAATATGCAAATACAAGACCTCTGAAAGTGGCGAACGTTGGAGGAGTTTGGAATGCAATATCAAGGGAATTAAATAGCAAAGGACCTGCTACAGTGAACGAGAATCTGTAGATCTAGCAAAGGGTATGTGCAGGAGCTGAGGGGCGAGCAAAGACACGAGACCCAACAACCTCAAATATTGTAAACGGTCCACGCAGAAAATTAGGATCGTCATACCAGAAGTTAGTATACTAAGGACGCCGTAAAGTATCTTCATACCCGATAGTCTCATTTCTTACGAGCATTTCGCTCGCAAGAAATTAGCTAATGGCAACTCAAAGCTTGGCGGATCGTCCATAAAAGGACAACTCTCGCGAAGTCTCTCAAGAAGAGTCCATGTCAAGATACGTCAGGATAGCCACTGTCAGCAAGATCGTGGAAATGCCAGAGAATTTTAAAGGCGTCTGGGGAATGTGGCATGTGTCAGGGGATCAGATTTAGTGGGAACCCTGCTTGGTTACTGGTTGGAAACATTATAAATAAGAATGTTAGCGCAAGCAATTAATTGGATGGTTCAACAAATCGATTGGTACCGATCCAACGAACTTTTTGGCGAAAAAATTCGAAGCATATTTAATCCCGAGTAGGGCGAATATGGCATTATTTCGTCTAACCTGCGTGAAACACGCCAGTTACTTTATGTGACTCATGCATGAAAAGCGCTACTTTCCGTGCCTGCCGAGAGTGGCGTAAGTGGCGCTTTACAGCCCTGAGTTTTGTACATTTCTGGCGCATGCGCAGATCGGCTCCTTTGCGTGCGATTTCTGGAATCTATTGCACGCTGCTCGTACTTGATGCACGCTGGATGTACAGCGCCGCAATTAGCAGACACGGAGTAGCACTTTTCCTGCAATTGTGACTGAAAATATTATGCGATACTAGTGCGGTGTAGCAAACATCGTACGCGGACCGTGAAGTAAGTCGCACTCGCCGTATTCGTACCACAGAAAGCACTCGTAAAATGAACTTTATACGCACTTCACAGCGTGTGTATAAAGTTCACATTACCGCACTTGTATCGCAAAGTACTATTTACACACATACTGAGAGAAGTATCTAGTAAACATTACCGATAATCTAAGAAAAATTACCATTGCACATAGTAGTAGGGTGCCAGGGCGCCACCTATGGCAGAAAGTCTCAGATTATCCAAGAATTTTTACTATAACATCTAAGACAAATTCTTATAAATTCGGTACTTCCTACCATAGGTGACGCTCTAGCGCCCTACTACTATGTGTTATGGTAATATCTCTCAATCGATATAGTCATTTTTATTAGATTCTTCTCTCAGTGCACTTTTTTTACACTCTGGCAACTTTTTCGCACGCTTTCGCTACCCCTGGCAAGTTCAGCGACTTGAAAAACCATCACCAAACTACCTTCAAAGCGACCGAGTAAACGACCGGTCGTTTTCGGACAAAAATACGTCCGCGAAAACGACTTTCAAAACACTTTTCAGTCCGGTCGTTTTTTATTTTCAACTGAAGAAACGACCGCATAACGACAACCGAACTGAAAGGTCTTTTTTGAACGGTGGTTTCCGCGGTTGTTCGTCCAGTCTTGAAATGTAAAACGATCTGACTGAAAGCTCTCTGACGCGGATGAAGTCGTTTTAACAGTCGTTTTACCGGACGTATTTTTATCCGAAAACGACCGGTCGTTTTCTCGGCGGTTTTGATGGTCGCAGGATCTGCCGAGGACGCTACTCGCAGCACTCGCCTTCAGCTCGTGCAGCCAATTTCACAACCTTCGTCGAAAATCCATTTTACCGTACTAGTATCAGAAATTACTATTATTAGAGTCGATGCGAAAATGGCAGTTTTACGCACGCCTCGCGTGCGCCAAAACTCCCATTTTCACAGCTTGTGAAGTAAAATTTCGTACGATACTCGTGCGAAAAACTTTTTCTGAACTCATGTGATTGCAGCACTCGTTAGAAAAAGTTTTATCGCACTTGTATCGTAAATTACTATTTTGTAACACGTGCACAAAAAGTTCCACTTTTCGGGTCTGTAAGGCGTGCCGGAAGTGGTGCCATTTCGTAAGGCGTGCGAGAAAAATACTGCGCATGCGCACAACACACTAGTTACTTTTTCGCAGTCTTATTTTTACATTCTAGTGATTATTTCGCACGCTACATGCGTAGAAAAGTGGGAGTTTTTAGTGCGAAAAAGCGGACTTTCGACGAAGGTGGTGAAGATGGCTGCACGAGCTGGAAGCGAGTAACGCGAGTGAATACCCGCAGTAGCACGAGCTGAAGACGAGTGTTGCTTACTTCCTAACCGCCGTCCGGAGTCCGCTTTTTTGTACGAGTATCGCATACTAGTTTTTTTTTGTATCACATGCACATTAACTCCTCCTTTCTATGCCTTTAGCGTGGCGAGAGCGTGCGAAATAGCGACGAGAATCTTTATAAAAGCGTGCGAAAAAGTAACAGATGTGATTTGCGCATGCAAATTGTGATTACAAAGCGCCGCTTTCGCCACGCGTTACATGCACAAAGAGGAGGATCTTTTCTGCATGTGTAACCAATGATAATATGTGACGCGAGTACGAAAAACGCGGAACGCGTCGAAGCATATAAATTTAACAGCACTCAGTTCAGCTCGCGCCGTCTACTTCACGTTTTCGTCAAAATTACCCTATTCCGCCCTTGTATCACACAGTACAATTTTTTTGTGTGTGTTCTATATATCATCGAACACTGGGCATTCAATAGTTGTTCGTCCAACTGATTTTGTATTTGGCAACAATGAAGTACGCAATTCTCTCATGAGAATCAAATCAGAAGCCAACGAAAAACCAACGAATGTAATGAACTATAAAAAAGAGTGAACTATAACGTGATGTATGAACGAAGCAAGAGAATATGAGATTGTGTGTAGTACGTTGGAATTGGGCTTGTCGAAATACAGAGTAGCGACCCATAATTCCGAACATCCGTGGTTTAAGTTATCCGCAGAATTTTTTTGTCCCGAGTACACCGGTCAATCGGAGTTCTACTGTATCTCGCAACGTGACTGTACCGTCGGCGGTGGAGATCGTCGAGACTGTACGTCTGCCTCTCCAATCTGCAGGCTATTGTGACACTCCTCCACTTCTCCTGTACTCCCTTCTTTCACCGCTGTATACTACAGAGTATATACCTCCCTCGCTACCTTCGAATCTTCTTTCTTCCGTCCAACCTTCTCTCTTGGGTATTTTTTTTCGCCGAGACGAGACTATATCTTTACCCTTTACATTCTTACATATATATGTATATATATATGTATGTCTCTCTCTTGTTACCCCTTCGCGAGAGAGAAAGTAGGAGCGTGGCCCCCTTTCTCCGTTGCACTTGACGCCTATATAGTACGGGGCGAGACCGGGGTAAAACGGAGCACTTTTGCCAATTTTTCGCGGGACTCCAATAGAAAGTCGCATCTCAAATGGAGGTCCATTTCGCCCCGCAAGATTCCGCTCTTCCTCCTAGTCTGGAGATTGGCGACTGTACGAAAGAGAAAGGCAGATAGACGCGGCTGTGGAGAGCACCGGCATCTCGGTGAGGCGCTACCCGGAGAGGCTCTCTTTCTCCCCGGAGGGGATTCTTTTCTTCCAGGGGAGAAACAGGCTGCCGGCGTAGGAGCGATGTGGCACGCGAGCCCTGTTCCGCGTTACGTGGAACCGCAAAAGTGGGGGATGGAGAAGAATAGTGGAAGTACCCGCGAAGAGAGAGGGCTTAAAATGCAATCCGTCGAAGGTCGAAGAGGAGGGTCTTAAGAACAAGAGGCAATGCTGCTGGCTAAGTCTTCGATTTTTCCCTTCTTTTTTTTTACGTATATATATATATATGTCCGAGAGAATTGAAAGGAAGAGTGCTCTTTCCATCACTCGAGAATGAGAACATTGGCATATATTCGGCTGGGAAAATCGCAGATTACCATCGCGTCAAATAATTCTTTATTCTTCTCGTTTCACCTTTCTTTTCTTTTCATTCGTTTTGTTATTGCTTCCTCGTGGAGGAAACTTTGTTTTCGTCAATCTTTTTTTCTCGAGATTTTCACACACAAAAAGACAAAGAATATCTGGGGTTCAAGAATTACGAATATAAAATTTCTGATCTTTTAAATAACGATTGTCGCAGATTTGACTGGAGCGGCGTCTATCGAGCAAAAACCTGGCAAATCGAGTGAATAAATAAAACATCAATAAATCATTTTAAAAAAAAACTGTCCATAAAAACCGAATATTTTTTATTTTTCGAAACATGCCTCGTTATTTCCTTAAATATTTTTGATTTACAAAGCTTTCTCCACGAGACAACTTAATTTAAGAAGAGGCGAAGAAATTATGTGAAGATTTATCATTTTCAGGCTATTTTTTTGTGACATCTCATTTAACGATAAAACCAAAACTATCCGGGCGGACGGGAAGAATTGTACGTCGTGAAGATTTATTTAACGAGCGAATACGAGGAGATACAGTTTGTGGCGAACCCTCTCAATTTTCGTTATCTCCGTATTTATTTATTACTTTATCATCCGTCGTCCCTGTCTTTCTCCAGGATGAACGACGACGAGATATATAATATCCCGAGTGGCGAAAATTTCCATTACTACGTTTCCTAATTGAATCGAATAACTCGCCCGAGCGCAGGCTTTCACGAACGAGGCGATATAAACGCGAAAAGATCGGGCGTCTGTGGCGTTGATATTTTTCTCCGCGTTCGCGTTTCAAACACATATAACGGCTTTCTATGGCATCGTAGCTCGTCGCGCATTAAGTAATATTGACGTGAATTATCCGCAATAAGAGTAGAGGAAAAATTTTAACAAAAAAAAAATATATATGTACAGTAGAACCTCGATTATCCGAACACCTATTATCCGAACCCTCTGTCATCCGAACCGCTGCTGGTTCGGATAAAGTTTCTATTATCCGAACTATTGCGCGAAATTCTCGTATCCTTACGTTGTTTCGCGCCAGTACATACATTGTTGCGCGGTACACACAAACCAATTTAAGAACACTCGAGCTCGCATAGACTTACACAGCACTACCGTAAATGCACGTCAGTCGTATGGGCAGTATTTATTAGTTTCTCAGCCGATCTATTATACTCGTATTCAAAATTTATTTTCGTTCAACGTTCCGTCGATTCAACGTCCAGTCCTTCGACTTCTAAGCACAAGCATAATGTGCTTCCGATGGAAAAAAAAATTAGAAACCCTTTCGAAACTCGATAAGGGAGAGACCAGCATGTTGTTAGCGCGCTCGTATGATGTTTGCAAGACAACGATCTCTGGCATAAAAAAAAAATTGCCTGCGAAAAACGTACAACTCTATTGCGCCGAATGAAAATTGTGGATTTCGTGATGAAGGTTTGAAGTTACTATTGAATATCATAAAAATACATATGTCACGTTATTCCTCAAATATATATAATAATTATTAAAAATATATGGGTACTGTAATTTTTTCTACATGTATCGCCCTATATCGTTTAACACAGCTTCACTGTTCTGTTATCCGAATTTTCGTTAATCCGAACGAGCTCCGCTCCCAATTGGTTCGGATAATCGAGGTTCTACTGTATGTATATAACGTGAGATAGAAAAAAAATTCAATATTACCGTAATACGGATAAATACAGAGTGCGCTGTAGGTCTGTTGGCGTTTTTGACAAAGTTCATCCAGCAACGGCATATGCCGCTGTCCCGAGAGAAAAAAAAACACACGTGGAGTTAGTATGTGCCGTTGAAATTCGCAGCTCACTCGAGTCTCCGGGGACTCATTTCGGAAACGATAATATGCGACTGTCGTTGCTTCCGCGAGTTACGTGGTGGAGTTACGGTGACGATGCCTCTCCGGCTTCGGGTCTCCCTGGCACCGAGATAAACGTGAGGATCGTATCATAAAATAAAAATACTTTTTTTAACGCACCCTTCGTGGGATTTGGGCCATTTTTGCTTAACTACACTCGATCCTCGAGACCTATGAGCTTTCGTAAATTCGTCACATGCTCCAATTCGTAGAGTCGCATAGATCTTTTATACGTTTCATCCGACCGTGTATATGTATTAAAATAATGCTCGGCCCTCACCCAGAAAAATAATTTATTTGACGGCCACTGTTTTTTTGGTTTAAGTAAAATATTTATTTGATTTAAATAATTATTTATTTCGTTAAGTAACTATTTACTTAATTAAAATAAATATTTATTTAAAGCAAATAAATATTTTACTTAAACCAAATAAACGGTGGCCTTAAAATATTTTTTTTCTGGGTGCTTGGTGGTCGGTACGAATCAAATTAGGTGGACATATAGACACAAATTTATTTCGTTAATTAACTATTTACTTAATTAAAATAAATATTTATTTAAAGCAAATAAATATTTTACTTAAACCAAATAAACGGTGGCCGTAAACATTTTTTTTTCTGGGTGCTTGGTGGTCGCTACGAGTCAAATTAGGTGGACATATAGACACACATTTTTTTCGTACACGACGTTTTTTGTCATTTAAAAAAATATTGCCGCGTATTTAAGAATCCTTAAAGTAATAATTATGAGTTATGGGTGAGCTAATAGCTGAGACGACTAATTTTTGGAAAGGAAAAAAATGCATACCTTTTATTAATACCTGGACGGCCTGAACGGAGCTGTATAGGGAAACAGACCAGGCATTAATCAAGAATTATTTTCCCAATAATTTCTTGCTGCGCAAGTTTGACAATCTTTTTCGTTTTTATTTTGTTACTATCTGACGGTTAGTTTTCAAATAGCTAAAGAAAAGATATAACAATCGCGGACATTGCTGTCGTTTCAACGTTGCAAACGATCGTGAGTCACACACTGAATGCCCAGATGGAAACGTATAAGAACAAATGATGAAAGTAACCGGGTGGTAATGAATTTTCGAAAAAGCCTTGGCAGTTAGACGGTGTGGTTTTAGTTCGTTGATCCTTGGCTCGATTCGACAAATAAGGACAAACGATCGGCCTGTAAATCTCGAAGAGTTCTCACTGCACTGTATATAACCGGCGCTGATGTACGGTGTACTTACTGCAGTGGTTCGCACGAGTAAACTTTGCCGAGGGCTTTGGTAACGGTTGGAAACGGGTGGAATACACGAGAAGGATTCTCGGAGAACGGGGGGTGTGGGGCTCTCGATCGAGAGGTATTAATGATGAAACTTGGATGAATTCGCGCCATCGACGGTTCGAGAATTTCGAAATAAAGATGCACGGAAAGATCAGAGTGGACAAGGTTAATGAATGAGCTTTACCCAGTGAATTTTCATTTCACGGCGGTTTACATTTTTTTCTTCTTTTGTTTGTCACGTAGCTGCAGTCAATGAAAATAGCACGTAAAAGAAATTTACCTCGGCTCAGTGGTTTATAATTCTTTGATGTGAAAAACAGCCTATAAAAATGTCGACGCTGAATCGGTTTAAAAATGCTGGTTTGTCGAAACCACCTTTAATAGAGAAATCTCGGGACGAGTGAAAAATAAATAAACGAATAAATAAATAAAATAATTGTTTCGCCAAGTTGGCGAAACTGCAAGACTTTCCTCGCTCAATTCTCAACGTTGCGCAGACGAATCCGTGGGATTAAACAGATTTTAAATCCTTCTCGAACGGGAAATATAAATTATTACCAGCTGACGTAGTTTCTCGCCTCGTTTTCCACTCCTATCTTACCGGCTGAGAGAATGTCTGTTTTCACTTCGCGCTCGCTTTACCGCCTCGTTTCCTTATTGCCTCTTATTTTTGCCGAGGGGGTTGAGAGAATCGCCTCTCGTGATTTATTCGCGATTACGGCTCGGTTGCGCCGCGGGCGGGATGAAGAAACTCGTCGGCGATGGACGGAGAAAGAAAGTGACGAGAGGACAGAATGTCCCGGTCCTTCTCTCGCTCTCTCTTCACCTAATCCCGAGTAATCGGAGCGGTTGGTGGTGGGAATAATTAATTCAAAAACATAATCTGCCTAGCAGAGCGACAGTCGAGGGTTGAACCGCTCTCCCACCCGTGCACCTGGGTCATCTCACTGCTCTTCGAGAGATGCACGAGAGAACTTGGGATTGCCCCGGCTTGGCCATCTCGCGAAACCTCGGTGACGTAATGCTCAACTTATTATCAGCAAGTCGCCCAATTTTTTACAACTCCGAAAGGAAGGAATGAGTGGAGACGAAAAAAAACGAATCTGACATAACTTTAGCCTGTAAGACCGACGATACGGAACGTTTTGTAAATTGTAAATACATTGTATAAATACATGTAAATACATTGTAAATACATTGCATAAAACATAACTTTATTTATTATGCCGCGTACTTCGTACCTCTTCGGCGATCAGTGGGTAGGTCCCCGATGGAATAATATTTTTCGGTATTTTTGACACCTGACTGATAAAGAGGCGGGATAAACTTAACCGGGTGCTGAACTGAGTGATAACCTAAAATAACTCGACAGGGACGAGGTTTAGTGGTGCAACGCTGCGAAAACAAAGTAAATATCCAATGCATAACAAAAAACATATTCTTTTATTGTACTATTAACAATAATCATCATAATTTTTTTTTCTTAAAATCAATAATTGATAATCCATTAAATGATAATTATCAGCTCTTTAAAGTATCCGTTTTTGCCATTCCATAAGTACAATTTAGATAGATAGATAGAAGCGTTTATTTCGTGTTCTGAGGCCACAGCCCCCTAAGAACACCGTGCCAGTACAAAATAAGCAACATAATAAAAAGAACAAGAAAATAACAGAATAATAATACAGAAGCGAAATAATAGATTAAAAATAACAGAAAATTGACAGATTCGATTTTTAATAACAGAATTTACGTGAAATGTAGGTTGTTGAATTGAAAAATGAGTTTGAAATTTTTTAAATGCAAAATCACAAATGGTGTAACAGCCCCTGAACGGTAATACGGTTCAGGGGTTAAAGACACCGTTCAGTGCGTATTTGACACCGTTAAATGCATACACGGTGCTCAAAGTTGTGTTTCAATGCACCAGTTTTTAGAGATGTTATCGGTTAACACAGAATTGTGTTGATGTCTAAGAAAGTATCACCATTAAGTGACGTCAGAGTTCATCACACAATTTGGTGTGAGGATTTATTAGAGTACACCGCGCTACCGGTTTATTTTTGCATTTGCATTTTCAACCGGTGCTTTTTTCACTGCAAAAGGGTGTTCATTTTAACACCGTTTTTTTACCACACACACCATCGCAGTTCCGGTAGAGTTTTATTTCCATTCCAGTAGAGTTTTATTTCCCGTCCGGTAGAGTTATTATGTGGTAGAATGGTTTTCTGGTAGATTTGTTTGGGCAGGCATGTTTTCTGGTAGAGTTGTGAGTGATAGAGATGTAAATGACCCGAGGAAGCAAAACATTCCTCATTTATTACAATTTTGCGTATAGCTTTCTCCATAAGAAAGTTCGTTGATCGATTTTATATAATTATTTTATGCTTTTCGCGGATTAACTACTTTTTGTCAATTTTTTTACGAATTTTAAATTTTACTTTCTTTGTCACCACCGTTTTACCCGAAATTATTTCTTGAGGTCTGCATAATTATATACCGAAGAAACTCAGCTAACATCTTCGTCCACACAAGCTCAGCGAAAGGCAGTTTCTTTGAGAAAATCTTACAGTCCGCTATAGTGTCCATGGCGTCCTTGTTTTAATCCTCTAACGGAGTAAAGCCACAACATAAAATACTCATGGTTTCTATCTTGCTCTTTACGGATTTTCTTTACAACCACCACCTGTTTATTCCTCTTGCAAGTCCACGAAGGATTTACCCGCAGCGTTTTCTTTACTTTACGAGGAAAGCTAACATCCATCCGCTAGACCTCGATTGAGAAAAACAAGACTGAATACAGCAGCTAATGTAATATTTTTATCGTTGAATCCACAAAAAAAAAAAAACTTTTTCGAACTTAATTCCCTACATTCGATTATTTTACCTCAAAAGACAGTTTAACTCTTTTGATTGCCTTCATCCCTTTTTCCCTTATATGAAATAAAAAAAAGCATAACATCTCCGGTCCGTGACTGCTGCTCGGTAGGTCTCGGGGTGCTTCGAGTACAAATCTAATATCTTGTTATCAAGCTCGGTAGTCGCGTGGACGCGAGAGCCTATAGGTTTGTTAGTTGAGTGTCAGAGCGAGGCACTCTCAGCCCGTCCTTAATTGCCGTAGACTCTGCCGGCTAATTAGTTTACATTACACTCTCGGGCTTGTCCTCTGTATAGGTCCTGCAGGAAACCTCCTGGCCTCTCCTCTACTAGCGCCGCTCGCTCTATATCTTCCGTGCGAAAGTCAACCCACATATACATATAGTTCCTCTCTTCATCTCCCGAATCCACTCTACACACTCTGGCTTTTTGCATCGATGCCCGGGCAATGCCATTGATTTAACATGTACGGGAGGTGGAACTACTGTGTTCCCAACGCTGACACTGACGTGCACGGATATGGGCACAGACACAAGCTCCCAAATATGCGGCCTGTCGATATGCACGAGAGAGAAGCCGTCCCATCGACGTCTTCAGAAATTCGATCGCACGCATCTCCACGGAGCTATATAACACGAGACAGAGCGAGAGCCGGAGAGATATAGTATACGGAGCGAGTACAAGCTCGGTGCAGTATGCACAACGGCGATAGATCGCGGGAGCGAAATTCGCCCCGTGTCTCAGAGCCCACAGGCCTCTTGGCTGCACGAGCTACCTGACGATAATTCAATGAAGCCCTCACACTGAGCGCACCGCACCGCATCGCGCGCATACTCTCCTGTGCGTCCAACATTTAACGGCAGTCAATTAAACGATCTAATATCATATAGTTTCAGTCGCTGCCACAGTCACAGTCATGCATCGTAATTTATATTAATAACAAATAAAGTTCAGTTAAAAACAAATTGACGGCATGTTCCCGAGCAGAAATTGCCGCCGGGCTGACGTCAGGTCCCTATCAGGCACTGCCTAACGCTTCATCAGGTCCTGATAAGGCACCTTATCAGGCCCTGATCAGAAATGTAACGCAGTCGCCCTATAAGGTCCTGATCAGGCTGCCCGATCACGGCCTAATCAAGGTGCCTGATGGCCTCCTGAGAAAAATATAATAAATACTTTTTATTTATTAGCGTTATTTTATCGGACTTGTGAACCTTTAATATTTGTTCTTTGGATTAAATTAACTAATTACTACAATTAAATCACGGAAAAATTAATTTTTAATTCACTCAGGGCTGAAGGACTTAGGTCGATGGCCTATTGGCAATAGCAATAGCAGTATTATATGTAATTAATTTTAGAAATGTATCAGCAACCAAAGATTGTTAAATATTGTCAATAAATACTACTACTACTAATTCACTCATGGTCGGACTCGAGCCAGCGACCTTGCCAATTGGGGACTGCGTTGGCGGTGCCTTATCCAACTCGGCTATCCTCAACTTGAAAAACGTAATGTCGAATTTGCTTTTAAGCTCCGGTAGAAGTATACACACGACTAAATATACTTTTATAAAGTGCCTCACACATGCATTGCCGGCGAAAAATGAAATTCAGTGAGAATATTGAACACTTTCTAATGAGATAAAAATCGGAAAAAATTAATCATATTGAAGATGCTAGGAATATCGATTTTGTATAATAATAATGTAAAAAAATTATAATAAATAAAAAATAAATGTTCAACAAATAATCAAGGAATCTTTTTTATTAAATCGTTTGAATTATTTAAATTATGTATTTACTTATTAACTTATTAATTAACTTATTAAAACATCCAAATTCGTTGCAAGGTTTCTTAAAAAAAATGTCCAACGTAACAAAATTCTATAAAAAAACCACATCAACTGTAAAAATTGTACAAATTTCTTTGAAATTAGAAAAAAAGGTTCACTAATTTTTTGTCTAAAAATGTATTTCTCAAATACCTTAGAATCATGTTTTGAAATTTTCATTATGCAAAATGTTCGCCTCTCAAAATCAATGTTCTCCGGGCATGCATATTGCATGCCTGGAGAAAGCTTGCCTGATTTACCTGCTAAGGCCCTGATCGGGGTACTATCAGGCTAGCCTCGTCAAAAGCCAAGGATATCCAGTCAGGTTTCCCTACCTGTACATTATTGGGCCCTGATCAGGCTAGCATCAGGCTCGCCTCATCTGTAGTGAGGATTATTTAGTCGTGCTTCACGACCTGCACCTTATCAGGCCCTCATCAGGCTCGCCTGATCAGGCACGCCCTGGCTATACCTCAACAGCGCCTGATAAGGTATCAGGCAGCCTGATCCCAATTTCTGCTCGGGTTAAAGAGCCGATTTTACTCTTCATACATGCTTCGTATGGGATGGGAAAGTCAAAAATTGATATCATTGTTGGCAAACTTAATATACACGAGTGAGGTAAAAGTAATTGTTCTGTGTACATTTTCGTACCGAAATTCCCCGTACGGTGATTACACCGTAATCACCGTACGGTGCATTATTGTTTGACAATCTTTTTAATGCATTTGGAAAATTTCATCGGTGAGGATGGTAAAGTGAAGAAATAGGATATCGCGATCGTGCCGACGAAGGCTCGAGTAGTCCCGTCTAAGGGAAATGTGAAAGAGGGATAGTGCATCATGAATTCAGGTCGAATAGCTTTGTAGGGAAGTTACGTGCGCACGTGTAGCTGCCAGAGAGCAGGCTGCTCTTATCACCTGTTGCCAGGCCAGTTTTCTCTCTTGCGAGGCAAACGCGATAGAGATAAAGGAGAAGAAACATATACGTTTCTATTTTCTTCCTAATGCTGTGCAATATGTAAAAGTATAGAAAGTTTTATAAGTACTCGGTGTATTTAATTCAAACGAACAATAAAAAATATTAACCGAAATTCACAATTATTATTCCGAGCATTCCGATACCATTCAACTTCACCGTCATCGTACACTGAAAAAAAGAAATGGTTGGATTAAGCAAATGCACGGTGACATACGTTCAAAGGTGTATTTTTTTGGTACAACAAAAATGTTTGATTCAATCGACGAGTTTTCAATAAATCGAAGCAAATAATCGTTTATCAAAACAATGCTTTATTTGTACCAACCAAATAACAGGTTTGAACGTATGTCAGCGTGACTTTTGGTTAATCCCATCAATTTTTTTTTCTCAGTGTACGAGAACTCACATTTTTTTATTCGCCTCGTTTTTCGAGATACATCAATGCGTTTCACATGGAGTAACAAATTATAAAAATTATTTTCATTACGTATGGGTTACGGCCATTTTCATTCTTTGTCGTCTATATGTTAATTTGTCCTTTGACTTATGAAGTTGACAGAATGACGTTTCCGTCGGATACGAAGCCAGATAATCTATCGGCGCGTTGTGGCACCGCACGCTAATTTGACGCTCCAGACGGTCTGATCGAATTTTCATAACTTACTCGTTAAATCAGTTAGCGATCCTGCCCGTTTCGACAATTCGACAAAATATTCAGTGACTTTATTCTCGGAAGCTCGGGATCAGCCGGCGTATAATACGAGATCTCCGTTACAGAGGATTTTCCGGAGCTCCGCGGGCGGAGTAGACGAGAAATTGTGCGGAATAGAAAAAAGTGTGCGGGCCAAGAGAGCGACGATTCCGACGGTAAAAGGACGAAGAGCGCGCAATAACATGCCGCTCACGCTTCCATTCGATCAGTGCTCAAAGGTTATGGGTCAGAAGTTTCGTCGTCGTACCTGTTGCGAGAGCCCGACAGAACCTACGGCATCCTCGGGATTGTCTCCCCTTCGAGTTCAAAGTTCGTGGTTATTGACAAACATCGTCACAGGCTATTTCCACACGCACGGAAAACGATTTTTTTTGGGTTAGATGGCATTTTTATGCGCTTTAACAGCTCTCACAAACTAGTCCAGCCAACATGCTTTCATGTATTTTGCTTCCTCATATTTTCGTTATATTATATCGTATTTTGTTTCCGTAAGAAAAAACTTTTCGCGTTTTTAGTATCAGAATAAGGTGAATGGTCCAATTACTGACCGTTAATCATATTGTCTACGATGCAAAAACGTATTTATGGCCGAAATACTCCATTTTTTAAAAATGTTTACATTGTTCATCATGTAATTGAATAAGCATCGAGACAACATTTTTAAAAATTTTCGACTTTCAGAGCTACATCTGTAAACCTGCCAGAAACAAGCTCGCGCAGGCCATTTTCTTGTCAGTTTCCTTAAGCGGTTACGTTTCTAAAATCGCTTCGTGTTTTTATCAGAAGCGAATAAAATGAATCAAAGTTGAATAAAATGAATCAAAGTTGAATAAAATGAATCAAAGTTGAATAAAATGAATCAAAGTTGAATAAAATGAATCAAAGTTGAATAAAATGAATCAAAGTTGAATAAAATGAATCAAAGTTGAATAAAATGAATCAAAGTTGAATAAAATGAATCAAAGTTGAATAAAATGAATCAAAGTTGAATAAAATGAATCAAAGTTGAATAAAATGAATCAAAGTTGAATAAAATGAATCAAAGTTGAATAAAATGAATCAAAGTTGTACTGTAAGATTAGAAGTCAATTGAAACCGTAGTGAACGAAAAAAAAAAATTAGAAATTACAATACCGCCGAAAAATACATGGGGGAGAATTAAGTCTATTAAGACGGCGGATGCTCCCATTAGTGTCCGAATATTCCAGTCAATTATGTTTTTATTGTCTTATGACTTTTTTGTATAGAATTTAACTAAAATATTTATTGAAAAGGATGTTTTTGTACAATGTTAATGCGAATTAGCATGATTATGAATACCCTACCATTTTCCCTGTGTCATGATTCGAAGATCGGACGTAGAATCTCACTTTTGCTCAAAATATTATTATTTTCCTAGTCACTAATCGGGCATAGGTGCAAGACGGCATAAGTCAGTGATTGGGCCCTGGATAGGTCACTAATATGGGCTATATGACAAAATATGGTAGGACACCGATCGGGCCATTTATAACAGTGTATGTATTTCGAGTTTATTATTAAAAAGTTGAAAATTGAAATTTTCATACCGCTTTCTCATAAGGTTCCTTTATTCGCGAAGCTTCTTCTATGAGGAAGCATTGTCTGTATTTTTGGCTTCCTCATAGAGGAAGCTTCGCGAATAAAGGAACCTTATGAGAAAGCGGTATGAAAATTTCAATTTTCAACTTTATGAGGAAGCGATATGAAAATTTCAATTTTCAACTTTTTTCAACGTCAACGTCTTAGAGTTTTATGCAAAACGGTTGACCGATTCAGGTTCAGCGCGTAAAAAAATATTCCATCGTCACGTTTCACTTTGTCGCATCTGCGTTTGGCGCGAAAAAATACATGGAAATATGCGCTCCCGAATTTTTTTTTACCCTTTCGATTGTTATTCTAGAATTCCTAGTGATACCTCTTTATCTAGCTTTTTAATCCCGTCATATCCATCGCCTTGTGTATATCTTGCCGTAGATCACGATAGGCACCTGGGTTTTTCCGCGATGCCATCGAAAAGCAAAGAAATCGTTATTTAAAAATACCTAAAATCATTCATTTTTGCAATTTTGGCTATAAAAATGCCTGGTAAACTTTTTGGTTAGTTGTCGCTCCGGGACTGTAATTCTATGTATTTTTTCGCGCTGATCACGAATCTGCCACTTATTTTATTCACAGATGAATATTTGATCCGAGAAAAATGCGTCTTAAAAAAAAAAAAAAATTGCATGAAATTCAAAAAATTCAAAATGACATAAAATTTAAACGGTTCGATCGATTTTCTTGAAATTTTAATGGGATCCTTGGGTGATCAGATTCTATCTGTGTACGCATTTTTAGCCCGACAGCTAAAAAATTGCGAGCGCTACAGTGCGTACAGACATTTTCGAAGAAATTAAAAATGGCGTACAAAAACAACAACTGACAATTTTTGGACGAAACTTTACAGAAACATTGACTATTAACCACACAAGCTATGTGCAAAATTTCAGCCGGATTCGTGGAGGCGTTCTCGAGTTATAGTGGTTTGAATTTTTCGCTTCCGATTCACACACACACACACACACACACACACATACATCCGGACATTTTTTCTAAATGTGATTTTTCGATGTTTTGGAACATTCTGAACACGTTTTCATTAAAATCTCGATATTTTTTTTTTTCACCATCACAAAGCTTCCTCTATGAGGAAGCAAAATTCTCAAATATAATAAAATAATACTTGTTTTAGTTAATTGAGACTCTAAACTTTTCTGTAATATCAGTTATTTCAATACCTCCACTGTTTTTAACAATCTTCTTTCATTTGCAATGCCATGCGGAGCTTAGGCAGTCAATAATTGGGCCGTTCACCTTAATTGGAATTGTCTGAAAGTCGAGAAATGTGATTTTTAACTGGCGTCCGGATGTGTTTGTATGCGACTCATTCGGGGCCTTTAAAATTGTTGTAACTCGTGAACGATTTGAGCCACCTAGTTGGAATTTGGTACACCGGGAAAGCGGTCACTTCCCTCTGTTCAATAAAATTTTCATGAAAATTGAAATCTTGAATTCTTGAGAAAAATTACGTGGGTTCTCTAACTTTTGTAAGTTTAGGTTGTTATATTGAAAATGCGCACAAATATAGTATATCGATAAAGGATCTTTAGTATTGAATTGAGTTGAAAATCATCTAAGCAGTTACATTTTATGAAATTTTGAACATTTTTTATTATTACGAAAAATGCTTTAATTCGAGAAAACATGGAGGTATTGAGCACAAATTTCGAAGATAAATGGATTGACGCTGGACAATATTTGGTATAACATTTGGCGAAGGTGGATCTAGCCATTTAAATTTTATAAGAATTTGAAGTTTTTTTTTAATTTGTATTTTACGTCTGACACGAGTTTCAGGATCAAATATCACGCTAAGACTAAAATTTGTTGCAGGTTTATAATCAGCGGGGAAAAAAACATAAAAAATGTTTTCGAAACGACAAGTTACGAAATTTTTATTTAACGAATTTTTACAATAAATTTTGCAATAAATTTCGACCATTTAGATTTTATATTATACGCATAGTTTCCTCTATGAGGACGTCAAAATCGGACAATGAATTCTCCCATAGAGAAACCTATGGGTAAAACGGTAAATATAAGGAAGCCATGTACAAATTATTTTGCATTTGTTTTTTCATGCCGAATCCCAATACAACAACGGTTCTGTCCCATACTCAATTGCCGGAGTGGCACAATTTTCTTATGGCCTCCCGTAAGTGTAGTGCGGCGTCAGTTGATCGACATACGAATAAATCGGCAACCCTCCGACCCTTCGATACGTCAAGATTCTTCTTAACATTCATTGTTGTTTTTTAAATGAAAGAATAATTCGAACGTCCAATAAATAATAATAAATAAATAAATAATTGAATTTGTAAAACGGTTGAAACTTTTGTATAAAACGGTTATCTCAACCAATATTGATAAATCGATAAGGAAGACACACCGTTGAACTGTGGCCAGTATGTGCGAAAAGTAGTGTCGTAAGAAAGACATTGGAAACATCGAGCATCGAAGACAGAACGGATGCAAGCTCGTTGCCGAGAGCGTTGAATCGTGGACTTTCCCTTCGTTCTCTTCTCGCCCGCCCTCTTCGAGCCGTTTCCGGGATTGGCTATATTGGACGAGGATCACGGCGACGAGTGTGGCGGATGGGATGCGCGCGCCCGATGCGCGTAAGCATACTTGCTTCTAGCCACGTACTCTTCAGTGTCGCGTTAGCCCCCGGCCCCGCTGCACCACGTCTATTAACCATCATCCAGGTCCAGCCACCTACTTACCTGCTTTCTCTCTCTATCTCTCTCTCCATCTCTCCGCATAACTCTCAAATATAACGAATCCCCCGATCCTACGCCGATTATAATATACCATTTCTATATCAAGAATACATCGATATATATATATATATATATACATATATAAACATATATAAATAACATACACACATTATATACGTACTATATAGCGATTCTGATTTGCTAAATCGTTCAAAAAGTCCCCTTCGCCCCGAATCCCGCGTAAGATTGAGTAGCAAAAAAATAGAGAGACAGGGGGGGGGGGGGAGGGAGAGAGAGAGAGAGAAATAGGGAGAGAGAGAGACAGAGAGGGAGAGAGAGAGGGAGAGGGGGGGGGGAACAGAGAGAGAGGCAACGAAATAATTAACGTAAAACGAAAACTTATTGTTATCAATCGTTGAGATAATATCGTATATTTGACGACCAATAATCAGAAATTGGCCACCCGCTTATCACTAACCACCGTCAACCGATCAACCACCGAGATCCACTACACCACCACCTGGCTCCGTGTCCCGCACAACCCGAGAGAGAGAGAGAGAGAGAGAGAGAGAGAGAGAGAATTCCGTTGATACTCGACGGCTCCCCCAGTCGACGATACGAGCACCGAGCATCACCTACACAGCATCCCAGTGTCGATTCAACTGCCGTCGCTTTTCTGGATACTCCTCCATCGGCAAGTTCCATTATCCTGTCTAATTCATCACTCTCACTCTCTTCTCTGTTGTGTGTGTTTGTGTTCAAGTTGTCGATGTTTTTCTCTGATACTCACTGGTTATTTTTTACCACCGATTCTACAAGATTTTTCTTATCGAGGGATCTACTACGAATGTACAGAAGAAGCCCAAATAACCGAGGTCGGATTATCCGGGGAGCGGATTAGCTGTGCGTCTCCCGAGTGCCTTTTTTTAACAATAACAAATCTTTATGACCTAAGTCAACATTACACTTTGCTAATCGTGAAGACATGTGCGTACGCGAAATTCAAAAACTGCAGAACAAACGAACGTGACTAATTATTACAAAAAACAAGAGTAAATAACGCCATGTATTTTCAAGAAAGAAAGCTTTGTATGCCAGACATACTCGTAATCAATTAACCTTTTAATGCCCAGGGTACGACCTTTGATGCGTTGGTGAAACCGCCATTAAAAAAAGAACACACACATCTTTAATTTTAACCTAAACATTCTGAAAAAATTCAACGGATAGTCACGCTTAGTGAGACATCGTAAACGAAGATTTTCAAACAAATGGCATTTAAAAAAACGTAGTTGTTAACATTAAAAATCTGAATTTTTCGGAGATCTTTATACAAACAAAGACTGCGCAGCTGGGATTTTTTCGGTTTCTGCCACCCCACTTATTCGGGATTCTACTGTATATATATATATATATTTTTTTTCCATACAGATTGACTATAATCAATTTGAAAAATCTTTTGGAGCGTATCCGAACGACTTCGATCTGTTGATTCGAAACTTGGTTTTTTTGAGCTCTGTGCCCGCATCATCAAGTGCACTTCCGTGTGAGAAACAGCTATCGCTTCACCCAATTGCGAATCGATGGCCGAAAAAACACTCGAATCTCTTCGATCCAATAATTTCACGAGTGGGAAATTCGTTCGGAGTCGCTCCAAAGCGGGATAAAACGACGCTGTGAGTGCGACAACTATATGCTTACGTGTAGCACGATGAATCCAACTTGCACCGCCCCTGTTCCTTTTTTCACCGAGCCTGCCAATCAAGCCTTGTGTGATATCGAATGACGGTTATCGATTTCGCAAAAGTGATTACGTACGCTTCATTGAAACTCGTCGTTTTTCCAGTTCGCATCTCATTTAGCGACTTCAGTTGCGATTTCGTCTTGGAAAAAATTCTAACCGATTAATCGATAAATTTAAAAGATTAACGAGATACCACTATTGGCACTATACAGTAGTATTTTGTTTCACTAATAAACCGTATAAAGTCGTGCGAAAAAATGTATTATATGTAGGATAATTATCATCGGGTCTACTGTAAGAGTGGGAAATTTTAATATATTGCTTAAATAAACAAAAAAAAAATAATGGCAAGTTTTTGTATTAAAAAACCATGACAGTGATTTTCCACGCCGAAAAAAAAATAGTCGAAGTCTCGCATACAAATTTCGTTAATTTTGACCGCCTAAATTTCGGGATGTATAACATCAAAATTATGTATGAGGTGTATAGTGAAGTAAACTTTTCGATATTTTCATCGGTTTTATCCTCGAAACGCGACGGTATTTACTCCAAGATTATACACATTTAAAGATAACATAAATATTTCGTGTCTGTAACTCGGATTTGGTTAAATAATTTTCCTCACCGGTACATCGTTGATAAGTTATTCGACATCGTGTTACCGACGTGCGTTCGCAGTTTTTCTTGTTCGTTGTCTTTTCGAAGTCTGCACCGAGAGTTTTCACGCGGATAGTTTCGAGGGTCAAAGACGTCCAAGAATTCCTTCATCGAGGTTTGATGGGTTAAGTATACAATGAGAGTTTGGATATTCCAGCGAACTATCCACGTAAGTTATTTAGTCAGCGATATCTTGAGGAGAAACTATCTTCATCCTTCGTAAACTTGCACGCTTCGTGGCCACTTTATGCCTTCTCCGCTGCGATCGCCTCTCTATAGCTAATTTAAAGTTTGAAGCCTTCGAGCAACCTATTATCTGGCGAACAGTATAACGGTATCCCGCAGTTACACGAGAGTATTGAAAAATATTACAAAAAACAATAAAATAAATAAATGCCCTACACAGCGTAATACCGAACTGAACTCGTTATCGTGAAGATATTTCTCGGATATGAAAGACGTTGCGAGACGGCGTAACAACCTTGACTTGAATGATAAATTGGCCTTTAACCATTCCCATCGTACACTAGGACCTCGATTTCGTTCACAGCGGCGGGACCGGGTCCGCATCACACTTAAGGTAGTCCTTGCGAATGGTGTTCACTTCGCATAAGTTTTAGAGAAGTAAGAGAGAATTCCGAACACTTCTCGATGGTATTAAAATCTGAAAAAAATCAAGCATATTAAAGGTGCCGAAAAGGTTAATTTTGCATAATAATAATTCCAAAACTTTATTAACAAATTGATGAAAAAATATAATTGTTCCACAAATTTCCCGAAAACCTAACTTTTTTTTTAAATGTTAATGATTCGTTCATTTTTCTGAATATGTATGAATTTTTTCAGATTTTGAAATTCACTTTGAATTCTGTGACTCTGTACACATTTTTCCCATATAAAAAGAAAAAAATTCAAAGTGAATTTAAAAATCTGAAAAAATTCATACATATTCAGAAAAATGAGCGAATTGTTTTCATTAAAAAAAGTATGGTTTCCGGGAGATTTGTCGAACAATTTTGTTTTTCATCAATTTGTTAATGACATTTTGGAATTATTATTATGCAAAATTAATTTTTTTAGCACCTTTAATATGCTTGGTTTTTTTCAGATTTTTTTACCATACAGAAGTGTTTGCAATTCCCTCTCATTTCTCCGAAACGTATGCGAAGTGAATACCATTCGCAAGGACTACCTTAACAAAATCGAGGTTGCGTATGCCCCGCATATACTAACTGTCGAGCTTGGCTCATATCTGGCTTCGCCGATCGATATTCGCTCCGTGGTGGGAACTGTTGAGGAAACCGAGGGCGCAAAAATCGAGGTCCCAGTGTATTAAATTATCATTATTATTGTGCATGACTATACAATCACCAAGGATTAATTACTTGTATATTAGCATATAAAATAGGGGAGAGTGAGGTAAAACGGAACTGTATCCTCCAACTAAGATCAGACTTCTTCTTTGTATGTCTCGCGGAAAATCCGTTAATATGGTACTATTTCGGCTCGGCGTTCCGTTTTCCCCCGCCCTCCGGTTACGCCTTTCTGATTTTAGTCACGCATGATTGGCTCAATACAACATTCGCGAAAAGCATGCACAGTTTCAAGTTGAAAGCTTCATGGCATTGAAAATGTTTAAGAAGTCTAAATACCATTCTCCTATCTTCTATTATTATTATTATTATATTTAATAACAAAGAAATAATGAAACAATAACTAAAAATAATAAACTACTGGAACATTAATTATGTAATAATAATGTATTATTATTATTTATTATTATTATTATTAGACGAAGAAATTTCGGAGCTGGTAATGTGTTTAATGTGAGACGTAAGTGCGGTGTTTCGTCGTCCACGAGGCCAAGCGACTTCACTGAGGATTCAGAAATATATGTAGTGCGAGACGATGCTAATAACTCGTATGCGATAGTGTTCGTAGTTAAAATAGACACGGTTAAAGCGTCGCGTACCCTTCGCAACGTCGGAATGCAATGAAAATCTCATCCACAGTAGAAAGCCGCGTAATTAATGCTGTACAACGCCAAAGTCTCGGATTTGCGCATGTAAATCAGAGACTCAATCAAAGTAGCAATTATTATTTCTTAGGGGGTAGATGCGGCTTTATAGGTCGTTGGACAGTTTGTTGAACAAATAACACAATTTCCGCTTCTCATTCGTGGACGTAATCCGAACCGAAATATGTTGTGAACTTATTAGCAACATTTCATAAAACTCTTCTAATATGATCTTTTGAGAGAATAGTGGTATACAAACAAGGCAAAAAAAAAATGAACTGAAATGTAGAAAAAAAAAGAATGACAAGTTTCTCGATCTTCTCAAACGAATGAAATATCCTCTCTACGGTATATTAGTGCGTATTTAATAATTTACAGGGAAGCTAAATGGCGTGATTATAATTAATTATTTACGGCGATTAAAACTAACGATATTATCTCCTTTCCTTTAAAAGCAAATACAATGCTTGGAAAAGAGCATAATTATCTTTAAAAAAGTTGTTACATCAAACTTTTTTTTTTCAAGCATTATTTTCTTCGGATGTTTGCTTCATCGCTTACGCAGGAACTAATTAGTCTCTTATGGCGAGGTATCCGACAGAGATGCGGAGTAGCCACAGCGGAGCCTCGACTGTCCGTGAATCCCGCAAGGAAAGGGGTACGGGACGAGTGTACAAGTACGAGGAACAATAGGAGAACAAAAAAGAAACAAAAAAACATCGGTTATTGTTAGCCATTCTCGCATACGCGAGGTGCTGTAAATGTTGTGCTGGCGGAGCACATAGTGTCCCACATGTCTATAGGGTACGCGAGCCTGGCGTCTATCTCGACATAACTGTCGTGTATATGTACCACACGATCATATACTTATATGTAACCAACCCTGTACAAGTAACTTATGTGCATGCTGGCTCGTTCCGAACGAGCGAACGCCGCGGATATCTGTTATATGCATACATACCTATATATGTTTCGACTCTTAAGAAGCACAGGGGCGTATCTCATCGTTTTACATGTCAAATCCTGCAGGATACGCCCTTCTGATTCTTATCGATCGATATCTATTCAATATATATACATATATATATATACATATATTTGTGTATGTGCGGTAGATACGAGAGGTATCCAGCAGCAGGAGGGATCGATGGGCTCTCGCGTTCATGTTAGCCCGCGGGGCTTGGTACGGCTCACGGCGAAAATTATTCTCGGCATGCCTTCGACACATACCTATCCACCGACCTACCCTATGCTATGGCCGTCACTGCACAACGTACTATAGTAGCTGTATATGTATATATATATATATATATATATAGTCACTACTGTGCCTATCCTCTGGTATCTATAGACTATAGGGACGAGTGGCATAATTCAAATAGCGTCGGACGTTCAGGTGTCGTTAAATCGACCGCGAGGGTGATCGATCTATTAGTGTTCACCGCGACGAGAGGAACGGAGCACCGAGTATAAACACGAGGGTTCGAATCGCATTTCCTGCATCTCCTCTCGCTGACCTTAAGGAATCCTATCGCATGCTCGAATGAATAAAAATTAATAGACTGAGAAAAACACCATTCAAAACAAATTTCTATCAACGCGATGAAAAAAAAAAAAAAAAAAAATGAACAAAATCGTGAGTTAAGAAATAAACATTTTTCAACGACGAAAGTTTGGATTTTTTTTTTTTAAATTTTGTAGTACGTCGATGCTGCCCTTACTTGATTCTGGAGGTAGCAGGATTTTTGTTTGTTTGCCGATCGAAATGTTGACAGCGTCAGCTCGTAGAGGGTAGAAAGGAAGGGTGATGATTTAGTGGAGAAAGGGCGATATGAGAGCAGAGACAGTGCGGAGAAACGATGAAAGAGGGGCGGGGTGGAAAGCTTCTGCTTTCAGTGAGAAGCAGTTGTTATACCGTACACACTGCGAGGAAAAGCCTTCACAGGCATTCAGTATAGTGTAACATTAGAGTGGTGGGGGTGGGGAGGGGAGGATAGAGGAGGCGTAATTCCGCTATCTCTGTCAGTCCGGGAGCACCGCGCCGCGGCGGCACGACGTCGATTCGTTTGTCCGTTTCTCTGATTCGCAACGCTGCGCGGAACAGATGGGTAATGGTTTGGTATACTGGCTGATGTCTGGCCTTTCTCGCTCTCACGTTCTGTTGGGAGAGACAGTGTGTATATAAACTATAAACGTAACGGCAGAGAGAAATTCAAGCCATCTCGTCTATCGGCTCGTGGCCAGACGCCCACGGCGCTTTGTTGGACCTCGCCCCCCCCCCCCCCCCCCCCCCCACCCTCCGTCCCTCGCGTGTATCTGTCCGCACGTCGGAAGGGAGTAAAGAGGAGATATTATAGTTAAACACACACAAAACTCTCGCGCTTTCTCTCCGCACTGGACACATCACAGTTTTCAATGTTTTGATTGTGCCATCACCCTTCTCCGTACACTTTGTGTATTTTGATTGTTTTCGCGTTATACGGTTTCGTTGCGCTGTTACGAATTTTAATGCTCGGACTCATTCGTTTTTGGATATTGGATGGGTAAAGTAAAACTTTTTTTGTATGAAACAATTTAAAAAGCCTTCTTGCAGCTTATTCATTAAAATGATGGCCTTGTCAGTAAGAAAGTACATGGCAGATTTAAGGTAGTTCTGTTGCTTGGTGTTTATTTCGCATAAGTTCGAGAAAAATGAGATAAAATTGCGAATACTTCTCGATGGTATAAAAATCTGAAAAAATTCATGCATATTAAAGGTACTGAAAAGATTAATTTTGCATAATAAAAGTCCAAAATGTTATTAACAAAGTAAACAAAAAATTAATTGTTTATAATTAATATATAAACAATATTAATATATTAATATAATACATATTTTTAAAAAAGTTGAAAATTGAAATTTTTATATGGCTTCCTCATAGAAGCTGAAATTTTTTATTTTCATACCGCTTTCTCGTAATATTCATTGAGCAAAGCTTCTTCTAGAAAGCCTTTTCTATATTTTTTTTTGGCTTCCTCATAGAGGAAGCTTTGCGAATAATGGAATATTACGAGAAAACGATATGAAAATAAAAAATTTCAACTGTTATGAGGAAGCCATATGAAAATTTCAATTTTCAACTTTTATGAGGAAGCCATATGAAAATTTCAATTTTCAACTTTTATGAGGAAGCCATATGAAAATTTCAATTTTCAACTTTATTGAAAATTATTATGTTAAAATAACGTCGCTCTTCACTTTGTCCGATTCGTGCTAGGCGCAAAAAAATACATGGGGTTATGCGCTCCCGAATTTCTTTTTGCAACCCGATTTTTACACAAGAAATCCAAATGATACCTCTTTATATAGCTTTTTCAATCCCGTTATATACTTCATCTTATGTATTCCTTGCCGTAGAACATGATACACACCTGAGTTTTCCCGCGATTCCATAGAGAAGCAAAGATAACGTTTTTTTTTAAATACGCAAAATCACTCATTTTTGTAATATTGGTTATCAAAATTCCCGAAAAAGTTTTTCTTTGGTCGTCGCTCAGGGACTATATTTAATCTGTTGTTCACACTGATCACGAATCTACCAGTTATTTAGCTTCTTTCGCAATATTTGAAACGAAAACAGGCGTCTGTTGTGAGGTACGCATTTTTTTTTGTTTGAAAATTTTGTAAAATTTAAACGGTTGGATCGACACTTGCCAAATTTAATAGGGGACTTAGGTCCATAATACTTAATTTATGTCGAATTTTTTAGGCAAATATCTCAAAAATTATAAGAGCTAAAGTGCAAATCATATTTTTTGAAAGATTGAAAATGTCACAAAACTGAGATCTCTCGACCGATTCTTAACAAATTTAATAGCGAACATTGCTTGATGTTGATCTACTTCTGTAGAAAGTTTCAGTGCGATAACTAAAAATTTGCGAAAGGTAATAAAATGGGAACATAACAAGAAAAGCTAGAGCGCGAACAGCGCTCTAGCTTTTCTTGTTATGTTCCCATTTTGCTTCCTCATAGAAGAAGCTTAGTTTTCGTAAAAAAAGAAAAAAATGAGATTTTAATGTCAGAATACTTAAAATAGTCTAAAACGTCGAGAAATATGATTTTTAGCTGGCGTCCGGATGTATGTGTGTGTGTATGTGTGTGTGTATGTGACAGAGTTGCATCGTTTAAAATGACTATAACTTGGAAATGGCTTGAGACAGCGAGTTGAAATTTGGTACACTAGTAGAGCGATCACGTCGCTTCGTTCAGTGCTATTTTCGTGAACATTGAGGCCCAAATGGAGATTTTATGCGATTTTCAATTTTTTGGAAATTCTCTGTGGTAGCTCTAACTTGCGTAAATTTGAAGCAATCGTCCTAAAACTACACACAAATATACTATTTTGATCAAAGACCTTTGGTATTGAATTTGGTCAAAATCCATCAAAGTGGTAAGATTATATGGGATTTTGATATTTTTGAGTTTTTTGAAAAATGACTAAAAATGGTCTAATTTCAGTAAACTTGGAGGTATCGATCTTAAATCTGAAACGGGAATGGACTAATACTGTACAATGTTTGGTATTAAATTTGGCGAAAATTGTTCTAATCGTTTAAGTTTTATGAGATTTTGAATTTTTTTGTTTTTTTTGACAAAGTTGTATTTTTTGTCCGACACAAGTTTATGTATCAAGTGTCGCCCTAGGAGTAAAATAATTCGGAGACTCGTCATCGGTGGGGGAAAACTACATTAGACGTGTGGCCACAAAACGGTGATTATTGGATAAATGACTTAGTAATAAAAAAAAAAAAATCTTTTTCCAAAACCCTGTATTTTCGTTAATTGAAGTACGTGCACGGATCTAACAAAACGAAGACATCGGTGTATTTTTTCGCGCTGAACCTGAATCGGCCAGTCGTTTTGCATAAAAGGCAAGGACTACGTTGGCGTTAAAACAAGTTGAAAATTAAATTTTTCATGTCGCTTCCTCATAAAAGTTGAAAATTGAAATTTTCATATGGCTTCCTCATATAAGTTGCAAATTGAAATTTTCACATGGCCTTCTCATATTGTTCCTTTATTTGCGAAGCTTCCTCTATGAGGAAGCCAACAATACAGAAAATGCTTCTTCATAGAAGAAGCTTCGCAAATAAAGGAACAATATGAGAAGGCCATATGAAAATTCCAATTTGCAACTTATATGAGGAAGCCATATGAAAATTTCAATTTTCAACTTTTTTAAATATTTTTTTATCGGACCGTACTTTTTTGCTGACAAAAAAACTTGAATCAACCAGAAAAACGTGTGGATGTTTGTGGGGAAGAAACGTTTGTTAAGTGTACAATTATTTTTTCTATCGTATTGTCGAGTAATATTAAAATATTTTTTCATCGTTTATCTGTAATTGTTGGGAAGGTTGGTAAAAAAAAAAGAAAGAAAAAGCAATTCTCATTTCATGATCTATTCGGCACAGTTGCCCGTGTTGTATACTACGGATCGACGAGGTAATTGGGCACACTGCCAAAAGTCGGGCGAGTTCTCGTGAGATCGCCTTTTGCAACGTATCCGATGCATCTGCAGGTCGGGCCTTAACGACCATCGAAATCTCGTTAAATGACTCTCAATGGGATTAAACTATGCTTGTGGTCGTTGACTGCGATCACTAACAAGAACGTCCCGCAAGAATTCGAATTTTTTCGAGTGTTCGAGCAGACGCGAGGTCTTTCAGCTCTGCCCATATAAATTTTAATTATCATTTTCTTCGATTTTAAAGTTAGACCGTTTTTTCCGCAATTTATTGCAAAAATTTTCAGTTTCTAGTATTACTCAATAAAAGGCTGTTTAGATTCCGTTTTCTGCTAAAACTTGATCGTTTAATGAAAAAAAAAATAGTTGTGCTGAGCGTGAAAGATTGGCGAAACATTTATTTGATCGTTGCATACAGTTGAAGGTAAAAAAAAAAATTAACGAAGCAGTTTATCATCGAACTTCAAAGTACCGCTAGTGGTGTAACCGACGGAATAGTCGGCCGAGAGTGGAGAAAGTACGTCGAGGTCAGACTCGTACTGTTTCCGCACTGAGTCCTGCGGGACGGGAAACTATAGAGAGACCACACTATGAAAGGGTGAGAGAACTGCATGGAAAAGGTAGGACGAATAGGGGGGGGGGGGGGGGGAGGGGGGGGGGAAGTGCGGGGGGTGTGCAAAAGGAGGTGAGCGGAGAGTTATGACTTGGCTCGATGCTTTTGTCTCTCGACAATGGCCAACTTTGCCCTCTTTCTCTAACTCTCTCTCCCTCTTCCTCTCCCAATCTCGCCGGCTCATCCTTCGATTCTCGTTTTACCGATTTGTAGTTTTACGAAGTGCTTCGCCTCTTGGCGTGGCCCAGACTTCCTCCAATTTCTCGATGCTCTTTCGCTCTCAGTCTCTCGGTTTTCCGACTCGAATACGATTGCCGAACGAGAAGGAATCGAGACGCGACCTCAAACGGCCATTCGGATGCATTCCCAAGGATGAGCTACTTTCGTAACTACTCTCGTTCTACGGACTATTTTCGGGCTGTGATGCCAATCGACTTTTTTTCTTTTTTACTTTTTCACTTCGAATCTCTTACACGTCGAATTTCTGGCGATTAACGTAAAACCACGAATGTTGTCGGAAATTTGTTACAAAAACAAATTCGATGAGAAAGGAAAGAAAAAAAGCAGTAAATGAATACAGAAGTACAAAATCAAATTTGAGGTATTTCCCATTCGAGGCTGAGAAGTGTAAAGCTTGTAGAAAAATCAAAACATCGCTGTCGGCCAATTTGGTAGGATTAAGTTTACTATTCTCATCTATTCGCGTTGGATACTGACCTATACCGTGTACGTGGTTTGGCCCGCCGTCACGTTTTTTCACAACCTCTCGGGTAAATACCCAGGGGTGAAATAAAAACGAGGAAATAGAAAAAAGTAGTAATAAAAAGAAGAGAACAAAACTTGAGCAAGACACATACAAAAACACGCACACAAACGACAATCATTGGCAGTTTAATAACGCCCTGTAAATAAAATTTGACGAGCACGACCGTTGTATTATTTTTTTTTTTTTCTTTATCTTCCCTTATTTGTGAAATTAGGGTCGGTATCGTTGAACCATATTTTTTTTATTCCGTGATTTTTTCTTTTTAGTTATACGTTATACGTTTCACTGAAGTCCGCGATTTTGGCCTTGTCTCCAATGCCCGTCGAAACATCTTAGTACATCTTAAATTTCAGAAGATGTAGTTCAGAAGTGTGTAAAAAAAAATTACACTGATAAAAGTTGCCATAAAAATGATAAAATAATTTTTTATCTTGTAATAATTAATATTGTTAATTAATAATAACGATTCGTTGGTCGTTTTCATTACAGTCGAGAGACGTCTCCCTTCATCGCACCAATATGCAGTGGCATAAAATTCCTCGAACTTAGACCTGATATTGACTTACATTGCATAACTGTTGTTCCTTCGATTGACGTTTCCGGATTGTAATGAAAATGATTAACGAATTGTTATTATTAATTAACAATATTCATTATTACTAAATAACCCATTATTTCATCGTTATTGCAGTAACT
Source organism: Exephanes ischioxanthus (assembly GCA_958510785.1). Lineage (NCBI taxonomy): Eukaryota > Metazoa > Arthropoda > Insecta > Hymenoptera > Ichneumonidae > Exephanes > Exephanes ischioxanthus. The sequence goes on along the minus strand of OY294020.1, from coordinate 4,035,051 downwards.
TTTATCACTGCAATTTTGTGTTCGCATTCGGGAGTAAAAAAAGGTAATCTTTCGCTTTTCTCATGAATATCGCTATACTTTTTGTCTTAAGGTAGTCCTTGCGGACAGCCTGAGCCCACGTGAGTTCAGAGCGAATTGAGAGCGGAATTGCGGATACTTCGCGATGAGATAAAAATCTAAAAAAAATCAACCATATGGAAGGTACTGAAAAGATTGATTTTGCATAATAATAATTCCAAAATTTTATTAACAAATGAATGAAAAAAAAAATTGTTCAACAAATCTTCCGGCAACTTAACTTTTTGTTCATATGAAAACAATAAGTTAATTTTTTTGAATACGTATGAATTTTTTCAGAATTTTGTCTAATTTTTGAAAATTGCGTTTTTAGTTAATAAAAAAACGTGATTTTCAAAAATTAGATAAAATTCTGAAAAAATTCATATGTATTCAAAAAGATTAACAAATTGTTTTTATATGAACAAAAAGTTAAGTTGCCGGGGAATTTGTTGAACAATTTTTTTTTTTATGCATTTGTTAATAATATTTTGGAGTTATTATTATGTAAAATCAATCTTTTCAGCACCTTCCATATGCTTGATTTTTTTCGAATTTTTATCCCATCGAGAAGTGTTCGCAATTCTCTCTCAATTCTCTCTGAACTCATGTGGGCTCAGGCTGTCCGCTAGGACTACCTTTACACTAGTGATGGCTCGTTCCCCGATGGAGACCGGTGACACCGTCTTCAACATCGCAATGCTGATACGCCCTGTGCGACCAAGTAAAATAATGACAGGCTCGCCAGTTTTGGTTACAGGAGGAAAAAAAGATAGAGAGTTGGTGAATAAGGGAGCGAGAGAGACGTGGCGGTACAACGGGGTAAAACATTTATCCGTGAATGTAACCCACTCTGGTTGAATATACGCCGCGCGAAGCAGGCAAAGGTTCTTCCAACCGGAGAACGTTATCGCACCGTCTGGCCTCTATCTTTGCCTCCCGTTGCACCGGCGAGAATGAGGCACGCCTCGTGCTGCTTTCCAGCTTCGCTAAATGAATATTAGTGTGTCCCGCCAGACGCGAAAGCGTCGCTCCTAAACATCCATCACCAGCTGAGAGACCCCTCTCTTTCTCCCTCTCTAAAATTTTTTGCAAGCGCAGTGTGTATTTCGAGCTGTGATAAAGAAAAACGGATGCTCCAACGCAAATGGCCTTGTAACCTGCGTTATCTCGATTTTGCACTCGTACGAGTTTCAAAGTTTGCAATTTGTGACCGCTTGTGCGGTCAGGTACGCAAACAGTAGAAGTCACGTTTCTGTTCCAGTGTTCCAGTTTTTATTTTTATATTTTTATATTATATTATAGTCGCCGCTTTGCTAGTCTGAAATTAAAGAGAACTTCAAAATTCAAATTGCACGGTTCAATGTATATATATATATCGGACTACGTTTCGTTGCGCGAGCGTGCATTTTTCAGTGCCACTCGTCGAGCCAACTCGTGCGAACTTTGAAACTTTATCGCTGATTCGATAAGCCGATTCGATTGTCGCAGATAGGATAATGCATCGTGGCCGACAGTTTATCGTTTTTTCATCGCTTTCCTTTTTCCTTCTGTAACTTCGAACAGTTAACGTACTATGGAGGAATTTCTTATTTCTCCTTGTTTCTCGCATCTATTCTGTTCATAATCTATCGTGGAAAGAAGTCCTCAGGTTTTCCTTCAAAGACTGTGAGTTCGTCCTTTTTTTCTTCTTACTAATATAGCGTGCGAAAAACTTTGCTCTCTTCTTATTTCTTCTCGGGCAAAGTACCGTATAGATCCGGAGATAGTGTTCTTGCGTTTTCTCGTTGTACCTTCCTTTTTTTCCCAAAATTAGTCGTTGTCGTCGTTTTCTGGGGCAATCCGAACGAGGACGGAGAATTCGCTGAGTTTTCTTTTTTTTTTCCACTATACTGGTTTGCAACTACCCTCAAGAGTTAATGCTCCATCTTTGCTCTCGCCCGCTTTCTTCTCCGCTCTGTGTATGCGCCGGATTACCTGCTATGCCTCGGGATCACGGGGAGAAAGAGAAATTCTCCGGATTCTCGGCTCGGAGCTGTTTTGGTGCACGGGTCGTTTCAGCGAGTGACGGAGCCTCAGAAAAGAGAAGCAAATGCGTCCTCATCGGGTCACAGATTTTCTCTTCTATATATATATATATATATACATACACACATACAGGCATACACAAACCTTCGGCCTCAGGAATCCTAAGCTCTGTGTGATGTTTCGGTGGCTCCCAAGCAGACTTCCCATTGATGATCGTACACAAATCCAAAACATCGAGAGCGTGTGCGAGGCTGATTTCCCACAGTCGGTCACAACAAAAGCTCGTCCTTAGACTAAAACGCCCAACGGCATACACAAAACAAGCACACGGACTACTACTACGGACACGGGCTATATACTGGTCTTCCTCAGTCTCTCCCTCCGGTTTATTTCGTTCACGTAGTCAATTTAGCTCGCGAAATTGCTCGAGTTTACTCTCTAGCTGCTGTTGCTGCGGTGCTTCTCTCTCGTCCAGTTATGTGATGGATTCTCCACCGAGATACGAGAGACAGGCAAACTATTGCTCGCTATTCATCCACCTCAGGGGTCAATATTTCACGAAATACACGGCTTTCGAACTAGGGGAGGGACAACGAATAGAATAAACGGTAATAAAAAGTTATATCCGGTTGTACATTTCGTGAGAAAAATGTAGTTTTTTGTCTGTTCGTTCGACTAACGGCTACAGTATGAGCTTTAACGAAGATTAATTTTTGCTTCCTCATAGAGGAAGCTTTGTTTTCGTGCATTTTTTTTTTTTTTTAGATTTTAGTGTTCGAGCACTTAAAATAGTCCGAAACGTCGAGAAATGTGATTTTTAGCTGGCGTCCGGACGTATGTGTGTGCGTGTGAGTGTGTATGTAGGGTAAAAGTGGGGAATATGGCCCGGTCCATATATCATTGATTTACGTGTTGGGTAATCACCCGTCTGTCACCGTATGTGTGTGACAGACTTGGGTCGTTTAAAACGATTATAACTGGGAAACGTTTCAAGATAGCCACTTGAAATTTAGTGCACTAGTAGAGTGGTCATGCCTCTTGCCTCGGTGCAATTTTCATGAAGATTGAGGCCCGTTTCGAAATTTTACGCGATTTTGACATTTTGACAAAAGGCCGTGGTAGCTCTACCTTGCGTAAATTTTGAACAATCATCCTAAAACTGCACACAAATATACTATTTTTATCAAAGACCTTTGGTATTGAATTTGGTCAAAATCCATCGAAGTGGTAAGATTTTATGGGATTTTGAGTTTAAAAAAAAATGACTAAAAACGGTCTAATTCGAGTAAACACGGAGGAATCGATCGGAAATTTGACACGCGAATGGACTAATACTGTACAATGTTTGGTATTAAATTTGGCGAAAATGGATTGAAGATTTTGAAATTTTTGAATATTTCGGAAAATGTTTATTTTACGTCCGACGATCGTTTCTGCATCGAATATCGCTCCAGGAGCAAAATAAGTTCGAGATTCGTAATCAGTGGGGAAAAATACATTAGACATGGCCACATAACGGCGAATATTGGATGATTAAAAAAATCTTTTTTAAGACCCCGTATTTTCGTTAAACGAAGTAGATGCACAGATCTGACAAAGTAACGCACGTTCGTGTATTTTTTCACGCAGAACCTGAATCGGCTAATCATTTTGCATAAAGAAAAAAAGTTGAAAATTGAAATTTTTATATGGCTTCCTCATAAAAGTTGCAAATCGAAATGTTCATATGACTTTCTTATAAAAGTTGCAAATTGAAATTTTCATATGACTCTCTTATAAAAGTTGCAAATTTTAATTTTCATACGGCTTTCTCATAATGTTCCTTTATTCGCGAAGCTTCAACTATGAGGAAGCCAACAGTACAGAAAATGCTTTCTCATAGAGGAAGCTTCGCGAATAAAGGAACATTATGGGAAAGCCGTATGAAAATTTTAATTTTCAACTTTTTTTCAAATTTTAACCGTGCGTAACTTTTTCCTGATGAATAACTATTTTTTGGTATTTCAACACCTCACTGAAAAAGACGCATGATAATCTTAACCGAGTGCTGAAGCGAGTGATAACGTACCTGTCCGAGACGAGGGTTTATGAAAATAGATCGCATAAAAAAAGTTAATGGCCGATACAAAAAAAAAAAATTATACAAAAAACGTCCGCCCAAAAGTTTGTTAATCCGCAAGAAGCATGAAATAATTTGACTGATTCGGAAAGATCTCCAATGTATTCGGGGGGAAGGTCTATTGAATTATTGTATTCTTGTATTCGCGTTCATCTACTGCATTTTGAACTGTTCTCCGCTTTTAACATAATTTGACACTTTTTGCTTATAAACAACTTTTCATTCGAGTTTTTTTTTGTAAAATTTTAATTTTCTTCGTGTTTTTCTCTTTGAATATTGCATCGAATGGTTTAATAGGAACAAAAATCGGTAAAGAGGGAAATTGGCTGATGGCTGAAGGCAACAGAGTAGCAATTGCCATTTGCGTATGGTTCGCGAGGCACGAGTTTACGACCAGTGGTAAAGAAACCGGTAGAGCTTAAATAGATTTTACAATTAGGAACAGCTCTATGGTATCATCCAATAAGGCGAAGCCCCCGGGAGTACCTGGGGCTGGGCGTCTTCCAAGAGCGAAAACTTGCACAGCTGCCCCATGCACGTAACTCACTCATTTCATTTCTTTACGCTTTCGTAACTCGTGGCAGAATTTCAATTAAAAAAATGCCCCCTTGTACATTTTTTATGGTAAAAAATTTGTTCCAAACAATCCATAAATCGAAAAAAAACGTTTGTTCCTTGAACAAACAATTATTCCTTACAAACGTCCACAATTTGTAGTTAATGGTACATTTTCTTAATTAAAAGTACAGTTCGTTGACAATAAAAATTGCAACATTGACGCGAAAAAAAACTGCAAACCTTCATGGATAAGATGTCTTTGCTTAAACGTACAATCCTTTTCTATTGTGCATAGACAATGTTCAAAAAATTACGATCGATTAATTAATGAAAAAAAAGTTACGAATATGTGTCCATAAATCGTAAAAAATGGAGCACACACACACACACGTTCCGTTAGGAGGTAAAGAATTTTAAAGCGTGTAGGATATAGAACCGACTGCCAGGCTCACTCGTCAGCTGGCTTCGAGCATCGAAGCGAAAAATGTTTTACCCGTTGTTCAACGCGTGGAATATTGCAAGATTTATTCGGGGCCCTCGGGCGGAAAAATAGGAGCGATCATTTCCCTGCAAATCTGTGCTTGGTAAAGTTAATCCGCTAGGCGAATGAGAAACTCAGAGTTGACGGAGGGCGAGGCGAGGAGGAGGGTGGTCGGAAAGAGGAATGAGAGAGTATCCGTCATCGCGTCACGTTCGAGCTCCTCGGGGCCGACACGATCCCTCTTCAATTTGCCACGCGAGGTTATATATAGGGTTGGAGCTTCGACACAGCTATACAGCTCTCTCTGCTGGTTCTGCTGCCTCAACCGGGATGCTACTCCTAGGGCCACTGGATAAGTCTCTCGGATCAGCAGGTGGCTCGTTCGGACTGCAATTTACGTCCAGTTTAGGGGCTACCTTAATCGCGGCGTATAAGTATAATGCTGGTCTCCGATTCCCCCCCCCCCCCCCCCATCTTCGCTACTCCCTCCCGCGTAGTGATATACTGTACCGATAATAATTTACTCAAAGGGAAGCTCCTGCAGGGATTTATCGAGGACGCGTGTAATCTTTTCATGAATTCAATATGGTGATATAATCTACACGTTGAAAGGTCCGACAATATACATGTTGGTTATATATTTGTTCTATTTTTTCCACCGTATAGGGAGACCGGGGACAAAAGTAACAAAAATCCTATTTTATTTTTTTATCAACAAACCTGAGAGTCTAACGCTTCGGCATCCAATGGTGTATCATTAACCTACTCTTAGGGACATAGTTGAAAAATTTCAAGCAGAAAGTAGCACGGAATTGCGAACGAGGCCCCTTTAAACACAGACGAAATTGGATAAGAATTTAGGCCGCGATGGGGTCAATTGTAACGGGTAGTGGGGTCATTTGTAACATCCTCCTGCACCAGCGAAATCCTTCGCCGACCGCGATTAAGAAATAGAACGGAGGTGCATTATGACAGAAATTAAAAAAAAAATGTTTTAGCCGGCTAGCCATTTTGACCGACCTAACTGTACAGCTCTACAATTAATGTTATAGTCTACAATTGGTTGGTTGTAAATTATAAGAGCGTCGTTCACTGATTGCTTAGAATGTAAGAATAAAATATATTGGTATTGGTATTGGTATTGGTATTGGTATTGGTATTGGTATTGGTATTGGTATTGGTATTGGTATTGGTATTGGTATTGGTATTGGTATTGGTATTGGTATTGGTATTGGTATTGGTATTGGTATTGGTATTGGTATTGGTATTGGTATTGGTATTGGTATTGGTATTGGTATTGGTATTGGTATTGGTATTGGTATTGGTATTGGTATTGGTATTGGTATTGGTATTGGTATTGGTATTGGTATTGGTATTGGTATTGGTATTGGTATTGGTATTGGTATTGGTATTGGTATTGGTATTGGTATTGGTATTGGTATTGGTATTGGTATTGGTATTGGTATTGGTATTGGTATTGGTATTGGTATTGGTATTGGTATTGGTATTGGTATTGGTATTGGTATTGGTATTGGTATTGGTATTGGTATTGGTATTGGTATTGGTATTGGTATTGGTATTGGTATTGGTATTGGTATTGGTATTGGTATTGGTATTGGTATTGGTATTGGTATTGGTATTGGTATTGGTATTGGTATTGGTATTGGTATTGGTATTGGTATTGGTATTGGTATTGGTATTGGTATTGGTATTGGTATTGGTATTGGTATTGGTATTGGAAAAATTAATTATACATTTGACCCGAATCGACTGTTACAATCAACCCCACACATGATTATTACCAATGGTACTGTGGCATCGGTTAATAACAAACTGAAACGGATCGTCTCAGCGATCAAAATGTTCCGCAAAAATGTACCTTTCAACTCCTTGTGTTTGTTTGCACCAATATTTTGTACAGTGTTGCCTAGCTGACGCAATCCGCACAGCCGAAAAATCGCTTCTGCACTCGCGAATCACATTTGGTTTCGGCAAATTGGTATTTTTGCAAACTCAGGTATGAGGTGATTGCATGGCTATAAGGTGATGTCTATAATGTCGCTCACTTTATACGCGATGCGTCCGATCATACAATTGACCCGTGTTTCTTTTGTCCCCGGTCTCCCCTACCCTTCTGGGTTTTCAAGGAACCCCATCCCGATTCCCCCCTAGTCCTAGTCACTCCCAGCTAAGCTACCTATCTTCCAGTGCGTCCGTAGCCGACTCAGCTACACTGTACCGCATTTGCCGGGGACATGGGGAAACTACGGAAAACTCGTGCCGGTACAGACGGCCATATTCTACTGATCCTCCGGTATTTTTACACTTTGAGTAAAGCACGGAAACGCCAAAGTTTCAGAAGAAAGCGTCTCCCGCTCAACGGTAGATGCGCCAGCTAGCGCACAGCTAAGCGGTCACCCATCCAAGCACTGACCGCGAACGATCTAGCTTGACTTGGGGAACACCGGAGCCGTGCGCGAACCACGCATCCACCACTGTCGGTCCGACAGTATACATTTTAATACAAAAGTCTGATAATATATATTTTTTACTAGTACAAAAGCCTTTCCACATCAACTTAGCAGGGACGAATTTCGTGCGACGTTTCTGAAAAATTTGAAGAAAAAAGAAAATAAATCAATGTACCTTAACACACAGAACACTTTACTTTTTTGAATTTTCTCAGATTTTCGTCGCTGAACCCTCGCCATTCGCGTATAAGCGAACAGTAGAAAACTACAAGCTTAACTATAGAGAACTCCTCTTAATCGCGAACTTCGAAAGTCTCGCTAAAATCGGGATAAAGGAAGTAAAAGTTTCTTGTTTGCCGACTTGACTCTTGTGGTGAAAAGATCGATAGCGCGGCGTTCCATAGGTTCTCCTTTTATGTGCATCGGGTGTGGTTTATACTTAGGCTTTCACGTCGTCGTCGATCCGCTAAGTTGACGTTTTCTTCGACGTGCTCTCGCCTTTGCCTCTCACTCTCGCTTATGCATTCCGCTTTCACCTCCGGAAATCTTAAAAGTTTTCATCGGCAAGCATGCAACAAAGTCTCGCGCGCGCCGCGACGTCCCGTAGAAACACAATCTTTCCGCGAGAGGAGGGCGAATGTTGGGTCGGTACTTCAACGAAGTCTGCATGGTACAAATTGGGGAACGGGGGGAGGGTGGCGCGCTCAAAGGAGCAAGGCACGAGGGTTCTGAATTGCGTGTATATATATTGAACGTCACTGCAAGATATACTCGAGAAAGAGGTAAATACCTAGACCTCGACATCATCTTCCTTGTCCCCGACGGAGGATTTTACCTCCGGCAGGATATTGCCAGTCGAGGAAATACTCTCTTCGTCCGCTGTGTATGTGCGTCTATGTCTGACGCCGGCAAGCAGCCACGGAGCTTTTGTATACTTTGAAGCCGACGTAGAGAAACCTCGGAGTCTTACAGTAACAAAGTTATTGTTACGTACCCGTTACTAGATAAAGGGTGGAGAAGTGTATGAGGGTGAAGCGAAGAGACTCCGCCTCCGCGATATTGTGGACAAGAACCACATGGAACGTACAAAACTTTTTCTACAACAGCTTTTCCAAACAATTTACGTAGAGATAAGATGGATAGATGGATGGGAGGAGCGCGTCTTTTCTCTCTCTCTCTCTCTCTCTCTCTCTCTCTCTCTCTCTCTCTCTCTCTCTCTCTCTCTCTCTCTCACTCTCTCCCGGGAGTATGTACGGACAGAGATAACCGCAATATCCCGTCGGAGCGTGAGCGATGGTTAAAGTATCAGAAAACTTCGTTTCGACACAGATCCTCGGCGAATCTTCGAGATTCTCTAATGTACTCGAAACCTTGACGACACTACTTTATAATGTCTCTTCGAAGTTTGGCGCTGAAGTGTACTCGGTATACGCCAATCAGCGCACTCCAGACACCTTGTTTACACACTCGACGTATAAACTAACTTAGATTGAGTTGATGTAAACGTAAGACGTTTAAGCGGCGTGTCGTATTATCACAATGACGGAACGAATGAGACTTCGTTATGATTCTACTAATGAGCCATGGATTTAGGACATATTGGTCATGTAGGGAAGAGTTTAGCTGTTCGCAAGTTTTTCTTTGTTTTTATTCAGTGGAATGTTCTGTTCATATGTTATACTAAGGAGTCGAACATCTTAATGAATAATTTTAAAAAATGGTAGACTGTTCCCCACCGGTGGGGAATAAGATCGTGTAAAATATGAGGTACACCATCTTCCCCTTACACTTTAGTCCTGTTTAAGGGGACCAGGGAGGTTTCAAATATTGAATAAATCCATTTTTTCCTATTAAGTTTAGCATGAAATTCATGAAATTACGACTGGGAGAGCGGAAAATGCATAAAGATGCAAACTCGGGGCCACGAAGTTCGCTCGTAAGCGCGAACTTTGTGAATTCTTCAAAACTACATTCGTCGGTGGTCTATACACGACGTTTACAACAGTCGTTGTAGATGTCGTCATAAAATTCTAACTTAAGCCAAAGCCATGGCAATTTCTAAACGGAAGTTGAGAAATTATGTAATATACATCAATTTTATTTTTATAATAATAAATAACACGAATTTTTCATTTTTTTTTGTTTTCTCGCTATTGTCTGAATTTCTTAGTAATATACCTATACTTACTATAAGGACAAATGTTATGACTTTGTTTATAGCCTTGTTATAAATAATCTACAGTGACTGAATTTTCGCTCGGGCAAACCTGCCTGGTCTCCTTAATATCCGTATAATAAAATATCGTAAAGTACTCCAAAACACAGCTAAATTTAATTTTTCATTCTCATATTTCCTTATGAATTATGGTGCATGATGCAGAACACACTGTAGAAGAGAAATCATATAGCAAAATCCGCGTCGAAGTTGAGTAATCCGAGCTTTTGACACGGATGCAAGCCTAGAGGTTAAATTTACCCAGAGAAGTGATGTAAATCTGACAGAATAAACATTGTTACAGATTCGCAGTGCTTCTGGCCAATGGTCATAACACGCATGAACGGTCAAACGCAGATGGGTAAAGCATCGTACGGGGTACACATGGCGAATGTGGTTCACCCCGATCAGCACGTAAATCAATTACACGTAGACCGAGCACTATTCACCACTCTTAGCGTAGTCCTTGCGAATGGTGTTCACTTCGCACAAGTTTTGGAAAAATAAGAGGGAATTGCAAACACTTCTAGATGGTATAAAAATCTGAAAAAATCAAGCATATTAAAGATGCTGAAAAGATTAATTTTGCATAATAGTAATTCCAAAATGTTATTTACAAATACATGAAAAATAAAATTGTTTGACAAATCTCGCGGAAACCTAACTTTTTTTTAAAGGAAAATGATTCGTTCATTTTTCTAAATACGTATGAATTTTTTCAGATTTTTAAATTCACTTTGAATTTTTTTCTTTTTATATCGGAAAAATGTGTAGGAAGTCACAAAATTCAAAGTGAATTCAAAAATCTGAAAATATTCATACGTATTCAGAAAAATGAACGAATCATTATCATTTTACAAAAAAAGTCAGGTTTTCGGGAAATTTGTTGAACAATTATATTTTTCATCAATTTGTTAATAACATGTTGGAATTATTATTATGCAAAATTAACCTTCTCAGCACCTTCAATATGCTTGATTTTTTTTTTCAGATTTTAATACCATCGAGAAGTGTTTGGAATTCTCTCTCATTTCTCCGAAACTTATGCGAAGTGAACACCATTCTCAAGAACTGCCTTAAAATCATAGCGTTTCGTGGGTGAGTAGCCCCATGCCCAGGAAGCGTTTGGTTCGGCTGGCTGGTATCCCGGCTTGGCACGGTTTCGCTCAGGTGTTGGAATGTAACCGCCAGCCAGTCCTACCTTACCGAGGTAGTGCCCAGTCTAGATATAGAGCGAGTGGTTAACTCGAGTTTGCTCACTCGCGTTCCGAGTTTCCGGGCTCCTCTTGCGACCGGAACAATCATCCTCCAAGCAGAATGCAGAAAAGGGCGGGGACAGGGGGGCGGGGGGCATCCGCGGATTCTCTCAATTCTCACCGGTCCTCTCGTCGTCATTCTCGACCTTGCGATCGAGGCGGCGGTGACTCTCGCATCCTGTTGAAATGTGCTCTTTCGCAATTCTCTCTCCGTTTCTGCCGCCCGAACGAGGAAATGAGTAAGGCTCTCGAAAAGCCTCTCTCCGATATCCAAAGCTCTCGTTCTTAGCGTGTCGTCGAGGCAACGACGGCTCCCCCCCCCCCCCCCCCCCCTCCCCTTCAATACCCCTCCAAGCACAATTCGATAACTGTCCTCGTTCGCTGTCAATTAAAGGTAATTGAAATGGAATGACAATCGAGCGAAATTTTCCAGCTTCGGAGTCGAACGCACTTCTCTCTTGCGGCGATATCGTTTCTCGTTTATCCCTTTCGTTCGTTCATTAACAATTATCTGCGAAATTGTTCAACGACGGAGCCAGGAGACACACTTTTTTTCTTTCGCTATCGTAAAGGTAAAAGTCTATAGTATAATCTGTTCATGCTTACTTCCCAACTGCCGTCGAATGTCTGTTTTTTTCGTAAAAGCATCGCACACTATTTTTTGTAACAAATTCACAAAAACTTCCTTTTTTATGCCCGTAGTGTGGCGAAAGCGTGTGAAAACGTAACTAGAGTGTTAAAAAAGCGTGCGAAAAACGCATTACTCTCAAGCCTTACTAAAAAGCGCTACTTTCGCCACGCGTTTCAAACACGAAGAGGCACTTTTGTGCATGTGTTACCAAATAGTTATTTTCATTACAAGGGCGAGAAAAATCCATCGTTCTCGACGAGTGTGAAGTGGCGCACGAGCCGAAGGCGAGTGAGGCGCTTCACACGAGTGCGAGAGAGATCGATTTTTCTCGCCCGTATCACGAACCGGTTTTTCCGGTTTTTTCTCTCACTAGTGCGGGAAAAAATACGGAAAATGCGTTAAAGTAGGTTTTGCCCCGATCCCGGCTGCCCGAAGTAGTAGCGAGATGGTCAATTATCACCGCATGCGCGGATTGCCAACAAGTTTGCCAACGCGTACAAGATTTTGATTACACTTTCAGACTGTGATCGATGCACGCGCATGGTGAAAGGCGCACACAACGTCGGCTAAGAGCCGGATATCCACTATTTACCTGTGTGTTCTTTCGGTGCGTCCAACGATTTTACAGATGGCCATAAATTTCGATTAGTCGTTACGGCAAACTCGATAAATTCGGCGGAGTTAGCGTCAGAAGAACCGATATGTCGCTTCATGAAAATCGAAAGGGCGTATCCCACATTGTTATGTCATATTAAATACGGTGATATATGCCCTTTTACCTCTCAGCGGCCGATATATAGGTCGACAAATATCGGTGTATCCTTTAACCCGTTCGAGAATCGAGAAGGAAAAAAATATATATATATATATATCCGTTGTACTTTGGGAACGATATAGTGTTCGGCGTTTGTGTGCTCGTCTCGCCGAAGAAACGGGTGTAATTTGTGGAAAACAACGACAGAAGGAAGTGGATACGTGACTCGAGTACGAGAAATTTTTGCTCGCTTCGCGCACTATCCCATCCCACTTCGGTACATAACCGAGTGGGCGCGTCCGTTCAAGTGTACTCTCTCGTGTCCTCTTCTGCAACTCTACAGATACTATTCTTATTCTTCTATTTCCTTCCTTTTTCTTGTTGCCTCTGTATCTCCCACTCTGTCTCAGTATCGTCGTGTCGGAGAAAAAATATGCGCATATTTTGACGAGATGTCTATCCCAAACGTGGTATAATAATACCGTTTTGTCTCCCTCGTTCTGTCGCACACTACTTGTGTCACCGTCAGAATTAATTGATAAATTCGGTAAACCCGGAAATAAAGCACATGGGAACAGAACAATTATTCCACATGTACTTTCGTTTCCATAGATATTCGTTTTACCAGAAAGAAGATTGGGAAAAAATTCCGAGTTAGTCAGATCGGTGAAAATCGGATTCTCTTTTTTGTTGATTGTTGAAAGATACATGAAGAAAAGGTGAAAATTGAGATTTTCTCATAGTTTCCTCACGTAATGTACGTTCGAGTATATTGCTTCTACGAAAAGCATTTTCGGTGATTAGTTGACTTCCTCATGGAGGAAAGTTTTTCAGTAAATGAAAAAGGTAGTGTTTAGATTTATACATTTTTCGAGCATCTCCGATAATAACACCGAGCATCCCTAATTTTTGAAACATTGGTTTTGAAAAATGCCTTATCAAATTATGTTGTTAGACGTCGTTTTGGGAATGTACCTAACGTAATTCCTCCCGCTGATTATGAGTCCACCACTTATTTTACTCCTAGCGAAATATTTGATACGAAACTATCCGTCTGAAGTGAAATACTCAGATTTTATAAAGTTGAAAAAAATTAAAAATTTTATAAATATTAAACAATTGGATCGATTATCATCAAATTCGAAGGGGACGATTGTAGTAAAATAATATTAAGGCTCCAGGCCCGATCAAACGTTTCGTTATCCAAGGAAAACTATATGCGGAAGTCTCTTCCTCTTTTACCCGCTACGGTCTACTATATCGTTGCGCGCCCTCCAATGGCCGCCCGAGTCGAAGTCCCCTTTTTTTGTGCGTCTCCTCCAACGCCTCCGACCGTTGCACTTCCCCCATGGAAATTAAGTATATGTCAGATATATAGAAAGATATATAATTGATATACGTCATATATAACGGCAAAAAGTTCTATATCCTGTATATATATTTTATATATCCGCCAGATATATAACGGGATATATTACGATTTTATATTTTTAATATATACTGATTATATGTTACATATATTAACTAATATATGTTCATATATATATATTATATACGTCATATATATTCATGTATATAAATATTTTACATATTCTTATATATTAATTATATATAATTCGTTGTTTTTTTTATATATAACTTTGATTTGACAGAACAGCGTATCATCTGTGACTGTACATAGCCTAAACTCAAACTGCTCCGAGAAATATGTGAATAGATATTGGCGATTGCATCTAGAGACTTAGATATGGCGCTACACCGCAACCAATAATTTTTAAAGCATCTGATAGTACCTATGTTTATGGTTAATATTATAGAAATAAATTTTGAAAAGTTGTTAACATTTTTCTAAATTATTTAAATATGACATTCAAAATCATTTTATGCGATTCGTTATTCAGTAGCATAGACAGTAAGATTATTTTTGTTCTTTTTCATTTTGTAATAAGCAAAAGGCTAAATAAACCGATTCACTTTCATCATCAGAAAATTGATGATCATCACTTGAAAAAAAAACAAACTTTTGTTACGTTCAAATCTCGCTGGGAATGAAAACAATTAAAATTATAGGTGGCAGCATAGCGGTAAGGTTCCAGGTTAGCGTGCGAATGGTCCCGGGTTTGAGCCCAACTTCAGGTCGTTAGGTTTATTTCTTTCTCCGAATATAGTATTGCATTCTAAATTGATATAATTCATGATGACAAACCAATCAATTTTTTAAATATTGCCAAACCTTTTTTCGGTACGTACTAACCACCGTAAATAAAAATTTGAATGAATATATGTCATGTATATATCTTTTATATAGCTTCGTTATACTTTTCAGATATATAATGTGGCAAAAAGTTCTATATCCCACATATATATAGGATATATATTATATATCCAGTGTATATCTCATGTATATATAACATATATCCAAAAATATATTTATGCATATACTATCAAGTATATGCATAAATAACATGCATGTTATATGCATGGAAATAATGTCCATGGGGGTTCAGGGGTCCCAGGCGATCACTGCGCCGGTGCTACACGCTTTTGCGGCGGGTAGCTTGAACCGAAATTTTGCTCTCCTTACGACTGACAGTCGTCCATTTGTTTACGATTTGTAAGCCTCATATCTCAACAATTTTAAGAGCTATAGTATAAAAAAGCATTTTTCGAAAGATTCCAAATGCCACGAAAGCCAGACCACTCGACGGACAGTTTCAATAGCGAAAATTGTTTGACGTTAGTATACTTCTGTATAAAATTTCAACCAGATAACTCAACATTTGCAAAAGCTACGTCATGAACATACTTCGTCAGAACAATTCGAAATTTGATCAAATCGACACCTGTGTTTTAATGATTGCGTACCTCGTGACAAACAGGGGAGTTTAACTGCTCTAATTGTTTGCCAAATTTCAACCCAATCGATACAGCGTTTCTTGAGTTTAGGGGCTTGAATTTTGAAAGCCTGGCCCACACATACATACATCGAAACATTTTTGTAAAGGTAATTTTTCGACGTTTGGGAACATTTTAATCATGTTTACACGAAAATCTTGAAAATAAATGTCACAAAAAGAAAGCTTCCTCTGTGAGGAAGAAAAACGGGTACAAACCGATAGAATGTTCATCGGGCTTGATAGCGAGGTATTGGTGGATAGTTGGTGTGATAATAACGGTGGTAGGATAGGATGGGGCGACTGGTGGAAGTTGGCAATTACGACGATAACGAGTTTTCTCTCTGTGTTATACGAACGGAAGTGGCGTCGCGACGCGACCTCCGCTCTTTCCTCGCGGCCCCTTGATACCTTCCATTTCTCTCCGTCGCCAACGAGACAGCAGAGACATTGCAGTAATACGACGTTCTTCCGAATCCCCTATCAAATGGAATTGATATAAAATCACTTGGTCGTCAGCTTCACGTCGATATATCGATAGACTTGTACGATAGAACCTCGATTGACCGGGGTTGGTTTATCCGGGGAGTGTATCAAGAGGGCCCCCTGTGCGGATGTTATACAGCTACCCGAATGCACAACATGATTTCTGTACCAACTGATAAGAATGAAAGTGCGCTAGGCACAACACATTTTTTTTATGTATCATCCGTCGTAACCAATATAAATGATTTTGCTACAGTCACCTGCGCGAGACTTTGTAAAACTTCGACACTGGTCGATTAAGAGCTTTTATTACTTTTCTTTTGCTTCCTCATGGAGGAAGCCTTTTTTCTGGTGAACATTTTAGAGATTTTAATGAAAACGTGTTCAGCATGTTCCAAAACGTCGAAAAAGCACATTCAGAAAAAATGTCTGGATGTGTGTGAGTGGGTGTGTGTGTCCAATCCGACGCGAAAAATTCAGACCACTATAACTCGAGAACGACTCGACCGATCAAGCTGAAATTTTGCACACAGTCAATGTTTCTTCAAAACTTCATCTAAAATGTTCAATTGTTTTTTGGGTACGCCATTTTTCATTTCTTAAAAAATGTCGATGCGCGCTCTCGCACTCACAAATTTTTAGCTATCTAGCTAAAAACGTGTACACAGATGGAATATGATCACCCGATGATCCCATTAAAATTTCACGAAAATCGATCGAACCGTTTAAATTTTATGTCATTTTGAATTTTTTGAATTTAATGCAATTATTTTTCGAGACGAATTTTTCCGTATTAAATATTGATCTATGAATGAAAAAGTGTCAAATTCGTGATCAGCGTGAAAAAATACACGGAATTTTAGTCTCGGAGCGACAACTAACGAAAAAGTTTATCAGTCATCTTTATAGCCGAAATAGCAAAAATGAGTGATTTTGGGTATTTTTAAACAGCGATTTCTTTGCTTTCCGATGGCATCGCGGAAAAACCCAAATGCCTACCGTGATCTACAGCAAGACATACACAAGTCCATGGATATGACGGGGTTAAAAAAGCTAGATAAAGAGGTATCACTTGGATTTCTTGAGTAAAAATCGAAAGTGCAAGAAAAAATTCAGGAGTGCATACTTGCATGTATTTTTTGTAAATTTGTCCAATTCTTATTTTAAGCAGATAGTTTAGAGCTGCAGCATGCAAACGCGGAAAAAATTTAGTGATTAAAAAAGCGCTTCGACGTAACCATTTGAAACTTTTTTTTTTCAATTACGCCCATCGCGCGTGATAAGCGTGAGTGCGAGTCGAGATTGAACGAAATAAAATCCAACGTTAAATTTAATTAACGCGCGTTCGCTGAACGCGCGTTCGAGCTCGCTGAACAGCTCGAGGGAGTTCGTAATTTTCCTGGTTTACCTCTCTCCTCGCAATTCTCGCTCTCGCGATGGGCTGAAATGTTCTCGAGAAAATTGCGTCATACACGCAGCAGCTCCATTCATGCGTCAGTTATTCGAACTAAAAGAAAAAAATGCTAGTTTGGTTTACACGAAAAAAAATCTTTAATCTGTTAAGCCGTAAATCTGCACTCTCCAATTAGTTAAAATCTCTCCGCAACCACCCAGCTGATGGGATGCTGCCACACAGCATGATAAATACGATGGCCACGATGGTACACTTTCATCATTAGCGTATCGTGTAAGTAGGAATGCAAAAAGAAGAAAAAAAAATTCTCCGACGGCAAGGACGCAGATGAATCGAAGCTGGTCGCAAAGTTTCGTACAAAATTACGTGAGGCGGGTGGGCGAACGCGAATTGGCATTAAAAGCTTTGCCGAGCTCGATCCCCTTCAGCCTCGCGGGCACTTAGAGATCAGCAGGGGTATAAAGCACCCTTGTGACATTATATTACTCGCTCTTTCGTATACATGCGCCACGTCGTGCGAACCATTAACGACGTATTACGAGCGAGGCCACGAGAGATAATAGAGATAGAGAGATCGAGCTCGGGCAATGCTGTTAACGCAGTTAGTTACCAGGGGTTTATTCTATTTTATCCTTTATGACGCAGAGAGAGTAGCCAGATATTGCGTTTGCGATACCGGTCACCGTGAGTGCCGCTACTATACACTTTTCCCATCCGTTCGCTATTGCTTCGAGCTCGCAAAATTCGATATTTCCCAAAAGTCGTAAACCCGCCTCGGGCCAACTGATTGGATCTACTGAAGGATATATAAGTACACATACGTACATCTGTATCGCTAAATCTACAGGAATAAAAATTCAGGCACGTGAACCGTATTTACGCTTCGCATATACAGTAGTAGGCAATTGAAGTGGAACAAGGTTATTTTGGCGAAAGTATACGTGAAAGGGTCCAACTTTTGTCAAAACTGGCGAAAAATATCGTGTTCCACTGCAATTGCCTAATACTGTATAATGCGAAGCAGTAACGGTGTCCAAAAAATTACTTTTACTATCGAACATTGTGGAAGAAAATGAAAAAAATTATTATCGTATAAGTGACCTTGGAGTATTCCTTCTCTAATAACAATAAAAAATAATGTATAACGGATATTCATGTTATTGTCTACAAGCGAGGTAATGCGGCGAAATATTAATTGACCCTAAAAAGTCTGACGCGCGTGAGAAGTTAACTAAATTCTCATTTATTTCGAATTGGAGTAGCAAAAGGGCAAGCAAAGCTTTCATTAAAGTCCAGGATGAAGTTGATCGAAAATATGAAAGTAAAAAATAAAAAATGGTAGGTTCTTTTCCGGAATGCCGATGGGATCTTATCGAATTTGTTCAGCAGTCGTATTATAAAGTGCGCGCTGAAAAAACCGTGACCAGGAATATCGATACTTTAATAGCAGATGCAATTAAGTGCTGATGCACTTGTAAATTCTCACGGATCGTGCAACTTCCCCGCTTTATCCCTTCGCGCCTCCACTCGAATATTCCTTCGAGGAGGGTCTAAGATGAAAGCGGAAGATATCCGAAGAATTTGCGGAATTGTGCAGTGATGGTTATCGACAATCTCATATCTCGAGGAGAGTGTTGAGTGATATGAGAGAGTGAAAGAGAAGGAAAAATAGACGTCAAGTAATGGACTGGTTGTAAAAATGTTCTTCTTCGTTCCTCAGGTACTTCGAAATGCTCGAACGTCTAGCCGTTTAAAGAATATCTATATCCGCGTCTGTCAATTGATACGCAAGCAAACATAAAACTAATAAAAACATAAAATACAAACTTGATACTTGAAACAAAAATACTGCCCGCAAAGTAAAAGGGTTTATTAACTCGAGTTTATTAGAAATTTTGTTAAGTCGGAGTGCGATGTTTCTCTAAAGCAATATTGTTAAATAAGTAAAAGTCCACAATGAACAGAAAGTTCATTGTCATTTATGAGCTCAGCCTTCCGTCAGTCATTTCATAGACAATTTTCTTTGGTATCATCCTTTTTGTAAACTTCAAACAACGTAACTTATTGAGAACATTTGTGGCCGACAAATTGTTGTAATATGTACGAAAATTTTGATCCCATTGATTTTGGAAAAAATGTCTAAATAAACACAAAAATTAAAACTAATTGAAAAATCTGAAAAAATTCATACGTGTTCAGAAAAATAAATGAATCATTTTCATAGAAAAAAATGGTTGTTTTGCCGGGCAATTTGTTAAACAATTAATTTTTTGATTAATTTGTTAATAACATTTTGGAATTATTATTGTGCAAAATTAATCTCTTCAGTACCTTTAATCTGCATGATTTTTTTCATATTTTTATATCATCGAGAAGTACTTGCAATATTCGCTTACTTTTCGATAACTTATGCGAGATGAGCGGGAAGCGACATAGCTACCTTAATCGATATACGCAAATTTTCACAACGTTGACGATTTCCCTCAAAACAGCTGCAACGATTATATCGTACTATCGTTCGTCCAATGGATTATTACCGCATCTGCGGTGGCGAGATCGATCTCCGTAGGATTCTGCAGATTCCGAAAACCGCCTCTTCGTGTGCCGTAGTCGTGTTCGTAGTCGATCTTGGAGGGCAATCTGCGAGCCGAAGGAGCTCTCGTCAGACTTGCCGAGTGAGAAAGTAAGCGAGACGGAGAGTACGGAGCAGACAGGCTCGGTGGGGCGGGGTGCAACCTTTCGAGGAAGAGATGAAGGAGATGCAGAAGCAGGCCTTTCCGTAAACCGAGAAGCGGTTAGCAAGCAACCACGGCGATTTATGCGGGGAGCATTAATATGCGGCGTCGAGAATCTCAATGGAAACTCGCTAGGTCTAGTCGTAGTCCTCTCGACCGTTCTCATCCATTCCTCTCATTCCACCCCCTCGCTGCTGCAGTCTAGCACTCCAGGCGCTCTCTGTACTCGACGCGGAAACTCGCGCGTCGAACGATGATCAATACTTTAGTCTCTACACCGAACGCTAATAGGATTCAATATACTCAACGACTATATACCTCGATCGTAATCGGAAAAACTCGTTACTTTTTTTTTATCGAAATCCCAAACGCCCCGTTACTTGTAGCGAAGTTCTTGATGGAATTTCGAATAGGGAGATCATTTAATTCATGACTACGCGTTAAACAAAATTTTTATGAAATGTAATGTACGGAACTAGAGGCGTTTATGCAAAAACTGGTTTATTAAATTTCATGTACAATGGTAATGAAAAATGAATGTTCACAATATAAAAAATATTGAAATACTTTTTAAAAGTAAAATAAAAGTACCATAATTGTTATAATTTACTCTTATTCCAATGAAAAAGTATATTTTTGCTTCTTCATAGAATAGGCTATGTTTTCATAAAAATTACATTTTCGAGATTTTTGTAATGTCAGAGTACTTAAAATAGTCTAAAACGTCGGCAAATGCGATTTTAGCTGGCTTCCAAATGTATGTATGTATATATGTATGTATATATATGTGTGTGCGTGCGTGCGTGCGTGCGTGCGTGCCTGTGTGTTTGTGACAGATTTGCATCGTTTAAAACGACTATAACTCGAAAACGCCTTGAGACAGCGAGTTGAAATTTCGTACACCAATAGACTGATCACTCTACGTTGCTTCGTTTGGTGCTATGTTCATGAAGATTGAGGCCCAATTGGAGATTTTACGCGATTTTAATTTTTTTGAAAATTCTCTGTGGTCGCTCTAACTTGCGTAAATGTTAAGCTATCGTCCTAAGACTGCACGCAAATATATCATTTTTGATCAAAGATATTTGATATTGAATTTGGTCAAACCTATCAAAGTGGTCAGATTTGGAGAGGTTTTGAGTTTTTTTTAGTTTCTTGAAATATTACTAAAAACGGTATAATTCCAGTAAACATGGAGGTATCGAACTGAAATTTGACACGGAATGGACTAACACTGTAATGTTTCGAATTAGTTTTGGCGAAAATGAATCAAACCGTTTAAATTTTGTAAGAATTTGAAATTTTCGGAAAATGTTTATTTTACGCCTAACAAGAATTTCTGCATCGAATATCGCTTCAGGAGTAAAATAAGTTGGAGATTGGATGATTAAAAAAAAACTACTGACCTGGGTGGACCCTGTATAGGCGCAGAGTGATGCCTGAGATTGGGGAAAAATGCAACATAAAAAATAAAAAATACAAATATACCATTATATATATTTTTCTACGCATGCACGTAAAATCCCGATTTGCGTTCCTGTGAAATGTGCGCAGAAAGGCACTTTTTCGCATTGCGCGAAAATGACTGCACATGCGTATAAACCCAATATGGTATTTGCCCGCACTAGTGCGGAAAAGTGCCTTTCTATACACTTCCCAAAAACGAAAATGGGGATTTTCGTGAATTTGTTATGAAAAATCTTCTGAATGGCATGAACAGGGAGTCCTGACTCGTGTTAATGCCGTTCCATTGGCATTTTTCACACCCGTTAAGAACTCTCTTTCTACGCTTTTGCCATGCAATAGTATATTATGTTACAAGGGAGGAAAGTGCGTCTTTTCACCGAGTGTGAAGTTTGATGAAGAAATTCACACGAGGTGAAAAGGCACTTCCTCCCGAGTGACATACGCTATTTTTTTCCGACTGTGCTAAAAATTGGCCATATTTCTATGCCTGGAACGGGGATGGAAATTAGCCGAGACTTGACGAGCGGGAGGAAAAGTGAACTTTTCCTCCCGCTAATCACTTTTCCTCCCACTAAATTACTTTTCCTTCCGCTGGTCAAGAATCGGGGATACTACGGTTTCCGAGTCCCCTCAATTTGACCATCGATTCTTCATCTATGGACGAAAAGAAATCGATTATCAAGAGTAAAAAATAGTCGATTTCGCCTTAGTTTTCGCACAACAAACCCGCTTAGAGATAAAATGCAAGGTAAATCGTACAATACCGTTTATAGACTACTTTAGCGTACTCGGAAACCGTAGTACTGCCCAAGAATCGGTCACTTTCCACCCCCGTTACAGGCATGAAATAGGGCCTTTTTAGCGTAGTCGGGAAAAAAATAATTATTATGTACAACGGTGCACGATAAGAAAAAAAGTGTGTACAGTACAATCCCGATTAACCGGTGTGCTCGGGACCAAAAATCTCATGGATAACTGAAACCACGGTTAACCCAAATAACATCTCATGATTTGAAAATATTTTTAACAAATTCCAATTCAGTATATATGAAATCTTACTTTATCCTTTAAGTTTCCTTTAAGTTCTAAGGCGATATCCTGTTGAAGTCAAAGCATTTTTTCTCAACGGCGCGGTACTTGTTTATATGAAAATCTTCGAAAAATCGAGATTTTTAATCTTCACAACTAAATTATTTCCCTCTGTCATGCCCGGTTTTGAACAAGTAAAATTGCGTACACAGAACAGACATAACCTGCAACTGCATTGTCGATATAAAGACCCACATTTATAGACTTTAACTGCTGGCATAGCATGTGATATAAATAGTTCTTCACTGTATTTCAAATCAGCTGTGCATCGAGCTGTGGCCGAGGCATCTGTATGCTCCGTAAATTTCGATAACTATAATATGAAAAGTGATAAGACGGGAATGCTAACTGTCAAACTATTGAAGTGGCCATTGAGAGATATCCGATTCGTAAAGCGTGTGGGGCGACCCTGAGAAGTTGACTGACTTCCTGCCGCATCACGAGCGCTTGAGGCGAGACTTTCAAAAGTTTTAGCAAAGAACGTTAATTATAATTACCATACTAGTTTTCAAATTCCTTTCTATTTCTTTCGTATCTTTTTTTTTACTTTTGCTTCCTCATAGAGGAAGCTTTATTCCGTGGAAAAAGAACAAAAATTCAAGATTTTAATGTCAACGTGTTCAAAATGTTCCAAAACATCAAAAAATCACGTTCATAAAAAATGTCCGGATCTATGTCTGCGTGTGTGTATCGGACGCGAAAAATTCAAACCGTTATAATGACCGTTGTAATGATCACCCGATGATCCTTCATAAATTTGGGGTGAATCGATTGAACCGTTTGCATTTTATGTCATTTTTCAATTTTTTGAATATCATGAAAAATGTCTACTTTCTTTTACACGGAATTTTCCATATTAATTATTCATCAATCAGTAAAATACGTGGTAGATTCGTAATCACCGTGGAAAATACATTAAATATAGTTCCTGAGGCTAACGGAAAAAGTTTATCGGCAGTTCTTATACCTAAAATTGCAAAAATTAGTGATTTTGAGTATTTTTAAACAGCGATCGCTTTGCTTCCCGATGGCATCACGGAAATATCCAGGTGCCTATCATGTTCTACGGCAAAAAATGTACAAGATGGTAGATATGACGGGGTTGAAAAAGCTATATAAGAAAAAAGAAGAGGTATCATTTGGATTTCTTGAGTAAAAATCGAAAGAACCAAAAAATCCAGGAGCGCATAACTCCATGTATTTTTTTCGAGCCGATCGCATATCCGACAAAGTGAAGCGTGACGTTGGTGTATTTTTACGCGCTGAATCTGAAGCGGCTGGCCGTTTTGCATAAAAGTTTAACACAACGTTGACGGTGAAAAAAGTTGAAAATTTGATAGCACTTCCTCATAAAAATTGAAAATTGAAATTTTCATATCGCTTTCGCATAACGTTCCTTTATTCGTGGAGCTCCCTCTATGAGGAGCCCAAACATACAGAGAATGCTTTCTCATAGAAGAAGTTTGACGAATAAAGGAACATTATGAGAAAGCGATATGAAAATTTCAATTTTCAACTTTTTTGTAATAATTATTCACTTTCGTTTGTTGTGAGTTTTTGAATTTCGTGTTCGCAACATGTCTTCACAACTAGCAAAATATAATCAAGATTTGTCAATGTTAAAAATGGACATTCGGGAGGCGCACGGTTAAGCCAGTCGCAGGATAATCCGATTTCGGTTAATCAGGATTCGACTGTACATTTGACAAATATTTCTCGTCCGAAAAATCGCTCACGATTTTTCATTCGTGTTAAATTCCAATCATTCAACTAAAAATACTGTGCATTGACGGAAAAAAGTTGTTGATATATCAAGAAAATTAATTGAGGATCTTCGAGGATGAGAATGTTTATTAACAATTATAAACGTTTTTACTCCGGACTGCCCGCCAGGGCAGAAGACGGAAGTAAAATGTCCTAATGTTGTGTTTCTCTGATAAGAATTTGTATGTGTTGTTTCGCCGCAGTACAACTTTCTAAATGTTGTATCTCGCGATTGTAGCCAAGATCATGAATGAATTGATATGATTACGATTAATTAATTATGTTATTATTCTTTATTGACAATATAAATTATTGTCACATGCATGAATTATTTCATCCTTTTTGAAGTTACTTTTTTATTAACCATTTTTTTATCGTTAATGAAAATCTTCTATCATTTTGGAATGGTAGTATTTTCATTTCATCTTCAGTCCTCTTAGAGTTTCGCAATTCACAGAAAATAATAACAGTACGGCCGGACTTAAGATACATTTTTTTTTCAATTTGATTGCATTTTATTTAATTTTATTCTTTAATTTTATTTTTAATTAAAAAATTGTAGTCATAAACATTTTTTTTTAATTTTTATGTTCATAATCTTTATGGTCAATGTAGGAAGTAGATGTTACCAGGTCTAATTTAAAAACTGAATGTACTTGGCAATACATATGAGAAGCGGTTTAAATATTTGTCAGCTTTTTGCAAAATCCGAATAATTTGTGTAAATCAGGTTAAAGGTTAGATCAGGTACGGTTTTTTGCACTCGCGTCAAGCGTTACATCGTGATTGTCACAAGTTTTTTTTACACCAGTTTATGGTGTTTTTCGGGGGTTATTATTTCTTGGATGGGATACCGACAGCGGCGGATGCGCGGTCGGTGCGCGGCTTCGGCGTTCACACAAGTTAAACAATACCGCTCGGGGTCAGTACTTCGATGGGTGACCGCTTATCCGCGCATCGGCTGGCGCATTAACCATTGATCGAGAGGCTCATTCTACTGAGGCTATGGTATCTGCACTTGCGTTACTTAAGGTAGTGCTAGCTGACAGCCTGAGCCCACGTGAGTTCATCGAGAATTGAGAGAGAATTGCGAACACTTCGCAATTCGACGGGATACAAATCTTTAAAAGATCAAGCATATGGAAGGTACTGAAAAGATTGATTATGCATAATAATAATTCCAAAATGTTATTAACAAATGAAAGAAAAAAAAAATTGTTCAACAAATCCCCCGGCAACTTAACTTTTTATTCATATAAAAACAACTTGTTAATCTTTTTGAACACATATGAATTTTTTCAGAATTTTGTTTAATTTTTAAAAATGCCGTTGTTTTATTACCTAAAAACGTGATTTCCAAAAATTACACGAAATATTGAAAAAATTCATACGTATTCAGAAAAATTTACAAATCGTTTTCATAAAAAAAAGTTAGGTTGCCGGGTGATTTGTTGAGAATTTTTTTTTCATTACTTTGTTAATAATATTTTTAAATTATTGTTAAGCGAAATTAATCTTTTCAGTACCTTCCATATGATTGATTTTTTTCAGATTTTTATCTCATCCAGAAGTGTCCGCAATTCCTCTCTTAATTCTCTCTGAACTCACGTGGGCTCAGGCTGTCCGTTAGTACTACGTTAAGTGCAAGTTCCAGAAAAATCAGTATCCTTGGAAAAATCCTTGGTTTGGTTAAACGGTTTTCAGCCGATTTCATGTAATTGTCCACTATTAGAATTCTGTACCTCTCACTAGTGCGCTCTAAGCTCACGTACGGTTCAGTTATCTGGTCCCCTTACTACGCGGTCCATTCAAAAAGAGTGGAGACTGTACAACATAAGTTTCTTAGATATATGGCATATAGATTTGGGAACCCGGTGGCCGTCGATGACCACAATTACGAACAATCAGCTACATTAGTTAATCTTCCGTCCCTGTCTTCGGTAAGAACGTTATACGATCTCTGTTTTCTCTTTAAAATTCTGAATGGTTTAATCAGCTCAGCACCTTTATTAGCTCTTTTCGACCTACATGTTCCAAACCGAGTGCTGCGCACCGCGCAGAGTACGTTATTCTACGAGGAATTCCACGCAACAAACAGTGGATCGAACGCCACTATAGCGCGCTTACTCAGTACGGGGAACAGATATTCCGCCCTCGGCCTCACGGGGCAGTCATACAACGCCTTTGTAACGTTGGCCATGAGTGAAATACTAAAGTACGAGTAATCAGTTGATGGAAGGTGCTACTACTTTAAAATTATTATATTTGTCGTCACCAACGTAATGTTACTTATTGTTATGAATTTAAAGTTAATTTTATATAAGTTCTGAAGTCAGAAGAGGATGCGCGCGACTGTACGCTAACCAGTAAAATAATTAAAATGTACTATTTTATTTCGAGCTGTAAAAAGGAGCAATCCGTTAATAAAAATTCAATATCAATATCAATATCGCCAGCTGTACTGACATGGGGTTTCCGCAGATTCCCTGTGTCCTCGGCGAATGCGGTACATTTAGGGGGAAGTAAGTCGGCTGCATTTGCACGGAATTAGAGTAGGTTAGCCAAGTGCGGGTAGGAAAGTGTTAAAATAGGTACACTGTTGGGCTGGAGGGGAGCTAAGGTAAAAACCCCCAAGGGGCCCAGTAAACACAGTAATGTAGCAGCAATGTAACTGAAAGTAACAGGTAATATTACCAGAATGTTGCATGTAAATTACATGCAAGTTGCCATTTTCGACTCAGCAATATAACACTTTTATATTACAGTGTTATATCGTTGTTTTATAACAATGTAACATGAAATTTTTTATTTAAAAAACAAATAATCGATAATTCCATCCTTGGATAAATCTCTTCATTAATGACAAACGAAATGACTCGATAGGAACAAATGCATCTCAGAAAAACGTTACTCATTTGTGTACGATCAGCGGGATACAAATCTAGGACCCTCGGACTTGTAGACAGTGACCATAACTATTCGGCTATGTTGAACTTCAGAAAATAATTTTGTAATATTGTATATACGGTTCTGACGGATTACCTACGAATCACGACTGATGTAAACTTTAATTTTTGGCATTAAATATTGGTCGGTAAGCCCTTTAATGGTAATAAGGAAGCTAGTAATTGTTTGTTTGTTGTAACTTCGTATAAGCATGTCATGTACCTGTTACGAAGCCTGGTTTTCTAGCCGTAACGCTAGCACAGTTTGTAACATTAACATGGCCTGTAGATTAGTAATGGTCATAAACATTGTTATAAACATGTTATATAAATGTTACGGAGTCCAGTTACCTTATTGCAATGTAATTATGTTGTACATCATTAAAATTACCCGATTATCACAAAAGTTACACTAACATTGTCACAAGTATGTCATGTAACAGTTACACAATTTTTATACATAACTATAACGTTACACCGATATAACAGTTACATTAATTGCATATAGCAATTGAAACATTACATATTACTTCCATGTTATATACCCTCTATATATCACAAGAATAAGATTGTTCCATTACTTGCAACTTCCATGTTATATTGCCGTAAACGTGTTCACTGGGGGTATACCTGGACGGAACATTAACAAAAAATATATATATTTCTTGGACGGTGCACCTCAGCTATTTAAAAATTATAAAAATCTTCTGAATCTGCATTATCACAAAAAAGATTTCGAGATCGAAGCTGAGTGGCATTTTTCCGTGACTGCACATGAAAAAGGACCGTGTGATGGTGTAGGTGGCACTGTCAAAAGAATGACTACTAGAGCCAGTCATCAATTACCTCCGGACCGTCAAATAAACCACAAAAGAATTGTATGCATGGGCTACAAATTAAAAAAAAAACTTACCCAATATTATCATCAAATTTTCACCGCAAGAATATTATGAAACGATGAAAACTACTTTAGAAAATCGTTTCACAAAGACAAAACGTATTCCCACGACTCAAAAAATGTATAGCATCATTCTTCAAGAAAACGGTACTTTGTACGTAGACCAATACTCGAATTCAGAGAATTTTGAAACACATGAGATTGTAAAAAAATAAAAATAAATTTGCAAATTTATTCATTATTTTAACATTTCGAGATATTTTAAACAATAAGAGCTCGAATTTTCAATAATATGAAAATTTATTTACCTACCACCGCTGATATTAAAGAATTCGCTTTTTGCGTGCAAAACTTTTGTTAGCCATTTAACTCGACTTCATTAATCATCAGAAATTAGCTTTTTAGTAAGTTAATTAAGGAAATATAGAATGTACATAACATTTTTTTTTGTGGGAGTCAGAATTTTTTGATTGTTTAATAAAGAATAATATCGACCAGGTCCCAACTTCCGGAACGAATTGGCTATAGCCGAAATTTAAATCCGCGCCTGTCACTGCATTTTTTCGAACTTCGATGCAACAACCATGATGTCGGATAAAAAAGGTCGTGTTTATTTTTTGTATGATGTATTAACGAGTATAAAAAAAATTAAAATGACCTTTTTTTATCCGACATCATGGTCGTTGCATCGAAGTTCGAAAAAAATGCAATGTCTAGGGCGGATTTAAATTTCAGCCTTAGCGAGTGCATTCCGGAAGTTGGGACCTGGTCGATATTGTTCTTCGATGTATTAACAAGTGTAAAAAAAATTAAATCGACATTTCTTTGCCCGACATCACGGTTGTTGCATCGAAATTCCAAAAATTGCCGCGTCTCAAAAATTGCAGCTCTGACTCAAGTTTCGAGTACAAGGGGCATGTCCTGAATCTTGGATTGTCTTAATTTTTTTTCTTCACAGTATGATGTGCTCTTTCCTTCGAAAAATAGTTTTTCAGAAACCGCAACAGACCTATACAACGCATAAGAATGCCGGACACTGTTCCGTGATCCCATAACCTCTTTTTATTCGCCATATGACACATGAGCCTAGAGCTAGCGCTGGGAGAACCGTTGCAACTTTGCAGCGTTTCAAACTTCACCGCGATCCAAACCACAGGAACGACACCACGACAGGACATATCGAACATGATCATCCCGGAGCACCAAGAGCCGATTTAACCATGGAAACACAGAATCCACCAACACCACCGGCCGACACCGGAGCAATCGAAACAGATGAGCAAAACGAACTTGAGAGCTTCTTATCCGAGGACGTTTTGAAAGCTATGGGTAAACGTATCACACCTGACAGAGTCCTAGGACCGGCAATCCCAAAACCTATTGCTGTGCGTTGAGAGGAAATTCTGAAACACGGACTCCCTAAGAAAGGAAACTCGGATATTATGAAGAAATATCCTACTCCGAGCAATTGCCTCTTCATTGATCCGCCAAAAGTGAATCTCGAGTTAAAGGCAGTAGCAACGAACGCTGTTCTGAAACGAGATTTTAAAATAATCTCGAAACAGGAAAACATTGCTGCATGTCTTAGAGCACAAGGGAAAGCGCTGTTAATGATTTTCAAAGGAAACGGCGGTGCCGAAAATATCGCGGTGATCGAATATCTCAACGACACGGCGAGACTTTTGGCAGACTTACATGGTGAAGAGAGTGCTGTAAGAAAAAGCTTTATATTGGCTCCAGTGAATGTCTCGGTGAAAGACACATTACAGTCATCGGCGGTTGACGAATTTCTCTTCGGAAAAGACCTCAAAGAGCGTCTAAAATTGGTCAAAACCTTGGAACGTTTGCTTAACGACTTAAAACCTGCACCAAAAACGACAAACCAACACCGCGATACCATCAGCTCAGGTCTCAAACAGCGGCAGCCGGACGACAGAAATTTCCTCACGGGGTGCAAAAGAGTCAGTCTACCAAACAACAACCGTCATCGCAGCGACCGCCTGCGAATGACCACTACCAGAAACCAGACCAGCGACGAGTTAAACCGTTTTTTGTACGACTAATAGTTTTTAAGATACAGGGATTTAAAAAAAAAGTTTAAATTTTCGATATCTCAGAAAAGTAAGATTTAAAAAAACTGAAAAAAATTACTAAAACACCTTGTAATCATGAATCGTTTGTGAAATTACAATGTTTTTGGAGAAGTTCGAGTTTTAGACCATTCGAAACCGAATGGAATAAATATACATATATATAAATGTTACATACATTTATAACGTATATATGTATATAAATGTTACATACATTTATAACGTATATATGTATATAAATGTTACATACATTTATAACGTACATATGTATATAAATGTTACATACATTTGGAACATATACAGGGTGATTCAGGAAGTTTTTCACATACTTTGCTGGCAGGTAGTTGGTCGTCATGTGAGCAAAGTTACAACCCGTTTTTGAAAATTCGCAATAGTTAATTAGTTATAAGGATCATAAATTTGCATGAACGGACCAATCAGAACGAAGTATTGCCGCATCGGGGCGCTCGTAATGTCCTTGCGAAGATCTGGCAATATCGGTCAAGACACACCTACTCTCGTCTGACCTGCATTCTGCTGTCAGACTATCTGCAGTTTTCGCTGATGTCTTCGGCGCTGTCTTCGTCACTGTCTTCCTCACTGTCTTCCCCGCTGTCTTCCCCGCTGTCTTCCCCGCTGTCTTCCCCGCTGTCTTCCCCACTGTCTTCCGTACTGTCTTCCATACTGTCTTCCCCGCTGTCTTTCTCACTGTCTTCCTTACTGTCTTCCCCGCTGTCTTCCCCGCTGTCTTCCCCACTGTGTTCCTCGCTATATTTCCTACTGTTTCTCCCGGTGTCTTGTCTAGTGTCGCAGAACCTGTCACATGACACGAGGTGCGTCACGTCCGATGTTGCCAGACTTCTGCCCGGACATTTCATGCACTCCAGCACGGCAAAATACTTCGTTCTGATTGGTCCGTTCATTCAAATTTGTAATGCTTATAACTAATTAATTATTGCGAATTTTCAAAAACGGCTTTGTAACTTTGCTCACATCACGACCAGCTACCTGCCAGCAAAGTATGTGAAAAACTTCCTGAATCACCCTGTATATGAACATTTTATGAGTAGCTCGGTTGTTGTATATACGCCGTACGTTATTTCGGTGAAACACGTCATTAATATTGATGTAGTGTTCGGTAACTATGCTATTTACATTAAAGAACTAGCTCAGCTCTCGGTTATGCTTCAGTAGCCGATTAAATATGTAACCTGATTTCGTTGGAAAGATAGAACCAAAATAAGACATAACGACGTATAATCTCTTCATACATAGAACCGGGTATTTCGCATGTTACACCCGTACAGATCGCGCTTACTCTTGAACAGGGATTTCAGGGTTTGGAACATTTATAAATTATCGTAAAGTCCCGTATCTGAAATATTCTATGCATGGTCTTCAATTTTACTTGTTAAGCAATTAAAAAACATTTTTTTAAAATAATTTCTTTATTTAGAATATCCGGAGTTCGATAAGAACATCTCCGGTGTTCGGTTCAGAATATCTGTGTAAGAAGGACATACAGATGCAGGAACAGACATACAAGTAAAATCAAAGACTTTCATTTATATATAAAGAGACATATGAACGGGAAAAGTCTCGAGTGCAGTCTTAAAGGTCTTGAGGCTGTTATTCTTAAGATAGGTCAAGGTAGATCAGAGAGTGCAAAAGAAACCTCCGACACTCGCTGTGCAATCGGTAGCGAATGGCCTGGTTGGATTTTTCTTCCTTCATGCGACAAAACTACGAGCACTTGGCTACACACACACACTCTCTCGAGAAGCTTTTCTTCACATCGGCTTGTCACATCTTTTTCAAACATCAGATTATATCTGAGCACACTTCTTTCCATCCTCGATTTATCTTGAACAATGTGGACCTCATGTGGCCCCATTGGACTTTTATTTTTCCATCGTTTTACCATTTCTACTGAGTTATAAGTTATAAAATGCAATGACCTCTTTATTTTTCAATTCTGATTGTATCTGATTGTTTGACCTTTGACCGTTTAGATAAATTAAGGCAGCCTGCTAGTCCAGACGAGGTTTTTCAGTTTCTTTTTTAAATTCCTTTAAAAAGTGCTATTAAATATATCAATATCGATTTTTCCCCCTTCTTAATTAAATTTAAGACTGCAACGAGGTGTTAATCCGTTTTCCGGAAAAAATAAGTTTTGCGCCGGTGAACGTAATTCCAGACGTTTTGCATATCTGAAACAAAGGAGATAAAAATATTACTAATTAATACAAGTATGACAATTGGATAAATCTCCAAAAATCTGAAAAAATAAATTCACAAAATGGCGGCCCTCTAACAACCATAAAAAAAATGTCCGAATTATTTTTTAATAGAAATTGTACGGTCGCTCAATAGGGGCACATTAACTGAAGGACCACATTTGAGGTCAACCGAACGATTGGCTTTTCACATATCATGGTCGCTAGTTAAAGAAACGTCGATTAGAAAAAAACTACTTTTAAAGTTTTTCATACGGATTCCTCTCACGCTTAAAATTGCGACTGGGTCGCAATTTGAACCGTGCGTTTTCCACAATGGATGTGCTTTGAAGCAAAGGTCCAAATTAATTAATTCAAAGATTCATTATTATTTTGGGTGTTTGCTCCTAAGCATCTCTGCATTGAAACGTGCTACGGGCAACTAAACCGGATTAGACGGGCATGCGTCCCCCAGAATAATAGCGCGTAGCAGCCTCACTGTATCCTTAACTGGGCTACACAGGTATAAATGTCGCTAATTATCTAAATTTCACTACAATTTTTTACACGAATATTCTTTACATCTTACACTGTAACAATATGAATAAACACAAAAATGTGCAAAGTAAATAGTACATGGCTTCCCCATTTTGTAACGTTTTCCGCATAGCTCTCTTTATGAAAAAGTTCGTTGTCCGATTTTCTCTTCCCAGAAAGGAGGCTATGCTTATAATATAACATTTAAATCGTCGAAATTTATTGAAAAGTGTATTGAAAAAAATCATTAAGAAAATCTTCCCTAACTCGTCTTTTCGAAGACATTTTTACTGAATTTTTCCCCACTGACTATAAACCTGCAATTAATTGTATCCTTAGCGCGATATTTGATGCAGAATCTCGAGTCGGACGTAAAACACACATTTTTCAAAAATTAAAAAAATTCCAGATCTTGTAAAATTTAAAAAGACTAAATCCATTTGTGTTAAATGTAATATAATGCAGTGTTTGTAATGTTTGCATGGTTATAATTTATTCACAAATTCAGCTCCGAACCTTCATGTTTACTCGAATTAGAGCATTTTTCGTAACTTTTCAAAAAATTGAAAATTTCGTAAGTCCAACTGCTTGGATACATTTCCACCACATTCAATATCAAAGATCCTTGATCGATGTATTTGTGCCCTCTTTTAAGATCATAGCACCAATTTTACAAAAGTTAGAGATCTGACGCAATTTTTTTGAAGAATTAAGAATCTCAAATTGCGCATCAATTTTCACGAAAATTGCACGGAACAAATTTCAACTAGGTCAATCACACAGAACACACTCACATACATCCGCGTACGCCAGACGAAAATCACATTTCTTGATGTTTTAGACTATCTTTAAGTACGCTAACATCGCGAATTTTTTTAACGAAAAAAGCTTCCTCCTTAGGAAAGAAATTTTCGATTTTCTTTTTAGATTCCGTACTAGAAGACTTAAGCCACTTCAAAGAAGTACGAAAAAATTATGAAAATACGAAAATTAATTATTTGTCTCCCTGGCCACTACTTTATTCACCAATAAATCGATGATGAAATATAATGTGCGAGGTTATGCGGTGAAAATCTGTGACGAAGCAAGGTGAACGATATTCGTATTAATTTAACGAAGCTTTGGCTTATATTATCCCACGCGGATATTGGACGAAATCGGCCAATAGAACGGTATCGCCCATGCGTGTGTGTGTCTGTGGGTAAAAGGGGAGTAACGCGGAAATGTGTATACGACGCGTTCGATTAAACGCTCGAATAGATGCCGTCATCAGGCCAGCGTATGCTATATATTGAACTGATGCTGCACTTGGACAGATAACAACGCTGAACGCTAATACATGAGAGTCTCTCGCCCACTCGACCTATCTCACTCTCACTCCCTGACTCTCACCCACTCTCCGTCACACACTCGTGTATAAACGTTCATCCACTCTATCTACTCTGCGGGACACGAGCGTTGCATTGAATCCTGTTAATTGTTCATTAATATCGCGTAAGCCCGTTGTGTGTGGACGTGAGTTCCCGTCATCCACGTATACAAACCTCTTTGAATATAGATTAATGAATAGTCCCACCTGTTCTCAATCGGCATAAACTCGAACGTCCGCGACGACAATAGGTCCTATCCACCGACGCTATAATTATTTGTACCGTAAATGGGAGAAAAAAATGTAGGCATCATTTTTAATTAAATTTTTATTTTTTTAGTTTGAGCTTAAGTACGAACTCGAGTCTTTGACGCTCTTCGGTTCAATAAGTAACCTATCATGATGTGGGCGAAACAACAGCAATGTCCATCCGTCGCTACCGAAATGTGGGGATACATCCGGTATGGTGAAAATCTCAAGTCACTGATCCATCAAATTGTTATTAATCGAATAATTCATTGATGGAAAAAATAGATTCAGAAGAGAGCATAAAAAACCCATCAAAAGTCTTCGAATAGCTAATTTTTTTTCTTTTTCTAGTGCGAATAAATGGACGACAATGGTCGGAGTCGGCGTCCATAGAAATATTTGTCCCCTATATCGAGACGGAATGAAACTGACGCGTGTTACAAATCGAGAGGCAATTCCGTGCTTCAAATCGACGTAGAAGCCGGAGAATGCGGGGCGCTCCCGTAGTCGTCGTAATCCTCATGCTGTTCAGGGGAGCGAACACAGGTGGAAAAGAAAGGTGTATATATATGTGGGAATCAAAAAGAGAGAGAGAGAGAGAGAGAGAGAGAAGAGTGCGAGCGAATCCACGTGAATTTCAATTTATTTGCCCGTCAAATATCGCTCGGTGTGCGCTCAATCCGAGAGAGTGGTAGTTGAGGGGCGAAAGAGCGCGCGCGTAACCAAGGAAGGGTCGTGGAGGTACAGAAAAGGGGAAAAGTTTGATTTCGGTGTGTATTAAGGTAAAACTTCGATCTCGAATGCTACGTAAAATTTACTACATACATATGTATATATATACTACATGCACGTATATACACATATGTATATATACACGGTGTCGATCTGGCCAATGCGCAGGTATTGTACACACATTCCTATTCCGCTTCAGGCATTCGACACACAGAAACTACGAGGATAGAAACTGAAGCCTCCCGATACGTGAAATCAGTGGAAAAACGAAAATATCGATTTGATCGAGCGTTTCCACTATTCGCTGCGCATCTATCTCGCCGCTCAATCATTTATCTCCGAACAGATATACGGGCTTCTATACTGTTGAATCTATACTGATTCCCAATTTCGCTATGAGAACCGAGCGTCCGCCTCGCCTCATTGATTTCCGGCGTATGTGCCTACACACACAGTCCGAATCGAGCGACTGCGAACTCCAAGGCGATCCAGGGATTTATTGCCCAAATTGTGACGTTCCGCGCTGTTGCTGAATCCATCACGAATTCTCCATTTCTCCGTTCAGATCGTTCGGCATTTCGAGTAAACTTATTCCAATCCTGATAACTCGAAGCCCCAAAACTGTACGTGGGGATGATTTCGGATGACATCGCCACTTTTGTTTAAGAGCAGAAAACATGACATGGACTTAAAAAATGAATCGAAAATTGCTAGTAATAAACATTGATCTTGAGTGTTTCGCACGGAGAATTCGTCAAATTCGATTCCCGAATTATGATTGTGCCAGGATTTTTTTTTTATATTTGTTGTTCCAGTTCCACCGTATACCCTGTCGGGTTTTTACGGAACCCCATCCCGATTCCCCCCTAACACTCCCTACCCGCACTCAGCTAAGCTACCTAACTTCCAGTGCGTCCGTAGCCGACTTAGCTACACTGTACCGCATTTGCCGGGGACACGGGGAAACTACGGAAAACCCGTGCCGGTACAGACGGCCATATTCTACTGATCCACTGGTATTTTTGCACTTGAGTAAAGTGCAGAAACACCAAAGTCTCAGAAGAAAGCGCCTCCCGCTCAACGGTCGATGCGCCAGCTAGCGCACGGCTGAGCGGTCACCCATCCAAGTACTGACCGCGAACGAATCAGCTTGACTTGGGGGACCACCAGAGCCGTGCGCCAACCGCGCATCCACCGCTGTCGGTGATCGTGCCAGTATTATTCACGTATTAATTAACCATATCATCCACGGTGGGAAATGAAGCACCATTATCATAGTGAATTCATCCATCGACGCCTCAGTCCCATCACCTGGATATTCCCATCAATGGGATATGGTACCAGTTCGGGACAAAATGCTGCGTTCTGCATGGAAATCCTGTCTGTCCGGTTAGACTATCTCTGTTGGTTGGTAAACTTCCCCTTGAAAACTGCTGCGGACCGTTAGCTCGTCAGGGAAGGTAACGGTTCCTTCTTCGAATATAAGGACTTGTTGATAAACATTGTTCGAACATCGTGTATTTGGTCTGTCTTGTTATTATCATACACAGTATCAAAATGATTCGATATTTTTACAATTAATCGATGCGTTTTGGGAACTCGTAGCTGTGAGCTTGAAAAAAAAACTATCTCTACCGACTAACAACTGCTTGAATCTGGGTAGGCTCATAACCGTCCAAGCATCGGTACCTTTACCTTAAGGTAGTAGAGAAAATTCCGAGAAAATTTCGAACACTTCCCGATGGGATGAAAATCTGAAAACAAAAATCAAGTATATGGGAGGTGCTGCAAAGATTGTTTTTGTGAAATGATAATTCCAATTTTTCATTAACAAATTGAGGAATAAAATTATTATTCAACAAATTACCCGTCAACGTAACTATTTTCCTTCGTAAAGATAATTCGTTTATTTTTCTGAATACAGTAGAACCGCGCTTATCCGACCCTCGATTATCCGAGCCTCCACGTTATGCGAAGCACCCAAACTCATCCGAGCCCTCCGCGTTAACCGAGGTGCAGGCTCGGATAATACGGAAAACTCGGATAAAACGGATATAGCAGCTTGTCCGCGCGTGGAATAGTCTGTAACTGCTACATTGTTGCATACGCGGTTAAACTTGTACAAGTTTGCTGCGTCTCTATATTGCGAGCTGTAAATACATCGGTTCCGATTCTAGAGTCAATGGTAGAACATCATGATGTCTCAAAAAAGGAAACAAGTCGTAAATTAACTAATAAAGTTAATGTTTATATGAATTGTGCTATTTTTTAAATATATAATAGTAGTAAAAGTTTGAATTGAGTATGTTATCCGAGTTTTCGCTTATCCGACGTACGCTCTCCCCACATTACCTCGGATAAACGGGGTTCTACTGTACGTATGAATTTTTTCACAATTTTTTGTAATCCTTGAAAATTGCGTTTTTTACGGCGTGAACATAGAAAGAACGCGATTTTTAAAGATTACAAAAAATCTTACACCGGCGATATCAGGGTGTGAAGTGAACATTTAACAAATTGGAGCGAACGCACTCCTATTCGTTAAATCTCGGAAGAATTCGGATCTTCATTCTTTACTTCAAATCGATCAGTACGCAGCATCGTACTAAATCGTGAAATAATATTAACAATAATATCAACAATAATATCAAAAATAATATTAACAATAATATTAACAATAATATCAACAATAATATCAACAATAATATCAACAATAATATTAACAATAATATTAACCATAACGAATATGCGAACTGTACGACTGGCTGGTGGTTGCTCGAGAGTGAGAAGTCCTTCGCGATTCAATTTTCACTAACTGGAGCGTGGACTAATTAACCCGAGGAGGATGCAGGTGGGTCGTTTATACAGAGAGGGGAGGGGGAGGGGTCGTTGAATAGCCGCTCGACGTGAACAATGCACGAGGGAAGCGAGAGAACGAGAGAGGAGGAGAGGCTTCGCTCACGATGAAGAGGGCGGGGGTTTTATGTTCCCCGAACGGTGCAGAGCGAGAGGAAAGGGTGCATTTCTGTCGAGGTCGCGGACTTGATGGAGCCGCGAGAGCGTGAGGTACCATCAGCCACTAAACCTGTATCAGGAGGCTGGCAGGTCTCGCGAAGAGAAGAGTCGATGATACTACGCTGCTTCTAGGCATCGTGTGCTAATAAAACTCCAATATAGGGGTGGAAAAAAATAATAGATCGAAGTGCGCTGTTGCTGCTCGACACGATTCCTCGGGGAGTTATTTTTTATTCTTGCGTAGGCGACGTCGATGCACCCTTAGCTTTCTTTTCCTCTCGGTCTATATTTGCCAGTTTTTTTTTTTTTTTTCATCACCCCTTACCTCTCCTCACCTCGGCCTTTTTTTGCTAACAGCGAGGCTCTGGTGACGAAACCGACGGAAAGGTATTGAATAATGAACATAAAACGGAAGAACGGAGAGTCGCAACGGAAGAGTGGAAAGGAAACACAAACTCCGGCCTGGAGGCTCGATGTGGAAAGTTGTCCGAGAGCTTTTCTTCTTGCGAAGCTTTGGAGAACAAAAATACAAGGCGAAGTGTGCGCGGGTATGTGTGTGTACGCGCTTGACCTGTGTAGAGTGCAACTGCTACTGTTCGCGATGCATGTGCACCGCGGTTCACGCGTGGCGTGAAAGCCGTCGGTCAGGTCAGGTCACCGGCTCTCGTTCGTGTGTAGCGCCGCACTACACTGTTCAAAAAATAAGTTGCAAATTGAGATTTTCATGTTGCTTTCTCATAAAAGCTGCAAATTGAAATTTTCATATGGCCTTCTCATAATGTTCCTTTATTTGCGAAGCTTCTTCTATGAGGACGCATTTTCTGTATTGTTGGCTTCCTCATGGAGGTACCTTCGCAAATAAAGGAACATTATGAGAAGGCCATATGAAAATTTCAATTTGCAGCTTTTATGAGAAAGCCACATGAAAATTTCAATTTGCAACTTATATGAGGAAGCCATATGAAAATTTCAATTTTCAACTTTTATGAGGAAGCCATATGAAAATTTCAATTTTCAACTTTTATGAGGAAGCGATATGAAAAATTTAATTTTCAACTTGTTTTAACGTCAACGTCGTGTTTGCCTTTTATGCAAAACGACTGGCCGATTCAGGTTCAGCGCGAAAAAATACACCGATGTCTTTGCTTTGTTAGGTACATACACCTACTTCAATTAACGAAAATATAGGGTTTTGGAAAAAGGTTTTTTTTTCAAATTATTAAGTCACTTATCCAATATTCACCGTTTTGTGGCCACGTCTAATGTATTTTTCCCCCACCGATGACGAGTCTCCGAATTATTTTACTCCTAGGGCGACACTTGATACATAAACTCGTGTCGGACAAAAAATACAACTTTTCAAAAAAATTGAAAAATTTCAAGATCCCATAAAATGATAACGTTTCGATCCATTTTCGCCAAACTTAATACGAAACATTGTACAGTGTTAGTCCATTCCTATGTCAAATTTCCGATCGATACCTCCATATTTACTCGAATTAGACCGTTCTTAGTAACTTTTCAAGAAACTCAAATAAACTCAAAATCCCATAAAATCTTACCCCTTCGATGAATTTTGACCAAATTCAGTACCAAAGGTCTTTGGTCAAAATAG
This sequence comes from Exephanes ischioxanthus, assembly GCA_958510785.1. NCBI lineage: Eukaryota > Metazoa > Arthropoda > Insecta > Hymenoptera > Ichneumonidae > Exephanes > Exephanes ischioxanthus. Next base: position 3,994,966 of record OY294020.1, on the reverse strand, counting down.
GATATTTGTGGGCAGTTTTAGGACGATTGCTCTAATTTTACGCAAGTTAGAGCTACCACGACCTTTTTTCAAACGGACCTCAATCTTCATGAAAATTGCACCGAGAGAAGAGACATGACCACTCTACTAGTGTACCAAATTTCAACTGGCTATCTCGAACCGTTTCCCAGTTATAGTCGTTTTAAACGACGTAAGTCTGTCACACGCACACGCACACGCACACGCACACGCACACGCACACGCACACGCACACGCACACGCACACGCACACGCACACGCACACGCACACGCACACGCACACGCACACGCACACGCACACGCACACGCACACGCACACGCACACGCACACGCACACGCACACGCACACGCACACGCACACGCACACGCACACGCACACGCACACGCACACGCACACGCACACGCACACGCACACGCACACGCACACGCACACGCACACGCACACGCACACGCACACGCACACGCACACGCACACGCACACGCACACGCACACGCACACGCACACGCACACGCACACGCACACGCACACGCACACGCACACGCACACGCACACGCACACGCACACGCACACGCACACGCACACGCACACGCACACGCACACGCACACGCACACGCACACGCACACGCACACGCACACGCACACGCACACGCACACGCACACGCACACGCACACGCACACGCACACGCACACGCACACGCACACGCACACGCACACGCACACGCACACGCACACGCACACGCACACGCACACGCACACGCACACGCACACGCACACGCACACGCACACGCACACGCACACGCACACGCACACGCACACGCACACGCACACGCACACGCACACGCACACGCACACGCACACGCACACGCACACGCACACGCACACGCACACGCACACGCACACGCACACGCACACGCACACGCACACGCACACGCACACGCACACGCACACGCACACGCACACGCACACGCACACGCACACGCACACGCACACGCACACGCACACGCACACGCACACGCACACGCACACGCACACGCACACGCACACGCACACGCACACGCACACGCACACGCACACGCACACGCACACGCACACGCACACGCACACGCACACGCACACGCACACGCACACGCACACGCACACGCACACGCACACGCACACGCACACGCACACGCACACGCACACGCACACGCACACGCACACGCACACGCACACGCACACGCACACGCACACGCACACGCACACGCACACGCACACGCACACGCACACGCACACGCACACGCACACGCACACGCACACGCACACGCACACGCACACGCACACGCACACGCACACGCACACGCACACGCACACGCACACGCACACGCACACGCACACGCACACGCACACGCACACGCACACGCACACGCACACGCACACGCACACGCACACGCACACGCACACGCACACGCACACGCACGAACACACGTCCGGACGCCAGCTAAAAATAATATTTCCCGACGTTTCGGACTATTTTAAGTCCTCTGACACTAAAATCGCGAAAAAAAAAATTTTCATGAAAACAAAGCTCCCTCTATGAGGAAGCAAAATTTATAAATTTAATGTACGGGACTGGAAGTTTTTATGGAAAAACAGGTACATTCAGTTTAATTTACAATTGTGATGAAAAATTAATATAATTTTGCACTGAAATTAAAGTCAATTATCAAAGGTAAAGTATTTCTTAAGTTTTTAATATACTGTTCATTTGTTTACGCCATAGAGCGATGCGGATGATGATGTCCAGCAAAATATCCAGGTAGGATCACGGCGCGCGCGACAATTCGAGTACCTATCACTGTCCGGGTGCGATAGTCAACCGAGGAGACGAATCTCCGTTCAATTTGGTGAATTCGGTTCAACAGCCAGTTCACACGCTCGTGCCCTTGGCTCGCTCTCATTGTTTCCGCGACTATCGTCGATCGCATGTCGTTACGAAACCATAGCATACACCCAGAACAATAATTTATTTGACGGCCACCGTTTATTTGGTTCAAGTAAAATATTTATTTGATTTAAATAAATATTTATTTCATTTAAGTAACTATTTACTTAATTTAAATATATTGTAACGAATATGTAGCTGACTATTCGTTGAGACACACGATATTAGTTAGGATTGACAATAGACGGACGAACGGACGATCGATACAAGATCGATCGTCATGTAAAACAGTCTGGACTGACACGTCTGAACGAACAGACGTGTGACAGCTCGTGCTCGGGATATTTAGAAGCGATTGTACTAATAATATCCGCCCCCAAACTAAATACGCGCGTTATTCATTTGCTCGGTCGTTACAATATATTTATTTATTCTTATACGGCGAACGTTGTTTTTACATTCTATTCAATATAAAAAAGCTTCGATCCTAAAGTAACTTGATTGTAGAAAAAGACATTGAAAAAAGAATAAAAAAAGGTGAACTTTTTTTTCCAATGCTGAAAGCATATAATTTGACTCTAATTAATTTTCCATGGTCTCATCATCTTCGAGATAAAAGATATTCCATACGAGGAAGCTGAATGCAGATGTTCGTCGAACAGCTTATTGCAAATGTACCAAAAGTTTGTCAACTTCATTTGACCGTTTTGTTTTTTTCTTTCTTTCCAATTATTTTTGAAATTGTTAAGACTACACGAGTTTCTCTATTTGATACATTGTCGGCCACGTACCTGCGAGAGTTACACATGAGATTCATCGGTGAGAGAATTTTCAACGAGTCCGAGAAGGTCTGAGAGGGTATTAAAAGTAAGACTCGAGTACCCTGTCCGCTCTCTACGCGAGGTCTATTAAATTCACATAGCGAGCTATGTCGTCCTCACCACCGCCACCTGAAAAGCTTTCGTGCCCCTCAGTTCCGTAACGAACGTTCTTCCTTTCTTCATTTCCCGTTTCTTTTAGTTCAGTCTCTTTCTGTCCTCAACTTCAATTTTTTTTTTCCTCCGCACTGCACATATCAACTCTTCCGTCTCCACTTCCACTTCCTTCTCTGTCCCTCTCTCTCTCTCTCTCTGTATCTGTCGTCATTTCATTTTATTCCATATTTTTATTTTTTATTTTTCGCCGTTCCACTCGTGGAAGAGTATGAGACTGTTCGGTGCTTTTCTTAATTGCCGGATCGGCCAACAGCCGAAACGCGACAAAGCAAAGAAGAAGCAGGACAGGAAAACGACAATGAGCACGTCCTGTTCGGATATACGCTTAATCACTTCTCGCTCGACGCCGCGGATAGACAACCAATCAAACGTTGAGCCTTCACGAAAAAAAATCCACGTTCATCGCTCGTTGGTTTTTCGTTATGAGATAAGATCGTAACCCGGGTCAGCGATGCGGGTTGGTATTTCTGTCGCGTGGCACTCATTGATATCCTCACTTATTAATATCCTTTAAGGTATTATTGCCAATATTATTATCGTCATTATGACTTTTATTTTTATTCCGCAGTTCCTGGAGTCACGGATCTTTGCAGATGAAACGCTTAGTAATATAAAATGTAGTCGAACTAGTATGCCGTTTATTAATAGGAAAATTGAAAAATTTAACATATATTTTAGAAAACAATGCATTTGTTTGTTTGTTTGTTTGTCCCACCCCCATCCCCAGTCAACTTCACGCCCCTATCACCAGCCAACTTCACGCCCCTATCACCAGCCAACTTCACGCCCCATCACCAGTCAACTTCACGCCCCTATCACCAGCCAACTTCACGCCCTATCACCAGTCAACTTCACGCCCCTATCACCAGCCAACTTCACGTCCCTACCATTAGACAACTTCACGTCCTCGTTCCGGAGTGGCTGGGACTTTAGTCTTTGACTAAAGTCGCAGAGTGGCTATAATTTTAGTAGGAACTCACACTTTTTTGTAATTGAATTAATGCTGCGTTATGATTTACCTTAAAAATATTTAGCAACATCATTAACTAACATTATCATCAGTATCATTAATTTGCAAACTGCTGCAATTCTTCAATAAAAAAAAAACTATAAAATACAAAATTTAACGCACTTAAACTGTGAGCGTGCGAAGCGCGCAGCCACAACGACCTGCTAGTAAACAAATAAAATGCACTCGTTGAGGAAATTCGACACCCGAATCGGACGTCAGTCGTGCCGGTCTCTATTTGCCCTTCCTCTACGATGTCATTGAAATCCAATTGCGAGATGGTAGATAGGGGAAATGTGATATTCATATCTGCGCAGATACTGGCGTAAAGAGACAAGAGGAAAGGATTGGAGAGGGGAAGAGATACGAGCTGATATCGGAGATTTCCTATCGCCCGCACATATACATATTCGCGCGGATGTTCAAATACATCGAATGGTTGGTACTAGTTCTGTAAAGCGAAGTGTACGCAGAAACGGTGGAGAGATTGGTCGTGGGGTAATGGCGCATGCGGCAGATCTGACACATATCAATCAGGCGGATGGAATCCCTGTGGGCGTTCCGATGCTTCCTCCTCACTATCGCTATGCGCCTCGTCCTCTTGTCGGTGGTTCCCATGGTGAACTTGTGCAGATGCCCACCGCTCGCTGCGACCGTTTCATGAGCATACATACACTTGGAAAAGCATTCCACCTGCAGTTCACTCCCGTATTCCCAACTCCCCGAAATGCCTCTGTTCTATTCTAATTCTATATAATCCTCCTCACCTCGGTCACTCATTTTCCTCATTTGCATAGTGACATTCGCGTGGACGCCGATTTATTCGATTGATGCGATAATATTACTCGTCTTTCTGGCTCGAAAACTTTCACGGAGGAGATGACAGTTTAATTACGAACCAGAGCGTTGGTCTAATGGTTAGCGTGCTCGTTTCTAAATCAGAGCACCGGCTGGTCGAGGGTGCGAGTCCCGGTCCCGTCGTTTCGTCGAGAATAAAAATGTGGGCGAGACATAGCTCCAGATATTTACGTGATTCACGCGCGTAATTGTATAATCGTAAAAATTTTTAAAAATTGAAATTACGACATTACGAAATTTCCTACGAAATATGCGAGGCAATATTTTATATACAAACTACAATATTGTCGAAGCACGATAATTAATTTCGGACAAAAAAAAAAAAAATTCTTGCAGTAATCAGTTGAATCATTTTTATTTGACGATAAATTAACATTGTTAAGACTTTTTGATCTCGGAATCTTGTAGTCGATAATGCTCTATAGCAATGGCACTTTGAGACGATGTGAAACGTCCTCCCCGAGTCAGCTCAGGCAATAATAAACTGTTTTTTCGTTTTTATTTTCCAAATGTTTTTTTTTTGGCATTGGAAACAAAATGTTTTCTTTTTTACCAAATGAGTCTGTTTTACATCGCCTTAAGGTCTCTCAAAAAGAGATAATTATTTGCTTGTGATCTAATTAACTAGCCTTCATTATCCATTAGCGGCGACAGGGCTTTCTGTAGCAAGTGTTCACTTCCTCTAAATGCTTCCCCTTTCATCAAATGGATTGTACTTAATGTGGTGTAATAAAATTATCAAATCTCTACAGAAAAATAAAAAAACGAAGTCCAGTTAATATAAAAACCATGTTTCAATATAAATAACCGAAAATTACAATTTAATTCGACAGTTATCCTTTTATTGACCCTTCAAAGCATACTTTTTTTACAAGTATGAAGTTGGTTGTTAATGCAATTTTTCAGAATTCAAACAGGTGTATCACCTGTGATACACCGTGCTCGAAAGGGTTAATCATTCTTAACAAACAGATAGCCAGCACATCGCCATAAAAAAATGATAATGAAACTTTGTTCATTGCAATACCACTATGAAGTAAAAAAAAAGGTGAAGATGAAAATGTTCATATCGCTTTCTCATAAAAGGTGAAAATTCAAATTTTCATATCGCTTTCTCATGCTACATTATTCCCGAAGCTTTTTCTATGAGAAAGCATTTTCAGTATTTTTGGCATTCTCATAGAGGAAGGTTCGTGTTCGAATACAGGAACATTATGACAAAGCAATATGATCATTTCAATTCTAAACTTTTATGAGGAAGCGATATGAAATGTTCAATTTTCAACTTTTTCCAATATCAACATCGTGTTTGGATTTTATGCAAAACAGCTGGGCGATTCAGGATTAGTGTGAAAAAATACACCAACGTCGCGCTTCACCGAGTCGGATCAGTGCTTGGCACGAAAACGAATATGAAATTATGCGCTCCTGGATTTTTTTCCCGCACTTTCGATTTTTATTCACAAAAATCCAAATGATACCTCTTTATCTAGTTTTTTCAATGTCGTCATATCCATCATCCTGTGCATTTCTTGTCGTCGAACATCTTATAAAATTTAGACGTTCAAAATGTACCTGAAAAATCGCTAAGTTTAATTTAAGTTATTCGATGTTTTGAGTCTATGTTTTATGTATTTTTCCCCATTGATGACGAATCTCCACATTATTTTACTCCTATAGCGACATTTGATGCATAAACTCATGTCGGACAAAAAGTACAACTTTTCGGAAAATTCTAAAATTTTAAAATCTCATAAAATTTGAGCAAATAGATCAATTTTCGCCTAATGTAACACCAAACATTGTACAGTGTTAGTCCATTCACGTGTCAAATTTAAGATTGATACCTCCATGCTTAGTCGAATGAGACCGTTTTTAGTAACTTGTCAAAAAAACAAAACAAAAATAAAAAATCCCATAAAATCCGACCACTTCGATAGATTTTTACCAAATTCAATACCAAAGGTCTGTGATAACAATAATATATTTTTGTGCAGTTTGAGGACGATAGCTCAACACTAACGCAAGTTAGAGCTACCACAGAGAATTTTCAAAAATTTAAAAATCGCGTAAAATCTCGAACCTGGCCTCAATTTTCTCGAAAATTGCACTAAACGAAGCGACGCGACCGCTCTACTAGGGTACCAAATTTTAACTCGCTGTCTCAACCCGTTTCCGAGTTATCACCGTTTTAAACCATGCAAATCTGTCACGCACACACGCACATGCACATCCGGACGCCAGCTAAAAATCACATTTTTCAACGTTTTAGACTATAAAATCGTTTTCGTCTGCGATTAAAATTTCAATTTTTTTTAACGAAATCATAGCTTCTCCTCTATGAGGAAACAAAATTTGACTATTTGTTTTAGCACAGGAGGACTTTAACCGAATCTTTCATAAATGAATGCTATTTTACAATGTATATTGTAAACGAGTTCCGAAAGCACCACTATTACGAGACTCAGCGCTCGCGATTTATCGCGGAAAAGCGTAACGGAGGTTTTCTTGCGGTTTACTTAAATCTCGTGAGGATAAGAGTACGCAAGAATGATACATATAGACAAGCGTTTTCAAGCGAATGTTTCTCGAAACTCTGCGCAAGAGGAAAGAGGGTGATTCAGGAGTTTTTGCGATTCGGGTAAAGCACTCTAATGGCGAAGAAGCCTCCCCCTTATCGTGCTTGTTGGGCGTGAGCGTTCAGTGTGAAGGAAGGTTAAATGAAAGTACATCTTCTTCCAACAAGTGAGAAACGAGTACGAAGTAGTGTGAGGATTTTACGAAAAAGCTCGGCAATGTGGGGAAAGAGAGAGGCTGTACTCCCACTATTTACAGAGCGTAAGTATTTGCCCGCTAAACGAAACAAGAAAAGTGTACGTGGTGGCTCAACCGAAGCAACTAGGCACCACGAAACGATGGGGATGAAGGTGCGAGTCTACGACTGTTTGGGAAACCCTGCGAGAGCGAGCAGCAAACTCTATCGCTGAATTCGCTCTACTTCATTTCCCCGAAAACACCACCAGAAATGCAGACGCGCCTTAGAACCTCCTCGCTTCCGAGTTTCGTGATTTTGTTTATCTGCCAAATTTGATTCGTTCCAGTTCACCCGCCCTCCTCCCTCCTCCAAACCCCCCCCCCCCCCTGTTCCTTCCTTTTTAAAACCCTGTTTGCTGCAAGAAACCCTCTCTCTTCAGCATTGATAAAGATGGTTGCTTTCACGAAGTCCCGAACGGATGCGTTAATCCTAGGACATCATACCTTTTTTGGTACCCTAGACCGTCATACTCGGTCTGTGACACCGACCAATTTCAATGTATTATATCTTTTGAACAAATCGGTATTGCTTGTTTTATTTGTAATCTGATTAAACGCCAGATCTTCCCCAACAAGAATAAGCTATGAGCTACTACAAAAAAAATGATTCGTTCAAAAGTTATAGTGTTACAAAAAAGGGTGATGGAAAAACACTAAGAATGTAGTGTTCTGCAGAAAAAATGCTCAATTCTTTGATTTTTGAAAAAAATAATACGCCAATTCATGAAGGAAATGCATCCGTCACCGTAGAAATAGAATGCCATAATGATTTTATATTTTATATTTATTTTGTTTCATTTGTTAAACAATTAATTTTTTGTTTAATTTGTTAATAACATTTTTTACTTTTTATTATGCAAAATTAATCTTTTCAGTACCTTTAATGGGCAAGAATTTTTTCAGATTTTTATACCATCGAGAAGTATTTGCAATTTTATCTTATTTTTTTCGAACTTATGCGAAATGAACAGGAAGCGACAGAACTACCTTAAGTGCAATTTTTATGAAGTTTGAGGCCGGACTGCAAATTTTATGCTTTAAAAATTTTTTTTATGTCCGTGGTATTCCCAACTTGCGTAAATTTTGAGCTATCATCCGAAAACTGCATACGCATATATTTTTTATCAAAGACCTTTGGCATTGGATTTGGTCAAAATCAAAGCCGTCAGATTTTATGGGCGTTTTTTTTTTTTTTTTGTAAACATGGACGTATCGAGCTTAGGGTAAAAGTGGTGAATGTGGCCCACCTCGATTAACACGTAAATCAATTATGTATGGACCGGGCCATATTCCCCACTTTTGCCCTAAATGTCATACGGGAATTTACTAACACTGTACAATGTTTGGTATTAAATTTGGCGAAAATTTATCTAACCGTTTCAGGTTTATGGGACTTTTAGCTTTTTTTCATTTTTTTGAAAATTTGTTTCATGTCAATCAAATATCATGCTAAGAATAAAATGAGTATGGTTTTGTGATCAGAGGTGAAGAACAGATGAAAAATTGCCTCAAGACGACGAAACCTGCAAATTTTAGTTTGCGATTTTTTACAGTAAATTTAGCGGTAAATTTTAACGGTCTCAATTTTATGAGATATAGACATTTTTTGTTGCGAAAAAGGTGCAAATTTGTACATGGCTTCCTCATGTATTACAATTTTGAGCTTCATATACTACGATTTTGGCTTCCTCTTCGAGGAAGCCAATATCGATCGACGAACTTTCTCATAGAAAAAGCTGTGCGTAAAATTGTAATAAATGAGCAAGCCATATGCAAATTACTTTGCACCTTATTATATTTAACATTCCAAATTGGAACATTGATCCAAACGTTATTGGGAAGAAAATGGTACAAATACTTTGGTCTTAGCACTTTATAAAGGTACTTAAAGTACCAAAAAGTATTTTGGTACTTTAAGTACCAAATAAGTACTCATGTACTTTAAGTACTGCCCAGCTCTGGTTCATCTTGAATCATGACACAGGTCACAATTGAAAGAACTGCTCGCCAAATCTTGTCAACAGACTTTTGTCGATTCGGAGAACACTGGACACGGAGAAAATACGCAGTCACGTAATCGCCGTGCAACGCATAACTCCCGACTATTGCCCTTTGGTCAGTCGGGAGTTAAAAAATGACTCATGGCAATCGATGAAAATATGTTTCAGGTAGCCAACACAATTTTGGTCTTATGCCAAATAACGTATTTGTACACATCTGCCCTATCCTTGGTTAATCCAATCAATTTTTTCTTCAGTGCTTTTATCAGGCACTTGATTGTGTATTTTCTGTTGTTCTGAATCTTTCTTAACAGAACAGATATTAATGAAGACTATAACCATTTATTAAGAAATTTGTCAAAGTGTATGACGTCCCATTTTCTTGTTTTTTAGTTAATTTATTAACAGTACGCGAAGTACGGTCCGGTTATTTATTGGGTACACGAAGCAGTCACGTTCTTCTCGCCCTTCGTAAGAGTACGGCAGACGCTCGACAAGAGTTTCCTCTTAGCTTGAATCTCTTCTCGTCCTCCCGCATAATTTATCGTCGCCGTCGCAGGTGTCGCGATTCTGTGCATTTAAACACCAATCACCGTCCTGTCGCTCAGCTAGAATTATGTATTTCCTATGATGTATTTTCGATATCAGAAAAATAGAAACGAAAATTCCGCATTCCAAATGCCAGATACAGTACCGGTGTAATAATAATAAATGTTCGATAACCTTCATCAATGTCGACGGTAAATTTAAATCCCCCAACCCTCTGCCGAGTCTATTTTCGACGTTATTCAATTTTCTACCAAAAGTGCCCATAAAGCCACTTTAGAGATGTTCGTATAGAGACCGTCACTGCGTCAACGTTCGAATAACATGCATTTGCACTTCTGCCGTAAACGACATTTCCGGGACCAAAAATACTCCGCAAAGCTTACCTAGTACACCGCACATCCCTCTTATCGCATCGTTCGTATATTTTGCGATTCTCTTATTTCACTCTTACTTTATTCGTGGCAGAGCTTCCTTTTTTTTCAAGCTTTCCTTTCCTTATTTCTCTCTTTCTCTCCGTTGCCTTTCCTAAAGTGGTTTTACTCCTGGGATTACCTGCCCGAAACAAACTCGTTTTATCGTTGGCGTGTTTCCTCTTCAGCCACTTTCATTCTGTAAGAGAGAGAAAGAAAGAGACTCTGCCCGGAAAAAGTGGGCAACGTTGAGATCGAAGGTTTTCGCAGATGTTTCGGTTACTTTCGACTTGGAACAGCTATAAAGTTGTCGATAAGGGAGACCAACAGCCCACTGAATAATTCGGTTTATCACTTTATTCTGGATATTACAAAGCTCACACAATGTTTGGGTCTTTGTATATATATATATACTAGTGGGTTATTGTGGCTCGCGCGCTTCGCGCGCTCGCACCCATTTCTGGACGTAAACCCTTGTTATTCCAAATACTTCAAAAGACGGGTTCAATACTTGGATGGGTGACCGCGTCCAAGTACTATCCCCCCCTCGATTCTTGACACGGCGGCGACAGCGGCGAAATCCTTTTATATTATAGAGAGATACATATATAAAAAAAAAGACTCACGCCCTTATTATTCTAAGTCTTTTACCCCCCTCATTATTCCAATCCCCTTATGCTAAATGGACTTAAGCCCTTATAATTCCAAGTCCCTTTAAGCTAAATGGACGTGGGCCCTTATCATTCCAAGGCCCTTTAAGGATGGACTTAAGCCCTTATAATTCCAAGGCCCTTTAAGGATGGACTTAAGCCCTTATTATTCTCCCACCCCCCTCGATTCTTGACACGGCGGCGACGGCGGCGAAATCTTTTTATATTATAGAGAGATATATACACACAGGGAGGGGTTTTACGTGTGTCCAGGACCAGAAGTACACACGACAAACAGAATTGCAGGCTAGGGAGTTTAATCTTCGAGACTCCTCATGGTGAAATACGAGAGAGTCCGGAAAAATGTGGGCAACGTTGACCCCGAACATTTTTGCAGGTGTTTCACTTACTTTTGACTCATAACGGCTATAAAGTTGTCGATAAGGGAAAGAAAGAGCCCGCGAAACATTCCGGCTCTTCACTTCATTCTGGATATTACAAAGCTTTTTCACACAATGTTCGGCTCACTGTACACATACACAGACAGGGAAGGATTTATGTTTGTCCGGGACCGGAAGTATACACGCCACACGGAATTGCAGGCTAGAGAGTTTAATCTTCGAGACTCCCCACGGCGATATACAAGCGACGCGAGGACTTCTCGCATCTTCTGTGTCGGTCGCAGCTGGCAATTGTAAGAGAGGTGGAAAACATAGAAATTATATTAATATTTATGTAACAAAAATCCTTACCTCCTCCACTGTAGAAGTCTGAGAATAAATTGAGTAAAAAAATTGGTGCACGAATTAAAATTTACGTTAGAAACGAATATATCTTTTGCGCAGGAAGTTGGAATAAAAATATCTATACTCGCACCATAAAGTATCTTGTTACGAAGAAAATGCAGAGCTTACGCGGTCACTTTGGTTCAGCGATGTAATCTGAAAGCTTCGACCATTGTCGAAGTCTCATTAGAAGTAACGGTGAAAATCGAGGTTTTCACATAGCCTCCACACATGACTTTCAAATTTCTTCATATAAGGTACTTTTATGAATAAAGCTTCTATGAACGATGATTTTGCTTCCTCAGAGAGAAAGCTTTGTTTTGGTCAAAAAAAAAAATTCGATATTTTAATGAAAACATGTTCAGAATGTTCCAAAACGTCGAAAAATCACATTTAGAAAAAATGTCCGGATGTGTGTGTGTGTGTGTGTGTGAAATGGACGTGCAAAATTCGAACCGCTATAACTCGAGAACGCCTTGACCGATCAAGCTGAAATTTGGCACACATCATGTATGATCGGTAGTCAATGTTTGGTCAAAATTTCATCCAAAAATGTTCAGTTGTTTTTTTTTGTACGCCATTTTTAATTTCTTCAAAAATGTCTGTTCGCGCTCTAGCGCTCGCAATTTTTTAGCTATCCGGCTAAAAGCGCGTATACAGGAAGAATATCATCATCCGACGATCCATTAAAATTTCAAGAGAATCGGTTGAATCGTTTAAATTTTACGTCATTTTGAATTTTTAGAATTTCATGATTTTTTTTTTTTTTCTTTTGAGACGCATTTTTCCGTATCAAATATTTATCTACGAATGAAATAAGTGTCAGATTCGTGATCAGCGTGAAAAAATACATGGAATCACAGTCCCGGAACGACAACTAACGAATAAGTTTCCCAGGCATTTTTATAGCCAAAATTGCAAAAATGAGTGATTTTAGGTATTTGTAAACAACGATTTCTTTGCTTTCCGATGGCATCGCGGAAAAACCCAGGTGCCTATCGTGATCTACAGCAAGACATACACAAGACGATGGATATGATGGGATTAAAAAGCTAGATAAAGAGGTATCACTAGGAATTCTGGAATAAAAATCGAAAGGGCAAAAAAAAAATTCTGGAGCGCATACTTCTATGTATTTTTTCGCGCCAAACGCAGATTCGACTAAGTGAAACGTGACGGTGGAATATTTTTTTACGCGCTGAACCTGAATCGGTTAATCGTTTTGCATAAAACTCTAAGACGTTGAAAAAAGGTGAAAATTGAAATTTTCATATTGCTTCCTCATAAAGTTGAAAATTGAAATTTTCATATCGCTTCCTCATAAAAGCTGAAAATTGAAATTTTCATATCGCTTTTTCATCAAAGTTAGAAGTTGAAATTTTCATATCACTTTCTCATAAGGTTCCTTTATTCCCGAAGCTTCCTCTATGAGGAAGCCAAAAATACAGACAATGCTTTCTCATAGAAGAAGCTTCGCGAATAAAGGAACCTTATGAGAAAGTGATATGAAAATTTCAACTTCTAACTTTGATGAAAAAGCGATATGAAAATTTCAATTTTCAGCTTTTATGAGGAAGCGATATGAAAATTTCAATTTTCAACTTTTTTAATAATTATTTTACTTCCTCATAGCGAAAACTTTCCTAGCAAAATAATATAATCGCGTTTAGGTTTCCCAATTTACTACCATTTGAATGTTCCGACGTTTTGTTCGTTAAAAGAATAAATAACTCTTAACATCTTGGACCCTTGCCTTATTTCTTTTTTATCCAAATTGATGCCAAGTATCCACAAATAACTCGACGTGTGTAGAGTTTTACAATGATAAGTTGAAAATCGCGTAAACTACAGCGAACACAAATGCCGAACTTTTGCCGATTCAGGCCAAATTGAATACCACAAAAACTTTACGGTAGTTTCAGTCACAATTCAACTTTATACACAGATGAAGTTTTAACCGATAACTCGAAAATTAGGAAAGCAACAGTAAGCACACGCAGGCACGCGCGTACGTAGACGCGCATGCACGCGCGTGTACACAACAGATTTCTTCTGAACGTGCTTTTTGGCGGTTTGGGAACATGGCTTCCTCTATGAGGACACAAAGGGTACACATTTTCTTTATTGAATTGCGTAACAGATACATTGTTTCATTGATCAGACTCTTCAGCTTTGATCGATCCACCGGTGATTTTACACATAATTATTTTTTCCCTATAATTCCATCGGTAAATTTGGCAAATTTAATGCCTCAAATGTTGCAATTTATCGGAATTGGTCATACATTTCCTCTAAGTGGAAAATCAATCTTTCAGCCGTAACAAAGGCTCAATGAAGCTTGCATCGCTGGATTCAAATTATCCTGTAATTGGTACAGTACCCGACTCATATACCTACCTCCCGCTTCTCCTCGCGTTCCCGCGCTAGTTTATTTCTACCATCCGTCGCATAGCTCTCGCTCTCTCACTCCCTCACTCCCTCGCTCTCTCTCGCTCTCTCTCGCTCTCTCTCGCTCTCTCTCGCTCTCTCTCGCTCTCTCTCGCTCTCTCTCGCTCTCTCTCGCTCTCTCTCGCTCTCTCTCGCTCTCTCTCGCTCTCTCTCGCTCTCTCTCGCTCTCTCTCGCTCTCTCTCGCTCTCTCTCGCTCTCTCTCGCTCTCTCTCGCTCTCTCTCGCTCTCTCTCGCTCTCTCTCGCTCTCTCTCGCTCTCTCTCGCCCTCTCTCGCTCTCTCTCGCTCTCTCTCGCTCTCTCTCGCTCTCTCTCGCTCTCTCTCGCTCTCTCTCGCTCTCTCTCGCTCTCTCTCGCTCTCTCTCGCTCTCTCTCGCTCTCTCTCGCTCTCTCTCGCTCTCTCTCGCTCTCTCTCGCTCTCTCTCGCTCTCTCGTTGTGTTTCGGTTCGTGCAAAAAAGAAGAACAAAGCTGCATCCTTTTCTCGTTAGGTGAATTTAATATTATGTTTTTTTAAATAAACTTTTAATAACGCATTTTTTTTGCCTTTCTGATTCACAACAATTAATTTATCGATTGCAAATGTTACAAAAAAAATGTCATCAAAATTTTTAATTAAAATCAATTTTTTGTTTCAACTAAAACAAGTAAAACACTCGAGTATGGTATTTCGCGTATATATTATGTGAGAGTTTTTCGGCACAGCTTACCCATAGACGCCACCGTAAAGTCAACAGTGGTTGAACGTTTTCGCTCGGGAGCTTTCGTCTTCTTCCGTTCCGACCTTCCGACGGGTTTTAGGCTTGTCCCTAGTACCGTACTCAGGAGGAGTTTAATAATAAAATGACAAATATCCGCGTCGCGTCTATGAGCGGGACTGGTGGGGTTAGTGAGAGGGTATACACTACGGCGGAGGACGGATCGTAAATCTGATGCCGCCGAGGGGGTTGAATGGGACACGGAGGGCTATCGCTCGCATTGTGAATAGCGCAGAGGGGCCCCAGAGAGGAGGAGATCGCGTACCGCTGGCTCGGTTACCTCCGATACGCCGCTGCCCCCCCCCCCCCCCCCCCCCCTTGCTCACCGTGCTTTCTCCATTCACCCTCGTCGCACGGGGAAACCCCGTTTCGAGCGTCGGCGAGTCTGTTCGGAAGGGTTGCAGCCACGCGCTGCCGCATGCGCTCGAGAACACTATGCGTCGGTGCTCGAGAGAGTCACGCGATATTTCCGTCTCGAAGATACCGCCAACGAGAAAGCTCTCTGGTGGTAGGCAAAAGGAACAGTTGTAACGTCGATGGAGAAGGAGAGAGGGGGGGGGGGGGGGAGAGGGGAAGAGAACAAAGTGGAACGAGAGATGGGAAAATCTCTCTCGGGGTTGCAGGTGCACCGCAACTACGGATGAACCGTTGTACAGGAACACTCGTCTCTTTGTTCTTCGACGTCGTCGTCTATCCAGCTTCTCGTTTTTCGTTCTGCTCTCTTTCCACGCAGCCCCCCTTCCCTCTCCTCCTACCACCGGCAACAAAGTTCCACGGGGTTTCGTGCTTCATTAACCGCTGAGGTTCATCTCCGTGCTTTTGTCCTCTCATGTTCGCTGTTTCGTTGAATTAATCGACGAATAAACGAGACCCGAGGTATTCGAGATTCTCTGCTTAATTTTGTATTGCTTCCTCATTGCGGCAGCTTTGTTGTCGTGAATATATTTTTTTTTTTATATTTTAATGTCAGCATACTAGAAATGCTCGAAAACGTCGAGAAATGCGATTTTTAGCTGGCGTGCGACTGTATGTGTGTATGTGTGTGATAAGTTGCATTGTTTAATACGACTATGACTCAGCAACGGCTTGAGATGGCGGGTTGAGATTTTGTACACGAGTAGAGTGGTAACGTCTCTTCCTTCGGTGTAATTTTCATGAACATTGAGGCCCGTTTTGAAATTTTACCGTTTGAAAATGTCTGTGGTAGTTCAATTACCATGAGCTGCGTATGGTGCCGCGTGAAAAGCAACATTCTTTTTTAAAAATATATATATTTCCAGACTACTGTATTAAATTTTTTTGGCTAAAACAACATTACAACATTATTAGGGTCGCATTAAAAAAATAAAATCGATTTGTTCCCATAGATTTTCAAAGATATTACGAGTTGAAGGAGCTTCGAACTTGTATACGAATAGATATCTAGGCCACAACCATTGCTAGCAACATGCCCCCCACCCCCCACCATTAAGAAACGGCGATCTGTGACGTATTCCCTTAATACCAACAGCGAGAGTTTTCATGTCGTGGCTACGAAATTAGAATTCAATAATGGAGTACGAAATCTCTGATTTGTCAACAACCGGGTTAATATCACAGATCGACGGATTGTCAAAACCAATTTATTTTTCTTTTTTTATTTGCACAAAAGCTCGAAATGTTTTCGACTACTTGAACGATACACTGTATTTCATTAAATTCCCCGATTGATCGGTGGAGTTTGATGAGTTGAAAAAAGATAATGTACCAGGATCGGGACCGGACTATTATCATCTGCGAGGATCGCAACGCTCGAGTGTGTATGATTGAATAGACCGATTCGTTTGATGGATTGAACGTGGAGCGCAACGAGAGCCAGCTTTTAATGGATAAATTGATGAATAATGGATGCGTCGTTCGAGCACCCGATGATCCAATCAATCGATATCAAATTTCCCATATATATTGCCCCACGTTGGGCGCCGAATAATGTTTGGGAATTGTTTAATAAATGCCGTTTTTTATGGCAGAGATTTTTGTGTCAGAGTATTTAAAATGTTTCAAAACATCGAAAAATCACATTTAAAAAAAAAATGTCCGGATGTGTGCATGCGTGCGGGGATCAGACCCGAAAAATTCGAACCGCTATAACTCAAGAATGTCGCAAGCGATGAAGCTGAAATTTGTCACATGATATATGTCGTTAATGATAAATTTATCTTCAAACTTTCATTGAAAAATTTATCGTTGTTTTTTATTGTTGTAATTTTCAATGTTTTCAAAAATGCTCTTACAATTTTTGTTTACCTACTATCTGGCTAAAAAAATGTACACAGATACAGTATTATTGTCTAAAGATCCCTTTTAAATTGTGGGAGGATCGATTGAACTGTTTACATTTTATGTAATTTCGAATTTTTATAATTTCATGAAAAATTAGTGCTTTATTTTATACGCAAATTTCCATATTAAACATTAGTCTAGGAGTAAAAAGGGGTATATGCGTAATCAACGTAAAAAATACATGAGACACAGTCCCGGAACAGCGACTAACGAGAAAAGTTTTGATGGAATTTTTAAAACCAAATATTCCGAAAATGAAATAATTTGTGTATTTTCAAACCGCGATATCTTTGCTTCTCAAACTACTTATCTTCCAGTATTTTTTCGCGATGACCATGAATCAAGTAGCTGTTTTTCCTTAAAGTTCAGCACGACGTTGATATCAAGTTTATAACCATACATAATAAATAATCAATTTTAACCCTCTATACAATGTAATAAATAAGTAAATAAATGAAAACGGTAAAAATTTAAATTTTCCGTCCTCATAATTTCCCTTTATTTACACAGTTTCCTCTAAAAAGAAGTAGAAAATAGAGAGAAGTTTTCTCGTAGAAGCTTTACGGGTAAAGGAAAATTACGAGAAAGCGATATGAAAATCCTAATTTTCATCTTTTTCACAAGAGACTGTACATGTATTATATCCAGTTGAGAAGCCATCGAAAATTACCGGTCGCACGATTCTCATCCCATCGTTATATTCTGTAACATAAATTCTGGTGCAATAAAAACGGGTTTAGCCGTTGAAGATACGGCGTTTGATGCCCTCTCCAAGGATTTCACTGCTACCATGAAAGAATATCATTCTCCTTCGGAAGCTCGATAACGCCCGAATGCGAAAAACCCGAAGTTCTTTCTGCGGGAGGGAGGAGAGAGAGAGACTGTCTCAACGTCAAAGCGTTATAAAAAATTGAATTTTCTCGCTGAGACAGACCGACGAGGACGATTAACCACTCGAGTTCTCGATTCCTTTGTGCGTTTTACCATTCCCGGCATATCTCGCTCTCTTTTACTCGTCGGGTTTTCCCCGTTCGTACTTTATAAAGAGATCCGCGAAGCATGGCCCGAGATCTTTGCGGGTACGTCGATGCTGTGGCGTATCGCCGTTTCGGTGGAGATATAATAGACGAGAGATGAAGGAATAACTCAGCGTCGAGTGGTGTGAGCCCCCCCCCCCCCCGCCGATGGAATTCTCTCCTCTCAAAGGATAGTCGAATCCTCGGTGCACTGCTGCAGTCGGTGTGCTGGCTCGAGGTAAACGGAAAGGTCTTGGATATCCCGATTCAACTTTTCCTTATACAATTTTTGCTCTACTTGAGAATTAAAATGAAAAATAACAAAAATAACATCAATAGTTCTCAACGAGGAAACGAATCCAAGGTAATTATTCAAATAAAAAAGTCACCCATCAACTAAACTGTTTTATAAACCGTGAATAAAATATAATTGAAAAGGAGAGACCGACGAGGGGAAAACAATAAGACAAAGGGGATATTCACTGCGGAGTTTCGTATATAGTATGTATATGCCGACAATCTACCAATCTTTAACCTCTCCGCTCCCCTGTATATAAGCGTTGAATTTGTAAAATCGTCAAGCGACCCGGAATTGATCGAACTTGCTAGAAACGAAATGCAAATTACTTTCCTCTTGACAATGGCACGTTTTCTAGCCGATGGGCGAGAGAGCCATGCCGGTATTTTCTCATTAAACACCTAAAAGTTTTTGTCGACTCTTTTGCATTTTTTTAAAACTCGTTCTCACGCCCGATCTCACTCCGCAGTTTCCGCAATATCGTCTGGCATTTCGATCGTTGCAAAAAGTCGAGCGTCATAGACGACCGGTAAAAGTTAATTCGCCATCGTGTCAATTACATCATTCGATGAATCGAGAAGTGAGACTGGCGCGAATAGAGGATGCTCTGAGTACAGTTGTTTAGGTGTAATAGTAATTAAATATTGATCTTTTAAATTTGTTTATGAAAAGTATGGCTTTTGGAAACGACGCGTACTTTTTTTTTTTAATGAGCGTGAATGTATCGACATGTAGGGTAAAAGTGGTGAATATAGACCACTCCGATTAGCAGGTAAACCGACGATATATGCACAGAGGAGAGAAAACAATTGAGTCAACGAAATGTGCGCTTATGGGTGGCGAAACAAATGTTTGGTTGATAGAAAGGAATAACTTGTTGATCGAACTAACAGGCCGTCGAATCAAATGTTTCTTTACTTCCTACGACAATGATTTCGTTCGATCAACCAAAAATTTGTTTCGCCACCCGTAAGCGCTCATTTTGTTGACTCAATCGATTTTTTTTCCCAGTGTGGACCAAACCATATTCTTCATGTTGCTTCCTCATAAAGGAAGCTTTGTTATGGTGGTTTATTATGGTGAAAACAAAATTTCAAAATTTTAATGAAAACGTGTTCAAAATGTTCCACAATATCGAAAATCACATTTAAGCGTGTGTGGGCGTGTTATGAAATTTTGTATTTTTTGAACATCATGAAAGATTTGTTTTTTCTGTTAGACGCAATGTTCCGTGTTAACCCTTCCAGGAGTTGCTATAGAAGCTCGTATACGCATCGTATACGGAAAGACGTTTCTCTGACCGTGATTATTCATCTATGAGTGAAATCAGTAGTAGATTCATGATTAACGTGGAAAAATACGTCAAATGTAGTCCCAGAGCGACGACTAAGAAAAAAAGTTTATTGCGTATTTGTATAGCCAAAATGGAAAAGTGAGTGATTTTGCGTATTTTGAATAGCGATTTCTTTGCTTCCCGATGGTATCGCAGAAAAACCCAGGTGCATATCGTGTTGTACGGCACGAAATACATAAGGCGATCGATATAACAGGGTTGAAAAAGCTAGATAAGCAGGTATCGTTTCGATACCGTCGAAAAAAGTTGAAAATTGAAATTTTCATAACTCTTCCTCATAAAAGTTTAAAAATTGAGATTTTCATATCGCTTTCTCATAATGTTCCTTTATTCGCGAAGCTTCCTCCACGAGGAAGCCGAAAATACAGATGATGCTTTCTGATAGAAGAAGCTTCGCGAATAAAGTAACATTATGAAAAAGCGATATGAAAATTTCAATTTTCACCTTTTATTTACCTTATATTGTAGTGGAGTATGAATTGCTGCATGATAAGTATGCAGAAGAAGAAGAAAGTCTAACCAGTTTAATACTTTGCCGAAATTTTGGCACATTTGCATCTAAACCACAATTCTACCGGAAAAACATCTCTACCATATTACAACTGTATCGTACTACAACTCTAGCCAAAATCTCTACCACAGTATTAAGGTAGTCCTTGCGGACAGTCTGAGCCCACGTCAGTTCAGAGCGAATTGAGAGTGGAATTGCGAATACTTCGCTATGAGATAAAAATCTGAAAAAAATCAACCATATGGAAGGTACTGAAAAGATTGATTTTGCATAATAATAATTCCAAAATGTTATTAGCAAATGAATGAAAAAAAAATTGTTCAACAAATCTTCCGGCAACTTAACTTTTTGTTCATATAAAAACAATAAGTTAATCTTTTTGAATACGTATGAATTTGTTCAGAATTTTGTCTAATTTTTGAAAATTGCGTTTTTAGTTAATAAAAAAACGTGATTTTCAAAAATTAGATAAAATTCTGAAAAAATGCATACGTATTCAAAAAGATTAACAAATTTTTTTTATATGAACAAAAAGTTAAGTTGCCGGGGGATTTGTTGAACAATTTTTTTTAATGCATTTTTTAATAATATTTTGGAGTTATTATTATGTAAAATCAATCTTTTCAGCACCTTCCATGTGCTTGATTTTTTTCGAATTTTTATCCCATCGAGAAGTGTTCGCAATTCTCTCTCAATTCTCTCTGAACTCATGTGGGCTCAGGCTGTCCGCTAGGACTACCTTAAAAAAAAAACCGGAAAGAACCAGTAGCCAACAACTCTACCACGTAAGAACTCTGCCGGAATCGAGGGGTCCAAAATCTGTTCCGGAATCGACCTAAAACTCTACCAGAATTCGGAAATATCGAAAATAATAATTTATTTTGATTCCGATAGAGTTTTATTTTTTTCTGGTAGAGATTTTCGTAGAACCCTGTATTCTGGTAGAGTTCAGTTGTCAGCGACCGGTTCGATTTAATGGAGAGTTCTTTTTAAATATTATGGTAGAGTAAATACTGTGGTAAGAATGTTTTCCGCTAGACTTATTATGTGGCACAGTTGTTAGCGCTTATCCTTTCTGGTAGAGTTGTGAGTGGTAGATATTTTAATCGTCCGTGAAAGTATTCAATGACTTCTTAACTACATTAACCAATAAAAACATGATACAGGGCAAAAGTGGTGAATACAGCTCTGTACATACATCATTGATTTAAGTACTATAATCGGGTTCGGTCACATCCATCTCATTTACCCTGAATCGTTGAAAGAAGGCTATTCTTTTTACCCATTTGCGTTTTCCATTTCGTCAAAGGTTCTCGAATGTCGCCTGGCTCATCGACTTAAGCCCTTAAAAACTATATTTTCGCGTGACGTGCAAAACAGGAGCAAATTCATCAGGCGCTCGAGTTCAAATTCCCGGATGTCGGAGAGGGCTATCCAATATGCGAAGAACCGAGGCCCCCTTCTATGAATCGAGAATCGGAGATACCCAAAGCAGCGGGCTCGTGATTTTTTTTTTTTTTTTCAGGAACGGAAAGTAATCCGCTGAAATTCCAGTCAGGAATCAATAGAAGCTCGCGCGCGTGTGCGTTGAGTTACCAACCCCTTTGCCCCGGTTCGAACGAGAGAGGGTGCAATGTGGTGTTGGAACAACGCTGAGTGTAGTCACAGCAGTGGTATGTATACACACCTATAAGACCCTCATGGTTTGCCGAGACTGGTTTTCTCGAGCACCAACGAGAACCAGTGAGAGTGTACTGCACCACGGTGGCCCCGTCACGTATACGTCTGGCGCACACCACTCGACTCTTTCCGCTCTTTCCACCTCCAAATATATATACATACATGTCTCTCACAGGGCTTCTCTCCTCCTCCGAGGACTCGCCGCTTCGGGATTGCCGACGGATATCTTTCGACCGCGGCTCGTTATATAGCCAGCACGCGAGAGATTACGTTCGAAACACTAGAACGCTCGTTTTCACGTATGATGACATTTTTTAAAATCCAGTCTCATCCTCCACTTCCGATTGATCGCGAGTACCCGAGACAGGAGGATTATGATCATGGGTTAACAACAGTCGAAAGACAAACAATATAATAATCTCGTGAGTTCGTCCCACACTTCGTCTGCGAGAAGAAAGTTTTTTAGGGGAGAATGGAGGAATGACAGTTATCGGGCAATGCCCGGTCACCTCAATTTTATATAAATCAATGATTATATTTTTTAAAGTTTGAGTGGCGACTAATTTATCACGCTTTACTTATTAAATCAACATAACCAAAAAAATCTGGTAATTCTTGAATCCCGGAAAAAATACCCCAGTATAAAATACCCATTAAACCTTAATAATTAATACATACTTTTTGTTCGATTGCAAACACACGCAACATACGCAAACATACGCAAACATACGCAAACACACGCGTGATGATTTTTGTATTTTTTCGGGGGTATTTTTTCCGGGGGTATTTTTTCCGGGGGTATTTTTTCCGGGGGTATTTTTTCCGGGGGTATTTTTCCGAGGGTATTTTTCCCGGGGGTATTTTTTCCGGGGGAATTTTTCCGAGGGTATTTTTCCCGGGGGTATTTTTTCCGGGGGTATTTTTTCCGAGGGTATTTTTTCCAAGGGGTATTTTTTCCGGGGATATTTTTTCCGCCTACCACCAACCGCGCGTTCATGGTTGTCGGTATCAGTAACCGTCTATAATAAATCATAAATACATTAAAAAGGTGAAACTTCCAATTTCCATATCGCTTCTTCATGATTTTCCCTTTTTCGAAGAGATTGCTCTATGAGGAAGATATAAAAGCTGCTTTCTCATAGAAGAAGCTTTTCGAAAAAAGGAAAATCATGAGGACGCTATATTAAAATTTAAATTGTCATGATTTTTTGGTCTGGAGATACTGTTATATTATTAAATATCTGCGTAAGTCGGCATCAGGGGATTATATTATTGTATTAATATTGTTAGGTAGAATGTGATTTAAATTAGCTAAAAAAAACGTTATATTGTCATGGAGAAAAAAATTCAATATTTTATATCCATCAATTCTTATTTATTCCCCGGTACACGATTTCTTGATTTTCTATCGAAATGAAGCTATCCAAACCCTGGCTATCAGCAATCGGCTGGCATCACCCCAAAAAGTTGATCGTACTTACCCAAAAGACGTCCATGATCATCGTCAACGTCGGACAATGACGGTCAATGCACAGGTGTTGATAATGAACGAAATGGTTAATTGGTTATTAGTTTTCTCGACTTTCATACTACTACATTCAAAGAATGACTGGTAAAGGTTTCGTCAACTATTCCGTTTTTTCTGCCAAGATGATGTGTTATCAGAAAACAAGGAATGATTTTCAGTGACCGTCATTCTCCTATTCTCTCATAAAAATAAACTTTTTTCTTTTTTTCTTTCGATTCGCCCCATAGAATATCTATTTCTATGAAGATGAGAGAAATCTTCAGAGGTGAGTTTAGCGTCTGACTTGTTCGAAGGTTTTCGAACAAGTTTTCGATCCGCTGGAGTGTAGAATCGAGGCGTTGGGGAGATGAATGCTATAAGGAACTTCTCGGCGTCGACAAAAGCGTTCTCCGCCTCCCCCTCCTCTCTCGCAGTATCCTTCCGATATCTCCCTGCAAATCCGTACATATTACGAGACCCGAGGGACGAGAGGACGAAAGGATAAGCCCGATCGAAGTGGACTCTATGTCGCAACCCATAGGTACATTCGTCTCCTCACTGCCCAGACACGACTTCTCCGATACCTTTTCCTCGCGCCCTTTTCCGTTCGGAAAAGTATCTTGGAAATGTGGCCTTGAAAACGACCTTGTTCAACCTATTTTTACAATAAAAATTGACAAGAACTGGCGTGCGTACAGACATTTTTGGACAAAAATGAATGTCAGAAAAAATGCAGCAAATCCCCCGATAAAATTTTGAAGATACAATGAGTGCTCAGCACACATACGGTGCGATAAATTTTATCTTGATCCCTCGAGATATTCTCGAGTTACAAAGATTTAAACTTTTCGGCCCTGATTCATTGACATAGGAGAGCACCCCGGGTGGTTCAACCAGTTGAATGAATGGACCACGTTCATTTCTCAGCAACGTGATGAGGAATCGTGGTGCTGTAGGTCGGGATTCTTCCGAGATACTGAATAGAAGCATACATAAAAATGTTATTGATACGTAGGCGCAGAAAGCAAGGGCATGCAGGTTGAGTTAAACTTAGGGCAAGTTCTTATTTCTGGCGTTTTAGCTAAGAAAAATTATTTTCATTGGACCCATTCAAATCCTAATATCTCGTCGAGAATGCAACCAACGGCAGTGGGCCTGCGCCTTGTAAAGCGTGAAGAGTGAAGATTTTCAAGAGTATTACTCTTCAAAATAAGATGCAGCTCATTATCGTTAACCGTTTACTCCCTGAGATTTTCAAGTTTTTCGTCAATGGCCCATGCTGCAAAACGAAAAGTTTCTCAGCAATGTAACGATGGATCGCGGCACGATTGGTTGGGCTTTATTTAAGATATCGAAAAATAGTCATAAGGGCATCTCAAAGTGAAATTATGAATCTGGGGGGTCCATTGACCCTTTCAAAGTGGTCCATTGACAAGAAAAAACGAGTGCATGCATGGTCGTCACAACGAATGTGTACGCAAGTTATTAAAAAATTTCTCAAGTGGGCCGGCTAATGATCCTAGTTCTCCCCTACGTACATCCGAAGACTTTTTTCGGGATGTGATTTTTTTAAATGGTTTAAACCTCCTTCAATACGTGGGAATGAAAATCTGTTTTTAAAAAACATTTCAACTAAAACAACATTTTCTCTGCGAGGAAGCAAATTTGATCACACTGTCTGCATCTCGTTTCGATACGACCGCAATTCGCACATTCCCATTTATTCGCACTTTTATCATCAACCTCGATATGAATATCCCGGTAGTCCATCGGGGGAACATATTCGTCACGTCTCGTCTCTCCGCGTTTCACAAAATCCCGCAGCGCCTGCACGCGAGAGGGTAGGAAAACACAAAAGAGGGTGGGATAAAGTGGAGGAAGGAATGAGAGGAAGGATAGGCAGTCTAGAATTTAATAACTCAAGTTTGAGCAGGAGATGCTGTCGAGGAGGGCGAGGTAGATGGATATAACCGGAGAAATGAGATGAGATGGGAAGGTTCTCGCTTCGGGATTGCCCACCCATCTGCCAAAGTGTGTTTGCTTCGAACTATTCCTGTGGATTTTCAGGTGTGTATGTATGTGTGCATGTGTGTCTATGCCAGCTTTTTTTGCACGTGTGAGAAGCAGTTTGTTTGCAGATGAGGGAACGTTAGAAGACATAAAGTCTGTACGTATCGTATATGAGGAGGGGGGGGGGGGGGGGGGGGGGGGGGGGGGGTGTGAGGAGGCGCGTGTACGAGACAGTATTAGAGATATGATTTACCTGTGTCTGCGATGCAGAAGCTTTTGAATACCTCCGGTGCTTTTCAGCTAGTACCGTTACACTTTTACCATAGCTCACGTGCGATTTCAACTTTCCTACCTCAAAAGTATGCTCGACTCTGCATTCGCTTTTTCCTCGTAGCCTCGTCACAGCTCCTGTTTTACCGCAGTTTTGCATCGGATGAAATGGGATAGTTATAAGCATCGCTACCTCCGCTCGGCGTTTAGCGCGGCTCGACCCCGTTAGATAAAGGGTGCAGTAAAGTCCAGCAAGAGATCCCCCTCCCCTCCCCCCCCCCCCCCCCCCCCCGTTACCACTTCGCGAAAAATTGTAATTGCAGTCGTCTCTCGTTGGTTGAATTGAACGGTGAAAGCGTGGATTTCAAAAAAAGGGTCCGTGTGAAAAAAAAACAGGCACGTCGCGGAGCGTACAGGCAAATTCATACTACGCACGAGATATACGTGACTATATACGTACATCAAGAACATAATTCGTCGCTTCGATTTCCCGCTCGTCGGAGACTCACTGATTTCATTATAAAGTTGACTAATCAAAGTTAAAGCCCCGGCGACGTTTCGTACCAACGCCGCAGGCCCGGCTAACGCGAGATCTCTTGGCTGCCAACCAAGGCTAATTCGATTGGCGAACTAAAGGGAGGAGTTGAGAGACAGAGATAGATTGAATTTGAAAATGAGATTGCCTAAATTTGTCTATAGTAGGGTTTGTGACGAGGGCAGCGCTCGGACGGTTGTTCAGGTCAAAATAACATCGGCTTTACGGTAATACCTCGTTCATCCGGAATTACGTTACTTAGCCGGTTACTTAAGCGGATTGACCGTGCCTAAGTTTTCTCAGTTCGACACACGTGTACTGATAGTAGGGGATATTGGGCGGTGACACGTTGAAGTAACACATTACAAAAATAATATGCGCCGAAATAACATTACACAAGAGTACGACAGATTACTATTTAGCATGAAAATGTAATCGTACCATGTGTTATTTTTGACGTTATGTTGTTTTGTACGAAAGAAATTCATCGTCAATGCTCTTTTCAACATTTTTATAAGATCGTTTCTTTGTACAAAAAGTTCGTTACTTTTATTTGTCGGTTTTTGCTTCCTCATAGACGTGTGCGTGTGCGTGTGCGTGTGCGTGTGCGTGTGCGTGTGCGTGTGCGTGTGCGTGTGCGTGTGCGTGTGCGTGTGCGTGTGCGTGTGCGTGTGCGTGTGCGTGTGCGTGTGCGTGTGCGTGTGCGTGTGCGTGTGCGTGTGCGTGTGCGTGTGCGTGTGCGTGTGCGTGTGCGTGGCAAATTAAATGAAAAATGTGACACATCGGTCGTCACATGATGCTAAGATAGCAGAGGGTACCAGCAGATTTTGAGATTCACAATTAATATGGCGTCGTGAGTTATAGCTGAGGAAAACTTGTCAGTTTCATCTCGGTGATATTCGCAAGTAGTGGTAAGAATGCGATAAAACGGGACGATGAAGATTTAACCGGGAAGGATGCTCCGTGGTTAAAATCGAAGAGTACAGAGTGAGAGAAATGTAATGACAGAGCGACAGTTTCGCCGGGAGACGAGGAAGGGTGGCCCGACCGTTCGGGCGAGAAGTTTCTCGTGAGCACGAGAGGCGATGCGCCGATGCTAATTACCGTCATCGACGCGAGCTTGACAACGGGAATTAACTTTGGTTTAATTACGAGCAGCGAAATGGCGAACGAGCGTGCCAAGCCCTTGCGTAATGTATACGTATCGGGTGGAGCATAAACACTGGTATAACAAGCAACACGAGAAAAGTACACTTATACATGTGTACAAGTAACTACGCAAATTTTTAGCAACACTTTACATATACGGAGAGAAGCATCTCGAAAAAACTATTAAGTAATATTGTAAATGTTAATCAGGCAACATGGTACATCAACGCCACCATTAGGGATATGTAAAATTTCCAGATCAATTTTTCAACCCATATGGTAATTTTTTTCAGAAGGCGGGTTGTCAAAACTTCGCGAATAAAACTAAGAATTTTCTGAATTAAAACTAAGAATTCCGTCGATCAAAATTTGTTACGTATGTATACATAAAGAAAAATTCGGCACATTTTGCTAGAAAATATGATAATTTTCGCTATCGCAAATATTACCCGAACGTCCCATAGTTTTACTAGAATACAAGTTCTTCTTGCTAGAAAATAAATTAATTGGTGGCATCGCTATTGCTGACCGTTTGTTTTAGGTTCGTAGGTTATACCGGCATACACTGTAAGAAATCTGCGGTGTAAACTGCGATGGTGTGAGTGGTAAAAAAAAACCGGTGTTAAAATTAACACCATTTCGCAGTGAAAAGTACACCGGACATGTGGTAAACCGGTAACGCGGTGTACTCTAATAAATCCTAACACAAAATTGTGTGATGAATCACGATATCACTTAATGCCGTTATTTTCTTAGACATCAACACAATTCCGTGTTAACTGATAACATTGCTAAGAAGTGGTGCATTTAACCACGACTTTAAGTTTCAAATATGCATTTAACGGTGTAAAATGCGCACTAAACGGTGTCTTCAACCCCTAAACGGTATTTTTAATCGAGTCGTCCATTTTGGATTTTGGATTTTTTGAACGGTGAACTCGAAATCTTCCAAATATTAAATGTAAAGTACATCCGTACCTAAGGAAAAAGCATATACTTCAAAAAGGTGATAATTATCATTTAATTGATTACCAATTGTTAATTTGAAGACAAAAAAATGATGATGTTTCTTTTTAATAGTACAATAAAAGAATATACAAGTACATAATCATGCGGTGTAATCATCTGAATGACAGTAATGTATGACCATTAATAACCGAAGTAGCTTAAACAGAATTTGAATAAGTGACATTCACAAGTTAGCAATAGCGTAGTCGGTAGCGTGTTGGGTAGTAGGCATAGGTAGGTATGAATAAGCATTAGGTAGGTAGTTTGAATCCCATCTCAAGCCATTCGCCATCGTCGATATTCGTGATCTTAGCCTTTTTTTAATTAATATTTTTATTTGTTTATAATTATCACGATGTACAACGTAATTACTTTGTTAGGCAATTATTAGTTCCGATTCATTATATTAAAACTTTTACTTCTGCTTCTAGCGCTTAAACCCTTTTTACTCAATTGGGAGTAAGGTTCGGTGTTACCGTACACCGTTACAGTGTTCGAATGTACGTTCTGGAAGTACTATTGATTTTACACCGCATGTTTTACACCATATTTTAACACTGCTTTTAACACCAAAGTAATGGTGTTAAAATATGTTAGAATATGGACCACATGACGCCGTTAAAGCGGTGTTGAATTTAACAGCGTTTTTTTTACAGTGTACTGCCGCTTTTGTAAACATAGACAAGGTGCATATACGGCGGTCATTGAGCAAATCTCCCGAACGAAAAATCACTCATCTAAAAAATAACAAATACTGTTATTTTTTCTCAATAACTCTACCTTTTTTTAAAGTTCCGACGCGTCGACGCACTGGACCTGCGTTTATTATTTTGGATATCGATAAAATTGGACTATCACGGAGGGAGATCCCGCTAAAATCAGAAAATATGTTTAGTTTTCTACGTTTGTAGTCTGTAGTTTGCTCGTCCAATAAAAAAACAATAAACTCAATATCATTTTCATAGATGAAAAAGTCAGTAAGTAGGCAGTAAAAAAACTCGTAGGTTTATTATGTTACGAAAAGCCACGATTTTTTATGCTGCTATGCGATATTTCGATATTAGCAATAATAACAACAATAATAATAACAATAAATTTTCGACTTTTGATTTTTCGACTGACGCACACGATAGATATATACTTTCTTTCTGCCATTCAATGTTTCCATGCCATGGGTTATCGCTGAAATGAATTTATAGCGCATATATCTGCGATTCTGTCGCACTGACTTTCATGTCTCCGTATTCTATATATCGTGTATAACTAATAACTGTGCGGGCGTTGTTAATTATTCGAGGTGGCTCGATTCGCCGCGGTAGTAGACACACTAAACGCGAGGAAACCGAGTTTCCAATATGAGAAGCATAGAGATAGCCTGGCCACGCGTCACGTTAATTTGGCCCGTGATTTCCGTCTCTGGCTATATAACTCACACGGACGCCAATTCTCTTTACTCTCCGAACGGTACTACCGGCTCTGCGTCATTTCACTTATGCAGCTCGGTGCAAAACGCTCAACTGCATGAATTCTTGACTGACGTCAGTCGAGACTAGCCATCCGCTGGCTGACACAACGCTGCTTCTGCTCCTGGAAATATTACCGCTAATAAATTCATATGCGATATACCCTTCGAGTCGAGCATATTGTCGTGTGATACATCTCTCGCCTCAGTCAAATTAAGAATACTTTTCAACTGTTCTCTAGGTAAATTTGGTGCTGTGACTGCTTGAAGCATTATCGCGCATATGCAAAGACCAATTTGAATTTAATAACATTATTTTCACCTGGAACAAAAAATCATTCTTAAATGTGCACAAATTTTTAACAGTCCTTAAAGATGCAAACTTCATAAAGCGTTACTGAGCTGTTCAAACGTAATCGACCTAAGTAATACTTTTTTCTCTTGTTGCGCGAATTCTTGTATGAAATATTATGGCTGGGCAGTACTTACAGTACTTACAGTACATGAGTATTTATTTGATGCATAAAGTACGTACTTAAAGTACCAAAGTAGTTTTCGGTAATTTAAGTACAGAGACAGAGACAGAGACAGAGACAGAGACAGAGACAGAGACAGAGACAGAGCCAGAGACAGAGACAGAGACAGAGACAGAGACAGAGACAGAGACAGAGACAGAGACAGAGACAGAGACAGAGACAGAGACAGAGACAGAGACAGAGACAGAGACAGAGACAGAGACAGAGACAGAGACAGAGACAGAGACAGAGACAGAGACAGAGACAGAGACAGAGACAGAGACAGAGACAGAGACAGAGACAGAGACAGAGACAGAGACAGAGACAGAGACAGAGACAGAGACAGAGACAGAGACAGAGACAGAGACAGAGACAGAGACAGAGACAGAGACAGAGACAGAGACAGAGACAGAGACAGAGACAGAGACAGAGACAGAGACAGAGACAGAGACAGAGACAGAGACAGAGACAGAGACAGAGACAGAGACAGAGACAGAGACAGAGACAGAGACAGAGACAGAGACAGAGACAGAGACAGAGACAGAGACAGAGACAGAGACAGAGACAGAGACAGAGACAGAGACAGAGACAGAGACAGAGACAGAGACAGAGACAGAGACAGAGACAGAGACAGAGACAGAGACAGAGACAGAGACAGAGACAGAGACAGAGACAGAGACAGAGACAGAGACAGAGACAGAGACAGAGACAGAGACAGAGACAGAGACAGAGACAGAGACAGAGACAGAGACAGAGACAGAGACAGAGACAGAGACAGAGACAGAGACAGAGACAGAGACAGAGACATTCCCCACCCTTGTTAAATGTTCTAGCTGAAATTGTTTCCTTTATTTTTCAATTGAGGCCTGAGACTACTGCCGTCGCACGTTTCCTGCAACAGTTACTCATGTGCCTACCGCTAACACCCATCGAGCTCTTTCATCGGTTTAACTTGGTTTAGGACTTCTGGTGACAAGTTTCTGTATACGTTGTGTATAGTGAATGGTTAAAATGAGTGCGACTCCTTTAGCTGTCGGTTTAGACGTCGGAAGCTCGGTTAAGGATGCATCACACATACATTCCCAACCAAAAGTTTAATGCGATCAAAATTTCAATACTTCGCGACATGCCAAAAATCCGAAAAAAATCCACCGCATTATATATGTCAAGACCTTTGATTTTGCATAATAATAATGCCAAAAAATTATTAACAAACGACTCGAAAAATTAATTCTTAAAAAAAATATCAGACAACTTTTTATTTTCTCATTTTAAATAAATTCCTTGATTTTTAAGAATTCATATTAATTTTTTCAGAATTTTCTATCACTTCAAAATCTTTTTTCTCGAAAATAAAAAAAATCGACCTAGAGGCATGAATTTCAGATATGTTTCAGTATCACGATTCTACAGAACACACAAAAAGTTTCGAAGCCATTGCGCCAACCGTTTCGTAGTTACGGCCTTAAAAAAATGTCAAATACGGAAAATTCAAAAATGATAGAAAATTCTGAAAAAATTTATGTGGCTTCTAGAAAATCAATGAATTCATTTGAAAAGAGAAAAAAAAGGTTTACTGATTATTTGTTGAACAATTTTTTTTAGCAATTCGTTGATAACTTTTTGGCATTATTATTATGCAAAATGAATGTTGTTGACACCTTTAATACAGTTGATTTTTTTCAGATTTTTATACCATTAGGAAGTGTTCTAATTCTCACTGAATCTCACTTTTGACTGGGAGCGTACGTGTGAAGCATCCTTAAAAAGAAATTGGACTTGTGGTTGCATACTCATAGTAGATATGTAGTGGAACTATCAATTTCTACATCAAGATTTCGAGATTTTTGTTTACAGAGTGAAAAGAAGAAAGTTGAACATTTAACAAACATTTCTTGTTTGTGAAATCGAGATCCAAAATAATTATCCTGATAGTGATGCAATCTTTGTTTCGTCAACGAACCGTATTTTTAATTACAGTAGCAGCAACCGCGAGCTCCATAATACCTATCGTCCTGTATCCTGTGCATCAATTCCTAACGTGCATTTTCCTTTAAATCTGCAAAACGTAATCCATCCGATGATCGTCAGAAAATGTATCCACTTCCGACACGTTTTCCCCCTCGCTTTTGATTCAATGTCTTGAAATGGATAAACCGTTTCTGATATAACAAGTTTTTATGGATAAACGAATTAAGGCTAGAAACATCGGTAATTGATGTCTATAATATGTTTATAACACGCGAATAACTTTCTACCACTTATTTTATACATAGATGAATATTTAGTAAAACGATAATATTCTATGTGTGTACACGTTTGTAGCCAGATAGCTAAAAAATTGCAATAGAGAGAGCGCGAACCGACATTTTTGAATAAATTAAAGATTAGGGGAGAGCGGGGCAAAACGGGACAGCGCGGGTAAAACTCAATTTTCCC
This sequence comes from Exephanes ischioxanthus, assembly GCA_958510785.1. Classification (NCBI taxonomy): domain Eukaryota; kingdom Metazoa; phylum Arthropoda; class Insecta; order Hymenoptera; family Ichneumonidae; genus Exephanes; species Exephanes ischioxanthus. The sequence continues at coordinate 3,961,678 of OY294020.1, read as the reverse complement.
ATAATTTTTGGATGTCCCATTTTGTCCTAACGATACATCCGGATTTTCAACGCCGTTTTGCCCCACTCACCTTCACCGCCACCATCCGAAAGTTATTGGAAAATTGCGTTTTGCCTCATTATCCCGTTTTGCCCCGCTCTCCCCTACGTACAAAAAAAAAACCAACTGCACATTTTTTAATGAAATTTCGATGTTTTGGAACATTTTGAATACTAACACAGAAACCGCGATTTTTTTTGACAAAAAAAAGCTTCCTCTATGAGAAAGCAAAAGTGTACAAAACAATGTTACGACACAGTGAGAAATCGTAAGCGGGTTATCAATTAGACATATGTTTGCAACTAGTCATGCCCGGTTTTTATCGCGCAACCTCCAACTACAATGGGTACACACGCTTGTAGTGTCTATTGCTCGCATAGCATTTCATAAAAAATAGTTCGTCACTATGATCCGTAATTTTCGATATCTGTAATACGAAAAGTTACGGAACGTGATCTGTTGAACTAGCCATTGAAAGATAATCTGTTGGTAAATAATGTGTGACAACCCTGGATAAAAGTTCAGGCGCTTCAAGCAACGTGATAAGCACTAGAGAATCAGCTCAGAAGTTCGATCGATGAACGCAGATTTAAATGATTATACTATGTTCGAAAATTTGTCTACATCGTTTGAAATTTTTAAAACTTTTTTAGTTACTTTTACATTTTTCGACAAACTCTCACCATTTTTTCATATATATTTTTTTGGAACATCAAAAAATATGCCGATAATGAGTCAAATGCATAATTTTACCTTAATAAATTTCCGATACAACTTCACACCAATAAAAATGAGATGAGAAAGTCACGCGACGCGGTCTCGCCACCACTAGAAATGGAAGATTCCCTGTTTTTGTTTTATATGTCGATTTTCTTGTGTTTTTTAATTGTGTTCCATATTTAAGGTAAACTACCAGAAAGGATGGATTAATTAATTCGAAATCCAATACCAGAACAGCATTTCATATGAAGAAAACATGCAGCAAGTTTCGCTCCGATCTGATATCTCTTCGCAAAGTTATTGCGGTTTCAGACGGGACCGATCTACAGACCTACAGACAGAAATCGGAATCTATTCGTTTTCCATTCTAAAAAATGTAAAGCACGTTTTTCAATCATAATATGGGAGTCACTTTTTTTTAGAATACAATACTTTCTCTCCTTGCATTCCTCACTTGGGATGGGCAAGTAAAAATGTTTTGACGTTTATGGACAGTAAAACATTTGTTACACACAGACATTTTTTTAATCGTCGTTGCAAGCGATCTTTTATATCAAAAGAAAAAATGGTGTGATATTCGTGGCATAAAGAGAGAAGAAAACTATTCTTATAGTATCAGGCGAGCGATTTATCGAAGCATACTCGGACGAAGTCGTGCATATCGGAGAAAGGCGACGGATCGTCGAGTATGTAGTTCGAACAGAATGTTATTGTCGTTACAATAGGACAGTGGATGAAGAAGAATTCTACCAAATATCTGACAACGTGTTGCTCGTTCGCTGTGAGGATCGAAGGAACCCGATTCGAGGCAGTTTTCTCGAATTTATCGTAAAATGCCGGTTGTCCTCTTATCCATCTAAACTCGGTAGTTTCCTTCCAAAATATCCATTCGTCCCACCAAACTGCACGAATATTGCATAGCGAGAATTGTGTGTGTGTGTGTGTATCTTGGTAAAACGTACGGCGAAGTTTCATCGTTTTTCTATTCAAAGATTTGTGAACGGGGAGAGAAGTTCGACAATAGACCCTGTCTCTCGTATAGAGACGGAGATAATAGAAGCGAGTGAGGCGCATATATCGAACGATCGATTTGTTTGAACTGGTGTATGCGCCCACGTAACCCTTCCTGCTGCGGGTTTGCAAGCCCTCAAACGATTCGTCCAACAGCAGCAGCAGCAGCACGAAACCGCGCTCTACCGGTGATCGAACGTCGTTCACAAACCCTCCGGGTCTACCTTTACCGCGCAATAAATCTTCCGGCTGGAAATTAAGGAACATCTATTCTCGATCTCGAATTGATAGGAAATTATCCTTCAATTTCCTACATTAGGCAATAGGGCGTTCCAACAGAATTCAAATCAATGCAAACCCAATGCGACACATGCAATTTTACACTTAAAAATTCTACGCATCACCAACTCGACACATAACCAACTCGCAATTGGGTATATGTCGTGTCGACACGTACCGAACTGAACACGTGCCATTTTGCATGCGTAGAAATATTAAAATAGTCACCGAGGGCTCGTACGATTTCCAGTGTTGATTGGGAGGAGATTAGAAGCGATCGGTAACTGTTGTCCTTTACTCTACGCATGCAACGGCGCGCATCCAGTTGGATCGGGGCTCAGGCTGGCGATAAAGCTCGTTTACCAATCGCCCCGCCTGGATCCAGTTGCGTTTGTGCTGATTTCCGTATCTGTAGCTACGACGTACTGTCAGTAGACTGAAAAAACAATAATTGCTGGCAAAAGAAGGTGTTGTTATTTAAACTCTACTTATAATTCTTACAATTTAATATGAAGTTGAAAGAATAACGAAAAAAACGTTTAAGTAGACGGGTTATTGTTTCGATTTTGCATGGAATTGGAAAAATTAGAAGTCGAGTTGAAATAAAAATTTACTTTATGTTGCAGCGAATGAGTCATTGATATTTTTTCCATCCGTATAGCATAGCCAACTTTTCTGTTTCTTCCTTCTATGGTTTTAGAGCCAGGTCAGCAGTCTCAATGAATTTCACTTTTTATCGAATTTTCCAATGCATTCGTAAAAAAAACATACATCAGTCCAGCAATAATTTTGCATTGTTCGAAATTCCAACGCTCGAGACTTTAGGAGGATAAGTAACGGGTCCTGATTAAACGAAGCTCGGTGTCTCTTCTCTGTCTTTGGGGCAAAAATTTCACGAGCCATGTATGAAGAGCGACGAGGGCCGAGAGGGAAGGGAAAGACAAGAGTGGCGCGAGAACAGAAAAAAATAGGTAGGTATGAGAAAAAGACTCGACGAGAACAATAAGAGTTCCTAGATGAAAGAGTTTTTAGGGCCCAAGGCTATTCCGCTTCGTTCCTTTTGCTTCCTTTTTTCTTTGTCTTTTTATTTCGTCTTCTCTACAATGCTCCCCTCGGTCGGCCTACAGGCAGACAAGGTCTCTGCGCAAACTATACAGTGCCAGTATAGCGTGGACCGTAAGAATACAGCAGTATGGACGGGCGTTATGACCAATTAGTCCCTCGAATTGTAACGACAGAAGTTAAATCGACTCTTTAGTCTTATTTTTACTCGCAAATTGGGATTCTGGAGAAGATTCTGGCTCGTGAAACAAAAAGTCACAGAGACCATGGGGGCTTTCCGGTTCCCGCTAAGATCGATGCAGAACCGGAATTCACTGAAAAATTAATAATCCTTTCGGTAATAGAATGATTATTCGTTCGTATGCGAAACTAAAAAAAGTCGAAAGACGCAAAACCAAAATATTTCAATAGAAATCGTTTCTCGTGGTAAAATCGACTGTTTATACGCCAGAAGGGCTCGAAATATATTTATGGTAGAGCGAAAATTTCGTTGTAAGCTCCTACGCATAATATATATTCATTTGTGTAGTAAATACTTGGACACCCTCATTACATTAAATTATGTGATGATAAATAATATCTCTTGTATTATCCATTGGTATACACTCCGAAACAAATTATTTGACCGATACGCTGCAAATAAATATTTATTTGTGGGGCATCCGTCAAATTATTCTTCTTCTGGATGTGTTAGATGTTTTATGGATCTTTCTCTTTATTGTCCCAATTAAATTGTCACTATTTAAGACATGTACGCACGACAATACTTTTGATTGATGTTGTCGTAACGGTACGACCTTAAATAGCTAAGTGTGAATTCAGATTTTTCGCATTTAAAGCAGAACGAATGCGCATAGCCGGCAAAGCGGAATATACACTGCTCGCACAAAACCTCACTAAAGATACAACAAAAAGAATATACGTCATCGTATATACATTTTAGCGCAAAATGCAAGTGCGCGAGGGACGTTATTTACCGAAAAAAATACGTCGAAAAAAAAAAAAAAAAGAAACTAAACTGCGACGCGAGTTTTTCGTTGAGCTTTGCGCCAGATCTGCAGGTACTCGCGATCCGGCCTGTCGGGTTTTATTTCCCGAAACTTTCATAAGCTCTCGTCTCTCCCGTGGCTGTGTGAAAAAAGAAGAAACCAAATACTGTTTTTCCGTCGACAAATTTTTTTATTTTCCGCCCAATGGCCGCTTTATATGGATAATAAAAAAGCTCGGGAAAACTAGCCCGAAGCTTTGCGGGACAAAAATTGCAACGATGCAACGCACTATACTATTTCAGCGATACATTTGTGCGAATAAAAATAACATCGTGAATCGCAGGATCGACCTTCGAAGGGCAATTTTATCCGTGAACCTTTCTATCTTGACTCTCGATAGACTCGTGTGTTTTCGCCGGAAGTGACATTATTGTACGTGTCGAGTTTCCCAAGGTGCGCACCATCATGACGTGGTCAAATCTGCGGTGTGCCGGGACTAAATTCTAAACATTTTGCTGCTAACACAATGTATTATATAGTTTAGAGTGTTCGGTGTCCACTTTCCGGCAATCAATTCGGCAAGTTCGAGACTATTCGCAACGTGCCGTTCCAAAACTATTCTATAACGTCCTCTGTAGAGGGTTGTTGTGTATATCGTATGTATATATCCGTGTCGGCTATATTCTAACGGCGATCGTTTGGCTACCGTACCGAACCGGCAGCCACCAATATAGCCGAAGCTCGAAGTGGTTCCGCTGACCATCGCAAACTGAATTTCCGATAATTGCTTTCCGCGCCGCCTAAAATGATAATTAAATTCCAGGCTCGCCACCCCCCCCCCCCCCCCCCCCCCCCTCCTGCGACGGATCCTCGACCATGTTCGTTTTCCGGCTCTATATTCACCGTTTTGCGCTGTTATACCTGTCTGTATATTTCTCTCATCGAGCTACTCTTCTCTTTCGACCTTTCACCCTCTGTGCATCCCAACTATTGTTAATGTAATAGCTCGCCCACCGTGGCCCTCGATGTAAAAACATGAATTCGTTTATGAACCTCGCTCGCACGAAGCTGAAAGCAGAGACTGTATGTCGTAGAGCTTACACAACGACGCATATATTATTGTTACCGTTCGATCGACCTGGTTCGGATGGCGCGGGAACATTTAGCGCATGTAAAACCCTTTCATCTCTCTGCTTACAGCTATCCATGCAATTAATTCCCAGGAGTCATTATTATTGATTACAACTTGAGCAATCTGTTTAAAAATAATGGGAACAGTTCGAGCTGCAATTTCGAACGAGCAAACAATTGCCGTTTCCAAACGGTTTGCCGGCGATACATAATAGTACATTTCGATACGAGTGCGAAAAAAACTTTTTCTGACGAGTGTTGCAGTCGCACGAGTTCAGAAAACGTTTTTCGCACGAGTATTAAACAAAATTTTATTTCACAAGGTGTGAAAACGGGGGTTTTCGCACGCGAAGCGTGCTGAAAAACCGCCATTTTCCCACCGAGTGAAATAAAATTCATTTAATTCCGGAAGTTGACTAGCGTAGTTTTGTCCTCAACGATGTGAATGCTTTTGATAAACTTTCTTTAGCCGAACCGTCGATGATAAGATATGTCGTTCACGAATTCAATTTTTTTTTTGTTTTTGTTTTTCAAATACCAGGCCTTACAAAGTTTTCACCGATTTTCGATGGAGTCTACACGAACGATGTTCGCTGTCACGGAAGTGATTGATATGATATTTAAGTTATCATTTAGTTGCTTCGCGAATTTTTATTACGTTTTTTTTATAACGAAGACTGTAAATATTTTTTAAATATAAATTACATGCGGTACATGAAGTTTGTTATGAACAACCTGATATATTAAATTTAACATACAAGTACGAGTCATTAATAAGCCCGATATATTGAAATGAGCTTTGTAATGCTTTTAATTTTAGAAACGCGGTATCTCAATTTCGCAAATTAAATTAAATACAATGTTTTATATACGGTAAAAACTTGACAATATCGCTACATTCATTTTGCAAAGAAAAATTCTTAACATCGAAGCACAAATGAAAATATTCCAAGTGTGCATCTGCGAGATAGGAGGTTAACCCTTGCGTTTGAGAGACGAGGAGTGAGGATCATTCCCGTATTACTTCCGAGGTAGTTATTCGCATTAAGGGGTAAATACCTATCCCAGTGGTTGAGGTCCAAGCGGGTCTCACCGCTGCTCATCCGAGGGAAGGATCGCTCGGTCGAGCGAGCACGACGACGACGACGCTCGCTCGTTTGGACGCTCGTTTCGAGATTCACGTGGGACACAGACAAGGGGAAGGGAAAAAGTGAGGATGCCGAGGGGAAGAGGGCGAACGGAGAGCCCCGGAAGCCCGAGGGTGCCAGACCTCTCTGCCTGGTATCGGTAGTCAACCATCGGCTTATCGATTCCAGACCCACCGCTCCGTCCCTTCGCTCTCCCTCCATTTCTCTCGATGAGCTAAGCGTTGCAGCTATCGGCCATCCTACATAATTATTAGGCCCCACTTAAATCCATTGGATCGATTCAACTATGACAATAATTATATTTTACTACGCTGAGAATCGGCATATAAGATTTTTTTTTTTTTTTTTTTCAACCTTACCTCAAATAATAGCAGTCTCGGAAAAATGCCGCGAGTACGGGGTTTGACACTAACCCTCGGGCATTTTATTCGCCTATTTATCAACATTCCAATTATACTGAGAAATATCAGATCTTACCGCGACGGAAAAAAAGTCTCAGTGATATCGAGAACGATTGAAATACATAATCTCTCACGACTCGATAAATCAAGTACAAATTGGATTAAACTTTAGCGAGCCGAGAAAGTGAAATGAGTTTATTGGGACCTGTGGGGATTAGAGTGAATCCCTGTAGATTCGGAGAACCAACACACAACTGGGGATGGAATCCCTGCGCAGTCTGTCCATCCAATTTGCTTTTAATAGATAGACCGTTTAAACAATCGTACTTGTCGCAGACTGGGAGGGGGGGCAAGTTGAATTGAAGCGGGTAAACGAGTTTCGAAAAGTGTTAATTGAGTTTACAATGTTTCTCGAGGTAGATCGAGAGTCCGTGTACCTCTGCCATCCGCTTTTCAAGTGTCCCACCGAGTTAGGGTTATCCCGTTCGGAGGACAATCTTTATTATTCGCGGGTAAACAAATGTAGGAAATTTTGGTAATGCGAGGCATGGACACAGACATAATGTTCAATAAATGTATCGTATGAAAATTCATTAAGTATAACCCACCTGAAACATCCCTACAACACATTGATAATGTAAGATGATTTAGCACCGATTTTTCGGTTATTATTATTTCTATTAGGTTTATAATTTTTTTGCTTATTAATATAACAATTATTATTTTCACTACAATAAGCTTGTGTAAAAAATAGTCTATATGTACTTGGCAATTATTTTTACAATTTTTCTAATCATTCTATAACAACTTTATTACTATTATTATTGAAATTGCCCTCTGGAGAGTTTAGCAATTTTTCAATACTATTACATTTACTATATTCCGTGTATGAATTTCTATATAGAAAAAATATATATTCGTAACGTTTGGTTAGGATAATTTTGCTGAAAACAGTAACGTCAATCGTATAATCGCGAATAATGCCAAGCCACGGCTCGAAACACTATAAGCGACGGTTAATCGTTATTTGAATGCAGAGGGAGTTTGGCGGGTCGGTTGCCCGAGCGTCGGTTTGACTAGCGCAGTAGCGGAACACGTTGTAAGGCTAACCAATGAGAATTGACGACGGTAGTTGAACCGGGTCTCTACAGTGGCGTCGCGGGGCGTCGGCGTACAGGCAACTACGGCGGTGGCTCGACAGCGCCTCGTTGCAACGGGTACGGTCAGGGAGACGGTTTGTGTCTGTCGTAACGTCGTTACGCTCTCCACGACGGTGTGTCGCAGTTTTTTTTCCGCCCGCGTCCAACGTTCGCCCGCCCCGTAGTGTAGTAGTACATACCTCTCTCTAGGTACAGTGCAAACATTTTCGTATTTCCCGTGTTAAAAGCATCGCGACCAATTATACATTCGAGGTTACCGCGAGCGGCGATTAGCTACGCGAACGCGCAGACGTTGAAAAAAAAAAAAAAAAAAAAAAAATCAAAACCGCAAGTTCCGTTCTACGTCGTGACGATCATCGAAAACGAGTATACTTTAATAAACAAACAAAAAAAAAAAAATCTTAAACGCGTACGCGAAGAAAGTTCAACAGCCCGCCGATTGTGCACAAGTGTCGATGAGGCGAGACGCCCAACTTCGCGGATGACCAGGCAGCAACAGTGAATTTAGGTAATCGAATGTTTCGACGGCGTGGTACAGACACCGGACGATTTTTTATATGGAAAAAGAAAATAAACTTAACCACGCCCGTGATAATCCCTCGTTAACGAGGAATGACGATATTCCACGAGAAATAATTCGGCCATCGTTGTGCCCAGCCGTGTGCCTCACCGCGCGCTGTTACAGCAGAGAACGTGTTACAGCGGGCGACGACGAGAATACACGAGTCCACGATCCTCGAGAGGCCACCATAACCGCCACAGCCGCCGCGTTCGGCATGCAACCGGCGCACCGAAGACGCCCGCGTCCCTGAACCTCTTATTTTATTTATGTTTTTTTTTTTTGTTTCTCTTCCCTCTCGAAGTATCAAAGATTAAATATTGACTTCCATTATTTTCGGCGCGTACCTTCGTCCGACACGCAAGTATGTACGACTGTTGTTAACGCCATTTCCTTGCTATTTTCCACGCGGCGGCTGGTACGATCGATCTCCGGTCGCGGCTGTCTGTCTCTTTCTCCCTCGTTCGGCGAAGGGGAATTAATCGTGCAACGTATTACGCGAATATCTGAGCGAATCTTCGAGTGTGCTCTCGTGTGTTCCCTTACTCTGGGTTACTTTATCGACCGTGAAAGGAGTATTATTTTTTTTTTTTCTGATTGTTATGTGACAAAGACGTGAAGGTCAACCATCTTTCGTGAGGCCAATTTTTTTTTTTTTTTTTTCCTTCGAACGCTTGATTGAGAGTCGATGGATTTTTTTTTACTCGGACGCCATCGCTCGAGTTCGATTTATCGCGAACGTTGTAACGTCACAACGGGGACGAAGAGGGGCGGCTCGACGCGTCTCGGCTTTTATCTGCATTGTTATCACGGGCGAACAATCCAGCTCGTAACGTTCCACTCGTTCGCGGCGCGACTCGCTCGACCATGGAATAATCAAAATTGCAATAATCGTGTTGACGGGAGAGCTGGGAATGAGATAACAAAGAAAAAAAAAAAACTTTTGTCTCTCGGAGAAGCTTGAAGAACAATGAAGTCGGCGGGCCGACTCGAAGCTCGATGTGCAGGGTTCTTCGCGTCAGTAACGCGAAAATGGCGAGTTATTCACGTGCAAAGTCGCTTCTTTTTATTCGCTCTTTCTGTCTGGACACGGCACGTTGCAGAGCCGGCTTGCCAGAAAAATCGGAGTCACCGACCCTCTGTGAAAAATACAATTTCTCATTTCCTTCTGCTCCCTTCCTTCGTTGTCCCGTTCGTTAACCCCTACTTTGAGGAAGTTAATTTACTCGGAAATATAACGTCCTAAAACGCGTGATTCGTGATTCAAACTGTACATTATTTGTGCACCCTTCGGTGGTCCGACAGATTTTTTTGTCAGGTCCGAAGATACTTAGGAACTTCGTGAAAAAAAAAGTAAAGTCAAAGCAACGATGAAAATATTATATTAATATTATTAATCTATTATATTATGTAGTTGTTCGTCGATTGTGAAATTTGGAGATAAAAGAAAATATCGTTTTCAAATCTAAAGAGGGTTCGATGCGAAAAACATAAGAAGGTGCGAAAATAGTAATTTACGATACTAGTGCGAAAAAACTTTTTCTGACGAGTGTGAGCTGGCAACACGATCCGAAAGCGAGTGCTGCAACCACACGAGTTTAGAAAAAGTTTTTCGCACGAGTATCGCACCGGGTGTAATAAAAGGATTTACTGTACTGATTCGCAAACGAACAAACAGCACAAATTCGAGCGATTGTCGAAAGTTTGTTACGAACATTTTTTTTTCTTCAACAGGTCAATGTAAAAACAACATTAACAAGTTTCATAGCTGTGGATGATACAGTTTGGCCAGAATTGTGTTTTTTTTTCCTTTTCTATTCGACACGAATGGGATCTCGAAGACAAACATTTATACCATCGTTTTCATCGAATCTCTCGGACTTGTCTGGCTTCCCTTTTGTCCATCTTTCCGCACAGTCTTTCTTCTCGTAAATCGTTTCTGTATCACTACGACTACTCGGTGCTCTTTTCGCATCTCTCTTATTTCCGAACGCGTGAGTGAACCATCTCTGTAATATCGTCACGCTGCATCGTCGCCGGACACGGTGCCATGCAGCTGCCTAGCTTGCAACAGACTCTCCATTTCTAATGGTCACTCTCAGCAATGCATAGCTTTACTCGTGCAGTGTTGCGCGTCAGTTCTCTTTTCAGGGCAAAATAAAAACGGAGCGGATGACAAACTTTTTAAAAATCTTCACTATTCTGTTCGAAAGGGAGATTTTTTTGTCGTCGCAAATGCCAACCAACTTCATCTTGTCCTCGACGAGCCAGTTTCCTTCGCGATAAGAATCGCCCTTGCTTTTCGGCCCGAGGCAAAATCAATTTCGTCGTCGATGGCTGCCGACTATTCGATTTATCGTTTGTTAAAAAAAAATATATATATATATATATATATATAAAACTCGTTGCTCAGCAGTAGTGCCCGAAGGTACCGAATAGAGTCGAAAATATTGTGTCGCCGTAGCCGTGTGTGCACATCGGCGTGCTGCACCATCGATTTGCCAAGCTGTGCACAAAGACACCTCTCGTTTTGCCTCGACGAAGGAACGTCGAAGTTTTGCACGGCCGGTTTTCTGCGAACGCATGCAACGCAGCGTGAGGCAAAAGGCGAGCTAAGGCAAGGCAACACGGGCAGGACAGTATTTTCCTCCCCTCCGACCGCCGTGTCGCTCTCTTCGTAACGGACCGCCGATACCCGAGAGAGAACCCGTCTGCCCCTCTCCTCGCCCTCAGACGTCACCCCTCCTCTTCTTTTCATTCTCTCGGTAAGAATCTTGGACGCATAGAGCGAGAAGGAGAACCCCGCCGGGAAACCGGGTGTCCCGACACTCCAACATTCCCTTTGGACATACATTGGCGAACGCTCGCGCGAACTTTGCTACAACTTCAGTCACGTAATTAGTATAATCGATAGGAAAAAATAGAAATAACTCATTTTCTTTTTATTGCACAGCCGTGGAAAGAAACCGTTGCGTATTGCGTCGCGTAGGGCACGAGAACGCTTTTGGTCGAACGTTCGTTTGTCTATCGCATGTTGTCACAATATAACACTCATGAATTATTCCCTGCGAATTTACTGTTATCTGTAATATTATGCACAAATTACGAGTTTGAGAATTTTTTTTTTTTTTTTTTTTTGGATATTGAAATTTTCATATTATTTTTTTAGCTATTTTTCTCATGGTCAAACTGATAAATACGTTCGTAACGATCAGTGACTATCTGTAAATACGATCGCAATTATCTGTAACTATCATCTATGAAGGTAAAACTCTCGCGAATCTTGGTAAAGATAATTTCGTTTATCAGGATCGCGGAGACAAAGTTTTATCTATTATATATAGGGATGTGCGATTAATCAAAATTTTGAATAATTCATTATGAATTGAATACGAATAATTCAAATTTTTATGAATATTCATGAATAATTTGCAACATCAAAGTGTAAGACCATATGCGATGAGAGCTGGGCAATATTCTCGAAAATACTCAAAATACAAAATACTATCTGTATTTGAAATACAAAATATTTATTGTACTTAAAATACATTTATAAATACTTCGTGTAAGTACTTTTTAAAGTACCTTGTAAAAATCAAAGTACTTGAAGAAAGTACTTATAAATGTATTTTAAGTAGAAAAAGTATTTTGTATTTTAAATACAGATAGTAGTTGCTATTTTGAGTATTTTCGATTATTTTGCTCAGCTCTGGAATTATTCACTATATTTGAATAATTCGTATTGTCCATGAATATTCGTATTATTCAAATATTCGAATATTCAATTCAAATTTTGAATTGAATATCAATATTCAATTCAATTCAATTCAAACGCTTTTGCACACCGCTAATTATATAGTGTCTTGATAAGCGAGACAATTGCAGTGATTGGATAAAAGAGTTAACATTATTAAAAAAAAAATATATAGTGCCCGAGTCTTAAAGTACAAAGTTATGCAATTTAATTACCCAATCCGCGTTGGAATTGAAAATAAGTTCCACTTTCGAGGCAACTCCATGAAATCTATGAAATCTATAAATTCTATAAATATATAGAGTTTACAGATCTTAACGGACCTTTCGTGGGGCCTCTCTTTCTCTTGCGCTGGCAAATCTATTTGCGTGAGTTTTAGTATTGCGATTACTCGTAGCAACGTTGCATCAGAATATTATAATTTCTATAACGAGATACGTGTTTATTTTGTATCTTTACAGTGCGAAGACCGAGCCTACCTGGGACCGTTTAAGAAGCACGTCCCCCGAGACCCCCCCAGCCAAAATCACACGCCTCACCACTCCCCTGTCCTCCTTGTCCTCCTCCGTTCCCTTGTCCCCAATTAACGTCGCTAAATCTACCAGCGCCTCATCCCGTTTAATCGGCAGCAATAGTCACACTCGTGATATCGCTGATCTATCGTCGCCGACAGTAATCATGGACGGTATGGATAACAAACCCGTGCTGAACGACGATCCGTCGGTCACCCTGACCATTCGACTGATTATGCAGGGCAAGGTGAGTAAAAAAAAAAAAAAGACTTTCGCGTGGTCGATGTAAAAAAAAATTAGATTTTTCGATATTTTCAAACGTTCTGAACATGTTTTTATAAAAATCTCGAAACATTTCTTTTTTTTCACCAAAACCAAGCTTTTTCTATGCGGAAGCAAAATGATCAAATTGTATCGACACAGGTGATAAAAGAGAGAAAGGCGATAAAAAAAAATATGTAATTTTCCCGATATATCTTCGCGAACATGCCAACTCCGTGAACCGTACTCATCGTTCTTTTCCCTCGTTCTACCCTTTCTTCGTCACAAAGGGTTCGAGCGACAAGTTCGTTAATGCACCCTCCATTCGCAAAGCCCTCGTGCTCGCGCGCTGGCTCGCTCTAAATGGAGGGATTTTCAATTTCATTATCACTGATCAAAGAAGAGCGCAAATTTATTATTCGGGGTCGAACGTAATGTTCCGGTTGGCTTGACGTCAGTTGGGGAAAAAAAGAATCTTTTTCACATGCTTTATGTATTTATTACGCTTTTACAGCTTTTGCAATTTTACGAGGATGCATGGAATTCCGTCATATTAATTCATGAAATGCAACGTTATTTCAACCGCCCTTTCGTGTACTTTTTCTCTGTAAAGACGGTATATATATATATATATATATATATATATATATGTGTGTGTTTTTCCAGTTCAAACATCTACTTTCATTACAATTTAAGTTTTGAATTATAATTCAAGAGTTTCTCGTTTTCAAATGAAAAATATATTAATAACAGACTTTATTCCGTCTCGAATAAAGAAACTCGGAGAGCCACTACTTTCTCAGGGAAGTCGATGAGTTTCCGTGACTATCGTCCAACGTAAAAATAAAACAGTCTGGCGTGTTAGTTCGAGCTCGGTGAATCATAGAGCTGCACGCCGACACTCGTCCCCGTCGTCGTCGTCGTCGTCGTCGTCCTCTCTTGGCACGCTCGTCGTTTCGCTAGGCGATTTTATTATTGACTCGGGTCATGGATGCTAAGTGGTCGCAGCCGCTCGCGCATCGTCGACTCGTACTCGTCGCTGTATCACACATAATCCATACAATTTCATCCACAGAAGAAAAAAAAAAAAAAATTACGAAGATGGGAAATAAAACTACCCGAGCCCCAGTTAGCATTCGCATTTTTTACACAAACATTGATTATTTTTTTCTTTTTCTCATACAGCGCCGAGGTTGGAAGGGAAGCGAGAGAGTGATCTGGTCTCGCGGAACAATACGACGTCCCGAGCTTGCACATGCAGAGTCGCAGTGCCAAGAGACTTTACCGAGGTTGGCAAGGCATCGAGCGAAAAACCCCTCTCCTCATTCTATCTGCCCCTCCTCTCCCTCTTTCCCCCTTCGTTCTACTCTCCGCCGCTTGCATCATCGATCTCCTCATTTTTTTTTTTTTTTCTCTCAGTTACCAACCCCTTTTATTCTGTGCCTCGCTCGCTGAGAGCTCGAAGCTCGTTGTAGTGCATCTTCTCCCTCTCCATCCCTCTCCCGATTCCCCCTCTCCGACGATTCCCGTCTTTATCACTCGGTCACTCACTCCCTCACTCCTCTTAAACACGGATTACCATTACCAAGCTCGACGTGTCTGACGCTCGCCTATTCCGCGACACGCTTCGCCTCGATCCTCTGTCCACAAACTCAAAGTGAAAGAGAGTCTTCGGTGCGTTTTCGTCGTCTGCACGTATTCGTCAGATGCATTTTACTCAACGCGTCCACAGGAGGGAGGGAGCGAACTGCTGCAAATACTCACACTGTGAGTCGCACCCGTATTGTCTCCGAGTTAAGCACCGAAGCTGCGCAGACACATGCGTACATGAGAATGAATCCTCAACGCGAACACTGTCCATGCCGGGCTCACTCATGCATAACACAAGTATGACTCCCCTACTAGTGTTATGCACCAGAAAGCGTTCACACGTCTATCCACGTGTCCCCCGCCCTCTCGCGCGGAGCGGAGAAGTTTCACTCCATACCTGTGTGCGAGTGCAAGTGCATTGTACTCTGGTATAGGTGCATGCGTGTCCCTCATTCCAAAACTCTCCTCAACTTTTCTTTTTTCTGTCGCCAACAAACTCGAACACATTATTGTGCAGGCTCGACGTCGAGTCGTCCGCGAACCCGTCCGTTACCACATATACGTAACGTGGCACCACCACTACATCATCATCATCCAGACTTTTGTAGGATCGTGCTAAAGTGCGCCACGGAAATTATTGCACGTTGCTGCATATCTGAATGGGGCCCTTGTTGAGAGGGACTTGGGAGGCTGCGCGTCGCCCCGTAAAACACCCCTTTTCGCTCTTGTCACACCGGCTACCTTCCTTTCGTACTTCATTCCCCTCTGTTTCCATCTGGGGGACATATTTCTGTTTTTTTTTTTTTAACTCTTTTTTCGATTTTTTTTTTTTTTTTTCTGAGTGCGGCGAGAGGGAATATGTAACCGTCGGTCAACACTTTTCCGTGGCGTACGTTTTTTTTTTTCTAAGGGAGAAGAATATCTTCATTCTATTTTATAGTAGATCCAACTATCCTGCCTGTACCTTACGTCTTCCGCGCCCGGAGAACATGCTCTGCTTACTCGAGACTTGGCAGTGTGTGTGCCCCGGAGAGCTCAAAGTGCTTCCACGTCAAATCTCATTACAGCCGCGTTTTCACGCAGCCACGACCACGAGAGGCTTCGCGCTCGCGGCAGCGCACTCTGCATCGGCTTTCTTATTATTTTCTCTGCTTCCCCTCCCGTGATATTTCGGTGAGCGTGCCACGGTCTCGAAATTCTAATGTTTTACCGGTGACGTACGGGCGCACATGGGCGATGAATATGCGGTTGAACGTCACGCAAAAAAAAAAGTAAACATTGTATTTAAACTTTTTTTTCTCTTTTTCAAGAATGTGTTTAACAAAACAATATTTTGCGAAAAAAGTGTAGAAAAAACGTTATTAAATCGTCATTGAAAAAAATTACTTCATATGAGCCAAGGCGAATATAGATTTATATATAGACATGGATATAGTACAGTAAAAATTATGCAGAAAAAAGTGACAAAATAAACACAAAAGTTTTTAAACATATTTATCAACCAGGCAAAATAGTACGAGCACACATGAAAACACGGCGATGAATATTCGGCCGAACGTAACAAAAAAAGTAGAGATCGTTCTTAAACATTTCTTTCCATTTTAAAAGAATATATTGAACGAAAATATCTTTCTCGAAAAACAGTTATAATTAAATCATTATTTTTTAAAGATACATCATATGTGCGAAGACGTCTGTATATTTATATACATACACCTATTATAGTACAGTAAGCGATTATGAAAAAAAAAGTTTCCATCATATTTATCAATCGGGCAAAACAGTACCTACGTACGGCATACACAAAAAATTGGCCACATACGACGACTTGCATTAGTCGTCGTATGTGGTTCATTAAAATAGAGACGCTGCGCAGCGTGTTCCGATCTTGTCGAAGGAAAACGAGGCTCGTTACATCTTCATCTCAAGGACGTCCATTAAATGGTACGACAACTTTCGTTGGTTGTATCCTCCAAAAAGCATTGATTAATTGTCATTCCGGCCGGAATTATTGATCGTCGCGAAATGTGTTGATCCGCCCGTGGGTACGAAGGTCGGTGTCGGAATTTGTGTGAATTCTCCAATCTCCGAGAATTCCTGCCGCACAAAATTGGCATCTCTGGGAAAACTAGACCGCGCCAAAAAGTCATCGGGCGACAGTGCCTCGACTGTGTGTCTGCACATGCAGGCGTGACCCGGATATTGCATCTCTCGGCTCGTTCGTACCTCTTTGTCTCTTCGAGCATCGGCCACGAAGACGAAGCTCTAGTCTCCTCCGGCTATGATAGAACCAGAAGTAGAGTATACATAGTTGAGAGTCGTCGGGATGTAGAAGAGCCCACACTGAGAGCCTCGCGCCCGCCCGGTGACCCAGTTGCACCTGAGAAAATTCTTGGCATAGCACGTATCGCACCCGATCTGCACAATATTCGCTTGGAGTTTGTGCTCATTCGTGTATCGCAATTTTGCCGATGTGTAGACAGAGTTTAATCGTCGCGTCGAAGACATTCCGCAAACTTCCCAATTCAAGCGAGCGAACGAACGAACTGGACGATGAAAGACCACGTGGACTGGTCGGTAGTGCCAATTCCCAGACACACCGATGGCAGCTCGTTTAGCCGGACAAATAAATCTTTCCTGCAGTCCCAGCGCAGACCGTATTTGCGTTGTATACGTATCCCCTCTCGATTCTAGCTATTCGGCCACCACATTACATTATACATACGACTGTGAATTTCGAGTGCACGCCAATCGGGCGAGACATCCCCTCGGTCGTGCCGTTTTTCTTTTGCCTGCTTCGTTTCTGTGTGAATAGTTACCGCGAGGGACTGGACGCTGGCCAGGGCCGTTGGCCAATCGACCAGACGAACCTAGCGTCTATTACCATTTTCAGCATTATACTCCACCAACCTTTTATATCCTTTCCATTATTGTTACACTGATTGCACCGAGAGAAAGATGTATCGTAATCGATTAAATGTTCTTTTCTAATAGTCGCTACAACACTTACCAATTAACTTAATATTAAACTTCAAAAATTCGAATCAAACGTAATTCGCCGGAACCAGTAATGCCAATTTTATGTCAATAATTATTATCCTCATACCAACGAAATAGGAGATGGCGTTTATCGGAGGGAAAAGAACGTTAAATTGATTTCGGTAATGAAAAAAGAAAAAAAAATGGCCTACATGTGTCGATGGCCTAAAGTAAAAAAGGGCTTATCCGCACTTTTGGTATTGGACTACGAGTGTACATTGACGTGGAGCCATGAAGCATATAAATCGCGCAACGCTCACACGACGACCTGCGATCGGTATAGAGGAAGAAAACGATGTGTACGTAGCTCGAATAGGAACACTCTTTTGTAATGGAATATCCCTCTGATGACATTGCTTTCCTGAAATTCTTCTGGCACCAAATTACAAAAACTTCCCTCGCGGAGCTTCTCGGTTTCTCGATTCAATATTCCACGAGAGCTCCCTTTACACGCTGTCGTCCCGGTTTGAGACCTCGTCGTACACACACACACGCACAAACGCACGCAAACACACACACGCACACACACACACGCAAACACACACACACACACACACACATGCACGCACGCAAACACACACACACACGCGCGCGCACGCACACACGCGCAAACACACACACACGCACACACACACACGCACGCAAACACACACACGCACACAAACACACACACACACACACACACAAACACACACACACAAACACACACACACACACACACACACACCAGGTCACTCTGTGGGCCAACTTGGTATGAGATTTTATCGGCCATCGAGACGGCATCGATTAACATCGATTCCTTATTCTTCCTGCAATATAAGCGAATGATAATTTTACATTGCCGCTTTATTTTATCACTTATCAGACATACGAAGTTTAATTTTCTCAATCCTCGAAGTAGACATTATATTAGAAATGTCTTCTATTTTCTGCAGATAAATCTCCAAAAGTGTCTCATGAAATTTGTACATCCGGTATGGACATTTCCAATCGAAATTCTTATCGGTTTCTTTCCAACTTGTTCCTCTTTTTTGTATGCATATATCCACAATGGCTTCGTCCGCTGACGCTACGGATCGTAAATAAAAAAAATGAAGAAATTCGCCAGCGTCGCGTGGATTCCAGCGGGCTGGACCCGAGCCAGGGCCACTGGCCAAACGGCTACCTATGAGTCTCAATCTTTTTCATCCGCTAATAACGTCTGTCGCAAATTTTTATATATTTTCTCTGGAACTAAAAAGAAAAAAAAAAATCATTCTCTTCCTCACTTTTAATCTTGCTGATATGTGCATTTCGACGTCTCGCCCATACAATGGTCATTTAATTTTTTAATTTTATCAGTGTTTTTCGTCTTTTTTTTCGCGGATTTGCGGAGCCTGAGTTTGATGCTGGGAACGCATAAATCTTGACCGACGAAGGCCGGAGGTCTTCTATATTGTAGTTATATAGTCGAAGCCCGATAATTGGCATCTTTCCAGGGCCCTCGATGCGCCTTGCTACTGCCCGTTCTTCTTTCCTTATAGCGCAACGAGCCAGGCCCGGCTCTGGCGGCAAGAGATGCATAGCCTTCTTCTTCCTTCAGCTATATTTGTTCCCATCGGGGCGGGGGGAGGGGGGACTCTCTTTTGCTTATGGCCGTTGGAGGCCCTCATCCCGGAGTCGATCCTTGTCCGTGCGCTCGTAGTTTCGTCGTGTTACATACCCAGGCAGTGCAGCCGGCCGGTAACGGTCATAGTACGGAGTTTCGGCGTTCAGCGCGGCGATATCGCTCCGCCGAAAATAGGATTATATTAGCGAGACTCCGCGACAGAGGAAAAGGGATTTCCTACGTCTGGACGGAAATAGATATTCTTCTGGGCTTCCTGGAAAATCCATACTCTCCAAAGCCGCTAATAAATCCCGATATATCTCTGCAACGAATCTCTCGTCTCTAGATATGCAAATCTCCATCAAATTTGTTTCTACCACAGCATAGTGGTAGTCATTTTTTTTTTTCTTCCATTTGTCAAAAGGGAAATGCCAACTATTAAAAAAAAACAGAATCTCCAACATCTTTGAATTCAAGCTTCTCCTCGAAAAATTGAAGATTCTGAAGTAATAATATTTAAATACACAATAATACTAGGCTGGGTAAAAAAAATTAAATAAAAATATGCTCTTGAACTATGTAAACCCTATGCGAGGTGGGAAAGCGTCTGCTCCGCCGTCTGTCGTGGCTTACCTTCACAATTGCCCATTTCGTATCGTATCCTCCGTCAGATAGTTTTCGCATACAAGCCACCGGGCCTCATAAAATAATGGAGGTTCCTCACTTCTATACGAACAAGGATGAATGACATTTTTTATTTTACAAGCAGATTTCGAAAAATTTGCCTGGGGAATTTGGGCAAGTTTGCTTAGAACGCTCGTACGTGGTCGCTGGCTGCTGGCTGCAGCTCGTATTTGGTACGTGTCCGAATTATGTAATAAAAGTGTCGTCGAAATTCCGATCCGATGCTTCGTAATTTTCGAGCGTCATCGATCAAAAGATTTCCGGCATAACGGAGTATAACTGCACGGTAGTGACCCGCTTAAAAAAAAAAATTGCTACGGCGTCTCTTGATTTTCTCATGGCTGAGAGGGAGAGAGGACTAGCTGCGTCAGCACGCGAACTCTCGTGTGGCTCGTTGTTCGAGACGAGGGGCAGCGTCAAACGGGCAGTGCTGCAGTAGGGGCATCATCGTCATCTAAGTTTAGAGACAGAGGCGCGCATACCTGGCGCAGTAGGAGAGCCCGAGTGCTTTAGCTGACATTATCAGGATGGCAGGGAGAGGTCAGGGCGTGTCACACGTCGAGAGTCGCATACACGAAGGCTTCGTGCGCTAGAGTACAAGCAAACCGGGAGGGTAGCAAGCAGCGAGACCTGGTGTACTGGACATCGCTCCCGGAGACACTAGAACACGAGCCTAATTATAGTTTAGAGAACGTACAGGAGGGATCATGGTTTCCTCCATTTACCAACCCGCAGAGACTTCCCGCAGCAGGAACATTGTATGGTTAAACCCAATGCAACTGTTGCTCCAGCCCGTGTTTCCAAACTTTCGGGTCACAATGGCCTTGGGCAACTTTTAATTGAACATCCCATTCGCTTTCGTGCCTTCTGTCGCTGCGTACATGAAAACCAGCTCGAAGAACAATACTCGGTTCGTCTGTCATATCGTCTACATAAATCTATGTTGAAAAAAAAAAATCTCGCGCCGAAAACAAAGAAATTCGTTTACTTTTTCCTTCGCATTTCCGCGATTACCGATGTTTCGCTTCAGTTTTGGGACGAAACAACTATTGGATTCGTATTCAGCGCGCGGAAAGAGTACGCTAATTCAACGCTCTCTAGTAAGCGATTTCTCCTCAATTCACTCACAATGCGAAGCCCAAGAAGAGCCCTAATTTCTTGAATTTGTCCGTCGCGCACACCCGGCCGGTTTCACCTCGGAGTAACAAATAGAAAGTACATGCAACAGCAGCAATTATTTGTGTCTCGAAATTATGTATTAAAATTCAAATATGGATCGCAGTGAAAAGAGGAAGGTTACTACAGTACAGGTGATTTTTTGTAGTTCCTAATATTTTATTACATATTTTATAAACAATTATGTGCCTTACCGAGCTGTGAATGAGTTTGGATCATTCACCTAACTTAACCGTCTCGCAGCGTTTCAAATGGCTCACAGTAGGCCGTGGTGGGAGTGGGACTCTCTCTAGTAGCACGGAAATTCAGTTACGAGAGGGTGGAGTTAGAGGCAGTTGACCAGATCGAAATATTTGGGGTAGAACATTTTTAGCCCACTCCGATTTTTACGAAAAAAATATAGCAAGAGGGTAACCTCTCTAACGCGCTTTTTCCACTTCTTCATTCTTATTTTCCTTATTCCTTGGGGTTTTATGCAAAAGCTCGAGTACCACCGTTTTCATTGCACTGCAACGGCCCGGGTATTTTTTTTACGCGTATAACGCGATAAACACACTGAGAAAAAAAAAATCGATTGAGTCAACAAAATGAGCGCTTACGGGTGGCGAAACAAATTTTTGGTTGATCGAACGAAATAATTCTTGTATTAAGCAAAGAAAATTTTGAATCGACGGCCTGTTAGTTCGATCAACGAGGTATTCCTTTGATCAACCAAACATTTGGTTCGCCGGCCGTAAGCGCACATTTTGTTGACTCAATTGATTTTTGTTTCTCTGTGCACCTAGGTTTTTTTTTTCTCGTGGTTGCAATTGCAAGCAAAGATATATAGCTGTGTGAAAATAACAAAACGAGAAAAAATTGGTATTTTGCCCAATGTGGGCTATCTAAAATGAGCTCCAAGTTTTGTATGTAAAAAAAACTGTGTATGAACTATACATAATTTGTATGTGGGTAAATCGAAATAAATGTCAAGTGAAGCTAATCAAATGTTTTTATTATCTGTATTGCAGGAAGTTGGAAGTATCATTGGCAAGAAAGGAGAGATCGTCACGAGGTTCCGTGAAGAGGTTCGTATATCGTAAAATATAATAGAGCTGTATATTCAGGATTAAAATAATGTTTTGAACTCAAAACAGCAAGATGGATTTTAAAAAATGTCATAAAAACAAAAATCTAGAGATAATTTTATAAATTTTCTTTTACAAGACAAAATAAATAAATGTGTATGAACGAACGACTGAAATATTGTCAACTAATTGCATTAATTGGAAGTTTCGACTTCGCTCGAGAGGAGTTGCGTGTCACTCAAGTCACTTGAATATATAATCCATGGACGTTACCATTATCCGACCACTTGCGCCTTCTGTGCTTCGGATATATACTTATATATATATTCATAGATAAGTGTTATTGCCTGGTTATAAAGTCGCGTAAATTTAACGTGTTTCAGTCCGGTGCCAAGATCAACATATCAGATGGTTCGTGTCCTGAGAGAATCGTAACCGTCACCGGACCAACAAACTCGATCTTCAAGGCGTTCACTCTGATATGCAAGAAATTTGAGGAATGGTGCTCGCAGTTTCACGACGTACAGGGCGGCGGAGCAGGCGGCGGCGGTGGTACTACGAGGACCCCGATAACATTGAGGCTGATAGTGCCCGCATCGCAGTGCGGCTCATTGATCGGCAAGGGTGGCTCGAAGATCAAGGAAATACGCGAAGTAACGGGAGCACTTATTCAAGTCGCTTCGGAGATGCTGCCAAGCTCGACGGAACGTACCGTCACTATATCCGGGACCAGTGAGGCTATAACCCAGTGCATATATCACATATGCTGTGTCATGCTAGAGGTACAAAAACGATCGATATCGTCAACGTTCAATCAATCAAATTTTCATTATTCTATTCTCAATCGCCTCATTGCCGTGGGCCAACTAGTCTCGCGTCAAACAATTAACGGAGCTCATCTCCGGTTCTTGATGAATATCGTTACAAAATACATATATGCATAACCGAGTGCGGAAGTGTTTCCACGAATGACAAAGAGAATTTTTTTTTTTACTTTACAATTACATATTACCTAACTCGAGAAACACCGCCGCTACTCGCGAAGCGTTTCTTGACGATTTTTTTGCAAACGTATATACAAATCAGTATGTATTATTCTCTAGTGGATAATTTATATTTCGATGGTTTAATGCCATAATGGAATACAAGATATGTAATAGACATATGCTCTCGAAATATATACGTTTTATGAATCGTCAGGTAACGCGACGAATGGTTGAAATTTGATAATGCGCATAGAATACGCGCAAACCGTTTTGTTTTTTTCTGTTTACTCTGTTTCAGTCCCCTCCCAAAGGTGCCACGATCCCTTATCGCCCCAAACCCCAAGTTGGTGGGCCAGTGATCCTGGCTGGTGGGCAAGCCTACACCATCCAGGGTAATTACGCGGTGCCCGCCCACTCGGACGTAAGTACAGTATTGCCATTGCCCGGAAGCGCCGCTGGCGGAAATGCCCCACCCTCGCTGAACGCCCAAACTCTTACCGCCTCGCCCTTCGCGACCCATCATTCCTCACCCTATGCTTCACACCACGGCCATCCGCTGATCCCGGCCCACTTGACCGGACCCCATCATCCGCTACACCCGAGCCCCTTACACGCCAGCGTGGCAGGCCTCGCCGACCCCCTGCTGAAGAGTGGACACTTGCAGGCAGCCCTCCCGCCCGCACACCTCGTGGCAGACGCCGTAAGTCTTTTGTTTTTCGTGATCCAACGAGAATCCACCCACTCTACCTTCAACCCGGATACTAAAAAATATATATATATATATACATATATATATTAAAATTGAAAAAAAAAAGAAAACCCTTCGAAAAATATCTCCTGACCCTGCAGCCAATGTCACACTACCAGCAGTTTAAAACCCCCGACCCATATAACCTCCAGCAATCACGGAACTCGCAAGTTCCAAAGCTCACGCATCACGATGCGTCGCTTGCTCGTAATACTTGAATGAGCGACGCTCAAAACCCCCATACCTTAGTATCCGACACGCAGGTGAACCATTAAAAACAAAAAAAGAAAAACCACAAACCCTGAACCTCCAGGATATATCGATACCAATGAATTGCTCAAGTCCCTCATGGGACACGGTGAAGGGTGTATGCACCGCGAAGAGACTTAAAAAAAAAAAAAAATTAAAGCGATGACACTTTTTGGTTGTTGATTTTAGACTTCCGATAAATGATTGCATATTTCATCTTACTCATACAAGTACGGTTCAAGGATGTAACTTTTTTATGGCCAAATAATGGCGGACTTCATCCGGTTATTCCTGAATACAAATCCAGGTACAAATCCAGTCGAGGGCCTGACGGTTTCGTTCTAAAATTGTATTTTAAGCTCCCGTGGGCTTTTCGCACTGTCCCAGTTAGCGCGATAACGATCCATAATAGCGCGATAACGATGTGCTTCGAAGTTCATTGCAAATCCCCCTCCGCCATTGCCCCGCAACTTTACGTCGCGGTTTCATTGGTCTTCTGGCAATTTCACTTTCTCTCTCCGTACATTCGACGATAGACCGAAGACTCGACTGGGTGTGCCCCTCCATCGCGGTACTGCTAACGACTTTGAGGATGGCTTTCATCGTACATCTACTGTGAAACAGGCAAAGAGCGCATACACCCGACACCGTTAACCACAATTCCACTTAATCTCGTAGGATGCCCGTCCGCGTGTACCCGAATGACTCTCCGACACCGTCTAGGAACACCTGTTTCCCTCCTCTATATGTCGAATTGCTTAAACCACACGCCACCGCCCCCCCCCCCCCCCCAAGTTTCTACTTTCCTGTATGCTTAAATCTTCAATTTTTTTTTCTTGCATTTTTTTTGTGTAACATCGGTGCCATATTCTTCTTATGCTACATTTGCGATACACAAAAAAAGGACATTGCACCGATGTGAATGATGTAGAAAAAAAGCCGGTTAGCTCAGTTGGCCTTTCGCAAGAAATTTGGTTCACATTCCACAGCGACACATTATAATCTCAATCTATCACGAATTTTGGAAGACACACACACTTGAATTTTTTAAAAATCGATCGGATGCGGCGACACGACAACGAAAGATTCGTACATTTAAGAAACAGTGTTTGTCCACAAACTGCCACAATCATTTTCTCGTTAATTTTATAATCCTTTAAATGAAAACTATGGTTTGATGACAAAGAGGGATTGTAAAATGAACAACAACAACATTTGTGGAGTTATACGGATAAAAAAATGTTTGTTAAATGTACAAACCTTTTTCACAGTGTACGACAAGGACTTATCGCACTGAGTGAGGTGCTTAAACGAACCGATGTCACGCTGGCCGAACAGCTTTTGCTTCACATTATATAGATTTTTTTTTTGCATTTTTTTCCTCGCCCGCATGCTCACTACCTGCTGCACACACACCAAACCAACACAGGCCGCAACTATCCTCTTACCTTTGTTTTCTCACAACTGTGCACACTTTTTATGCTCTATATACTATATTATCTGTCTGTCTATCACTGTTTGTCTCTTGTCGTATCACACAGCAATTTTTTGTGAATGTTTTTTTTTATCGTTTCTAACGCTTACTATAATCGCAGTAATAATAATGCGCAGAGATGTGGATTATAAAATAATATAACTTTCGGGATCAGATCTATAAATTCGACCGTATCGTTGTCTGCTCTGGACGTTAAGGATTATCACTAATCGTATAAATCCACTTATCGTCGACGAACAATTTGGGTACTTCGCGATCGCGATTCAATCTATATTAATATTTATCTATGTAAAAAAAAAAAAAAAAAATGAGAATCAGATTTTTGTCAGTGAATTCGCGATGTTTGTGTACGAAGATAGACGATATTTCGACAAGCATAATTATCCCTCGTGTGTATAGCACGACTTTCGCTCAAAGCCTCTATCCGCCTGTTTGCTAATTAGTGACTCTCTTTTCGTCCGAATGACGAGAGGGTTTGAAATTCTCTCGTGATGTTCGATGGGTGGGAGACAGACGAACAAACACGATTCGAGCTCTGTCGAACCGGGCTCATTGCAACGTTTCATTGACTGTTTGAATGATTTAAAAGGGCAACGATCGAGTCCGCGCCGCTACTAGACATACATATATGTATATGTATATACATATGTGTGTGTGTGTGTGTGTGTGCGTGAACCTTTATCTTGTCGCGTCGCTCTTGTCGTCGGTCCAAAGATCAAGTCACGTGACGAGACGCGAAACGAGCGAGACATTTGAAAAACTATACGCGAGGAGTCGGGGATAAATCGTGGCGGATGGCAATTTGAAACGAAGCTTCGAAATCGGGAGCTTTTGCGGGGAGGGTGAAACGACGGTGGATCAAAGAGTACCTCGGCTGACGCCAACACCGTTGCTGTTGCAAGGCCAAACACGATGAAAGGGGCATGAAAGTCTGTGGCGGTATGGACGAAGTCGAGGTTCCTATAAGCTTTACTCTATTTCGCTCTCACGACGGGGCGGAAGGCCACTTTGTATCGCTAGATTGCATGCTCGGCACGGGGAATGCGGAGATGTATAGAGATATATATACACTTTTACGAGGTAGTTGGAATAATAAAGACAGTATCTTTATTGTCACACGACTTTGTGGAAACGACCCCGGCTTGGATCAGAGACCGACACTTCATAAATCGATCATTTGAATTCGTACATCGTCATAATAACGAATTATGAGAACAAATACAGTAAAACCTCGATTATCCGGAGCATGGAAGGATCGCGTTGCTACACTTCGGAAAGAATCACTTTGACGAGCGTGAAAACAAAGAAGAAGAAATTATCACAAATGCCAGCGTTAACAGTTTTAGGATAATTTCATAAAGATAAAAAAAGTTTCATACTTTTTACTCAATTTTATGGATCGCTGTTATTGACTCATTTGCTGGATGTGTGATATACCGATAAAACAGTGGCATATTGGTCTTAAAAATAGTTCAGTATCATAGATAAAATCTGCAGATCGTGCTGTGTTAAGGTAGTCCTTGCGAATAGTGTTCGCTTCGCATAAGTTTCAGAGAAATGAGAGGGAATTGCAAACACTTCCGGATTGGATAAAAATCTGAAAAAAAATCAAGTATATCAAAAGTGCTGAAAAGATTAATTTTGCATAATAATAATTCCAAAATGTTATTAACAAAATGATTAGAAATAAAATTGTTCAATAAATCTCCCGGAAACGCAACTTTTTTCATTATGAAAATGATTCGTTCACTTTTCTGAATACGTTTGAGTTTTCTTTAGATTTTTTAATTCACTTTGAATTTTTTTCTGCTATATAGGGGAAAATGTGTGGAAACTCACAAAATTCAGAGTGAATTAAAAAATCTGAAAAAATTCATACGTATTCTGAAAAATAAATGAATCATTTTCATAAAGAAAAAGTTAGGTTTCCGGGAGATTTGTCGAACAACTTTATTTTTCATCAATTTGTTAATAAATTTTTGGAATTATGGTTATGCAAAATGAATGTTTTCAGCACCTTTGATATGCTTGATTTTTTCCGATATTTGTACCATCCCGAAGTATTTGCAATTCCCTCACGTTTCTCCGAAACTTATGCAAAATAACACTATTCGCAAGGACTACCTTAACGATTTGATGAGTTGACGAACTTGTCGCATCTGTGTACTTTCCATACACATTTAAAGGACTGTGGCACGATTAATCGAGGTTTTACCGTAAACATTAAATCGAGTTACAAAAAATTGTTGTTTTCGTACGATATTTAATAATAAATTAATCTATGCCGCAAATATAAAACTTCTATAAAAGTTTATGGTTCCGATGATGGTCATGAAAAGATGATTCTCGGTGACGAATATTGCTATTACTCGCGAATCGAATATCGTGACTTGACTCGACAAAGAGAGAGAGATATATATTTCTCGGGGCTCTTGCGCTCGGTTTCAGTTTATGTAAATAGAGGAACTCGAGCCTCTCGATGTTACGGCTGGTACGCGACGCGTTCATAGTTGTACACGCTTGCGAAGGAAACCGGATGCACGAGTTTTCTCCCCACCGCGAGTTTTCTGTATCGCTGCATTTAGCGTTTAGCTTACAGCGAGTCCTCGAGGTCTCCGTAGCGGGTTCTAGCCGTTGGCAATCGAGAGACTCTCGTAACTTGTTCGAGTAGTTTAGCTCGATCCGTGAGCGAACATTTCGCTCCATAATTTTTCCACCTACAATCCATTTTCTCGGATCATTGATTATTACTTTCATGACAAACAAACACACGCAAGGAGCGATACACAAAATTAGAAAAATCAAGAGAATACGTAGAGTAACGTAGTGTTTTGTAGAATAATATCAGAGGCTTGCTAGTATTGAATTATTAAACGTGGGAAGAAGATGGCGTTGTCACAATAACGAATACGTAAAAAAAAGTTTTGAGTAGCAGCGTTATTAATATTATCGCTTAGAATTATTTCCCGCTATCGCTATTTCGCATTTCTACCGCTTCACGTTCTATGTCTTACACTATCGATCCATTATCTTCCACCATCACTCTCTTGTCACTGGCGATATATACATTCACCGTTTTCATAGTAAAAACATAATCTATATCTTGATCCTAGAAAAACAACATGGCATGGCACATAGCTATAACCGACTAGCGAGGAGTTTGAGCGCGAGGGTGGGCGCCCTTTAATATTACGACACTTTTAATATTATAATTTAAAAAAAAGTAATATATATATATATTCATTAACTATAACAATAGAGTCCAAGGATGAGAAAACACTACGACATTAGTGTGCTTGTGTGAGTAATTATGTAGATAGAGACGATAGCTACGGAGATCGTAAGATTTCTTGGCGATCGAGTTCAGGGCATCATCGAATTTTTTTCTCCAAGAACAAACATCCACACGGATAATTAAATTTTGAAAATTTTTCGACGATAGTTGCTTCTGATGTATCGATATATCGCAAGCAAATTTCGGCAATTAAGAAAAGGAAGAAAAAGAAAAAAGTAATCATCCGTGCCGATCTCTGAACGAAGAGAACAGACCTCTGTCATTGTGTTCCTCGTCCTATCGCATCATATAAAGAGACCGTAAATCGTAGAAACGGATTATAGTTATATACTTCGATGTAAGTAGAGCCGTACGAAAATAGAAATCTTATCCACGATTAAAATCGATTTTCCCCGTCGCACTTTAACGAGTCTTCCGAGAGTTGGTGGAAACTCTTGTGTGCCGATCGTGCTGAACGCCAAATAACATCGACACGCCCTTCTAAATGAAAAAAAAAAAAAAAATAACTTCTTTCCCTCTCTCTCGCTCCGTCCCATAATCCGAGATGACGCAATAAATATCCATCGCGATTTAATAATGGAGAGGACGTTACTAAACGCTTTATCGGCATAGTGCAGTAGCAAGTACGTGCGTCACGGGAGAGAGGCTAATGAGAAAAGAAATATAGACGCTCGTGTCACCCGGGCTTATAGTCCTTTCATAGAGGTGAGAGAGCGAAGTAGACGAAGAAGAAGCAAGAAGAGTCGAAGAGCAGAACAAACCACTCGTAACGGCCCGGCGGGTAACAAGAGTGCGCTCGCGCGTTCTCGAGCTAGAATCAGGAACGCGAACTCTGTCTCTCACGCGCGCACGAAGAAAATGAGGCCGGTTTGCTTTATTAATGACGAGATCTTTTCCGCCCAGTTTTCACGTCTTCGTCCGTGTCTCTCGTCGCGAATAAACCAAGAATAGACAATGCCGGTTTGGCGAGTTAGTTAGCTGTTGAAATCGATTCACGGTTAGAGCCAACCTTGTTTCGCGTTTCTCTATTTGTACCTAACGCTGCTCGCCAATAGATATATATATATATATATCTATTTTTTTTTTGCGTTTTTCTTTTTCAATATTTTCGGGATGTTCGGAAGGGGGAGGAAAAAACAGCAGGCGGTATATCATGTAGTGCCAGAATGTTTTGTTTACTGTTGTTACGTGCGAGTTACTTTTTTTTTTATTTTTTTTTTTAACGAGATTGTAGTTTTTATACTCGGTTGAAAAAGGATAGCCCCGTGTGTTAACTGAGCCGTGGATCTCTTCGTCGTTGTTTCAGATGGGTAAACTGGGCAGCAATCCTCTCGCTGGACTCGCGGCACTTGGACTTGGCGGACTGGCGACCCCTGCTAACACCGGGGGCCTAAATCCTGCGGGTAAATTAATCTTATTTGCGAAAGTTCATTTTTTCGCTCTTTTGACGTTTGTTATTTTGTTATTTCACTCAGCTGCAATTGTTTGTCCCAATAACGGTACGAAAACTAAACATTTCATGGATTATTTTCAGTGTTCAGCATAAGCGCTAAATACTTCAGATATCAAAGACGCTCGGTTTCTATTTTTCGTACTGCAGACTGTCCCAATTAATTTATTAAAGTATAAACGATCCAGCAGCTGTATATCTCCCGTCCAAGTGGATAACAAAAGAAAAAACGTTGCAGTTCTCAAGTATCGCGCAGACTCCCTGTCGCCGATCCGTGTTCTCGCGAGTCGTCCAGATGTTCATTATCGTCCTGGGATACATTGTTTTTACTAGTCTCGGAACGTTTGCCCGATCCGTTTTCTCGCTCGTCCCCCGGACAGCGAGACACAGGCATACCAACAGGCTGCTTGCAGAGAGCCGAAGTTTCTTCGTTACCTTTGTTTTTGCTCGTTTAAACTGTTCACCCGACAGAATTCTCGTTTTTGCTTCTACCAAGCTTTGTTTTCTTTTCTTTACACTTTTTGACTCTCCTTTGTGCGAACGAGGCAACGGAGAGTAATATGTGTTATGAACTCGGTGTACTTGTAATTTTACGAAGATGTACTAACGTTATTGGTAACTTTTTAGCGCTCGCAGCCCTGGCGGGCAGTCAACTGCGTACGAGCCACACGAACAGGCAGCAGCCAGCTGCAAACAATCAAACCCACGAGATGACAGTGCCGAACGAGCTCATTGGCTGTATAATCGGCAAGGGTGGCACCAAGATCGCCGAGATTCGTCAGATATCCGGTGCAATGATAAGGATCAGTAATTGCGAGGAGAGGGAGGGCGGCGCCACGGATCGAACGATTACGATCACCGGAAATCCTGACGCCGTCGCCCTCGCACAGTATCTCATCAATATGAGGTAAGATTATCCGTCGAAAAAATTACGCGATATATCTTTGACGAATCTGTCATAGAATATAATAGCTGTCACGTACGAAAAGCTGCCGCTATACCGTTGCCGCTTCTCGTTATAACTAGTTATATTCGGCGTATGCAAAATATTCCGGTCACCGTATCGAGAGGTGGATGAACCACCTCTCTTTACTAATGTGTTGCCATCCCAAAGAAACAAAAAAAAATTATATATAGCGTCATCGAATCGCTTACGTTGTGCTATATACAATCTTTTTTCTTACGTGATCCTCGAATGTGTGGAACAAATTCGACACACGACTCGAGAAGATTTCTTCTTACCCCTCCCCTTTTATATCTGTCGATATATATATATAATATTATTTTCCTTTCTGTCGTTTTCGTTCTCGTCCACGCACACTTTATTTCTCTTTCGTATTCCATATGTATTAGGTGAAATATTTATAAATATATAGTATGTTATTATATGTTATCGTTTAAGCAGGTGTGTGACATCGTTTATGGGAATGACGCGTCGTAGTGACGTAGTGGCACGGCGTTTCATATCAATTTTCTTTACTCCAAAGAGGAAAAAAAAGTTGTTTTTTTGTACGTTAAATAATACAAACATGTATCACGGCACTTTTTTTTTTAAAAGCTGGTGGGTGGGAACCGCCTTTGGTGAGGACAGTCGAGGAAAGGGAGAAATCGATTTGTCTGGTTTTCTCGAGTATCGTCATCGGTTTGTCCTATCGCCGACCGCTGTTGCCTCGTGGCAGCTGCATCGAGACAGAGAGAAAATATGTGGTTACTCGCCACAAGCTTAAACTATACTCGATACGCAATTACAGGATGAAATCCGGATTTTCGGTTTTACCCCGTTTCCTTCACTTCTCCTCCCCCCGCCCCCCAGCCTGCCGATCGGTGGCTATCAATTACTATTTGCCATGACACTGCCAGTTCGTGGCGCTCGACGAATTGGAAGACAGCAAGTCGTTGCCGCGACTGTGGATTCACATATAGTCACGATACACGCATGTGTTGACTCGGTCACTGCAACTATGACCAATATAAAAAACAACAAGAACAACAAAACAGCTATTAAATTTACTATCTTCCAACGTCTATTCGCTTCGAGTCTTGATATTGCATAACTTCCCTTCGGAATTCAAGGAATCTCTCTGGAAAGATCGCGTCTATTCGAACTTCTAAGATAGAGAGGAATTTCAGAATTCCAGAATATCTCTTTCTCTCCCGGAATTTCCGAGTACTATGTAGAGTTTTTTTTTTCTCGGAACGGCCTTTGTTTAAAACTCGTTTTTTCCATTTCGTTGAGCGTCCCGAGCGAGAAATTCTCGCAATGGTGGCGCGTATTGGGGTAAGAACTTGATCTGCTGATTTTGAAGCAAATCCCCACGACGCGATCGTCACTGCGACGAGTTCACGCAAGTGAGAGGTTTCTCCACGGTGTCCAGTACACGTAAAAAAAAAAAACTTTTGTAAAAGAAGACTTCATATTTTTTCGCCCCAAAGTGCCAAACGAAACTACGAACGAAAGTTAAAAAGAATGAGTGAAATAGAGCGAGTGCGAGTGTGTTTGGTAATATAAAATAATATAAATAAAGGAGGATCAACGTCACGCATCCCGGCACGGGCTCGAAGGGTTCACAGCTTTCCTGGAAGACAACAAACTCTCGTCGGTATTCGTACCGTTGACGAGCCGAAGAGAAGATTATCAACAGCATAACCAACGGTTCATAATCCATTCTTTCCAGGTCCTGCCTTCCAGGTCCAGTACCTTGAGTATCCTGCAGACAATCAACTCCGAACACTCAACATCTGTTCCTATTGTCGCTGGCTGTCCTTTTTTTAAATCTAGTTCGATAATTGGGTTTAAAGTGAATGGGTGGGTAGGAGAGATAAAAAAAAAAGAAGCTCAGAGTTGGAGCGAAAGACGGTCGTGCGGAAACGACGAGAATCCTCTCGGTCCCGAGCAACCGTGTTCAATGTAGCTTCCCGTTTCCCAACTTGATTTTTAACGAAACGGATCCAATTTAACAGTTGAAAAAAAAGAACAAAAAACACCCTGTTCTCATGGCTTCTCGAAAGCCTCTCTTGCTTTTTATATATACATTTTTTGTTGTTATTTCTACATGCTTCTTCGCTGCTTGATTATTGCTTGTACGGATTAATCGGATTAAAGGTGTTTGCTCGCTTGAGTTAAATAACAATAATCGTAATAATACACGGTAATAGTCGTGAATTTTGTGATATTGTTCAATTTGGTTGATGGTACTAATCAGTGACTGCCGTTCGGTCATATGTTGATTCTTTTTTTTTATAGTATATTCGTCAGATGATGCAAGCTTCTACACTCACGCTTAGTTGATCACAATTCAACATTTAAATAAAATTATATTCCATATACGACATATATAATTTTTTTTTTGTCGAACACTGAAAATATGTGTCAAGTATACGGTAAATGGAGTTGTCAATTGTTTTTTTCCAATTTCGATAGTTTCGTTAGTTCGCGAGTTTCGAATTTGTACGCCAATTAGAATATACGATGAGCGTAGAGTCGCGAGTTCGCCGTTGTTATTTTGATTGGCTCGCGATTTTTGCCGGGCTGAAACCCATCGCTCTGTGCCTCGCGGGTATACTTATATACACCCTCCATGTTTTATAATTGTAATCCATTTTATACTATATTTTATTCCAGATTGTCACAACCACCCCTCCATTGTTTTTTTATATACAAAAAAAATCATATAAAACTGCGTACGAATGTCATGATATTTATTATTATTATTATTATTATTATTATTATCATTATTATTATTATTATTATTATTATTATTATTCCTCGAAATACGTATATTTCGCCATATAATCTTTGTCATCGTGTTATTTACATATTCATGCGTGAATATCAGCCCTAGCACTCCTCGTCGCATGATTTGCACTCTGTCCGATTATTAAATTTACACGGATTATATTAATACACTCTTCCGTGCCAAGCTTTTGCACCGCAGACCACTTGACATAATCTAGTATGAAGTTAATTTATATTCCAAAGATACATATATATGTACTCATGGTCATTGTTAACTATGAGGACTAGTCCTAACAATATTATCTGTAAGCTCGAGCATGTATTTACTATTGTTTATGGCAGAGTGCGAATCGTGCTGTGAAATTTGATTTAATTTTTGCCTCTCCGCGACAGGGATGTAGTGGCTATGAATATAATACCTCTAAGATACGGTGTTTAAACGGTATAAACGGAAAAAAAAAATCGCTGCAACGAAATACAAACCAACCACGCTGGATTAAAAACAGTCGCCCACGACGTCCCTGTCGTTTCGCCGGTCATCGAACCATGGGGCATTCTCTCTTTTTTTTTTAGCTCGTCGCGCACCGAGAATTCCCTGCCCAAACTATTAACCCCACGAGTCGCAAAATCTAACGCCATCGAGTATTATTTGAAATTGGCCTGCTTGTCACGATAAATAACAAGTCGATTGATTTTTACAAGTAACCAAACTGGGTGGGATTTTCTCGATGCGCAACGTTCACCAACGACGTCGTTAAGACAGTCGCACTTTCGACGTCATTCTCTGCTGCAAAATTTCTTTACATTATCTTGGTTCACTTATTTATTTATTTATTTATAATTTTTTTTCGGAAGAATCTGACGCTCCCGCGTTTGTCATCGTATTGATTGAAAAAAGAAACAAAGAAGAACAAAAATCATTTACAGTCATCAGCAGATCACAACGGAGTTTTGAGCATGACGTCGAAAAAATTTTCCTTGTTGGAAAATCACTCTCACTATGATTTTCCTCAGTATTAATTTATTTTCTGTTTTTTTTTTTCTTTTTTTTTTTTGTAATCCATTTATTATTCTGTCGACTCACTCTTCTCACACAAGATATTTATACATATGTATAGATATTACTATATATACACAATTTTAATTTTTTTCTATAACGATCACTTCTCCGTACACGACGTATGAGAGGGGAAGAGGGTGATAGAGCATAGAAAGAGAACGAACGATAATGAATATAAAAAAAAAAAAAAAAATGAAAAGCAAAAAAAAAAAAAACAAATACGTTCCTGCCCTCACCTTTTTTACATTTGTGTCTTTTCCTCAGTGTCGAACTGCAGAAAGCTAATCTAGAGGCCCAAAATACCCAAAACCCTGGCAGCGGCACCACTCCCGGGGCATCCGGGGCCAGTGCTTCCCCTTCTACCACTACTACCACTGCCTCTCCTTTGGCCAGCGCAATCCCCTTGGCTCAGCTGCTAAGCAAGCCAGGCGCCCTCAACGCCCTATCTAGCCTGTCCGCCCTCGGTGGGCTCACGGAATTGCTCGGCGGTGCGGCAGGCGCCGCGGCAACGACACTACCGGTCCAGACAACCGGTGTGCATCGATCGCACAAGGCTTTCACACCTAGACTACGCAGTCCGGGCGCGCCGGGCCCTACCGACAGTGGAAAATTCAAGTCGGAGCGCACCAAGTACAATCCGTACTGAATCAACGTTGACGGACCGATACGAGGCGACGATTTTTCGTGTGCCTCGCGTCGACACTAACCATACAGACGAATCGAGAGGCGATTAATCGAACGGGACTTCTTTCTGGATCGTGCGATACACACGTGAGAGAAGGAGGATTATAAATAAGAAAAAAAAAAAAAAAAAAACACAAATGAGCGTGAGAAATGTTGAGAGAGAGAGAGAATAAAAAAAGCGATCGCGCTCCGAGTTCCTGCTCTTCGAACGTTGTATCTTGACGATTATTAAGATTAATGAATTTGTGAGATATCACCGGTATACAGATACAATGTGATTTGCTGATCGGCCTGTTTCTTCCGTGTCGAAAGCGTCGAGGGATATTTAAAAAAAAAAGAAAAAAAAAAACTGAGAGAAGATTGATCATGATGTTAGATCACTTAGATGATCGGTGAATTTGTCTTTATGTTTTATTTTTTTCTTATCTACATACACTTTGATAGCTTTTTCCGCGTCTTCCGTCGCGCGTTTATTATTATTATTATTATTGCATTAAAAAATGTGTAGAACTCGGGATTTTTTTCATATTGATTTTTCGGTTTATTTTTTTTTTATTAATCACCTGTAGTGTACGATTTTTGAGGATTTTTTTTGTTGCTTAAGAAGAAGCCACTCTTCGGGGACTCGGAGCGAGAACGCCGTGTCGGCGAGACAGTCTTTTTTTTACATACATACATATATATATATATATTCTTATTACGATAACTGTGCGATCAATGGTATAATCCCGCGAAAACGCCGTGGTATTCTCTGTGTCGAAAAGCGAGACAGCCCCGATTTAAATACATTTTCGCAAACACCGGTAAGAAATCGTAGATTTATCATTTTGTTGGAGCTTCGACGATTTCTTCGACGAATAAAAACCGCGTGAAAGGCATTTTTGACGAGTGTGTGAGATCAAAAGAGAGAGAGAGAGGGGGGGGGGGGGGGGGGAGCCCGAGAACGTGGATACAAATTTAATAATGGTTCTTTCATCATCGTGTGTTTTACCCCAAAACGAGAAAACATAAAATTGTAAAATGATGGAGCGAAATTTTTGTAAAGGGTTGAACGGTGGCGGATTCTTTCGACGTTTTGCAATCATGTTTGCGAGAAAAAGGACAATGAATGATCATGTCATTGTCACTATAGTAGAACAAAAGAAAGAAACATACAGTCAGTGTAATGATTATTCTCCATTTGTAAGAAATCTTTTTTGTTAATTTTTTTTTTTTTTTCGAAAAATAGAAAGGTTAACAAATAAAACGTTAGCTCGAGAAAGTCCACTACCGAGAGAATCAGGGAGCTTATTATAATACAACAAGGCATGCGCGCGCTCTTGTTGCGCATCGTTGGAAGAGTATCGCTACACGAGATGATCAATCAATATATAAATATATATATATGTATATGTATTTATATATATATAAGTAGTGTCGTATTCTTATTATAATTACACATAATAGAGTTAATGGTACACATACGCGCGCGAGGCACCCATGGGTGTTATTTAGCCTGACATTAATTTGCCCCGCGTTTTGTAAGTTTGGCACGAATTATCTACATTATTGGACACTAAATAATAATAATAAAAGAAAACGTACACACCGACCCTGCAAACGCAGTTACAGACAAGAATAACAAAATACCATAGACCGTCGGATCCCGCGGCGAAGTTGCAAAGGTCCGTTTCCACAGCTGCTCGTCATTGGAAAAATGGAAAAAATACATGTAAAATTGTCGATTGAAGTTTCGCATCAAAGAAACAGAAAAAAATGGTTCAAATATTCGTCGACGCGCGGTTCATCGGACAGACTTTTGCAAAGCGTATAGATTAATTGCGTGCTCAATCTTAGTTTGTAGAGGGATTAATCGTTTAGGAATAAATGCGTTTATGCATTATTTTTGGTGACGATCGGGACCTCGGTGGAATGTGAAGTTCAAGCACCGTGAATGCGGTGTCTTACCGTAAATAAACTCTGTACCAGATCATGATGATAAAGTCCGCGAAATTGGCTATCAGCGCGCTCCTCTCTCCATATTTCCTTGGATATTGTCTTTATGTTCTCGGGTTCGTTTGTAAAAAAAAAAACGCACTAATCGTGTGTAAGGCGTCGATAAAAAGGGATACACGCGTAGATGCGAGATAAAGATTAAATAAACACAATATTGCGTATAAATATAAAGAAAGAAAAGAGAAAGACATTCACAAAATTCGGTAGGTTTATAGTCTTCTAATGTTGTACATCAGTCTCTATAATGACGTCGAAAAAATGAATAAATAAATACATAAAAAAAAGCTATATGCATTATGTGCTTAGCGGACACTTGGCTAACATGTATCACTTTGTTGAATAAAGCTAGGCGTGTTTAATACAAAAAGAATTAACAAGATATTACTCTGGCCTACCTTAAAGCGACGGGCTTGCAGAGGACAAAATTTCACTTTTTTCTTTTCTTTTTTACAACGTTGAATCTCATATAGTAGGACATGGCTTGTAAAATAACAACGAATAATAATGCATGTCCTTTGCAGGTCAAAACTATGTGCAATTGGATTCATTAAGATTTCCTCTAGCTCGAGGAAAAATTCAATCTCAAATATTTTATTGTCTTTGTAGATTTAAAAAGAAAATTATTATATACGATAACTTGTTCGTTATTCGGTATTAAAAATAACATTGAATTTTTGTTCGAGCACGGGGGGGGGGGGGGGGGGGCGTAAGTCATGAGCTGTGCGTGTTCTTCGTCGGGTTCCATATTTCTTACTTGTAAAAGTTTTTCTTTCTTACAGTTTTT
The DNA here is from genome assembly GCA_958510785.1 of Exephanes ischioxanthus. NCBI lineage: Eukaryota > Metazoa > Arthropoda > Insecta > Hymenoptera > Ichneumonidae > Exephanes > Exephanes ischioxanthus. Next base: position 3,923,026 of record OY294020.1, on the reverse strand, counting down.
CGCCTCGACGATCAACAACGAATTTTGTTGATTTTTCTGTTACTCATGATTTTGTGACAATCTAGTTCTAGTATCATTTTCACACAAGAACAAAAAAAAAAACACGATAGCTCGTATAAACCGCATAACATGGACATAAAAACACACAAGGTTTGAGGAGATTTTATACGGGAGAGTATAACATACACGCCGAAGAGATATGCGGAGAAATCTGTAGAGAGAGAGAGAAAAGAGAGCGCAAAATGAGTGAGAGAAGATGTATCCATCCAACCAACTTGACCCAGGCTCCTGCCCATCTTCGGTAAGCACCATCCGATCCTCCGTAGTCCTCTTAATCTACTCGTCCCGTTTAACCGATTTTTACTTCGACCTGTCGCTTCTATTTTGTTTGCCTCACTTTCGTTTGTTTTTTTTTTTTTTCTTTCCCATCAAAATGATAATAATACGATTGAAATATCCGTCGACTCTTCGATATTTTTTTTCCTCGGCCTTTTTGTCTTTTTTTTTTTTTTTATAGCCAAGCCACACACGACGATACCTTTTCTTCGACCTATCAATTACTTTTGCCTCTGATTTTAACTATATTCTAATTTTTTTCCGTTCTTTCCAAATAACCGAGCCGATGAGATATCTGTTCATACAAGTAACTCACTTTGAACGTGAATGTTATTCTAAAAAAGAACAAGTCCCGGATTTTCCTGAGGCAATTCCCGAATATTTCGCGCGGATAGTCGATAATACGAGAATTTTCTCTTATCACGCGTTAATCAAAATGAATGCCGTGAATCTTTATCTACTTTTTCTCAAATATATACATATATACATTATATATATATATATATATATATATATATATATATATATATATATACGTATATACATTATATATATATATATTATAGTGACGTTTTTTATCGTACAAAATATACACTCTAGCGGTGTATTTAAACTTTTCGGATTTAACTGACCGGTCTTGAATTCTGTTTCAGGATATCGATGGAGACCGCTGGTATGGCGATTCCAGCGTATCACTACATCGCGCCGAATCACATTGTGAAATCTCCGATCCATTAGAGAGGAGATATATCTTTTGGTGCGAGACGTCGAAGAACGCGGGGCGTCGCGATGCACGCAATGCGGGCTGTCAATGGCATCTGGGGCTGTGCAACACAAAAACACACACAGTGTTCAACCAGAATGCTTCCAGCGACATGCTGAGAATTGTAACTCATAAAAAAAAGAAGAAAGATCATCACACAGGCACACTCGTGCAAAACACACACACACACACACACACACACACACACACACACACACACACACACACACACACACACACACACACTCACTCACTCACACGCAGAGAACAAAAGATAAAAAGAGACGTGTGAAAGCAATCCTCGATCTCGCATATTCGCAAAAGATAGGAGGTGATGGAGTCTACACGAAACACGTGTGAACACGTGTGCAAAAAAAATCTGTACAAAAAAAAGTCGGGGGAGGGAGAGAGAGCGAGAGAGAGAGAGAGAGAGAGAGAACGTTACGAAAGGGGAAAAAGATTAGTGAGAGAATAAAGATAGAGCTGAGGAGTGGCCAAGCCTAGGGAACGAGTTGAGAAGAGACAAACTAAAAAAATAAGAAAAAATAAATAAAAGAAAAAAAAATGGACGCCGCAGCCACAAAAGCTGTCGCCGATTGGTAAAGGGAACAAGCCAAAGATACGTTAGTTTTCATTTTTATATTTAACGAGGGTGGAAAGAGATAAAAAAAACACAAGAAGTAACAAAAGAGTAATTGTTATTATTATTATATTAATTGCTAACGATGCTATGATACTCTTAGGGCGGGTCGCGCGCGGCGAAGTTGTTCTCCGGCGTTTATTACGTTGGAAGCGGGAGAGCCGACCGTGATGGAGTCGGATATTTTTAGGGAAGATGTGATTGCGGATAACCAATACGCCGGTCGATAACCGAGTCCGGATCGGACAGGGTGACTGAGATGTACTGAATGGCAAGAACGGTTTCGAGTCGATACCACGCGTGCAAGGTTCTTGGACCTCATAAATTTTCCCTTCAATCTTCGCATCGCGATCGTCTCTCTACCGCCCACGGCCATCGAGACCGGAAACTTGAGCGACGGAGCCACAAAGCGGGAGTAACGAAAGCGTAAAAAAAAAAAAAAAAAATCAATATATATTATATTATAACGAGATAGAAAAAAAGAGGAACACAAATGCTGTCGCGCGAGCGAGATTATAATGATCGATAATCGGTCGCGCCGAGTAATTGCGTAGTTTTGAGTAGCTTTTGCATGCCGACTCGATTCAAAATTTATTATTATGGACAATGTACGAACGCGCGATGGCTCGAAATAGTGCGTTTCAATTGTATTGAAGCCGGTCTCGGACAAAAAAAAAATTGTAAACGATGAGTACGAGAGTCAAATGGGCCCGGTCGTGCGTGTCGCGTTCAGCGTTCGAATTAATATCGCGAATAGATATTTAACGAAAAAATTAAGTGTGACAGGAGAATAGTCATTGTGAGGATAACTCGTTGAATTATCGCGATAGATTGACGCCGTGCACGACACTTTTGTTGATGAAACAAATGAATTATTACGTGGAATATAAAGTAATGATATATTATATATACATATATATATATATATATTTATTATACGATTAAAAAAAATTAATTAGTGGAGATGTAGCAATGAAAGGTGCGAGTTCAAAGTCAGGCTTTGAATCGGGAGGCGTCCTCTTTTTCTTTAATCCAAAAAATAATAATGAAGAACGAGGAAGAATCAAGCGAAACGTTCACACCCGTTAAAAATCGAGATATTTTCAGTCCGGAATATTGTCGCGAGGATTAAAAACAAACAAAAAAACATAACTCATTCGTCGACCTTTCGCATGAGTATGATTTGAGTCTTCAGATACTTTTTCTATGCTCAAGTTCTTATGACGACTCCGAGCAAAGCACTGAGTAGTGCCGAGACGATTGGAAAGTAAGCGAACGAGGCTGAATCCTCTCCAACGCTTCACATGAATTTCAAATATAAAAACTTCAGCGATAAAAATCAGCAATAAAATTGAGGGCGCTTGTTAAGCGCTTATATCGTTTCCGGATTTGATATAATGAGAGATGGAAAAAAAAAAAAAACATACATATCCCCAAATCGTAACTCTCGAGAGCTTCCAGTGGGTGCCAAAGAGCGTTATCGAGAAGGAGGCAATGAGAGATGAGAAAAGTTTAAGACAAAATTACAGCACATACTGTAATCCGCGTACCCTCGTGCTTCCTGAATCCCGAACACACAGAAATATCCCAACTCGTGACTCGTTATCATATGCGTGACACGTGATACCTTTCACCTCGGTTATATTTAGTACTAGCCTTTCATTACCCGTGTCTTGTCGACAAATAAAATATCGTTGATTATTTGAATTATTAATATAAATCGACCCCCCCTCCCCCCCCCCCCCCTGCTCTGCGGAAAAGATCGAGGAAACCGGTCGCACCTCGGTATCGCCTCCCGAGTCAAATGTTTTTTCTAATTGTAAATATATACGTATTATTTTTACGTCGCGTCGTTGTAAATATTCGTTGTAGCATTTATTTATATACTTTTCTACAAAGTACGTGGTTAAACTCGCACGATATTTCGTCCCCTGTTGATCGTGTAGCAATAATTGTATAATTCGTTAAAAAAAAAAAAACGAAAACAAAGGAAAAAAGGTTGTTAAGCTCGAATTCGCAAACAGACCAAATCGCAGTGACCTTTCGACATTATATTATTTATTTATCTATCGTATATATTTATTTATTTATTCATCTAATTTTTATGTCGCGCTTTAGCAATTGATTTTTTTTTTTTTTTTGTTAATAATATCGACGAGCCGCAACCGCCGCTCAATCCGGGTGCAAACGCTTGAGACTGCTAGATACATTTCGCTCGCGATACACACCTACCGAAAGTACATACCGAGAGGAGGGAAAAAACTGAGAAAAGATTGTGTATAATTAGACGATATATACACGGTCGGTAAACCGAGGTTTAACGTTTCGCGTGATTCACGGTTTTTTTTTTCTAACGAGTTTCGAGACGAGTATCCTCTCCCGTTCACGGCGTTTCAGGCTCGACCTCGATATTAATCTACTTTTCTTTTCATTCTGCGTAACTCGAGCGTACAAATACCAACTTCGCTCCCTTCATTCCCCCAGCCGTCACGTATAACTTCCGCGCGGTCCATTTCAATCTGTAATCTCCGCATCTCCCGCCCTCCACCCCCTCGTTCCCTTGACCCCGCAAACTTCCAACCGCGGCTGAATCTCTTTCATTCGATGAGACAATGTGAATGAACTTGAAAAAAAATTAATTAAAAAAATAAAAATCACCAAACAAAACATAAACATCGTTCAATGAGTAGCTTCTACGAAAACAAGAAAAATTATTATTAACTAAAAAAAAGGAAAAAAGTATTGAAAAAAAAAAAAAAAAAAAAAAAAACAGTTAGTGAGAGACGCTGTATGATTGTGTATATCAACAATAAATATTGCTGTGATTAGAATCGGTTTATAGTAAGTAGTTAAGGACACATTTTTAAGGACACATCGGAGACAGAGACGCGATTATTGAATTAATAAAATATGCGACGTGACGATTTATCCGAATCGATGGAATTCATGCGCGAATTAAAGACAGTGAGGTGCGAGTGATTGGAGATGACGAATCGTGCGGTTTGGGAAAAAAAATCACTCGAACCTCGAAAGCGAGAATTGAAAAAATAAAATAAACAGCGTAGAGCGGAAAGAACGCGATTATTTGCGAAAGATCCCGGAGGTGCGTAGAGGGAGAGAGAGAGAGATAGTGTCGGCCGTAAGAATCGAACCGATGGGTATTGATTTTTTTTTTTCTGTTCCCCGTGTATATCCCGGGTACGCCCTGATCACCGAGTCAACCTCGATCAGTTATAACCCACAAAAGCATATCCGGTTTAAACATATGATTAGTCTATACGGATTGTATATCAATAATTCTTCCTCCCAAAAAATGCCAAGCTCATAAACAATTATTATTCCTCGTAAAACGACGTGGCCAAGGCATTTAACGTTCTTTCGTATTAATGCAAAAAGTAATAATCGAATAAACAAAAAATGTGAAAAAAAACACACACAATGTAAACAAAATAATATATTAACGGCTAATACCGAACACCCGAATCTATATCCGATTCTTGAAGGGGGATCGTCTTGTAGCCGCTAAGTGTCGTGAAGTAATTCGTAAATCAATTGTAATGTTATATATGTATACATATATATATGTATATGTATATGTATAGTCGCGACGTATTTTGACAACGGACGTCGTGGCAATGACGTATTATATCCAGAGGTGCCAAATGCGATGTCGTTATTCGGTTCGGGAAGTACACCACAGTTGAGGAAAAAAAATTATCGAGAGAGAAAGAGGGAAAGTGACAGTGATTGTAAGATGAATTGGAAAAAAAAGGAAAGCCACATCACCGGTTCGAAGCACTAGGAGTTAACTCGTGCACCGCGCTGCGTCGCATAGACCCGATGATGAAAAACGTACGAGACTCCCGCCGATTTGTGCCATTTGCCGTGTGTCGCAGATTTTTTTTATCGTTGGTCTAAAAATAACTTCCGAACAGATACATCAGGGGATTGAAATAATCATGGTTATAAACAAAAAAAAAAAGGAATAAAAGATTAGCAAGAAGAAGCCGGGGCACGTCTTGACGAGGAACTTGAGGCTGCACGACGAATCCTCCTATCGTATCAGATTCGTAAACTCACTCCCACACAGGCAAAATGCACACAAATCGTTAGCTTAGAAAAAAAACGTTGACGAAGAGAATCGAAGATCGAGCGAGTACTAGGACTCGATGAAATCGACTGGATTCATTAGAAAAATTGAAGAGAAAGAAAATAATAAAAAAAAGAGTCACGTATTTCTCGGACCTTTGCCTCTCGAATTCAATTGAAACGAATATAAAAAAAAGAGAAAGAAAGAAAGAGACAAGTAAAAAGACAATGATAGGTGACGTTTCGCTTCAACGTCGGCAGGAGTCTGAGCAATTTGTTGTGGCGTAGAGCAATCTGTTAGTGCAGGGGCCTTATCCTTACTGCGCGGGTTCAGTCCAGCTACAGCAACGAATTCGTAACTAACAATAAGCGGCTACAATCATCGGTAAAAGAAATTTTTTTAATGGGAATGAAGACGCAAGGGAAAAGGAACGAGGACATTTTACGTTCGCGAGACTGTCGCTGGACTTACTCCCCAACCTTACCGTAACGCAGGGCAATCAGCTAAGAAATAACTTAGTTTTTATAGGATATTGAGTGGCACCGCGCGTCTATAAATCGCGGAAAGAGCAAGCGCGCGCGCTGCGTACTCGAGTTAAAGGAAAAAAAAAATTAATGAAAAATTCATAACAATTAATAATAACAGAATAATAAACAATTTTACGCGGCGTGCCGGCGCTATATTTTTTGTATGGCGTTAACGCTTTAGGACGTTATTATGATGCCGTGTGGACGTAGTGCCAAAAAAAAATTTAATCGTGGATCTTGGACGGTGCAATGATGGAGGGAATAATTAATCAATCAATCACCGTTAGAGTCAAACAGAGGGAAAAAGGGTACGAAAAAGACGGATATGTGTTTGTATAACAACACGACTGACGAAGGCGGGTCAAGTCTCGTGCCAAGCAATGTTTTCTTTATGAAAAAAAAAAACCAAAAAATATATAAATAAATAAATAAATATTACTTATAAAACGCGTGCCAAATTCTCAATCTTCCGGACGGATGAGATCGGATAATCGCTTGTAAGGCTTCCTCGTCGTCAAAACTGGAAATTATTCGTGTTCAGTGATATTCGTGTAGATAAAAAAAATGTATTAAAAAAAAAAAAAAATGAGAAAATGGCAGCCATGTTGCTAATCCTCAAAATTCGTTACGATGATATACCGGTATTTTAATCGCACGACGAATTATTATATTGAACGATTAAGCCCGATTCGCCGGGACTCTCGGGCTTCGTAAGTATCCTTCGGTTTCCAATTCGCAAATTAAATTTTGGAGAAAGCGAGAGAGAGAGAGAGAGAGAGAGGGAGAGAGAATGATTGGAGTTGTTAATCCGAATAAGGTTTTGAATAAGATCCGGGATATTTAATCAAGAAGTTAAATTAACGAGATCCGGTCTTCTCGCGTGCTTTATCTGTGTATAAATATATATATATAATTATTTTCCCTCGTTTTCCGTCGCCTTCTCTCATACTGCTATTAATCATCTTCTTCTGACGCTCCATCATCTTCACCTCTTTCTTCTTTATACTTTCTTCTTTTCTTCTTTGTTATTCTTCTTCGTCCTCTCGGTCCCAGCCGTCTCCTTGGAAATTTCGATTCTTAACAGCCGCTCCCCACCGAAACTCTCTCGACCTTTTGGCTTCTTCCTCTTCCATATCACGAGGAGAGGGATGTTTCGCTTTAATCGAAGCTCTCTCTCTCTCTTTCTCTCTATCTATCTCTCTCTTTCTCTCTATCTATCTCTCTCTCTCTCTCTCTCTCTCTCTCTCTGTCTCTGACGAGGTCTTAATCGCTGCTGGACGAAGATAACGAGCGCGCCTCTCGAAGTCCCGAGGATTAAATCCGAAGGAGAGTTTCACCCAAGTGCCCAAGGTGAAAAGCTTTCTCGATGCTTGGCCGTAACGACGAGAGAATCCTCTCGGCCACTGGTTTTCGTGGCGGACGAGAGAACAGATTATCCCCTCGGATAATCGTATTTTTCGCCAATTATCGATATGCCCGAACATTTGAATCTCCAGTTCGGGGCAACTGTGCTCGGTGGAAATGAAACTTGCGACGTCTCCACGTGCAAATCAACGCTCTCGATGAAAGATCAGTCGAGCTATTCCAGCAGCCGTGTAAGATCTCGCGCGAAAACCCCCGATCTTCAGATCAAAATGTTGCCTCGTACCTTCGCCTTCAATCCTCGCGACTCGAGCGTCATCGACTCATCTATCACATCATCTGCTTCGTTATTGTTATCTCTTCTCATGCGTTAAAAAATAAAAGAAATCCTTATCAATCCATCGTCTCGTTCTTCGGCTACTTCGTCCCGCTCTTCCGTTATCATTCGTCTTCTTTGGCCAAAACCAACTTACGTTACGAAGCCTTTACGAAACAGGGTCATTAATACTTACGAATAATACGAGTATTAAAAATTATTAAATGAAAAAAAAAAAAAGAGGAAGAGAGAAAAGAGAATATCGATACGTCGTAAATTTGAAGGTATTTTGCTGCGGGTGTGCGCAGGGTCGGACATTGATTACGTAAAAACTCGTCGAGCTCCCGAATGAAAGAATAAACAATTAGTAGGACCCGTGACTGCAGTTGGATGGGAAAGAAAAACGATGAATCGTGAGGGATAGGCATATAGTGTAAAAAAAAAATCGCATCAGCATGAGAATTAGCGCTTGGTCGAATCCGCGATCGGTAGTCGAGCGCGCACGGCAAAAAAGTACATTATTCCAGGGTAAAGTTTTTGTAAAATTGTCTGGTATGCAATATTTATGTAAAAACCAACAACAACAGCAACAAAAAAAAATGTATATGAATAGTAAAAAAAAAAAAAAAAGTGAATGAATGAAATAACGTATGCAACAATGAATAACCATTTAAATAGTGCAAGACGCTGCTGCGACACATGGGGCATATGAGAAACAAAAGATGAAATAAAAAAAGTAAAAGTCGTGTGCAAGTGCCTGTCCGCACGTAAAGCCGCAGGTACTTTTTGGAGGTATACATATTAGATATGGTTATTACATTATTATCATTACGAATAAGCGTATAAGGAATAATTTATTATTAAGGATAACAAGAATAATAATAATAATGATTAACAATAATTATAATAAATAATACACAGCTGTATATCGTCATCATTACGTATAGGCAGGCTCGCAAATCTAAACGTGATGATCGGCTGGCGAGTAAGAGTGCTTTATGTTAATATACAGAAAGAGAGAGAGAGAGAGAGAGAGAAAGAGAGAGAGAGAGAGAGAGAGAGTATATGGGCGTTGCGGAAAATTTTTACTATGGCCCCCCATAGGTCACATAACATATCTGGAAGAATGAAAGGAAAACAAAAACATTCGTTTTTGAATCGAATGCTGCTTCCTTTTTCAGAAGAATTCAACGCGTTACCGACGTGCAACGACAGCGTTATTGTGTATAGGAACCAAGAGACAATGACATACAGAAACACTCACACAGATCATCCTGGCGCCCTAAAAAAAAAAAAACAACTAAAGATGTATCTTACATATCGGATTCTATCAAAGATCCTTCCCTCGATAAATTTACACACGTGAAAAATTCGGCGAGATTACTTCCCGATATCTTCGGTTTTACCATTCTTCCGCAATCCGTATTTCTCGTAAATTTATGAACCATGATAAAATCACGTCGGCGAGACGCGATAAGAAAAGAAAAAAAAAAAAAAAGAAAAAAAATCAGTGAAGCGCGGAAAACAGAGTTTTATTCCCCGTATAGTGTATCGAAGAGTCTAGAAGTTCTTTGTAGCCTATCTATTGTCATTACTACTACCACTAATTATTGCTACGGCTACTATTACCGCTACTATTACTATTAAATACGAGTGATACACCATCCCATCCTTCCGGTACCCCGTATCTGAACCCACAGACTTTTCACCGTATTTATAACGCGACAACACAGAGAGCAAGATAGAGAATCTTACACTGCAGTTTCATAGAATTGGTTAAAAACCTTTTTAAAAGATGTCCTCGCAAATCCAATTGGACAGAGGGTTTTTAAAAGTTATGTTTTCCTTTTTAATAGCCGATAAAATTTCTTTGATGTACATCCCTTCCCCGCGCGTTACGCGAATTCTTCTAATACAACTGACCCCTTCCCCTTCCGTCATCATCATCCAGGTCTTCGCCCTCGTTAATCGAATTCATTCGACTCGTCTTTCATTTTGAACGTGAAAAAATGGAATAACAAAAACAAAAAACAAAAAAAAAGTAACAAAAATCATTGTGATAATTATGCACTCTGGTGGAATAATGATCGACGCGACGTGCATCATCAGCGAGAAGGCGGGAGGGCCCATCGCCTGGGGTCCTCACGCTCGAACAAATCATTTTATTCTATGTTTTCGATGTGTCGCGAATGACCATCTCTATAATATTTCGAAACGAATATTGTTATGTATTTATATTGATTGTATTTTACGTAAGGTGCGTTGTTAATTAGTTGTCGTAGGACGATATATATTGCTTTCGAAGATCTCGCAATCGAAAAATTGTGATTCACAACTGCGTTCACTCTGCGAGATCCAAGATTATTATATATCGATATAAACAATTTGTTTTGTCCTCTTAATCTTTTTTTTTTTTTTTTTATAAGCTTTTTCGTTTGCTCAAAGTTGCTTCTCGCCTGGAAATGCGAGAAGAGCGCATCGCACGCGTAGCGATAGAGTTGTTTGTTTTTTCCAACTCGCTCTTATACGAATTTGCTTGTAAAGTGCTGTTACAGGTAGCGAAAGTCATCGTATTACACTAATTTCGATCACAATGCGGGTCGAACTTTTGTAGCTCACGTGTTTATTTATTTGACGTATATATTTTCGATTGATTATATTGTACATAGAGATACGTACACACGTCGCGCCTTAAGTAATCAACTTTCCGATGGAGTTTTTCCATCAGAGACGAGGCAGAATAAAGAGTAAAGAAATAAAATTAATTAAACAATTAGGCGAGGTCTTCTTCAATAATTAATTAACTAAAGAAACATGTGGAAAAGAGTTTATTCCTCCTGAGGAGAGAGCGAAGCTGTGCAGAAATCGTCGAATAATAATTAATCGGCGTGCGAGGTACGATAGACGATTTACAAAACAAAATAAAATAAACAAAAGAAAAAAATTAAACGAGTCGAGATCTCACGAAGCAGGCAATTTGCCCGACTCCAACCGGGAACAACCACGTTTATCTTTCGTTTTGTGTGTTTTTTTTATTTATCACAATGCACTCGGCGTTCTTGGAGGCGTACCTTATATTTTACCGGTCAAGGAAAATCACGAATTTACTACCGCTCGATAGTAATTTCATGTTTGTAAGGGCAATAATATTGTAAATTTCGAGTACACTGTATTTGAATGTGTAAGATGCATAAAAAAGACAGATTTTTTAGATACTGCACTATAATATTTATTATTATAAGGTAACAACACAGCCACCAACTACTGCATTCTCGTGGCTTGATTTAAAAACTATCGCATAACATAATGCATATTCGTTTTGTCAATGTAAAACACGGGTGTCGGGAAAGGCCTCGTCAAACCAAATCATTGAACCATGTCACGTTTTGCTCCATCAACACGATATATTATTCATCACAAGAAAAACCTGTGAGCCACGAGTATGCAATTGTCAGTAATAATTCTGAATTAATATATTATTAATAAAGAGGAAAATGAATACATCGTTCTTTCCATAAAAAAAATAATAAAAAGAAAAGCGAAGCAAGATTTTTAGTGTTTACACTACAATTGAATAAACAATTCTATTATTACATAATCTTATATTAATAACAATATTATTATTGTAATGTTTGTTTTTCGTTATTAAAGTGTGTATATAGCAATACATCCCATGTACCCCTTTCTCTGATTTACCAATATTCTGTCCTTCGTAGTCCAATGATAATAATAAAACAAATGACGTAATAAAACGTTTTAGTTTTTCATCTTGAAAGTCGACATCCCCTTGAATACGAATAATTCGGTGCAGTTGGCGGAACATGGATATTCTTCTTCGAAAAGCAAAACCATATATTATTGTCCTCTTGAAAGCGGTATTCAAGTTTTATCTAAACGAATTAACTTACGACAAAAATAAGTTTGGTTAAGTTTAGCGACGCAAGAAGTCAAATAAAGGAAAATGTGTAATTCATAAAGTGGATTTTTTTTTGCGAGTATCGCGCAGCCAACAAAACCTGTTTCATTATTCCGGCGACCGGTCATTTCATCCCAGACTGCCAACCCCAGACTTTTTGTCGCAGAAAAATAATCCCGCAGACAATTCATCCCATTTAGGATAAACTGGGCGCAAACAAAGAAATAATAAATAAATAAGAAAGTACGATCATGTAAACGTTTTCATTTATTCATTTGTGATCATACAAACAGCGTTTGAACATTTCGTGTCGTATATGTAAACATATAAACATCAGAAATCGGCGCCAGCGTGCGTGCGTGCGTATTAAATATACACACTCACATATAAAAATTAAAAAATATAATATATTATATAATATATCATCGGGGGATCAAATGTCCGTGGGATAAAGAGATTATATAATATATAATATACTATTGTTAAAGTACTCGCGGTTTTCCGGACACGTGCGGGAAGGAAGGAGGAAATGAACGAGCTCAGAGCATTGCTGCACACACACTATTTATTAAGTAAATGGTTAATGTATTTATAGTTAACTAGTTCGACGGCCAAAACAATAAGCGGCCTACGATCGATTCGCGCACACTGGTCGATCCCCGAAGGCGATTTCAATATTACCCTAGCAAGTCAAGCGACCACCATACGACCAAAAAAACGACCGGTCGGTTTTGGGTCGTTAAAGGAAATACGACCAAGCCTAAACCTAAATACTTGTCGTTGTTTTGGTCGTTTTTAAGTCGTTTCGCGGTCGGTTTCAAGGGTCGTTTGACCTGCTAAGGTAACTAAGTACTATATAATGTAATATATTTATTTATGTTATGTGGGGTCATTAGGACGTGGGGTGAAATGGCCGGGGATGAAATGACCGGTAATCCATATTCCAGTATAGAATTCTCCTTCGTAAACGATGATTTCAGTTCCGAAGTAAATCGTTAATTTCTTATTTATTTATTTCGTAAAAATCGTAAAGTTACAACCATTTTTACGGCTGGAGATATTCCCACGCGCGGAAGAAAAAATTTCAGGGTTCGCAGCAGTGAGTTGTCTTCACTGGGAATTATTGCCACAAATGGGCAAGTTCCATTTTTATATTGTTTGTTTAAAAACCGGAAATTAGAATTAAGGAAAAATATAAAAATAAAATAAAATAAAAAATTGAGGAATTTGGAAAAATCTTTTCTAGATGAAACCGGATCTGGGGAATAGTACCGAGTCAATAATTTTTGAGAGAAAATGAATGGACTTTTGTTAAAGGGATTTACGGGACTTCGAATTTTCGTCGATTATTTTGCTTAAAGGGACCACAGCTTCCGCCTGAATATCATCTTCCTTCGACTTTGGAGATTTTGGCTTGCATACTCTTCGTCTGATGTCGATGCGAGACAGTGTTGTCGGCTGGAGAGTCTACGATCAACTCCCCAGCGGCTCAAGAACTGCCCGTTTGTGCTCTAATTTCTTGAATAACTTCTGGTGCAGAACGTGAATGGGGATCTCGGTTAAGTGACTATGCCGTATCGCGGAAAGACGAAATTTTATATGCATAATAGTTTGACAGAGATTGATTAATTCCAGTAACCGTTACCTCCGCTGCGAAGCTGGATGTATCTTCCATAGTCTTTGTAACAGTCTATCGGGATTGGCCGCGGTCGCGGCTCATCATAATTTATTCTCATCATAAAATCATCATAATTTATTCATAATTTATTCTCTGCTGGATTCTAAACTCGTGTCCAAACTGCGCGCACCATTGACACTACGAGACTTGGTTTCACGCGGTTCCGAAGTGCCTTGCGCGTTTCGCTTCATTTTTATTTAACAACAGAAATGTTCAGGATCGTCGGATCGTCAGGGATCGTCGGATAATTGCGATACCCAGTCGCAGCCAATGTTGTTTTTGTTTAAGAACAGAGAATTTAAAGGAGAGTTCGTGATTTCGCCGACAACGGCGCGTCCGATTGGCTTGACATCATTCCATCAAAATTTAAAAATACCGACGAATCAAGTTCACTTGGAAAAGCGACGTCATGACGGAAACACGTCACTTCCGATTCGGAAATCTTATTTTTTTGACCGGAAGTGATGCCATATCTGAAATACGTTACTTCCGGTTCGAAAATCTCATTTGTCAACCGAAAGTGATGTCTTCTAGCGGAAACGTCACTTCCGGTCAGAAAGTGAGATTTCCAAACCGAAAGTAACGTTTTCTTTTGAAAAATCATGTTGAGTCTAATTCGGTAGTGGCTTGTCGCACACACTTCTCATATAGCACGGACTATTTTGAAAACACTTCAGATATATTTTCAATCTTTCAAATATTCCGAAATGTTTCTGAAATATGTGGAAATCATATTTTTAAATATTCTATCGAAATATTCCAACGAAACATTTCTAAAATATTTCAGAAATATACTTAATCTTTGATACATCTGAAATATTTCTGAAACGGTGAAAACATATTTTTAAAGCGTATATTACCAGACGTGTACTGAACTACGTTCAGAAGGAACGATAAATAAAAAAATGCCGTGATTCGTGGATATATTTTAATACAGTTCAACGATTTAATGTGTCATAACACTACATGTTATTGGCACTCTTGAAGGGGCTCACAGGAATCCGATAGATGAAGTGCTAGATGCGGAACATATGTTAAAAATAATGAACAATATCTGCAACACTAAAATATTGATAAATTCTTGAATATTTATTATATTCAATGTTTTATTTTATATAAATTTTATAATTTTATATAAAATGTTATAAAAACATTTTAGCGCAATGTTTCAACCACATTCTTGCAAAACATTTCTGAAACATTTCAATGTAAGATTTCTGAAACATTTCAATGTAAGAAAAATATTTTCAAAATGTTTAAAAAGTATTTCTGCAATATTTTGTAATATTGGTAAAATATTTTCAAAAGTTCAAAAAAATATTGCAACGAATATCGTTCGCGGTATAGGATAGACGATTATCCTCGGTAAGCGGTCATGAAGAACCGCTCGGACAACAGGACATTTGACGGACGAACAAACGATCGACTTCACAGCGATCGTAGATTTGACAGTCAGGCTGTTTCGGGACTTGAACACGAACTGACGAATACACGGTTACGTGACATTACGAAATATCGTTCGAGATAATAAACATTTCGCCTATTGTTTGTTTTATAATACGCAGTGCCTTTTCATTTCGAGAATACGTTACAATTGGTGTTAGAAGCGCGAAACGGACTTTCGCGAGTACTTAAATTGGATTACGGTGAGGTAAATGAACACGAGACGAAGACAGCGAGCTGCCGTTTCAGAGGATGGTCGAGGCGAGCTGGACGCAATGGCTCAACTGCGTGAAGAACTGCGGCAAACGATCGAAGAGAATAATCGTCGCCTCGCGAAGAACTTCAACAATTTAAGGAAGTGGCAATGGAATCGACGCGGGAGGCAGTAGCTTCGTCCGTGCGGACTGTGATAAAGGAAGCGGCGACCAAAGCGATCGGTGAAGCATCGATGATCGCAGCGAAGGAGGCTACCCAGGCAGCGGCTAGGATCCTCATCGCGAAACTCGGAAAACAAAAAGATATTGTGCCTCCCGTTTCTTCCGCATTTATCGATCTTTCCGCTCCCCCTGGAGCTGCTCACTCTGTATCGATCCGGGCTGTTGTTCACGACAGACCGTGGCCGAATATTAGCCGAACCGTCGGACAGGGGGAGCAGACTCAGGAACCAGTCTACCCTAACCGAGTTCCACCGACATCGGTAATCGCCCAGAGCGCAAATCGGCTGCAACACAACTCGTTCGACGGAACGGTCTCGTGGGACCAGTGTTACCGGCAATTTAGCATGATTGCCGACTTCTACAAATACTCGAGAGAGCCAAAAAACAATCGTGCTGGCTTCGGTACTGTTGGGACCGAACGATTGGCGCCGCTTGCCGGCTCCTGAGAGAAGCTCGAGATTCCCCCTCTGGGGCTGAGAGGCGAGGCCGGGGAAGCGAGAGTCAGTCTCGGCTCGACCTCCGCCAACGACACTTGCGTCCTGTATTGTCTAAATAAAGTTTATTTAATCTAACAACTTGCGGTTAATCCACGAACCCAACAACTGGCGCAGTCAAAAGTTTCGTACCTACACGTAGTGGCAACACGATAATTCGGTTCGTAGCCATGGAGGAAGTGAAAGAAGTCATTCTGCAGCAGCAGCAAACAATAGACAGGCTCATCCAAGCGCTTGAGGCACAAGTATCTCGCGGCGGGGAGGGAGTAGCTGATCAATCGGTGTATCTAACAAAAGATGACACGCAACGCTATGATCAGCTTCGTAAACGTATAACGCAATATACGGTCAACGACACGGACGGGGCAATAAATCCGTTCAAAGATTGGCACGAATGTTACCGCGCCATCTTGGGCACCGACGACGCCACCCTTCCGGACGCGATGAAAACTCGCCTTTTGTTTCAGTCGTTGGAACCGAAAGCGCAAAAACAAATCCGAGAACGCTTGTCGCCAGACGATCCTTTAACGAAGACGGTTGAAGAGCTCGTCACATCACTTTCGGAACTGTTCAAGGATCCCCGGTCGGTAATACGCCGACGCATCGAGTATCTGTGTTATCGGAACAACTACTCGATGACGCAGACTGAACACGCGTGTCGAATAAACGATAATTGCACGCGATTCGACTTCGAGAATTGTTCCGCGGACGAGTTTCGAGTCATTGTTTATGTGTTGAGTTTCTGTTTCTCCGACAAACACGTACACATCAAGCGTTTGTTACTGAAAACTCTGGACGCCGAGCCGGAAATTAAGTTGTTCGCGCTCATGGACAAAGTAGTTGCGAGTGAGCGTGTGGACACCGAAGTCAAAGCGTTCGAGAATCCGTCAGCGGCTACACCGGTGAACGTTCACGCGGTGCGCAAATTCTTTGGTCAAAAAAAGAAAACTGATGCGAGTGCAAACGACGGCGCGATGAGTCCACCGTCAAAATGCCGTGGGTGCGGGGCCGAACACCGACGTTCTGAGTGTCCATTTCTAGAAGCGGCGTGCCACAAGTGTGCAAAAAAAGGACATATCGCGAAAGTTTGCCAATCCGGGGCTAAAGAAATACTGAACAATAATCATATTACCGTGCAAACTTTAGCCGCATTGCATCAAAACCGACGTGTGTTTCTCGACACGATGCTCCGTGATACCAACGTTCGCATGCAGCTAGACTGTGGATCGGACATCACGGTCATCGGTGCCAACGAGTGGAATGCGATTGACAAACCAGCGCTTATTCCTTCACGCACCGTCAACCATGCCGGGGGCTCGAGCATGGACCTTCTCGGCCGATTTCGAAGTGAAATTTCGGCGTTTAATAAAAGCGGTACAATCGACATCCACGTCGCCGAAACACCGAGTCTAAATCTTTTCGGTTTAGACGCAGTCGACGCCCTAGATCTATGGGGGAAACCCTTGGCGGGATTCCGAAACGCAGGTTCTATCACACAGGAAGTTTCTCCGTCGACTGCTGCCTTTACGATATCTAAAAGTATAGAAGCATCACATCCGCAACCGGCCGGAACCCAAAACGGAAATGAATTCAGTGCCACAATTCATCAGCGTTTCCCAGCTCTGTTTGCCGAGGGCTTGGGCAGGTGTCGAAGTTTCGAGGTCTCTCTCCGACTCAAGGAGGGCGTCACCAGCGCGCACGCGCCCTGCCGGTCGGTACCGTTTGCAATGGTAGAAGCAGTTAACAACGAGATAGACCGCCTTCAAAACTTGGACGTACTACAGGCGGTGGAGTTTTCTGACTAGACTACGCCGATCGTAACAGTCAAGAAACCATCAGGGAAGGTCCGCATTTGTGCTGACTACTCGACGGGGTTGAATCGAGCCCTGGCGGACGATAAATACCCGCTACCCAATACCGAAAGCGCGTTTGCCATGCTCAACGGCAATAGATACTTCAGTCGATTGGATCTAAAGGACGCATACCTTCAACTACCGATAGCTGAAGACTGTCAATCAATAACCACTATCACAACGCCCAGGGGACTGCTGAAATTCAAGAGACTACCGTTTGGAATCAAGACAGCCCCAGCAATCTTCCAGAGATGTATGGACCAAACGCTGGCGGGCCTGGAGGGTACATTCGCGTACCTGGACGACGTACTGGTAATGGGTTGCTCAAGAGAAGAACACGATAAGCGTCTTTTTCAAGCACTCGGACGCTTGGAAGATCGCGGCTTCAAACTTAACATCGACAAATGTTTGTTTGCGGCGGCGGAACTAACGTTTCTTGGATTATTGGTCAATGCTGAGGGAATTCAGGCTGACCCAGAGCGAACACGAGCGATCGCCGAAATGCCAGCTCCGCAAAACGAAAATGAAGCTCGCAGTTTGCTGGGAATGGTCAATCATTACGGGAAGTTTGTCCCACACCTTCACGAGCTCAAAGGTCCAATAGAAGATCTTACAAAGAAGGGACAAATCTGGCAATGGTCCGAGCGACAAGCGGAAGCTTTTTCACGCATCAAAGAAGTAATGTTAAGTCCGTTGCTCTTGGAACATTACGATCCGCGAAAAACGCTAGTCGTGGCGGCCGACGCAAGCGCGACGGGAATTAGCGGAGTGCTTTTACAACGTGACGCTGACGGAAGAGAGAGAGCTGTATATCATATGTCACAGAGTTTGACGCAAGCACAACGTAATTACTCGCAACTGGAAAAGGAAGCATTGGCTCTCGTTATAGCTGTTGAGCGTCTACACAAATTCGTTTGGGGGCGCGAGTTCGTGTTACAAACTGACCACAAACCGCTCCTGGCTCTCCTGCGGACTGACGACTCTGGAGGATTGAAACCAACGAGTCCCGCCAGGCTCAAACGCTGGGCACTACGTCTACTGGGATATACTTTCTCTATCGAGTACGTGAAAACTACAGAGTTCGGACAAGCTGACGCCTTGTCACGATTGATAGCTCAGTTCCGCAAAGACAACGCCGATGAACTACAGGTGGCTACGGCATGGAACATCGAAGATCAAATGCAGCAACTTCGGGACAGGCTTGCTGGCCATTTCGGTCCTGAAGCACGAGAGCAATTGAAGAGATCGACAGCCGAAGATGAAACTATGCAGATTGTCGTCGAGAAGATTCCTCTTATGCTCGACCATAAAGGTCTCTCGCCCATTAAGAGCAAACGCAACAAGTTTCCCTCTATTCTCCGTTAAAACAGCTGGCAGGGGAGACTGGCCTGGAAAAACTCTGCTCTCATCAGTTAAGGTTCATTGAGCAGATGGACCTACCCTGCCCTATATCGGGTAGCGACTCACCTGGTTGGGCTTCGAGCGATCCGACCAAGGTCGAATCCCCCGAAGTCATTTCCAGCGGGGGCCGCGCGGAGGCGGAGTCGTGAGCAATTGCTCAGTCCACTTACAGGTTACCCGGAAAATATCCAGGCTGTTGTCGGGGGAATGGAACCCCGCGTAGCTGCCTTGAACAAGTCGTAATCATTACATTACGACCCCTGCGCAGTTCAAGGGCAGCTGCAAATGCTGTATGGAAGAAAGATTATTATTATTATTTTTCGGTGACCCTGCCTATACCGCTCGAGTGAATGGGTGATTCGAGAAGGTTACAGCCCATTCTCTCATTACCGGGAGTTCCGACACATCCCGGTTGAGGGGTATCAGAAGCTAACAAGAGGAAAATCAGACCGCATGAAGTCGGTACTCGAGTGGAATTAAAATGAATGAAGACTGAAATTTCCCCTTAATAATAAGTGGGACGAGACTTCGTCCGAACGCGTTCCTCTTCGTTCTTCTTCGTCTTCGTTCTTCGTTCTTCATCATGTTCTTCGTGCGGTCAGACCGCATAAACCGCATAAACCGCATAAACCGCATAACATTTCGCACTCTATTCGAATTTCACCCTAAATATTCTCAAGTTGCGAGAAAGAATCGCCGAACTCCCAACTCCCTAATCTTTTGAATGAGAAGACGAGATTTCGTCCGAACGCGTTCCTCTTCGTTCTTCTTCTTCTTCTTCTTCTTCTTCTTCTTCTTCTTCTTCTTCACCGCGAGATACGCCGATCTCCCTACTCTACGCCAGCTCAGCGAGCTCCTCCTGCGCCTTTAGCCAAAGGCACTCTCTACAAAAATCGGAGAAGACAGAGAAAGCCTCTTCAGACGACACCAATTGGCGCGCCGCTTCTGGCCATACTCTGTCCCCGATTACCTCCCGCAGAGCGACTCTCTGCGCTTCGAAGTGTGGACAATCCAGGAGAAAATGCTGCGATGTCTCCGGCAAACCACAGCGGCAGCTCCCCCGTCCACAAGACTGAAAGACGCGAGACGCGCCTTAAAATTCCCATGTCCGGTGAGAACCTGCGTGCTGTAATGGTTCGTCCGCAGCCAACGCGCCTCCAGCCTATCTCGTATACTACTGAAAAAGGCGTGTGTGGTTCGACCCTTGGTAGAAGAAGCCCAATGTGTCTGCCACATCACCAACGCCTGCTCCTTTATGCGTTGAACCGCATCTCGACGATTATTCGCGATATCTACACCGTTTATCCAGGCGTCCACGCCTACCGTAATCTGATACTTGGCTCTATGTTCTATAAGCAAAATATCAACGGGAATGGCTCCGGCAATAACGCACAGCGAATCCCACGACGACGTTCTATATGCGGCCGTGGTTGCCTTTAGTGCGATATGCTGGGCCGAGCGAAGAACCCTCGTGTCATGCACATTACATAAATCCGCCCATCCTGCAGCCGCGTAACCCACTATCGGGAGGAAGACTCCGCTGTAAACTAACTTCAGCGCCGAATAGCGCAAACCCCATCCCGAACCTGCCATCTTACCTAGTTTCGTAAAGAGTTTACCTACTTTGTCGCGCAAATACCTACAGTGGGTTCTAACTCCCATCTCCTTGTCAAAATGGACGCCCAGATACCTTACCGAGTCTTTAAAGGGGATCGTTGTATTACCTATTCTTATCGACGGGTATCTATTTGCCAAATTTGGCCTAACTGCCTGTCTACGTTGCCGGTCGGGACGGTTCCCGCCGCGCCTACCTATCGGTGGGGGTCGAACCCACACGGTCTTGAGGAGGATAGCCTCCGTCTTCCGTGCGGAAAGTTCGAGCCTAGCCTTGCGAGACCAACTGACAATCGCGTTGACGATTCTTTGGCCCTCGATTTCGAGCTCCCTTCTCGATTCCCCGCTTACAAGGACCAGAAGATCTTCCGCATAAGCGATGAATCGGTCAGGGCACAGCTCCTCGAGTTTCCGAAGAAGCGAGTCAAACATAATGTTCCAGCATGCCGGACCCAAGACTGAACCCTGTGGGCAGCCTTTCGTGGCACGCTTGGAAACACTTTCTTCCCCCCACGAGAGCGTTACTCGCCGATCTTGAAAATAACTCTGGAGGATCTTGTAGATGTTCGCTGGACATTCCCTGGTGCGCAGCTCCCTGAAGACCATTGGCCACCAAACGTTGTCGAAAGCACCGGCGATGTCGAAGAGCAGCGCGACCGTGTACTGTGATGCTGATTCGTCGACCATGGCGCGAAGTTCGAAGATCGCGTCCTCCGTAGATCGATTCGGCATGAAGCCAAACTGCCGCTGCGAGACACCCTCCTCTATTACGACGCTCATTTTAATCTTAATCAATTTCTCTAACAGTTTCCCGACGACGGATAGCAAGCAAATCGGGCGATAGGACTTAGGGTCCTTCTCGTCTTTGTCTTCGCCCTTTAGGAGAACTCTGAGGGAGCCCTCCTTCCAGGCTGCGGGAAAAATTCCCCAAGTAAGACACGCGTTGAATAGTCTAAGCAGCTGACCGGGAATAATTCTACAAGCTCCTTTGAGGACTTCGACCTCGATGAGGTCGTGTCCGGGAGCTTTGCCGTTCTTGAAGGTACGGCACGCCTTCTTCATCTGACCTTCGGTGAATACTCCGGCGTCCTCCGTGTCACTCGGTTCTTGCACTCTTTGGCGCACCGCTCTATGCCACGGGCTATCTTCCTCCTCCCGGTCATCGGGGACGTGCGTATCGAGAAGGCCTCTGGCGGTTTCTCTCATGTCCATCGTAGTCTCTTCGCCACGCCGGATAGTGCTCAGCACTTTCTGAACTCGGAGTTTATGTGCCTGGTGCTTGTATACGAAGCCCCAGGGCTCCTCGTTCCCGTACGACGTGACAAAGGCCTTCCAGCTGTCACGTTTTGCCTTCTTTACCTCGTTGCTGTATTCTCGCAAAGACGTGCGGTACACCTGCAATTTTTCGAGGCGCAGAGGCTGCGTTCTCTCCCTCTGATACGCTCGCATCTGCCTGAAGACCAACCTTCTCTTGTTGGTCAATTCTCGTGTCCACCATGGGTTGGACTTCCTAAAGCGCTTCTTTCGGGGCATGGACTCCACGCAGGCGTCCGTCAAGACACTCGTGAGAGTCGTAGCCATGGTCTCTACGTCGTCTGCCGACTCAATCGCAAGCCCCTCCAGCCTATCTCTCGACAGAGCCGTTAGGATCTCGGCGAATCGCTCCCAGTCTGCACGACGAACGTCGAACCGACTGGGCCCGACCACCCGATCTCCCGCTGCGGCCTTCGGCACTTGCAACCTGATGTCGATCGCTCGGTGATCGCTGGTCGTCCACTCCGGTTGAACCCTCCAGTCTCTGATGAATCGGGACATGGAAGGTGACGCCAAGGTGACGTCGATGTACGACTCTCCCCTTGTCGTCCAGAAAGTCGCCGGTTGACCAGCGTCGTTCAAGATATCTAAGCCAAAGACTCGAATGAGCTCCTCCAGCCTAGTACCTCTCTCGTCGGTCTCCTGTGACCCCCACAGAGCCGATTTCGCATTTGCGTCTAACGCCACTATTATTCTCTTCCCCCTCAGAGAACGAAGCACCGTATCGAGGTGTCTGAGGTGCAACTCGATGTCGTCCCGATATTGAAAATAGTGCGAGACGACATAGAACGAGAAGCCGGGTGCCTGCACCTCCGCACAGACACAATGTGTCGTGCTGAGCTGCGAGACGAAGAGCATTTGGAAGGCCGGATTGCATACCACCACGGATGCCCAGGCTCTTTCACTCCTTACTGCAGCGACCTGTGCTGCAGTACCTAATCCGAAAAAGGTGTGTGCCGCGTCTGTCTTCTTGACATAAGGCTCCTGCAACAGCAGGATGTCGAGACGCTTTTGGCGGATGAGTTCGCGCACCTCGCCGGTAACAACTTCAGAACGCCTCGCATTTAATTGAACTATCCTAATTCCCATGGCACGCATCGGGTTGGCGTTAACATTAGGGGGATCGTCGCGGGGGTTGTCGCGGGGGTTGTTCGCGATCGCGGGTCTGTTCTGGGCTATTTCGCGGTCTATCACGAGTCTATCGCACCTGTCGAGGACAATTTGGGCCACGCGGGGCTCGAGATTCGCGGGTCTAGTTGGGGGGGTCTCGCTACTACGTTTCCTGTTCCAGCGGTCTGGACCAGGAGCCTATCGCATCTCACCAACTCCACACTGACGGCACGAAGGCCGAGAACACTACGCTGACTGCCGAAGCGTCTTTGGTCAGCGACACCCGCGGGACCGCAAGGAGGTGGACCCTGTCGAACAGATGCAGGCTGAGAAGCCGTCAACCACCTCGCAGCCACACGGGTGTGCGGCCTCGCGACGGTGTCAGCAACTCCCACTTGTGCCGCGCCTGGTTGCCTTCGCTCGGCCAGGCGGACACTCCTACGTCCATTCACACGGTCACATTCATACAGATTTTCCGAAAATTCCATTTTTGTTCCCACGAGTCAGGTCGGAAAAATAAGCCACACGGTGGTGCAGAGCCGCCTTACCCCACCCGGGAGAATTAAGTACGGTGTCGGAGGCCTCCAACCGTCCTAACCGCCACGCTTGGGACAGAACTAATTACCCCCTTCTGCCATGAGACCCTAGCCACGTCGGTCGAGCTTAGTCTAGGGGGGGACACTGAGTCGCGTCAGTTGGCCCGTCTGTAGGGAGAGTAAAAGCGTATTAGAGGCAGAAAAGCGTATACACTAGGGTTATTTACTTTGTTAGTGTCAGTGTTAGTCGTGTTAGTATATACGATATTAATTAATATTAGATTTATAAAATGTAGCGTATGGTTAGTCTTATTAATAGTATTATAAGCACACAGCAATAGTAAGATAGATAAAATCAAATCAAATCAAATAATAATAAAATAATAATAATAATAGAGTCCTACCAGGAGATAAAGACAAGGAAAGGAAGAAGAGAGAAGGGAGAAGAAGAGAAAGGAAAGTAGAGAGGGGAAGAAAAGAAAAGCACTCACACACACACTAACACACACACACGAACACAGACATACCCACACACACACATTCACACACACACGAAACAAGAACATATTCTTGTTTCAGGAAACAGAAGGATAGGATAGCAAGAGAAGAAGGAGCATGAAAAGTGAAGAAACGAAAAGAAGAAGAGAAGAGAAGAGAAAACAAGAGATACAAGAAGGGAGAGAGTGAAGAAGAGGTTAAGTGGAGCTATTCGAAGCGAACGGGTCGAGTCTAAACGAATTTAACCGCGAACGATACGAACAACGTCGAGAGGATAAAGGGGCAGAGGCGGAACAAAACGAGACGAGACGAACCGAAACGACGCGAACCAGAAACGCAACGAATCGGACGGGACGAGACGAATTGAACCTAAACCTGAAAGAGAAAGGGGTTAGTACCTGAAAATAAAGAGATTAGTAGACCCCCCGGTTCCGTCACCATCGATGCCCAAGGACATCGACAGCGCAGGGCCCGGTTGGGGTTTCGCGGTCATTGACGTCGCCTTCTCCCATCCCCGAGGGGATAAGAGAAGTCGACGCTGGAGACCGCTAAGGGTGGATGGGGGAACCTGTGGAAGAAAAAGAGATTAGTAGACCCCCCGGTTCCGTCACCATCGATGCCCAAGGACATCGATAGCGCAGGGCCCGGTTGGGGTTTCGCGGTCATTGACGTCGCCTTTTCCCATCCCCGAGGGGATAAGAGAAGTCGACGGTGGAGACCGCTAAGGGTGGATGGGGGAACCTGTGGAAGAAAAAGAGATTAGTATACCTGTGGAAGAAAAAGAGATTAGTAGACCCCCCCGGTTCCGTCACCATCGATGCCCAAGGACATCGATAGCGCAGGGCCCGGTTGGGGTTTCGCGGTCATTGACGTCGCCTTTTCCCACACCCGAAGGGATGGGAGAAGCCGACGCTGAAAACCGCCGAGGGTGGAAGGAAGTAGGTTGGATAGGTGGGATTTGGTGCATGTAAAGACGTTCCATGCACCAAGCCCCGCGCGCCCGTCGGTGCGCAGGGCAAGTCCAATTTCTGATGAGTGCGGCACGAGCCGAACCCGCCATTCTTAAGGCCAAGGGAGAGGGGGATCCCTGCACATGAGTGTCGGCGTATGTCGATTCGTCATCTGCATCCTGCCCGCCTACGACAGGATGCATCCGAAGTCGGAAGAATTCCGTTTGGATACAATCCACTTGACATTTGTCGGCACCATGTGTCAGATCCGACACCCCAGCAGGGCTTCCCAGCAACCCTCGGCCCGCCAAAGGACGAGAACAACCCGAACAACCCCCAAGAGCGATCGGACCGCCTTGAGCCAATCTGTGGAAACAGCGATCACCCGGCGTCCGAAGAACACCTTCTGGAAAGGAGGCTACAAGACTTGACATCAACCAGCTATGAGACGCCTGCTGATGCCCATTTGGGAGAATGCGGGCGTGTGGGACCACCCGGGTTAACGTACTTTCGTTACGGCTACTCCAGCACGACCCCCGGATGGGGTGACCCCCATTACCCGCAGTCTCGATCGCCACATACGACATATGTCAGACCATCCGGGGCAGCGAGAACAACATCTCTAAGACACCGAATCATCTTAGGGAGGATGATGTTGGGACCGAACGATTGGCGCCGCTTGCCGGCTCCTGAGAGAAGCTCGAGATTCCCCCTCTGGGGCTGAGAGGCGAGGCCGGGGAAGCGAGAGTCAGTCTCGGCTCGACCTCCGCCAACGACACTTGCGTCCTGTATTGTCTAAATAAAGTTTATTTAATCTAACAACTTGCGGTTAATCCACGAACCCAACAGGTACTGCGTGGTTCCGCGAGAACAGTTTTTGACAACCTGTTCGAGGAACTGAGCTCAGATTTCAAGAAACTGAAAGGAGCTCTCGATTTCAGTATCAGCCGAAAGTATTGTCGCGAACTCGCATTAAACGAACTGGATGCGCGGAAGCAAAAACCCGACGAGGATTTTGCGGCGTTCGCTACAGACATCGGGTGTCTCGTGAGATTGGCCTATACGGAGGCCAATCCAGAGAATATTGAAAAGAGCGCGTGTAGGACCTTCGTTGCGGGTATATCGGACTGCAACATCCAAAAGACGATTAAACTCGAGAAAATCTCGTCGCTCCAAGGCGCGGCAGTTCGAGTTAGAGAGATTCGCGGAGTGCTCTAATCAATGAAAGCACAATTTGGGAAATCGGATCCGAAGCGTCGAAATGAGTTTAACAACACACGCCCGATCGAAATTTCGAAACGAGAGTCGAGCAACGAGAGGACTGGAGACTCGTCGACACGAGCTCCAGTCGAGTGTTAGAGATGTGGCCAAAAAGGCCACATCCAACGATCTCATACCAATCCTCCTTCTGAGAAACATCCAAGGAGAACCGAGAAGGGTCAGGAAAACTGAAAGGATTCGATTCACAGGGGGTTGAATCGACTCAAAATCAAGCTGAAAGAATTGTGGGGGTATGTGGGATAGCTTCGGCATACGAACCAGACCTACATCTTTCCCTTGAGGGAAAAATCAAAAAACAATCGTGTGTGATGGTATTAGATACCGCATCGGAGATCACAATCGTGAATGCCGCAAGGTTCGCCAGTATGATTCACTCTGTTATCTTCTTTTTCCTTCTCGTTTTCCTCACCCTAGCCTTCGGGAATTCTCTGATGGGACAGGGGTAACTCGTTTACCAATGTTCTGGTTAAGACTAATAAAATTAATATATTTAGCAAATCTTCGTCGTACATCCGTTGTCTTTCCATTCCCATCACACACACTCACACACTCTCGCGACGCTCGCAACCTCTCGTCTCGTCGCGCCACCTATTCTCGACCACGCATGCCCAGGCACTCAGCCGCGCTATTCAAGTGATTAATTTTTTTTTTTTGTTTTCAACACTCGGCCACTCCTGCGTACTCAATCACCCTCGATTCTCGTTACATTAGCCGCGGATGTAGACTCTTTACACATACAATATGTCGATATATAAACCTTAAACTTAGATTATAGAACAATGGAATGATAAACTTTCAATCTTGAATTTTCACGTACAGTTCTTTAAATGTAACCTTTGGTATAACATTAGGTAACCTTGGATAACTAGAATAAAATAGCAAAGTTTCAGTCGTTACGTCTCGTAATCTTTTAGGTACGCCGGGGGTTTTCGTTCTCTGCGAGATCTTCCCTGATTGCCTTGATCCTGTTCGTCGACCACCGGCTCTGTTACCGTAGCATGATTTTCCACTTGTTTGCGACACTTATTCGCACTTTTCTTCTCCTTCGTCGGCTCCAAGGGTTTTTGCAGCTCACGATTTTCTTTGTTAACTGCATCGACACCCGAAGGTGCAGTCGCTTCTTCTTGTGCAAGTTCCATCTCTTCCTGCAGCGGCTCTGATAAATTGCTAGGACACAATCCACCACAACCTTTATAACCTTTTACGTTTACGTAAAGATGAAACCGAGGTTGGTTACTCAAGACGCCATTAGATTCTGCACTCCCCACTCCATTGCCCGCGAGCGAATGTTACGTCCCGTCGAGCTCTCGGTGAGTTCGCGCTGAGGGAAACGCAACGGCGGTCTCTCTTTCGAGTCAAGGCGTTGGCCCTTTACATCAGGGACGGAGACCTCGCCTTACACTGCCTTGTGGATGAGCGATGCGTTGAGAGGATACTTGAGACTTCTTAGTTCCTCGCACGTGGTAGAGCATGCAGAACAAATGTAGACTCGATGATTCGGTTTAGTACTCACGGAAATTATATTTTATTTTCTCGAAGCCAGATGATGTACAGGTTCTCGTAGATTACTCGACCAGACTATGTCGATGTCCGAAGACTTAGCCTCGCAGGGCTATCGTACAGAGTTTCGTCGTACAGAGCTTTGCTCGCTCTTCGGAGTCTCGTAGATTATGTAGCAGCACGGCGGTGTCGGTAGGAATAACTGATTTGAGCGTAGCTCGTACGCTTTTTATACTAGATCGCTCCTATGCTTCATATGGAGATATTTTTAAGTCTATCTTTCTTGGAAACTAGCTTCGAGGGAGTCGAAATGCGCACAATGCGATTTTCGGGTGTCATTGCGGTACCAAAGGCACGAGTGTACAATTAGCACGGGGTTTAGCCCATAGAATACTAGAAAATAGGACTCCCGCGTCGATGCGACAGTTCCCCTATGTTTACTTGAGACGGCGAAGAGCCGAGGGATATATAGTTCCCGTAAGCGTGCCCAACTCTATGGAGTGTGTGGACCCGTGGCAAGAGATTGTATACATTAAAAATAGATCGTTTTCTAGGCGGTAAATTATGTCGAGATGTAACACGAAACAGACGATCCGGATTGGCTACGAAAACTGGCTTCACGATTTCGATTATTTCGATATATTTCGTTCATCGAGTGTCATGTCTTTTTTCAGAGGGGATCCCACTCCATTGCCCGCGAGCGAAACGGACGATCCGGATTGGCCACGAAAACTGGCTTCACGATTTCGATTATTTCGATATTTTTCGTTCATCAAGTATCATGTCTTTTTTCAGAGGGGATCCTACTTATTTCTGTTACTATGTAATTTTGGTTCGACCAATTCAAAACGATAAGCTCCAATTCAAACCGATAAGGTCTAATTCAAACCGATAATGTCCAATACAAACTTATAAGGTCCAATACAAACCGATAAATTCTAATTCAAACCGATAAGTTCTAATTCAAACCGATAAGGTCTAATTCGAACCGATAAAGTCCAATACAAACCAATAAATATCAATTCAAACCGATAAGTACCAATTCAAAAGTTATTCGCCACTTCCGAATGGATTCTATCAGAAGATATCACATTGATACCAATTGATTGATGATAGAAAAAAGACAATAGAAACCTACTTTAAAAAATGCTGATAGATAAGATAAAGTAGAACAATAATAAGTTACATCCCTTTTAATTCCATTTCACTTCGATCGCACACTTTCTTATCCCTAAGCTGATTTAGACCAATATGCATCGAAAAAGAATACGCTGATTTTGTCCCATAGACTTTAGTTACTTATTTTCCAAATAGAATTTTCCGATAAATCTTTATTAAAATCCTAAATAGGGAATGTACCAATAAAGCCCGATTTTATATTTCTATCGGACAAGCGTCATTGTATCGGAAATTTCTTGGACAGAATTCCGATTCAAATGGATTTATCATTTCAACACGGTCATTCCCGATTGAAATGGTTTTCTAATAAGATAATACTAAGTCAATCCCATTGTGTTGAGTGACCAATTACATCTCGTTGCTTCCTATTCGCTGTCAATCGGAGGACAAACTGGTCTCTGATTGAGTATATTCGTCCCGATTTAAGTGCAACTAGTTTTCATTGGTTTCATTAGGGATAAATAGGACATTTTAAGCAGGGTGTGGACGTTATTTTTGGCTTAAGTTCCAACTTAAGCATTAACTTTAGTTCGAACTTAAGTTTGAGCTTAAGTTAGTGCTTACGTTGAAACTTAAGCCGGAAAACAAAGTCCGATAAGCTCGAACTTAAGCCGGGAAATAAAGTTCCACCTTAAGTTCGAACTTAAGTTGGAACTTTCACGGCTTTTTTTCTGGAACGCATATATCGATGACTAGGAAGGAGAAAGGCGTATTCGACTTCGTTTTATACGGTTAGTGGACCATGAAAGGCTCTTCTGTTCCTCAGCAATCGATATCAACACCCAGTGTTCGACAGTGGGGACTGCTAAATATGTATGTAACTGCCCCAACTCCCAAGGGAACCAAGTTTAATCTAAGCTTACCGTTTTTTTTTTGTTTCAAACAATTTTATTTCGAGCGTGTATAACATAACCATTTTGGATGGTGCTGTCGTGTCGTTCGCAATCGTATTATTTGTACTATCGTCCGTGCGTACAATAGAGATATAAATGTTGTTTATTTCATATAAAAGTAGTCTGATTCTCTGGTTAATTTATATAGTTTTTGATCACTCCTATTCAACTTTATTGTTTTACACAATTTTTATGGACCAGCACGGTCCGCGACGTGGACCTCGTGTGAAGAGACTCGACCACCATATATTTAATGGATATCGGTATGTCTACAACGGACAAAACCGAGATGGAACAACGACGTAAGTGTATACGTGAATTTTAGAACCTGCATTTTATATTTCCGCAATTGACGAGCACTAACATTGTCGCACATCATCAATATAACTGACTGTACAAGTACACCTGGAATAAAAAAAATGCTCTATTCAATAAAGTCTGCAGTCACCATATCTAGATAAAAGTATATTTTGAATATGAATGTTGTTGTTATATCAACGAATTTGTTAATAATGTTTCTTTTTCTTTAATGAAAATAATATTTATTGTTCAACAAAATGTTACTATTGAAGCAGCCCAAAAGTTTTACATACGGCCACAAAACAGGAGTATCATGTCGATGATCTTCAAGTGATTGCCGACGACTTCGGCGATATCAATGTCAACGCCATCGCGCTCAATGATTTCGGTGCCAGTCATTATGGCATATTCGAAGTCGGTCAACAGCTTTCGGACGCAATTGCAACGCTCGCAAGCTGGATCCTCCTCACTTAGAGTCTGTAAAAGTCAAAGCGTATAATATAGTAAATAGCAACAAATTGAAGGCAGCGTTAGAGAATTGTACGAACAAGCTATACTCACGGAAGTCGGTGATGATGAGACGGTTTGGTCTTGCACCGAAATATTGTTTTCACCGTTCGTATCCGTCGAATAATAGATAATAAGTATGATATGGAAAAAGTAGCTATTTTTTGCTCTTGCTTTGATTGAATATGTGAAGTCAAGAAGTTTCTCTGTTAGTTGGTTATGAGTCCGAACGAAATGCCAGATTATATTTTTTTATATTTCGGACTCATAATCCACCTAACAGAGAAATTTGTCACTTCACACATTCAATCAAAGTAAGAACAAAAAATCGCAATTTTTTCGATAATTTGTATGAAGAAGAAGAAGAAGATCGTTGATGGACGCCGAACAAAGCACACACACACTAAACCTTATATTTTGTACCTTTTCGTTTAATGTTTATTTAAAATATATTTCTGTTCAATTGACTCGATTAGTAATTCCATTCTAACCCTCACGTTATTTATATTTGAATCGGACAAATCGTGCGCCGCGCATAATTGGACTATCTATTAAAAAAAGTAAAAATGGTACGCCAAGTCCTTAAAAGGGGTTTTCTCGTTCAAAAAGTATATTTATCAAAACAATCTTTAAAAAAAAATAATAATGAAAAAAGTACTTGATATACGTCAAGTAGTGTTATACATATCTTTAAAAAAGTAAAAACATTGCTCATCCCAAAAAATGTTCATCAAAATAATAGCTTCAAACAAAAATCGGAAAAAAAGTGAAATCATATGAGCCAAGTAGGGGTATACAGAACATACAAAAAAATTCTTGAAAAAATATGTTTATCGAAACAATCTAAAAAAAAAATACAAGATGCAACAAATCTTGACAAAAAAAAACTTGGCGTGCCAGTTTTTTTTTTTACAATAGCTGTCGCACGTGGTTCATTCCAATAATCGAGGGAGAGGGAAAGTAACTGCAATAACTGCAGTAACTGTAATTGTAAAAAACTGGCACGCCAAGTTTTTTTGTCAAGATTTTTTGCATCTTGTATTTTTTTTAGATTGTTTCGATAAACATATTTTTTGAAGAATTTTTTTGTATATTCTTTATACCCTTACTTGGCTCATATGATTTCACTTTTTTCCGATTTTTGTTTTAAGCTATTATTTTGATGAACATTTTTTGGGAAGAGCAATGTTTTTACTTTTTTAAAGATATGTATAACACACTTGACGTATATCATTTACTTTTTTTTTTTTAAGATTGTTTTGATAAATATACTTTCTGAACGAGAAAACCCATTTTAAGGACTTGGCGTACCATTTTTTATTTTATTCGATGATATAATTTCGAATATATGGGCCAGGTAGATTTCAAATAACCTAATAAACCTTTACTTTAACGAACAATGCTTAACTAGATTTTGATAGGACGGTCTATGATCCGTGCATTGAACGGATGACCGCAATGTATGACAAGGCTGTCTTAAATGTCTGGAAGATAAAAATGATTTATGAATTGTATTTGGAGGACAATTTATCGGAAGCCATACAATTTGTATGCAGTATCATTAAGATAACGATCGTTCTCACCAGACCATAAGTTCTTACGGACATGACCAACAATTTCCCAGCTGTTAGTTGACAAGGTTCGCGACAACGCACTGTTATCAATTGTAGACATTTCTGAGCCTTAGATGATAGTTTGTACCATTGGCTGTTTTGTCTGTGGAGAAGAAAACCGTTTTTTTATGAGGCCACGCCACTAATCGTTGACTGCTTACTTACATATAAAAAGGAATGTTCGTACTGTGATCTATCAGAATTTGGGAAATATAGCACTCTACGTAGAAGTGCAACGCTATAGTCAATACCAGAACTATACATTTTAAGGTTGCTTCGGGATCGTCTCTTTTGAAAATAATCTGAATGTACAAGCGAATTATCTATCAACTCGGAACATTGTTTATTGTTAGTAGTAATTCTTACCTGAAGACATATTGCCATTAAGAAAACCATGCCGAACCCGAGGAGAAAACATACGTACCATGTGTAAGTTGCCTCAACGAGATTGGCGTATCTGACAACAGTGGATTTATTCGTTTTATTATAGTAGCATTAGTAGATTCATATTCTAAATTGTTCTAAATTACTCGATAGCATCATTGTGTCTGTCGATACACGAAGCTAGGTGTAGTCTATCATTTTTGTCTAGCGTATGTCGGCTTCCTCTCTTTTCTACTGATTTATCATAGTTCCCGATTCGTTCTAATTTATGCCTGATGGTGTGTCGGTTGAAACTTTATTATTATTTTTTATTATATTATTATCACAAATTATCATTGACGCACCCCAATGCAGAAAAAGTACCACAAACATGTTGCACGTGAGTAACTAATACAATGTCACCGGCTATTATGACGGTCACTGTCACATATATGTATACGTAAGAGTACATAATAACGTAATAATAATACTTCTGCGCGTCGAAATAATAATAATCAATGGGATATGGAAATTGTCCGGGTTCGGTTCCGTTCATCAGGATAACGTCGATAATCTTTGTTATTATCGGTTGACTCGAGTAGACGAACATGGCTGAATAGACCGTGACTGTACGCAATAACGATAAACATATTAAAAAAATAATCAACTTTATAAATAACCCTTACCACACTTTACTAACCTGTATAAACAATTATAATCTTATTTCCCCGTTTGGCATATTCGTGAAGAATGTTAACTTCGCGATCTTCAGCCCACTTGTGTCAGTCCCAGCGAATTCGATTTAACAACTTTTCTGTCTGCGCGTATCGAACAAATTTTCGTCAGCAATAGGTACCGAGTAACTGGCCCGCTCTCGGCCTCAATTATCTTAATATTGTAATTTGAAAATATCCAACGTACCCTTTGCGCATTCCACATAAAACCAATCATCTTAGTAGCCAAAATAACTTCAAAAAGGAACGACACGGCGGAATCGACGACGGCACTCGAATCGTCACGGTCTTTCATAAAAGCGAATGTCTGAGGTATGATTTGACTGACGACGAGAATAATCAGAGCTATCAGACGTCCGCCTCTGGCACGGCTGCTCTGATACGGCCATTGTCCACAGAACGACATGAAAGTTTTACTTAATCTGTAGTAACGGTGTTGAAAGAAATCCATAGTGAGACGAAGTATCATCGACGATGGTGTTGAAGCTACTCTTGTTTCCTATGGAGCGCAAAATGCCAAGAGATTATTTTGCCATAGAATTTCATTTTTTTCTTCACAGCTTGATTTTTAATGGCATTATGTCAAAGCATCACAGCTCGATGTACATTTAAATTGCCCCCGTCAGAGTTGAGCGACAGCGCTGCGAGGGTGTATAGCATTTGTTCTCGGTAAGCCTCATCACGTATTCAACTGCTGTTCGCGAGCCTTACGAAGAACTCATAACTCGAGACCTCGAGCTTACATGGATATTTGCTGGAAAATATTCTTCTATTGCAGTCAATTGAAAGATAAGATATTTCTTAACTCTGGCTTGAAGTGAGCGTGTTGAGAAACTGTGACGAGAAATACTTCTTCTCCGTGTACGATGCAGCCGTGCTTGAGTGAGGGAAACGCAAATCGATGGTGAGGAACCGACGCAGTAGCGGACTCCTTAGATGTGAGTAGAATCGTGAGGTGTTTGAAAGTCGATATTTGTTCCGTGCGTAATGTTGAAGTCCGTATATAATTTACAAGTCATCCAAGCACTCCGCATTGACTGCGGGGTATGTCTGGATAATAACCCCGGTAGAAATTTAGGAAATTCAAGTCTAGGCCTTATCAAACCTTTACCGGATCTTATGAGGGTATAATGTAACATTCCAAAATTTCTACAAGAGCCGGAGAAACTCGGATAAGCTACACAACGTTATAATGATTGTGCGGTGGGTTATTCGGGAATTGTGCATATTTTCTGCATTATCCGAAATTTTACTCATCCAAGGTACAGGTCTCACTGTACAAGAAATTTATACACCTGATCAAATCAGAAATATAATTTGTGACGGGCCCATAACACGGAAAATTCCGGCAACCGTACCTGAGCCGCGTACAAATATATTGACGCCCTGTTTTCCCTTATTTTCCTTTTATCCTTTGTGCTTCGATCGGTTGGGCGCCAGGCAATCTATTCTCCTTCCCGATTGCCAGGGATCGATATTCTCGTGTCCGGACCTTCTTGTTGCTGGCTAGCTGACGGCGTCGGGTTCGGGGGCAATGCAAAATAATCAAAATCGAGCTTCCAACGTAAATCCGCACTCCGGACGTGCGTTACCAATTTATTGAATTAATAATGTTTGTTCGATACAAGAAAACATCATTCATCCATTCCACGCTACTCGTGCGGCTCGAGTCTCACCATTCACACTGTTTCACACTGTTTTTACCCGAAATTATTTTCCGCCGCAGCGGATGCTCGAGCATGGGTCTTGTTTTCCCCCCGATGTTCGGGTAATCGACGCGTGCGTATACTCTTCTCGGGATTCTACCCCGCCCATTCTTTCGGATCTTTCCTCGCGGGTTACGCGGCACGTTCTTTCCCTGCACTACGATTTTCCGGGCAGGCTCCCGAACGCGGTTCTTTACACTCTTAACACGAAATCTCCTCGACAGTGAGTATGGGCGGGGCATGCGCAACCCCGATTTTGGTAAGACTGATGCGAAGCCGGTCCCGCCGCTGTGAACGAAATCGAGGTCCTAGTGTACTTCTAATTTTTCGTTATTTCTGCATAAAAATTCTCAACATTTTACGCGTTATAGTTCCGCAAATTTGATAAATACGATTTTTTAAATAAATAAAATGAGCATTTTTTAAATTGGCAGCGAAAGTATAATAAAAAAAAACCATTATTCAGTACGTGGAGTGGTGATGCGGGTTAGATGAGTAAATAAAAAACCATTGTGATATTTCTTACAGGGGGACTAGGATAGTCGATGGTTACCCTTTGTAGTCGATGGTTACCGTAATGGTGTCGTGTCATTTGTCATT
Source organism: Exephanes ischioxanthus (assembly GCA_958510785.1). Classification (NCBI taxonomy): domain Eukaryota; kingdom Metazoa; phylum Arthropoda; class Insecta; order Hymenoptera; family Ichneumonidae; genus Exephanes; species Exephanes ischioxanthus. The sequence goes on along the minus strand of OY294020.1, from coordinate 3,887,072 downwards.
TCGTGCGCCCGCGGTGTGCCAGATGTTTTCACTCGTGTTCACTCGTACCCGGACTGGATCGCCGAAAGTATGGATGATCTCCAATAACTATGAAACGAATGTTGAGGTCGATGGATGTCTATTTCGCCAGTCGAGTAATCAGTAATTACAATTAAATTACTTTAAATCCACATTTTACACTCGGATCTCCATTTCGAAGTGTTCGATTTTACGGACGATCCCCACTTTTCCGTCACTAATTTGTCTTCTTGCTCGTGGCTCAATGTCACATCTACCCCACTCCGACCGGCACCGCCAGCACATTCGTAACATAAGTCATCTGAGCTCTTTTTTAGGCGAGGAACATAAATCAACAAAAAAGGTACTTTTAAGGGGGCCTTTACAATGCTAAGCCCCACTTAATGGACTTTTGTTCGTATTATTCTAAGTCAGTCCATTCAGTGGCGCTTAGAATTGCAAGTTCATAAGTCTTCTAAAGGGACTTAAAATAATAAGTGCTTAAACGCATAAAGGGGGGTGGGGGCAGTAAAGGTAGATGCGGAGGGAGAGAGGCGGACTTAGTTTTCTGAGCCCTTTAAAAAACGTATGCCTTATTGTTTCAAGTTCATTTCGTGGACCTAAAATAGTACGATCAGAAGTCAACAAAAAATGGGGACTTAAGTTATTGAATAGACTCTTTGGATGTGACTGTCTGCATGACCTATTTTTTGTATTGCCTTTACATAACAAAAATTTTGAACCGGGTCAACGATATCGAATAGTATGTCGATACTATTCAATTATCGGTATGTCGATACCGATAATTGTCGAGATATCTCAATTAATAATTGAAATCGTGCCATTTTCGTTATGATAATAACATGCAATATATTGCATCTCTACATATAATATCTCTTATCGGTGTATTGAATGGACGACCGCAAAGTATGGCAGGGCTGTCCTAAATGTCTGGAAGATGAAAATGATCGATGAATTATATTTCGGTGACAATTTATCGGATCGGAAATCTTTTTTATGAGGTCACGTCACCAGCCCTTGACTGCTTACTTACATATAAAAGGCAATATTGATACTGAGAACTATCAGAGTTTGGGAAATGTAGAATCATTTATATACATGGTATAAAACGGCAAAAAGTTTTATATCCTCTATATATCTTGGATATATGTACTCGTACAAACAGATATATTTTTCTTATATGAAATATAGATTCTTTATATGTACGTATAACCCTTCTATATATAAACAGCAATAATGCGACTACGCGAAATATAGTCGTAACAATTGTAATCAGGGTCGTATTCATAAATCGTATATCGCGCGCGTCCATTCGCTTAGAGGTACAGTAGAACCTCGCTTATCCGACCTTCAATTAACCGAGTCTCCGCGTCCGCCGAAGCACCCAACTCATCTGAGCCCTCCGCGTTAACCGAGGGTCAGATACAGTGGGACCTCTCATAGCGTACGTAATAGGGAGACAATGTACGCTATCTGAAGTACCAATCGCGAGCCAGAACCGGCTGTAGTCGATCGACTGCTATCCCCACCATTCCCCTTCCTTGACACTCGTGCAGTGCCGTGACTGCAGACCCCGTGTTCGCTCGTGCCGGTACAACTATCCTAATTACCGGCGACTAGATTTTTCTGAAAAATTAGGAATTCTAGCTCGGCTGGAGAAAGGAGAATCAGTGCGACGGCCCTGATCAATCCCCCTCCAACCAACCTACTGCGTCCCGACGCTCCGCCCTCGTACACTATGAGAGTGTACGCTATGAGAGGTTCCACTGTAATTCGGAAAACTCGGATAAAACGGATAAAGCAGCAATGTCCAGGCGCAGAGTCGTTCGTAAAGGCATCTTTGTTGCATACGCTCATAAAATTGTACAAGTTTGCTTTATATTGTTAGCTACAAATACAGCAGTTCCGATTTTAGAGTCAATAGTTTATGTTTATATGAAGTTAATGGTAATTCATGAAATTATAAATATATTTAAAAAAATAACTAAATTAACTAATCAAGTTAATATTTATATGATTTATATGAAGTGGCGTTATTTATTAATATATATCATACTCGTACAAGTTTGAATTGTGTTAGGGGAGACCGGGGCAAAATGGCACAGCGGGGCAAAACGGGACTGTGAGAGCAAAACTCACTTCTCCAATAACTTTTGGATGCCCAATTTTGTCCTAACGATACATCCGGATTTTTAAACCCGTTTTGCCCCACGTACCACCATCGCCACCATTTCAAAGTTATTGGAGAATTGCGTTTTGTCTCATTATCCCGTTTTGCCCCGCTCTCCCCTACGTTCTGCGAATGTTCCCGACATATGTCGCGGACTTTTTTTCAGTCATTTGAAAAAATTAATTAATGTCAATTTTCGAAAATGATTACGTTGCTGAAAATGAACATTCAACACTCAGAAAAAAGTGTACTGAAACCAACTATATATATTTAGTTAAGTTAACTTGGTTTCGTTCAAACCTCTTTCAGTTCCTTCAAATACATGTTGGTCCAATCGATCAATGCAGTTTATTTGAAACAACTAAATAATTACATTAACATAGTAACTCTGATGTAATTGCAAATTATGTTAGATCAACTAAATTTGAGTTTATTCAATTAATTGGTGGTTAATTTTTTATTATAATTTTGTTCATATTTCTGTACGAAGAATAATCTTATACAATTATATTTTTCATTGACTCCAAAACAAATAATGTTTATATCAACAATCCATCCAGTCAATCGGAATAAAACTATTCAGTTCAAATTGTTTCGCTATTCGATTGAGAGGAATAAATCAATTGGTGTAAACCACTGTGCATTCGTTGATATGAACGAAATGTTTGGTCAATTTGCGGATGATTTATGTTATAAATATAAAAATAATGGAATTATGAGTATGTTCGTAGTTACACACATCTTAATTTGACAGAACATTCGTTTGATTTACTTGAACAGATAAATCAGTCAAATCATACTTGCTATTGGATTCAAATTGCTAATTTTTTTTTTCACAAACTTAAGACACTATTCCTGGATACATAAATACATGTACCAAAATATTGCTGTGCTGACAATGAAACAAAGCATTACTTTCGTATTTTTTTACTTCTAGATTCTAGACGATTGTGAATCGGAAGACATGAACATACAATCAATTGGATTGTTTCATACAATCCAATATTCAGTGAAATTGAACTCATATTTACTTCATTCTCGATCCCCATTGAAAAAATATATGAGGCAACATAAAGATTTATAACCTTCGGTGTTTTTTAAATTCTATTCAATGTCACTCTGTGGAAACCTAACTTAAATTCTAAACGTTGCTCACATATACCACGTTTCATTATAATACGAAAATTACTCATCTTGAAAATGATCAAAACGTCAATTTGTAAATGAACAAATATTATGCCCACAATAAACAACTTTCAAGTTGTTTGGAGATTTCTATGTCAAATCATAGGAGTTGAGTCTAAGTTACTGACGGAAATAACTTATAGATCCGATTCAAGATTGCACATATCAATAAGCTGTTATTGACAGCTGAGCGAAAAGAATTGTAACAAAGCGTTTGAAAAATTGTTGGCCCTAAAAAGGGCCGTTTTAATTTTTTCGCCTGTCTTCGCCTAGAACTCCAGTGCCATCATCTCGGCTTCCTCTCCTGGGGAAAGTCGAATGGTCAGAGCTTCTGTTTTACAGTCGAGCTTCTCCGGCGGGTTGAAGAGAAGGTCAAGCTTAGCGGTGCGACGTCGAGGGTCCCACGAATGCGGGCTCTGGGAATATGCACGAAGATCCGTGCGATCCTGGGGTGTCAGGTGGAGCCTTCAGGGTAGGCAATCCGTGCGGATTCTTGGCCGGGTCTCCCAAGACCTAGGACAGTTAGGTGCGGATGGGTTAGATGCTGGTATGGGTGGAGGTGTGGTAGTGCTGGATATTGTGGAATCTTGTGATGTTGCAGGTTTGGGAGGCTGTCTGGATGGTGAGGCAGAAGTAGAGTCTGTTGGTGCCGTGGGTAAGGATGAGTTTTCGGTGGCCTTCTTGTTCTTCGGGTCGTAGCCCGCTTCACGTAGCGCTTTCTGCGTAGCTCGGTACGCTAGCAGCCTGATGAGGCGCTTTCTGCCCGCGCGTTTCCTTGGCATACTGGTTTTTCTTCGGTCCGATGATGCGTCGTCGCGGGACGATCTCGAGAGACTGAAGCCCGGTCCATAGCGACGCCTTTATTTATATACACCAAAAGGATGCTGATTGGTGACTATTGACGCGAACGCGGTTGATTGGCCGAGGGCCCTACACGAGGGCCCTACACGTTAATTGGCCGGTAACTAACGTTATTGCGGTGAATTGGTCGAGAGCTCTACCCGAGTGTGCTGTTCCGAGTTGTAGCGAATTTCCCGGTTTCTGGGGAGTTGGGACTTAGGCTCGTGGATTTTTTGTGCGAGAAGATGAGGCACGTCAGTCGGTGCTCCCAGATTCGCGCACGGGAGGTAAGTTCGGGAATTTTAGTGCGGAAAGATGAGGCACGCTAGTCGGTGCTCCCAATCTGAAGCGAAGAACTTATGCGGGATGTACGAGCACGAAAGTCGGATTCGCCATCGGCACGGGTTTACTGTGCAAAAGACCGAGGCACGCTAGTCTGTGCTCCCAGCCTTAGCACGCGTTTAGTTTGTCAGAAGGCCCAAGAAGGGACAAGGGTTTTTTAAATCTTTATTGTTCCCTCGTTAGATTGAGGCAACTTTTCCGTTCTGAGAAGAACGGAAAATTTGCCAAGCGACGTACTGTTGCTCTGAAAAGAGCAAGTGATGTTGCGATGAATGTCACCTCTGAAAAGAGCAAGTGAGAATTGTACGTTCGATTAAGGCTAATCTTTTCGTTCTGAGAAGAACGAAAAAATTGCTAAGCGACGAGTTGTTGCTCTGAAAAGAGCAAGGAGTGATGCGGTTAAGTTCCTCGATGCACGGCCGAGCTGCCGAAGTAGAGGAACGGTTGAAAGAAAAAAATCTCGGAGAGTTAAAGTTCACTTCGTTTATTTGTGGCTGGCTATCGCCGTTGGAAGAGCGGATAGTCGCTTGTAGGAGCTCCCTGCTCGGAGACTCGCTGAGATCGAATGCGTGCAGCGGCATGCATTGCATTTGAAACTTTCTTATTATTTATTAATGTCTGGTACAAGGAAATCGTTGTGTTTCACAACATTTTCTTTTTAACTTTATCATTTCTTTAGGCTGTTCCTATTCTACGTCGAACTCAACTAGCATTTTTATATTTAAGCTACAGACATTTTTTTTAAATATATTTTTTCGACGTTTCGGAACATTCTGAACACGTTTTCATTAAAATATCGAAATTTTTTTTTACCGAAACAAAGCACCCTGTATGAGAAAGCAAAAATAATCCTTACCTATAATTAGGCCCTACGGAAACGCCTTATGTGTTCTCGGTCGAGTCAGGATGTAACGGCTGAATTTTTCCACGTTACAATACTAATTACAATGCGGATAATCCCAATCGATACATATACGGAATATTATAACACGATTTACCCCTACGATTGTCAATCAATATTTATTGTCTAGGCCGAAATCACTTTTTGTAGCAGATACCTCTAAATTCCCCCCCCCCCCCCCCCCCCCCCAATTGACTTTTGTCGGAGAACACCAAAGATGGAGATATCCTTATGGATACGTGTTATCTAGCGCGAGTTCCGAGAAAATGATAACACCGGATAAAAGAAACTTTTATCCGGCAATGTGTTTTCTGCACGTTTGCCCGGATTCAACACGAATAAATACGAAAGGTATCATGCGAATTATATTTATGTATATCCGTGTTGAACCGTATACACTTATATATTTTCTATCGTTCTCTATCGGTTCATGCATGATTTCGTTAAATATCGCTATCTGAATGATCCGTCATCAACATTTTGTTCCATTTGTATAGTTCTCTTTCAGTTCATGCATGGTTTTGTTAATTGTATATTGCTAACCTAATGTTTCCGCATCATGTTTTTATTCCGATTCTATCGTTCTGTATCCGATCATGTGTTTTCGTAATATACCGGAATCCGAACTGTAATGATCGTAGATTAAATTAGCACACCGAAAATATTTTTATTTGGTGATGTCGACAAGCATTGTACAGCGTGGCGCCACTTTGCAGTATTATGCGTCCGATTTAAGCTACAGACTAACGCCACAGAATATTTCTTGACCGTTCGGACGGTATAATTGCACAAAGCAGTATCGGCAATATGTTAGCAATATTAAGGCAGGTTAAATTGTTAAAATTGCAAGAGTCTGGTGGCACAGCATAACGGCAGACTACCTTTAGCGATGCCTGCTTCTATACCATCGTATTTGCAGCTAAATAGCGGCACGGTGTGACAGTATTATGCAGGCAACAAGACATAGATGCTAACGTCAGATTTACGAAAAAGGTGCAACAAGGTGTAATCGAATTTTGTGCCCAATACTATAGCATACCGTAACGGCACGTTAATAGCATGAATGCGGCGCGCTGTAATGTTACAATGAGGGCAACGTGGAGATATTAATAAACGTCACATTTACGGCAGAATGACAGTGCAGGGACAACGCTCATTGCAAACATTTATTCGAAGTTTAGTATCAATTAAACCATTAAAGCAATGATAAAAAAGCTTAATTTTGATATCGTATACTTTAACTATATAGTAAGTATAAATTTTTTTATATGTAATATGTATAGGTAGGTCAACTCTTAGGATTTCGTCGCATGCATAATTCCTACCAAACTAAGGAGTTTTCTGTCGAACCTCTTAATTTTTTTTAAATCTCAAGTATTTTTCATGGTTTATTTCGAATATTTTTTGAGACACTTCATTGCTCTTTCAGTTTTATCCAAAAAAAATTTAAATCGATATATCCTGCAATCTATAACCGATAAGGGAAAAATCGTAGAAACCTTTTTTTTTATAGAGGACCGAAAAATTGTATTAACATTTATTGTTTTACAAAAATAAATTATTAAAGTATATTCTTATATTAAAGGTAAAAATGTTAATAATAATAAAATATATAATATGTATAATATATAATGGAATGATGCGCGCAATGTTTTTTAACGTTTGTGTTCCCGACGGTGATAAAAGAGAAATTGTTTCAAAAATTTACACAAATCGGGAAAAGTCCAATGAATATTAATGTATTTTTGCCGAATTTTTAAGTTCTGTCTTTTTTTTTCTTATAACATTTTATTTTGAATAAAAATGAGCTTTGAATAACTTTTTTTGCCGCACTGGTGGTTTACCGACGGTTTTAAAGTTGTTTAAAGTCGGATAAATTGTGCAGTGTTAGTGTACGGTTATAGTGAATAAAAGTGCTTGACGTGGAACGATAACACTGGTGTAAGTGAACAATTTATTTATCATTTCACTGTCATAAAATGATAATTACATCCCAGATAAACAGGCACGGCGAAATGGCGGCAGATGGGCCCAATATTGGCGACACACACGGCACATGTCGCAAATATTCCTCCAACTGTGTCCGTTCGTGGAGCTTGTCTATATGTATTGACGACGTAAAACATAATCTGTGAAGTTGATGAATAAATGTTAAATTTATTCATCGACTGTCAACGATAATCTGTGACAAATCGATAATTCACACTGGTCGAACAATACAATTTGTGAGGTTGCTGAAAAAACAAAAATTTTATTTCGTGTTTCTCGAAACGTCTTAGATTCGTCCGCTGGGGTAAACAAAGTCGTTGACTGGTCGTGGCAGACGCGTATTAGCAACTTTGTTGCTGCTAAGACGCTTCGCTGATCGCGAGAGCTCAGTCGTCTTTCGAACATCCGGAGCTGTCGGATCCGATTTTGCGCACGTGGAAATTTCCAGTGAAGACGGCGTTGGATCCTTCCAGAAGAAGAATAGAGTCGACTGCCGAAATCGTTCCTGTCAGCAACAATCTCATCGAATGTAAGTAAAAACCATTCGCACTTATTTATAATCTCAAAACTTTCTCGTAAAACGATTTTAAGAAAAAGTTTATATCGTACTACTTATCAACATTAGCCAAAAACCCATTCTGTATTTTTAGTTTCTGAGAATAGTACATTATGATACTATTGCGATAAACCTTTTTCTGACAAGTGTGAGTTTGCAGCACGAGCCGAAGGCGAGTGTTGCAATTAAGGACTTACGTGATTAATGGATAATAATGATTATGATGATTATTGGATAGTAATTGGACCACGATTAATAATTGTGCCGTCTACCTTACTTACTTTTAAATATGAGACCGTCAAGGACTAAAGGATTTGTTAAAGTATATCGCTAAAAATTTTCGTAAAAATCCATCAAGCCACTTTTGACATATCACGGACACCGATCTTCAAAATCACTTTTTCAAAAAAACGCATTCAGATTTCGGCCGCGCCACTGCAAAAGCGGCGAAGCACTCTTTGCCACTTTTGTAATTTGGTGAATTTCGACATAAAAATTTGTTATATGCAATTTATAACCGCAGCTTGTAATATAAAAAGACTCGTCAACGGCACGTTCTTTGTTTATCTGTCGTCTAGGAGACGAAAAAGCCTTTTTAGACAGCAGAAGTACATTGGCATAAACAAGTGAATTAGACACGATCGATAGCTCACTCAACGTAAATGGTATTGAAATTTTACTGTGGCGTAAGCCCTTCAGAAAAAGTTTTTCTTCAAATTTCTAAAACTGCCATTTACGCCCCGAGTGAAATATAGTATATTATGCTACAACGGAGGAAAGTGCCTCTTTTCACCGAGTGTGAAGTTTTACGCCCGAACACAACGAAGGCAAAAATCCACACGAGGTGAAAAGGCATGTCCTACTGAGTGGCATACGCTATTTTTTCCCGACTGTGCTAAAAAGTGGTCATATTTCTGTGCCTGCAACGGGGATGGAAATTGATCGAGTCTTGACGAGCGTACGTAAAAGTGATTTAGCGGGAGGAAAAAAGTGCACTTTTCCTCCCGCGTGTCAAGAATCGGCTACTTTGCACCCTCGTTACAGGCATGAAATAGGGGCTTTTTTAGCGTAGTCGGGGAAAAAATATAATTTACTTCCGATTTACATTCTGTATTCATTTATTTCACGCTCTCGAAATTTTAATCTTTGGCAATTGTTTCAAACATATACTTCAGCTTTAAAAACTATAATCGTATATGTCAAACTAGTTTTTTTTACCTGAATTTTTTAAACATATTTGCATAATATTTTTCATCATAAAATTACAATTATTTTCCCCATATACACGTACTTCCGGTCTATATTGTGTAACAATTTTTTCGAGCTCTATAAATTGAACGGTTTAGCAATATGGTTTCTAAGCTAATTTTCGAGTTCAGAATTAATAAAGTTGTAAAGTCATGCAATAGCGTTGTTACAATAAGCTTCGTGGGTGATAGTAGACAATAATGCTTACGAAGTTATGAAGCTCATAATAGTCGTCGCGGCTAACTTGAGCTCATACAGATAGACCGGCTTAGCCGGCTAAAATAACTTAGCCAACCAAACTATAAAATCCATTAGCCGGATAAGATATTTTAGCTGGCTAAAGCCGACTTATCTGTATGAGGCTCAGGCGAGCCGCGGCGACTAGCTTTAGCCTCATAACTTCGTAACAATTGTCTACAATCGACAAAGTTTATCGTGACATTTGTTATTCCATGACTTCACAAACTGTAAAAAAATTTTAATAGATTCAAAGTATGTGTATGTATGCGGAAAATAATAGTCATTTGCTGATGAGAAATATTATGCATTGTGACGCGGTAATTTTTGGTCGCGTCCCAGATCCTCGTAAACTACGAGTTTTGGGGCGAGCACACGGGGCCTATCTCGTCGCTGGGAGTCTCAGGCGATCTCAGGGACAAAAATCATTGTAGACGCACGATATTAATTCCCCAGGATTTATTTTTATTATTTTTCGGGACCATCTGGAGCTGAGCTGACTTTCGACTGACCACGGCATGGCTTAACCCTTTCACCCGCTTGCACGCCGTGGCTTTCGGTCCGCTTGCTGCACTGTCTTGGGCGCTGGATTTCCGTGAGTCGCAGCCTGATGGATGCAGTCAACGGGGATCACCGGTACCGCCGATCCGACGGGAGACGCCGAGCTTCGACGCGCGATACATCTAGCTGATAAGCAGCGAATTCGAATATAGGTCGCGCGCGTCATATTAGTTACGCGAGGTAGGCATTGTCGGGAGAGGCGCCAGGTACCGGACACTGGCCGAAAATCGGGAAAGGTGGGGAGCGAGAGAGAACGCGAGCGAGGCAGCGAGCACGACTCCGAAAATGAGATCGGGACTCTCTTCTGTGAAGCGACGAGAATAAGACGTGTGTGCTCGCCGTGCTATCTGGCGGAATCGACAGTTTCGTGAGGATTATTCACGCGAGGAGGATCAATCGTTCTGAGCCGTTCGACGGACAATTTTCTTGACCCGGTTACCCCGGAAGGACGGAGGAATAATCGGTACCGGCAAGGAGTTATCCAGATCTTTTGTTTTCCATCTTTTGCGGTAAGACTTTTGACTCCATTGTAAATTGTCGGACACGCGGTCTATCATCGGTTTGCGCGCATTATATCGAGTGTGCCCGCGACTCGATCGCGGCGTGGAGTTCCGTCCCGGGCAAAACCATAGCTTATGTTTCCTTCGATAATTTTCTTGCGTTTTCTTATCTCTTGGGGAATTATTCTGTCTTTCTGTGTTTTTCGAGGATCATAAGTGCCGGGAATTGGACGGCCTCTCGTCGCACCGGTACCGTAACATCGGGGAGATCGCCTGCGCGAGATTTGTGTGGAGCGGAAGAGTGTGTGTGTGTCGCGGCGTGCGGGTTTCGAGCTCGCGCGGGATTAACGTAGGCTTTCCTTCGCGGCTGAGGACGTCGAAAAAGCATCGCGATTGAGAGAGACACGAGTCTCGAAGCCGCCGCTGTCATTGGTTTGGTCGTTTTTATCGTGGATTGACGTTGCGATTTTGTTTCCGGCGTTTGTGCGATACCGCTCCGAAATCGTCCGCGAACGCAGCCTGCACGCCGGGATTGTGTGTGTGCGTGGGTGTAGCGGAACATCGTCCTTCGTGCGACGACGACGAGCGTTCGGCGGTACAGTCCCGCCGAGAATCGGGAGTTAGTAGGGAAATCAGGCCTGGCCCGCGATTATATCTCTTTCTGCTTATCTTATTCGCACTGTTTTTTTTGGCTGTTTATTGGTTTGTTATTTTTTTTTTTTTTCGGAGTAACACCATCGGTCGATTTTTCCTTCATTATTCTCTCCGTTTATCGGGCCAGGATTTTCTTGTAACGCGTAGCAATTCAAACCGGTGAACTGAGTAGCCGGGGCGAATTTAGCAGGGACAATATTGTACACGGGTTTTCGTTTTCGAAGTGTAATAAACCGAGTGGCTTCGGCCGGATGTTTCGAGAGATCTGTTTGATATTTTGTGTTTGGTTTTGTGGCGCAAATTTTCACCGCCCTCGCCCCTCTACCCTCGCCTAGCTGCCGGAGCAGTGAGAGTGCGTGTTTTATCAACATCGGTACCGATCGTGTCGATTAAGCAGGTAATCGACTGGCGCCCACTTAAATTAAATAAAGCGGTCGAGAGGCACGCCGTTGGTGGCCAACAATTGATCTTTGGGGAAGTTCGGGAAAAGTTGGCGGTCACAAGTGGCGCCCAACGTGGGGCTCGAACCCACGACCCTGAGATTAAGAGTCTCATGCTCTACTTTTTTTTTTTTTTTTACTAAAATTGTTTATTGTTTGTCATTTACAGTTCTTTGGATACAGGCTACAACATACATAAAAACAACGCCTACATGTCTATGAGTTTCTTATAAGTATGGCTGTCGGATACAGCACTTGCTTATATAAAAAAAATCTTTGTATGGTAAATAAACGTAAAGATAACTCTCTGGTATTTCCAACAATAAGTTGACAAAAGAAATAACGCAATATTGCGTTGAAAAGAAAGGAAAAAATAAGGAAAAAACCTTTCAACAAATCTCGATTGTTCGCAGACAAGACCTTAAAACTAAAAATACACTAAGACTAGAAAACAAAATATGTACATTTTATACAGGGCTCTATGGCCAACAAAAAACGACTTTGCGGATGCTAATTTATTTCTTAAACATATTATCACAGATTTATCTCCTCGCGCGCATGGAGTGAAGCAGTTTTCTCACTAATAATTGATGCATATGAGGACAGTCAATGTTAAGCCACATATATTTATGAAAGTCCAAGCGATGGAAGTCCAAAAAATCTCTTTTTGGGATTACTGTAGAGCCGGCGAATCGATCATCATGGGCAGTGAAGTCGTCAGAGTTAATCGAAATTCTTTTATTCGCCTTATTTCGCTTCCAATGGTAAATAATTGGAACATTCTCGGCGTTTTGCAGCAATCCCCTACTATCACAAAAAAGGAATGTTTGAGGAGTGATATAGTTTGATCTAATTTGGTACGAAGACTCCACATCGTCTTGGACTTTCATCGCTTCAACAGTTACATTATCAATTCTATCAAGATTGCAAAAATAATCTCGTAAGAGTTTCAGGATAAAGTTGTCAATCCGTGGAATGTCCGCCATATCATAGATGACTTGGTTGGAAATAAAATATCTAAATTCAGAGTGCACAGAGCGGTGCAAATAAAGGCATGTTCTAAGGCATTTTCTTTCGAACATCCTTAATTTTTCCATCACTGTATGGTTGACATTCCACCAGATAGGAGCCGCATACGTAATTATCGGTCGTATTAAGAGAAGATATAAAATAATTTTAGTCTTACTCGATAGATTTTTATTATAAAAAATAGCACTATTTGCTTGCATAGCCTTTCGGGCCTTTAATAATTGCAGATCTATATGTTTATTACCCCTGAGTAAGTAGTCGATATGTACCCCTAAATATTTAACGATTATATTATGCGGGACAGGTGTCTTAATGTTCGTATTAGGTGATGAAATCTCTATTTGAAATTGTCTATGTCCAGCTTTATTACGAGAACTAATGTAATGCAGGGGTTTCCTGAATAGAATAGTTTCTGACTTTGTAGGATTTACTCTTAAATTCCAAGAAATATAATATTGATTTATACTTTCTACCTTCTCTTCCAGTTCACTTCTAATTACTTCTAATTACTTCTGTTACTTGTACTTGTACTTGCTCGCTGTGTAGATTATAATGTCATCCGCAAAAGCGATGGCTCTAGTGTTACTATTGTTATCATTAATATTCTCTAAACCTAAAATATCACAAGTATAGATGTTAAATAATATCGGGGAATTTACTGTACCCTGCTGCAGCCCCTCACGGATGCGGAAAATTTCGGTCGACATCCTCATGCCATCCCAGGTAATGAACTCTTTCCCTGAGATCATGTCCCAGATGGTGTAGATCAGCCAATTTGGGAAATCTTTGTCTTTTAGTCTAAACAGCAACCCATCCAACCAAACGGAATCGAACGCTTTCTCGAGGTCGAGTAATGCTGCGCCTACCATTTGACCCCTCCCCACTTGAAAATTCAGGTCAGCCAGGGGCTTGTGGATGGCATGAGTTGTCGAGTGTTTATGCCTGAACCCAAACTGTTCATTGGGTATTATTCTATTAGCTTGACAAAAAGCGGAAATTTTTGAATTTATGATCGACTCAAATACTTTGCTTATACAGGATGTTAGGCTAATGGGCCTATAGCTTGACGGGTCATTCGGATTTTTATTCTTTTTAGCTATAGGAAGAACTTTTGCCCTTTTCCAACTTGTGGGAAAGTAAAAAAGATTTAGAGCATTATTAAAAATTATAACAATGAGTTGTATTAACTTATCAGGTAAATGTTTCAAGACTATAGATGGTATTTCGTCGAGACCATATGAAGTTTTGTTGGGCAAGAATTTAAGAATTTTTTTTGTCGCTGCTATGCTACAGAAAGGATTCATAATATTTGGTACACAGACTGGGTTCGAGGCAGGATTCTCAGCAGTAAAAATAGTGAAGGACTCATTATTCGTTCTTATTCGTGTAAATTCATTTTTAACTTGCTCAGCTACTGCATCAACAGATCTTTTAATTTCCGTTCCTTCATTGAGGTATCTGGGAGAATTTATTGATTCATAGAATGCGCCAATGATGTTAAGCTTGTCAATTGGGGAGCTGAAAATAAACTTATCGTTCAGAGATAGCGCATTGTCCAAGACACAAGAACTTCTGAGAAGAAGCTCTCGATTGTCCCTTGCAATATGCATATCATCGATTTGTATTTGTTGCCTAGGTCGAAGGATTTTATTAATTTTTGGGAAAAAAGTTTCTGTATTATGGAAATCTATTTGCTTTACTTGATTGGTCCAATAGTTATCCGAAGATTTCTTAAACTCAGTGTGAATCAAGTCACGTAGGATTTTCAACGTTAATTTGGCCACTCGCGTGTCTTGTCGCCTTGCTAAAGGGTCTATTAAGTGCAAATCATGAAGGAGAGATACTATTGATGCTTTCGCTTTTTGCAGTTTTTTAGTTTTTTAATTTTATTATTTAAATATTTAAATGTGCTATTTTGTACGTTAAAAATTGGGACGGACAATTCGATCGTATCAGTTATAAGCTTGTTAACTCTCAGCAAATTTTCATCAATTTCGGCTATTGATAAATTATGATCTTCAGGTAGTTGCCAGTTAATAGCATCATTAATTCTCTTGGTAAATCTGTTCCATTTAGTTGCTTTGAAATTTAACCTTGGTTTAGCAGTTGTATTACGGAGTTCACAGTCTGCCGAAGTTTTTACTGTAAAGGAAATTGCAGTGTGGTCACTATCGTAAGGTAAAGTATTTAATTTGTCAAAAAGAGAGTCAACAATTGTCAATCTAGCATCTAGAAGGCAAATGTCCAGGTACGAGTGTGCCGGCTTGAAAGTAGGATGAGCCGGGGTAACTATTTTTACTTTATATCTAATACCGTTATTATTTTCCCATTGCGCCATATATCTACCACGTTGGTTGTTAACTCGATCCCCCCAGTCTCTTCTTCTTGCGTTAAAATCGCCCGCAATTATGTAAAAATTGTTATCTTGATAAAGTCTGAGACTATCGAACAAATAATTTAATTCTTCAATGAAAAGAGTTCTAGAATAGAATTTTATTCCACTGTATGGCTTTCGCCTTTTACACACCCCGCCTCTCCACTTCTTACATGCTAATACAATAATTTCCTTAAACTGAAACTTAAACTTAAACTCTCAGTCAACATTCCTTCTCAACATCCGGTATCCGCCGCTTTATCACATCTCCGAGAAATAGTACCCTTCCATGCCTTTACATCTTTGGCACTCGTGTCTTACAAACTACCGGTATTGATACCCAGTCACCTACTCTACCCCAACCTCACAAACACTCATCTCCCTGCTATACCTCCCCCCCTTGCTTATTTATCCCCCTCTTTCCCCCTCCGCTCGGTTTACCTCGGTTCTCGACCTTTTCACTTTCTCAAACGCCTGTAAATACTCGCATAATTCCACAAGCAGTTCCCCTCTTAGCGACTCTTTGGTCCAGCGCTCTAGTTCCTCACCCTCCCTGCCCCCCCTCCAATTGTCTACCCCTCTGACCAACTCTACACCCATCTCCTCTCTGGCTTCTTCACACTGCCAGATGTGTTCCAGACTTTCCAGCTCGATCTTGCAGACCCCGCATGACCAGTTACTGAAACCCTTTTTTCCCACTTTCCCCACATTCCCGCACCTTAATCTCGCCCACTGTTCTTTCAGTTCCCCCCGCACCGCTTTCATATCCTAGTACTTCTCCCTTTCGCACCCCATTTTAATCTCTTTATACCACCCACAAAACGACGATTTGTCAACCTTAACCCAATCCCTCTGAATATCCTGTTCCTCTTTTCTTGTTCCCCCCTCCTTTAGCCACCTCTTGACTATTCCCTCCCCCTCGCCACTTGTCCATATCGAGTTTACAACCCTTCCGTCCCCTACCTCCTCCATTGCCTTCTTAAAATCTTTGCCCCATCTAGACGGCTTCCCATTTAGGATCCCTCTCATCTCCTCCTTCAGACACACCCTCGGCCATCTACCCTCTTCCATCTTTAAGATCTGTATAATATAGTTTCCCGCTCTACGTCTCGCCTCAACCTCTACGCTTCTCCTACCCGCTTCCAGTTTCCACAAATAGTCCGGTGTATTTCGCGCCACCCCAAGAGCCATTTTTACTAACTTCCCCTGCAATCTTTCCACTTCCTCTCTCCTCTTTGTAGTGATTTTGAACCGACCGCGTGCTCGTACGTCGAAAGACCAGAGACGCAATAGTCGAGAGAATTCGATGAACGATAGTCAAAAGGGAGGGAGGCTTACGTATACTCCCTACCAAGTAATTACAATTTGGCTTTGAGACTCCTGGTCGGACTGCCGTGGAGAACAGAGGAATCGAGTGTCTAGGAGAATAGTTTTCTCGTCGACTCGAAATTTATCGAAATCACATATTTAAGACGAACGGAATCTCATCATCGGAGCCATTCGCTGCTTGAAGGAAGTAGGAAGAATTGGACGTAAAACAATTAGAGATGAGTATTTTCCGGATAATATAGTAGACCAACATTGACGTGATAAAATAACGAGAAAATTTGTATTTCGGCATTAGATAATAGTTCCGACCAGGGTATCTCCTGTTTAACCAATTTAAATAATTTGTTATCTAATTTATTTGAATCGATTCCCGACGTATGAGTGTGTGAATGTGTGGGATTATTAGTTTTTTTTAACGAAATCCTGTGATAGTAGTGGCTCTCTACACCATTTATACATATATTTACTTTTATACATTGCTTATTTATTTAAAGATAGAAGATTATTTGTTGTTTTATAATTAAAATAAATTCTTCCATATGGTGGCCACCTCAAATACATGGCTACATAATTTATTTACATTCGTGCGTATATTGTCCTAATGTAAAATTTGGTGTCTCTGCGGGCTTAATACGCGTCTCCGCTGACCTAATACGATTATTTGTATAGATATATTGATCAAATTAATTTATTTTTATTATTTTCGTGTATTTCTAAGATGCCGTATATTATTATGGTCCGATTCCCATTCATTATATGTATGTTGTTTTTGGTCGTAATTTTTTATTTGGTGCGTTTAACGTTTGTTATCGTATGGAATTTTACATTCACTCTGTCAGGCAATTCATTCTCATAAAAAAAGGGTAAAAGAGAGTAACGATCATCTTTTTATATAATAATAAACTATAATTATACGAAATAAAATATCTCAATAATACGTAAATTTCTACATCTTCCACCCCCATATTTCCACCCCATATAACGCGCCTGCCTTAACTAACGAGTCAAATAACTGCAACCTTTCCTTCAGCCCGCCTACCTTTGCCCTCTTCATCACTCCCCACACCGAATTAGCTGCTTTCTGCGCCTTTCCGACCAAGTTTCTCAGGTGCCTCCCCTCCGCGTTTCTCGTCGAGAACCAATACCCTAAATACTTAAACTCATTGACCACTTCTAAACTTTCCCCCTTCCACTCCCATTCCTCTTCCTTCTTTCGTCCCCCTCCGTTCCTAAACACCATGATCTTTGTCTTTTTCACGTTTACTTCCATCTTTGCTCCCTCCACAAATTTCTCTAACGATTTTAACATTCTTGCTAACCCCCTCGCGTCCTCAGCCACTATCGCAATATCGTCAGCATATTTCAGAGCATACACTTTTATTCCCCCCATGACCGTACCGCCCTCCCCCTTTCTTTCCCATTCTACGTCCACGTCGTCCAGTGCTATATTAAAAAGCGTAGGGCTGAGCGGACAGCCCTGCCTCACCCCTTTGCACGTTACAAAACTTTCCGAGATTCCTTCACCTGTTATTACCTCATTTCTTGTTCTCCTGTAAATACCCCTAATCATTCTATGCATCATGCCGCGGACCCCCTTCTCCCATAATTTCCCAAGCAAAACCTCCCTATCTATCATATCAAACGCTGCTCTGAAATCGACAAAGGCTACGTACAACTTTCCCCCTTTGTTTTTTAATCTGTTATTTATCAAGCAATTCAAAACAAACACATGATCCCTCGTGCCCCTACCCTCCCTAAACCCCGCTTGACTTTCCCTCAAAACCCCATCCCTTTCAATCCACCCGTTCAACCTCCTAACCATAATACTTGTCAGCAGCTTGTATCCAATATCCAGGAGAGAAACCCCTCTATAATTACCTGCCACTTCCACATCACCAGCTTTAAAAATCGGGTAAATTCTTGCGTTGTCCCATCCTTCCGGCAATGCCCCTCTTTTCCAAATTTCATTAATTATCTCTTTTACCTCATCTTCTCTCTCCCTTGGAATCCCTTTAACGAACTCAACCGCAATCCCATCTTCCCCAGGGGCCTTCCTGTTCCTAATCCCACTCAATGCTCTCTTTAATTCCGCGACACTCACTTCTCCATCCAGCTTTGGGTCCACAGACCCTTCCTCCCTCCCCTCTACTTCCCTTTCCCACATTAAACTTCCCCCAACCTCCTCTACTCCCTTCCCTCCCAGCAAATTCGTAAAATGTTTGACCCAGTCCTCTTTCGCTATACCTTCTCCCGCCCGCCTTCTTTTGACTCTAAACCTCCCCACCGCAGCCCACCACTCCACCATATTCTTACTCTCCCTTACTTTCCTCCATCTTTCCTCAAACCACTCTTTTCTTTTTCTACTACACATCTCTTTCAAAATTTTCCTCTCAATCAAGAGCTGACCCTTTTTCGTCCCTCCGTATTCACCGACCTCCCCATTACTGACCATAACACCCGTCAGTCCTCTATCGCTCCCCATGTTTGCTAAGAATTCCTTCAGTGCCCTCCACACCCTCGTCCTTTGCTCACTACACTCCTTAACATACCATCCCCCCACCCCAATCCTATTTTTACTACTCTTTTTCATTCCCACTTTTTCTGCCGCTTCCCAAATTGACTTTTTTAGCTTTCCCCAACTGGCTTCTACACCTCGCTCTTTCTTCCAAACCCTGCACAGTTCAGCCCCAAAGTTCTCCCCCTCTTGTGCTTTCCACACTAGTTTGACCCCCTCATCTGCTCTCCTCCCCCGCGCCTTTCCTCTCGCCTCTACCACTCCACCCCCCGCCAGTTCAAAGACCACCGGCAAGTGGTCCGATTTCGTTCGGGGGATGACCTCTAGCCTCGTAACCACCCCCTC
The DNA here is from genome assembly GCA_958510785.1 of Exephanes ischioxanthus. Taxonomy (NCBI): domain Eukaryota; kingdom Metazoa; phylum Arthropoda; class Insecta; order Hymenoptera; family Ichneumonidae; genus Exephanes; species Exephanes ischioxanthus. The sequence goes on along the minus strand of OY294020.1, from coordinate 3,867,839 downwards.
CTCCTCATCTTCCAGTCTAATGACGAGGTCAAGAACCGAGCACGCGCCCCCCCCACCCACAAAAGTCAATTTCCCCACTTCGTCCCCCTTTATTCTCCCATTCAGAATTGACAATCCCTGGTTTTCACAAAAGTTCAGCAATTTTCTCCCTTCCGTATTGCAAACCGCGTCCTGCGAGGCTCTCGGTCCCTCAAAACCCCCCTCCCTCTCACACTCAACCCCTCCGCCCGCCCCTCCGATTCTCGCATTAAAATCCCCCGCTATAATTACTGCCGCCCCCCTTCCCCATCCATCTTCTACCCATTGCCTTAAGTCCCCTTCTACATTCTTAAATCCGACGTTATTATAAATTTCCACTATCCATATCTCTTTCTCTATGTTATCTCTACTTATCTTAATGATCATTCCATACTTCCACTCTTCCACTCTGCACCTATCACAGATATTCCTTCTTATCCCTACCAGGTGACCGCCAGCCGCTCTACCCTTCAACTTTTCCCGCACCGCGGCCTTTGCCCACCACTTAAAAGACTTGCTTAACCTATTTAACAGCCCCTCCTCGTTTTTCGCTTCAATCCAAGATTCCTGTATTAAAATAATATCACAGCTCTCCAAAAACTCTCTCGCACTCCACATCCTTCCATATCCCGCAATGTTCCACGTCACCACTTTCATGCCCACGCTTTCTTTCCCCGCCTTAGCGGCTTCCGTACCTTTCCCTCCGAAACGTCATTTTCTCCATTCTCCCCTCTCTTTCAACCCAGCTCCACCACACCCCATTTACACACACTTTCATGTAACCTAAGATCACCACCTTCCCCTCACGCCTTTTCTTCCTCGCTTCTTTCTTCAACCATTCCGCGACTTCCTCCTCCCTCGCCGTGAGATCGTCCGTGACCCAGATGGACGTATCTCTGAGCTCACCCCTCTTCTTCATCACCTTGATCTTGCTCGCCATCGAGTCCAATGTCACGACCGGACCGCCGCCTACTCGCTGGACCCTCACAATCCTTGGTTCGATCCCCATTTTGTTTCTCAGGATTTGTTTGACTTCCCGAGCAATTCCGTTCTCACTTCCAGCCGCATTTATCCCCCTCACCACTATGTTCCTCTTTCTTTTACCACGTTCAGCCAGTTCCCAGTGCCACTCGGCTTCTGTTAAGGCTCCCGGGCACTGCACCGAGCCTTTACCAAGCCCACGTTCGCCTTCCTCAGCCACACTGCCCGTTGACCCCGGTCTCGACACTTTACCGTCTTTTGCCCGAGACTTTACTAGCTCCTGTCCACACTGCGATGAGTTATTCTGCGAGGCAAGCTGGCTACCGCCTTCTTCCAGTGCTTCATGCCCATCTCGGGGGGAGATCCCCCTCGTTGTCAGTCCAGGGCTGCTCCGGTCGGCTCCATCGTCGGCCCACAGGCCCAGCGATGTCTCCGAGGTTCTCGCCGCACATCCATCTTCTTCACCCTCAGTCCTCGCACTGTGCTCTCTCAGCTCACTTATTATCGCTAGAAGGTGCTCCTTCTCCTCGTCCCATATCGCTTTGTCCTTGTACCTCTGCATCCTCCACTCGTCCGCCTCGCCAACCAGCTCTTTGACGATTCTGTTCATCTGCTCGCACCTGCACGGCAACGGTGCGATTTCCATCCGGATCTTCTCAGCCTCCGCTTTCCAGAATCCCATCATCCTTCTCTCCGACTCTCCTACCACCCTCAATATTTGCTCCATCATCCAGTTTTGGGACCCTGCCGGCCTTACTGCCTCCCCGTCGGTGCCGACTGGCTCGCCTTGCACCTCCTCCTCCACTTCTTTTTCCAGCGCCACTTCACCCAGCGCTTCATTTCCATCCAAGCCTCCGTCCACTTCCACCTCCTGCACTCCTTCTTCGTCCGCACAGTTCCACTCCACCTCTCCCGCTCTGCCTCTGTCTTTCCCACCACTTATAAGTCCACTCGCTCTCAAGGGAGAACGCAACACCTTGTCCTTTTTCGCAAAAGCTTCCGTTTGCACCACCCCGTTGGGACGGGCGCTCCCACGCAGGAAGTACCGCTCGATCTTATCGCCACCTTCCTTACCGACCTTAGACGCTTTGCACGGCCGTCCCCGCTTCCCGTGCTTGGGTCCCGGGTCTAACCCGTCAGCGCCATCTGGTGCCAGCGACCCACCACTATCCACCTCTCCATCTTCGTCCGCCTCTGCCTTCTCCTTGGCCTTCGCTAGCTCCATGCCGTTTTCCATGCTGTCCCGCCGTTTCCGTCCTAACCTCCAGCCCCGGCCGGGTTCGACAACACCCAGAAAACTCGCAAAGTACTTTAGCCCGTACCTCACCAACACTTCCTCAACAATAGAACCACCTCCGCACTCTCTCCGCCACTTTTCAACTCTCACTTCCAAAAAGAACCCGAAAAATCGCCAACTTATGCCAGAGCTCGTTACTATGCAACTTTCCACATCGACGCCATCTTCGGTCCCCAATGAAAAGAGTTCTATTATCGTTCCGTGCGTAAATGCTAACGATAAATATATTTTCAGGACCAGATGTAACTAGTTTAATAACTGTATACTCTAGGATGCTATTATTTGTCGACGAAGGAAAATTAATAATTTCAAAGTTAAATTCTTTTTTAATTAAAATCGCTGTCCCGCCACCTTGAATAGCATTATGCCTGTCTTTGCGAATAAAGTTATAATCTTTAAACGTTAATTTATGTTTTGCATTAAGCTTAGTTTCAGAGACAAGAATTATGTCATGGTCAGTTCTACATGCAAATTCAGACAATTCTAAACGCCGGTAGTTGGCAACGATTGAGTTAACGTTGATTGCGGCGATTTTAATTTGAGACAAATGGACAAATGTATCATCCATCACGGATTATTTATCGAAGCAAGGATGTATTCAATTTTTCGCGAGTTTTCGTCCACTTTACTCGTGATACCTCGAAGTTGCTCTGCAAGCATCGCAACAATATCTTTCTTCAAGTCGTCGACCCAACTCGGATGTTGCGTTGGGTTTTGCTCTGGAACAGTCCTAGATGGTCTCTGCGGATAATTTCTCGATGGTCCATACTCGGTGAATTTTGAAGCAGCCGTCCGATACTGCGTTGACGAGTGTTGAGACTGCGACGTCTTCGGGTAGTGCTACACAGATGGGTGATGCGTCTGTCCTGAACTCCTCCTCGTGGCTTGAGCAAACGAGACGCTCTCATTGGCAAAGGTAGAGATCTTATCCAGCTTGTTGCGGATAGCCTTTTGTTTGAAATTCCTTTGGTCTTTCTTGATAGCCATTGCGAACTTTAAATACGGACAACCTTTATATGAAGCCGGGTGTCCGACCTGGCCACAATTCGCACATTTTAAATGTTCTTTACCCGAATCCGCCTTGATATCGCATTTGCCTGGGCCATGATTGTTTGCACATTTAACGCAACGGAACTCTAAATGGCAGTTGGAACTGGCGTGACCAGTCCGCTGGCATTTTCTACATTGGTAGACGAGAGGCTTTCGTAAACGCTCCCACGAAACTCTCTGGTAGGCTAGCGCTCTGATTTTGAAGAGCTCTGCCGTAGGGCTATCTTGCGAAAGTCGAATAAGGTGATGATATCTCCCCGATCGTTTCTTGTTGTAGATGTACTTGGTCAAGCTGATTATATTGACTCCGGTCAGCCGCATCGCTTCGATCTCTTCTTTAATTTCGGCATCGGAGAAGCCTCGAATTCCTTTAATAATAAATGATTTTGGTTTTAACTCCTTCGGTGTGAATGAATAAAATTTGGCACCTTGTGCGGAGAGCGCTTCTTTTACTTTATTATAAATAATCATAGTTTGTGCACAGATCGTGTGATATTTCGAACCGTCTTCCTCATCGACGGATTCCTTCGCCTTAACATCTAGTTTCGTCAGTTCAAGGGTGTTGAACAGTGCTCGGATTGTTTGCATCTCTGCTCCCTCGATGAATATCGGCGGGGGCTTATCGTGTTTTTTCATCGGCTGACGCTCCAAAACACTTTCGGGCTCGTATAGGGCATCATCGTCCGAGTCCTCGAATTCCATGTCCCTTGAATCTTCCTCCGCTGAAAGGGCTTCGAACTTATTATTGTTGCTTTGCACTTTTTTACTCGTGTCACTATGTCTTTCTGTACGGCTTTTTAGGTTGCTCCCAACCGTCCATCTCAGTTGGCGACGACTGCTCACCAGACGTCGCTTGCGCGGCTGCCGCTGCTACCTCAGTTTTGCGCTTGCGCGCCACATTCAAGTTCGGCATTACCGGTTTTTTTGGAGTATTCCCAATTTCTTTAACCTTCTGCCTGAAAGCACGATCTAACTGGGCCGAACTCAAATTTCTATTTGCATAGCCTTTAGTATCAGGCCCGGAGGGCAACTTGAAGTCAATAGACTTGCTGTTAGCGCTCGGACTCGAGCTCGCGGCAGCGACTTGCTTATCGCCGTTATTATTAGCCATCTTGGGCACTGGCGCACACGGGGCAAGCCCGGCCACAATACCCAGAACTTTCCGCGAATAAATCGTCTATTAAAAGTCACTTGTATTAAGCACAAACCTTCTCCAGCACAGCTGGGAAGGCTAACTCACTGGAATTTAAGCAGACTCGCTAAAAATTGCGAAAGCCACGACCGTAAAAATAATTATCTTACGGAGCGACACGAGTACGATGTGCACGCACCCGCGCCAAGGCTGCCACTAGTCTCATGCTCTACCGACTGAGCTAGCCGGGCGAATTTAGCAGGGACAATATTGTACACGGGTTTTCGTTTTCGAAGTGTAATAAACCGAGTGGCTTCGGCCGGATGTTTCGAGAGATCTGTTTGATATTTTGTGTTTGGTTTTGTGGCGCAAATTTTCACCGCCCTCACCCCTCTACCCTCGCCTAGCTGCAGCTGCCGGAGCAGTGAGAGTGCGTGTTTTATCAACATCGGTACCGATCGCGTCGATTAAGCAGGTAATCGACTGGCGCCCACTTAAATTAAATAAAGCGGTCGAGAGGCACGCCGTTGGTGGCCAACAATTGATCTTTGGGGAAGTTCGGGAAAAGTTGGCGGTCACAGCATATATTTAAAAAAAGTTAACGTAAAAAAAATGACTGAAATATACGATGATAGTTCATAAAAGTAAAATGTTAAGTATGTTTGAATCGACTAAAGATAAAAATTTCGAGTAGGTGAAAAAAATGAATACAGAATATAAACCGGAAGTAAATGATATTTGTTACGAAAATGGCAGTTCTAAGAACGCTTCACGTGCGCAAAACCCCAATTTTCACACCTTGTGAAGTAAAATTTGGTACGATACTCGTGCGAAAAACTTCTTTCAACTCCTGTGGTTGCAGGACTTCGGAAAAAGTTTTATTGCACTAGTATTGTAGATTACTAATTCCTGTCTTTTTGATTCTACTTTATTAGGTCAATCGACAATTATTTATCCTGTAAAATGCATCTGAAATCACTACTTTTTTTTTTTTTTTTTTTTTTTTTTAGATGCCTTTGGTCATTAAAAAATCTCGTGGCCGAAAATCACTGAAAAAGCTATCCTCCCGACAGCGGCGTAGAATTAGAAGAGAGATTAGAAATAACAGATTACGACAATCAGGAATTCGACTCGGTGAATGTCCTCCGGTACAAAATAATTCCGGAAGTAGTACGACAGCATTCGCGGCGACACTTTCTTCGGTCGCAATCGATTCCACCCCTGTTGAGTTAGACCATTGTCTTTTGCCAACGGTGTTTACGAACACTTTGGAAATACATAGTCCTCCGAATGTCACATTTAACATCGACGAAAACCGCTCTGAGGGTAGTCTTCAAAGATCTTCATGTTCCGATACGGAATCTAGCGAGGGTTCAGTGATTTCAATCACATGCAACCGCGCCCCAGAGCGTAACTTTCGCGAGGAACTCGCTTCCTGGTCTGTCGAAAACCGTATTAGTCACCGAGCCGGAGATGATCTTCTTCAAATACTTAGAAGGCACCCATGTTTCCATACACTGCCGAAATCCCTGAAAACACTCTTGGGCACTCCGCGGACACCGGTCGAGTTGTTAGATGTGCCGCCGGGAAAATATCTTCACGTAGGGGTTGAGCATGCTATCATTGCCATTCTATATTCACTACCGCCCCATATAATCTACGATCATCTGGAAATGGATTTCAACACGGATGGTGCCACTCTTGACAATGAAGGCAACAATCAGATATGGCCGATTCAGTGTAGAATCGCAAACATCGCAAATAGCCCAGTGCAAATGATAGGTATATATAGAGGGAACAAAAAACCTGCGAGCGCCATGGAGTTTTTTCGACCTTTTGTTGATGAAATTAATGAAATCATGAGAAAAGGTGGTATTACTTTCCGCGAGTCAACATATCCTCTTGTTCTTCGAGCCTTCATCGCCGATGCACCTGCTCGTGCTTTCATTTTGAATCACATGAACCATAGGTCAACCAATCCTTGCTCTAAATGCACAATTTCTGGAGAGACTGTAGGCACTCAAATGTCGTATCTGGATGTAAATAATACTCCGCGAACGGATCAAGATTATATTAGCCAAGTTTATGATGATCACCAACATGCTGGTGAGAGCCCTCTGTCGCTCGTTCCCATTGGACTAGTGTCTCAAGTTCCTTTCGAACCTATGCATTTAGTGTACCTCGGTGTAACCAAGCGATTGATCAGTGCGTGGGTCGAGGGAAAATTCTCGATTAGCTGCAAATTGTGTGCGCATGATATTGCGCTAATATCTGAAAGGCTGGAATACCTGAAAGATTGGTACCCTAACGAGTTCGCGCGTCCCCCCCGTGGATTGAACAAGTATTCGCGATACAAAGCCACAGAATTTCGGCAATTTTTGTTGTATACAGGCCCTGTTGTTCTGCGCGGGATTTTGAGTGATGTACTGTATGACCATTTTCTCCTCCTAAGCTGTTCCATGCGCATCTTGGTTTCTTCTGAACCGCCTCGCCACCAGCTATATTACGCAAGATTGGCACTGAAATTGTTTGTCGAGCAAAGTGGGAATCTATATGGACATAATTTCGTCAGTTACAACGTTCATGGGTTGTTACATCTTGTGGACGATGTCACGTTTCTCGGTCCGGCGGACGAGTATTCCGCTTTTCCATACGAGAACGAGATGAAAACTTTTCGTCAGTTTGTTAGGAAGCCACATCTATCCTTGCAGCAGATATCAAACAGAATGGCCGAGAGAGCTAAAATAATTGGTGATCACTGTCAACAGGAGTGCAACCAAATGCCCGTGGCCTTCGACCGACATTCCACTAGACCATTACCAAGGGATATTGTTGCCGTTGACGTTGCTCAATATCGTCGCTTTAAAAATAAAAAGATGATCTTAACTTCAAAAAAACGTAATCGCTGCTGTCTGCTCAAAGATTTAACAATCTGTTTAGTGCAGAACATTATTACTTACCAGAACACAAATTCATTGGTTGTCAGAAAATTTGGTTCTGTCCAACCCTTCTTTAATGTTGGTATTTCGTCTACAAGCATTGGCTTTTTCGAGTGCACAGACCTCCATCAAGAGGAAACCTTGGTAAAGTGTGCTGATGTGCTCGCCAAGTGCTATACTATGCCTCTATGGGCATCACGTCATTTAGACGCAAATAGTAGAGAGACCTTCACTGCTGGTACATTAATTGTAGCCGCTATGCACGGTGGGCCTCATTAGTCTTTACTGAGGTACTAATCGAGATTTGAATTGAGTATCAACAACGCTTTGATTAATCTATAATACACATGTCTATATTAACATGTCTTTTTTTAAATATGTAGAATGGCAAATGATTCGCGTCCCACGAGAAATCATCGTACACCAGCATATCTTAAAGATTTTGTTGCAAGCGTGGAAACAACGTCTTCTGAAGAGGGTAATGGAATAAAAGGGACGGTAATTCGAGGTACCGCGGTTACCAACTTTCAACGAGAATTATCAGTTCTTCGTCGCACGATGGAAGAGAATTCCGATGCTGATTGTAACAGCGAAGCGATGATGGTGGATAATAACTATCAAGAGACTGAGGTTCGTCTTTAAAACTAATCGATGATTCACAATTTTTATGAGATGGTTTAATACTAAAAAATTCGATTTTGTGTTGTTTGCAGGATTCAGGAAAACACTACACACAACTTACAAGTTTCCATTCACCGATAACACTAACATCGGAACATAACGCAATGCCGCTACCGCAAAGCAATCCAACACCGGAACTGCAAGGCAACACGGTTCCGCAACTGCAAGACAACACACTATCGCAGTTACAATATGATATACCGCCGCCGCTCAATACCATTGGCAATACCATAACCGACTGTACATTTACACACTCCTACACCACTACCGGCCCTACAACCATCAACACCACTTCCACTATTACTACTACGACGGGCATGATCACCACAGGAAAGGAAAGCGGCCCAGCAGTTCGGAGTACTGTCGCAACTACGCCTTCATTCATCAATCATACAAGCACTTCAATCACCACTCAATCTACGTCGTCGCATACATGCAATCAATTACCCCAACATGCAGAACAATTCCGACAGCAGCAACCATTATTTTCTCAATGGCAACAATTGCCTCCGACGCAATTGCAGCTGGGAGGCTAATGGGGCACGAACGGACAGTGGTCAAATCCACCGCATTCGTGGGGACAACAGCTTCAACAACGACTTAAATTATCATCGGAAGAGTCAATAAATCTCCTGCGTACCGAAATGATGTAACATTAAATGTTAATCTTATATTAAATGCTTTTGCTTGTTCACAATCCAATTTTTGTTTTTGTGAAGAAAAAAAAGAAACCGAGTAAGTTTGCCACTTCATTATTTTATGTCACTTACAAAGCTCCTTTATGAACAAAGCTGCTTCGTAAGAGAGATGAAATAAATAAAAGTTGAATGAAAGAAATAAAAATTTAAAATTATGTCTTGACACTTTTCGATGTACATTATCAATGTGCGTTTTTTCGTGGCATACAGATGATTTTAATTTATTCTTTTATAATTTTTAGGTCAAGCTTCAATACTCTGATAAAGGATGTATGGTGCGTATAAAACGTGGACTTCCTCGTACAATGGGAACTGAAATTGTTTTGCAATTGGTATACTAACAGATAACATTTTAATAAAGTGTTGATATTTTCCATTTTTAAATGGTATTTCCAGTAAAATAAAGCCAGTGGTGAATCGTATGAAAAAGTTCATGGAGCGGCAAATGTCATCTGAGTTTTCCGTGAAACCCAACTTATTGCCTATCTCGCACGTCGACGAAGTGACTGCATTCGAGAAAATCTCCGACGGCGAATACCATGACGTTGTAAGTACGGATAAGAAATAGACAATCGTGCGATACAAAAAAGGAAAAAATCTTCATTTTTCTTCCTCATAACGGAAGCTTTTTTTCGGGGAAAAAAATTTCGTGATTTGAATGGGAAGATAATGAAAATCTTCGAAAACATCCATAAAAGTGGCTTCCCAATTTTGTTTAAAAATGTTGTGATGACAGTCAAAAGTCTATGAGTTGGTCAAATAAAAAAGTGTTATTTTGCCGCCCCAATATTATGTTATATTATACTATGCCGGTTCTAATGTTTTGCATTTGTATGTCTCAGGTGCATTACTTGGGATCAATAGGTGGCCACACACTACCAGAGACAGTCGGCGCGATTTTTAAAAACGCTATAAAGGATGAGATCACACCAGATTTAACGTGGTGTGGCCGGAATAAAGACGAAACGATGGCCCTCAGAAACACGAAACTGGCAAAGGCGCTATATGGTACGTTAAAAACATTATTCATTCAAAACAACCGTAATATATTAGATTAAAAGAAATTTACTTTTTATTCGAAATGTTCAAAAAAATTTCCCCCGTTTATGTATTTATACATTGATTATGATATTAATTACTCTTGTTTGTTTGCGAACAGCATCCGCTGCAAGGAATGAACACTATAAGAAACCAGACTGGGTGGATTTCGGAGATGCAATGATGAATGCTCTTAAGGCTGCCAAACAACGCCATCGCAATGAGTTGCAGAAATCGGCAAGGCTTCGCGAAGCTGCAAGAAATGATGTGGAGCCTAACATATCTCGGCGTAATCGCGAAAAAAGCTGTTCAGATACTGAATCTTCTAGCACAGCGAACAGTAACGCTTCTAAACGTAGCCGTCGAAGCCATAGCCGTTTAAGCAACCGACGTGGCATTGGAAATAATGCGTTGCAGAAATCGGCGAGGGTTCGCAAAGCTGCAACAAAATGGTGTGGAGCTTGATTCATCTCGAGGAAATCGCGAGAAAAGCTTTTCGGATGCTGAATCTTCTGGCACAACGAACAGTAATGCTTCCAATCGGAGCCGCCGAAGTCACACCGGTGAAAGCAACCGACATGGTATTGAAGGCACCTGTCGCGATCGAGATAGGCATCGTGATAGAAGTAGGCATCGCGATCGAAGTAGTCATCGTGATCAAAGCAGCCATCGCTATCGAAGTCGCCATCGCGATCGAAGTAGCCAAAATTCTTCGCGTTAATCATCCGGTTTCTCGCGAGCATTTGCCCCACCACCGTCGTAATACGCCAATTCTTTTTTTCTTTTTTTTATAATTTAAAAAATATTGAGCAACATGGATTTTTTTTTTAGGATGGATTCAGGTGAATATCTTAAAATTTTTATATTTGAAAATCTGCATCCGGGTAACATTTCATTCTTGGCGTTAACCAACCGGTTTCTGGTGCCGCGAGCAATTAACCCTTCGTTGTCGTAATACGGCCATACTTTTGTTTTGGTAATAATGTAAGTAACGTTCATCTTCGATAGGATTTTTTTTTTTTTTTTTGGGGGGTTCCGACTCAGGTGGTAATAGTCAAATTTCTATATTTGCTATCTCTACCACTATTTCATTCTTCGAAGCCTGTATTTTTTCCTTCGCGGGACTCTTGTAAAGAGACTCTTCTGAAGTTTACTCACTCATTAGAACTCATGATGACTCATCTGTCCGCAAAACATGCTTTTTTTCTTTAAGTTTTAACCATTTTTTAAAACTAAATGTCATAATTTTGGTCCGATTAAACTTGAATCGCCAAATGCCGGGTTCTTTGTTACAAAAATATATCTATTTAACCCTTTCGAGATTGGAGTAGTGGAGAAAAGAAGTAGCCAACTAATGCGAAAAAGCTGTAGCGATCGAACGCATCGATCGTCCATCATATCAGACGTCCCTGGCCGAAAGTCGGAGTAGTCGAGTTAAGCGATAATGCAGCAAAAGACATCGCGTTTACATTATTATTTTATAATCACAATTTAGTCACTTTTTATTACGGATATTATTTTATGCGTCGCATGTGTAAAAAAAATAGTGGCCATTTATTTATTTTATTTCCATTTTTCGATGAGAGATACAACTACCAGCTCGCATCGGGACTGCCTCGTGCCCAGCGACTGAGACCGAGTGAAGAATCAAAATTAGATTGTATGGAAGGATAGTTTTTAAGATTTTCGAAACTCTACTTTAAACTTCAGACTGAGACCGAGTGAAGAATCAAAATTAGATTGTATGGAAGGATAGTTTTTAAGATTTTCGAACCTCTACTTTAAACTTCATGTTGGAAGATCTGCGATATACAGATCCGCAATTGCGTTACGGACGTATTACGCGTGTGCGAATTCTACTTGAAAATGAGGTTCTCCAAATGAGGTTCTCCAATGTCTAAGATTAAAGCCTAAGATTTTACTGTTTGAAATAACGGGTTTTTTCAATAAAGATTACCCATTTATAAATAATGTATCTATATTTTTCGTTTTTCTACGTGTCGTTAAAGCACGTTGCTTACATAACTTGAATAATTTTGAACTCTTTATTTGTTTATCTGCTCTCCTTACATTATTTTATATAAATTATCTTTTCAAATGTACGATTCTACCGGCAGTGATATGATGTCTGAACATTTGGTTGGAAATAAAAAAAATGTTTGCCATATATTTTTTGTTTTTTCCACATTTTTTAAATACTTTAAAGCCGATACGATATGTCATTTGAAGATTAAACAAATATTGAATATATATTGGAACAAATAAATAATAAAGAAGTAAACTGCAAACCCATAGGACGGTCGCAAATCTCGGCAGTACAATGGGCTTGATTATTGCCCGCACCGTGTTAGCACAGGGTGCATGCCCCAATATTAATCGCACTGTACTGGCACAGCGTGGCTCAATATTACACGCGACGTTTCGGAACAGTATGTCTCGATGTTGCCCACAACGTGGCAGCACAGCGCGTCTCAAATGTGCCTCCAATCTACTATTACAGCGTGCCATAAATCTGCTGTAAATATCTAACAATATAATATCACAATATAACATCATTCTACTGGCTTTGTGCTCGAAGAATAATTGGCAATTGTTATATGCCATGCCCTAACGACGTATCTCGTTTCTAGCGCCAATTGAACGTCACAGTATGGCTCAATATTGGCCTCAATTTGCCTACTTAGACTTTCGCAAATGTGATGTTTCTCTGCTAAAATAGTAATGCCTACATTTTTCCGTCGCCGTGAAATTTTAACTTTTTGCAATTCTGCCACGAAGGTAACATATCATTGCACACATACGGTGTTCACAGAATGCAGCTTAATGCGGCCGCAGAAAGCTGCTTTCTGTCGACGTAGATTGCCGTTGCATGACGTACCATTGTCAACATACTGGCGCAAAATGTTTATCTGGGCGATCTTTACCTTTACCTTTTTCACATCACGCAAATGGCCGTATGGTAAACGCGCTGTAGAGCGCCAACCAGAGCCAACCACAAAAAGAAAAAACAACGACAACAATATCACATCACATCACATCACATCACAGGACAGGACACTTTTATAATATTTTCGGACCTCAAGAGGGACACGATGCCCATATCTCAGCATCTACCGCAAAGTTATAATCGGAACTGGGCGCGTTGGAAAGCTTGTGTCTTATATATATCAAAAAGTGTCGTCAGAATTCCGATCCGGTGCTTCGTTTCCAAGAAAATCGAGAAGCAAGAATCCATTTCCGGCATTTTGGAGTATATATACTTGGTAGCGTCTCGTCAACTCGCTTAAAAACTTTTTTTAAGTACTTGGCGTCGAGAAGCTACCGCGTCTCTTGATTGGTAGCGTCTCGTCAACTCACTTAAAAACTTTTTTTAAGTACTTGGCGTCGAGACGCTACCGCGTCTCTTGATTGGTAGCGTCTTGTCAACTCGCTTAAAAACTTTTTTTAAGTACTTGGCGTCGAGACGCTACCGCGTCTCTTGATTGGTAACGTCTCGTCAACTCGCTTAAAAACTTTTTTTAAGCACTTGGCGTCGAGACGCTACCGCGTCTCTTGATATCGTGGTTACCAACTGGATCCGTTACAACGCCCTAAAGTTGCGCACGCCCTAATAACTTTTTAGTTCGACGGAAGTATTCTATTTATCGTCGATTTACCGTAATTTTATCGTGCTAAACTAGTGATGTAAAATGACCGTCATCTTATACTTGCGTTAGTGACAGGTCACGTGTTTCCGACGGTCATGATTTTTTCGGTCATTTTTTCCGTCACCAAATTCGTAGATGTATGGGGTCGCCGGTTCTTGGTAATTTTTTGTCAATTTAGCGTTCATCATATCGCACCCCTAGAACAACAGTGTCACATCTCTTATGGGATTACCATATAAGTTGTTACCTGTTGTTCTAAGGTCATGTAACGGTCACATGACAGTCACGTTACGGCTTTACATCACTGTCTAAACTCACGGATTAATGTCCGCCAACACGTCGCCCTTGTTACTATCGTATTAGATTCAGTCCAATGTCCAATTCAGTCGTGTGATTGGTTAGATATTGGTGTGATAATCATTTTATTAACATATGAATATGATATTTGATTTCAGATATGCAGTAACCAGTAATTCCTACGCCACCAAGGTCTGTCGTAAATGTGAAATTGATTGCCACGTAAATCGTCAATCGTAAGTTCACTCGAGTTTGGCCAGAATATTTACAGAAATTATTAGTTACATGTAGCAGCATGGTAACTTTAACCATACATTTTTTTACTATAACACGAATCTAAATTTATTTTAATTAATGTCATGTTTTTCTAATTAATAGATGGAAATTATAATTCGAAATTTAGTATCAAATCGGGCCAGGGTGCCAATTGAATTTTTTATACGAACAATGTCGATACAAAACAAGACTGCTAATCTCAATCAGAAGCAGGATGATGTTTTATTGCAAGAGGTGAACATTCATTTATGTTGATAGTATTGTTACGCACATGTATTATAGTTTATATATATTATGTGTTTAAATATTTTCTCATAGGCGGGAGACAAAGGGCTCATAGTATTGAATCGTCCTAAAGCTCTGAATGCATTAAATCTGTCTATGGTGAATAAAATCTATCCGACAATGAAGAGTTGGGAAAGCTCCAAACGCACAGTGATTGTAAAAGGAACAGGGGATAAAGCTTTCTGTGCTGGCGGCGATGTCAAGTCAATTGTGCTTGCTTTAAATGAACCTGGCGGAGAAATTCATGGACATGAATTCTTTAAAAATGAATATAGGTAATCAGTCAATAAGGAATATAGGTAATAAGTATGGTCGATATTCCCCGATGATCCTAAAACAATTGTGGCATATGCTTTCTCTTGTACATGGAATACATAAAGAGAAATACAAAAAAATTGCATCAATACAGCAACCAAACTCTGAGTAATATTGTTTAAGACAAGATCAAATACCTAAAGGATTTAGATTCATTTTTGTTTGTGGCTTTATCACAGATGGTTGAAACTTTCAAATAAATTTAATTCCATGTCCAGTGATGTTTTTACCAGAGAAATATTTGATTGAAAATGATTGTTGCTTCTTTCATACTAATGAGATTTGATTGGTATTTCACATAATTAAGCTCAAGTTTTCTTTTTCATCAACGATTTTCAGAGAAAGCTTCTTAAAAAAATAAAACAATAAAAAAATTTACAAAAGATAAGTGTCAATGTATATAATCGAATACTTCGTGAAGTACAACTTCAAACTGACGTTCCGATTCACGCGTGTATACATGTGATGGAATTGCAAATTGTAAAGTCTTTATAACTCAAGAATGCATTGAGGCAGTGAGTTGAAACTCGGTACTTTAGTAAAGCTATCACTTCCCTCTGTTCATTACGAATTTCCTCAGAATTGATGCCTGATTTGCAATTTCATGAGACTCAACATTTGTCTGCGCATTGGGGCTCTAATTTTTATTAACTTCGAGCTATTGACCTAAAACTGTACACAAATTAACATACCTACCAATGATCAATGGAATTAAATTTGGCAAAAATGTATAAAAGCGTCTGGACCTTGCAAGAATTTAAATTTTTCGAAAAATTATCGTAAACTCTAATCCGAGAAAACATGAATTTATCGACCTCATTTGGAGCATAAATGCATCGACATTGAACCATGTTTAGAATTGAAATTGGCCATAATCGATCGAGGCCGTTAAATTTTACGGAAATTTGAAATTCTTTAATTTCCCAAAAAGTAACCATTAAGGCGAAGTGAAATATCGCGGTCGGTAATGAAAACTGTAATGAACTTTTCTCAAGGGTGCTCATTTTTTAAAGAAAAAGCAAATTCGAGCCAGATGCACACGATAATTTCGCATCCCGCCCGAATTCATTGCTTTCTCAAAAAAGTTAGCACCATTGAACAAAGTTACTTTGAAAATTGCAACTATCTCTTTCGCACGGACAGCAGTTTTACTTCCCCTTAAGGATCCCACGCGAACAAATCATAACCGAGCTGAAATTGAACAAAACATCAACTAAGAGCGATGAATTTCCTCATTTTTTTATCGTCGTGTCCAAAGCTTTTTCTATGAACGTATCAAAAATTGATCAACAAACTTTACCGTAACCGTTTTGTTGAAGATGGCAAAAAATGGAAAGGCAATATGCTAATGCCATTTAAGCGTCATTTATATATTTTAAATATTTCACTTTATCTCATTCTCGAAAAATATTTTACTGATTAAACCTTGTCCGTACATATTTAATCGGAATATACAGAACAAAATGGTATGTTCGTATAGAACATGAGTAAATAGATCTTTTATATCTTTCGATTTGCCACCAATTTTTCAGATTTTTCATTCGGAATATCCACAAAAACTGTACGGAGTGCATTTCCGAATAAAAATGTTGCTGTGCGAAATTCGAAACACCGTTCAAAGTTAGTTGTTACTAGCTTATATATAGCAGTAGGCTTGGTGCCAAGTACCAGTAGCTGCAACAAGCCACTGCATAAGTGACATATATTAAAATTACGACTTGTTGCAACAACTTGACAATGTCGTTTGCTCCTTACCACTCATTTTCATAATTCGTTTCGTCTCCCTGTAAAATATCAAATGTTTATTCCGAATGCACTATGGTCTTCATCGTTGAGTATAAGTCGCATCTGTTTGTTTGCAGATTGAACCATCATATTGGTACATACAAGAAGCCTTTCGTATCCCTAATTCATGGGATCGTGATGGGTGGTGGAGTAGGACTGTCGGTGCATGGCAAATATCGTGTGGCGACCGAAAATACAATATTTGCCATGCCAGAAACTGCTATAGGATTGTACCCGGATGTTGGTGCTACCTACTTTCTGCCACGATTGGAGGGGAATCTTGGTCTTTACATGGGCCTCACAGGACACAGATTACGAGGTTCAAATAATATACATCGTGTATATTATTCTACTAATTATCTAGAGCCGATTGATAAGAATCAAGACAAAGTGAAACACCTTCTCTCCCCCCACCTGCCGAAATAGGCCAACTTTTTTGCAAGACTACTGGCATGTAGGATCAAGAGATAAGTACCATCAAAAGCTAACATGAATTACACTTTTGACGAGACATCTCATTCGATCGTATATGCCACCACGCGTTAAAAAAGTTTATAATTTTTTATTACCGACTGCGTCAGTTTACATACTCTTAACGGAATAGGGATTAATTTTTTTTTTTTTTAGGAATCGATGTACTGCACGCTGGTATCGCTACACATTACATTCCCGCTGAAAGACTCGATGCTTTGACCGAGGCTCTGTTAACTTCAGGATCTCGCGTTGTTGAAGAAATTCTCGATGAATTCCAACCGAAAAATCTCGAAAAGAATTTTTCTTTGCAACCACACATGAATCAGATTAACGAATGTTTCTCAGCTGAGTCTGTCGAGGATATAATTTACAGGTAATTCCAATTTTGATCTTTTCAAAAATGTTTCGAAGGACGCCGCTATTTTTCTCGCACCATGGATGAACATGAAACATGCAGATCTTGCCGAAATGTTACAATGTTTCCCCGTTCGGTGGAAAGAGTTCAAAATCTACTGTGAATAATTTTTTAATATTTTGTAAAAATAATTTATGACGCAGGTTGAAAACGGATGGTACGGAATGGTCCAATGATGTACTGCATTCGCTATCAAAGATGTCGCCGACATCACTAAAAATTACTAAACTGGCTGTCGAAAAGGGACGTGACCTGAGTTTAGCTGAATGCCTAAAAATGGAGTACAGATTATCTTGTGCATCTCTTACACGTGACGGCGATTTTTACGAAGGAGTCAGAGCTCTTTTGATCGACAAGGATCAGAAACCCGTTTGGAAACCTAAGTTTCTCCAGGAAGTGACGAACGAGCACGTTGCGAGTTTCTTCTCAAAAGTACCTGCCGGGGGAGATTTAATATTATAGAATTCAAAGTGTATATATTACTATTAACTCTACCCTAAAATAGAATGCCAATATATACATCTTTATCAATACATCGGGTTCTTTTTATTATTTATGTAAAACGAATCAAAAAAATAATTTCAATCACGTCTTATGGTAACACAACGTGGCTCTTTTTATATTCTACATGACCGAAAATAGATTGTTATTATATGAAGTGTGTAGATGAAGCGAACGTTTGGGATTGCCAATAATCTCGATAGAACGAAGTGTAAACTGTAATTAAATCGGAACATTCGATTAAAAAAATACGAAGTTAAGCCGCTGGATCGCTGATTTGAACATGGCGGTGAGCCGTTCATAGTATCTTAGAATACCAAATTAATCTCTCAATCAAAGGAATATTAGATCATTTGATCCTGTAGAAAAACATCGATTGCCAATAAGAAAGATATCGTTTCCGATCAAATGTAGTCATTGACAATCGATTCTTTTTTTTTTTGTGTTTCGCATTAACAATATTTTTCATAGGAAGCTCGAATGATATATATGAGTTATACGAATGCGTGTTTGGAATTATATCTCACGCACTGATTTATTATTATTCGTAAAGTCAACTGTTCGGACAAGATCTTTCCGGTATTTTTTTTTTTTTTGCTAAACAATGTGTTAAATATGAGCAACAAACCCTACTCATTCACTTACTAATCATTACACCTTAAATAAAGGAACAACCCTGAATAAGACTTAAGTATTCTTAAATAATTATTTTTCATTCGTGATTTTATTTATCAAAATTCTCATATCCCCCTCTTTACGTTGCCGTGGTTTGAAGCACTGTTATACATGAGATTGACCAGTAATTCGAAATCTCATGTTGTTTGTTAAGCCTTTTCTTGCCGATGATGCAGGCTTTATGGTACTTTAATATCGGATCGAACATTCCCGATGGATATCCGATTAAGGTTCTTGTAACTCCTTTGAAGTTGTAAACGAGCGTCTTTATCTATATGATATTGAAGGCTTCGTGTGAAGGACGAACCAAATCAAGAGAAACAGAGGGAAACTGTCGATGGTATAAATTGGTGTGTGTATGTGTTTTTACGGTATGTTGTCTGTATTCTTTTTAGATTGATAATTACGTGGGTTCAGTCGATATACTGTGCGAGCCAGCGGAAGCCTTCTCCATAACCCTGCCTCTTCAAGACTGAGCACATGAACAATTCTAAAGGTCGTCCAGAAATATCAGCTCGCGCGATCTTTCCCTGGAAATAATTATTTGCATATTACAATGGTTTACAAAGTAATATTTTATAAAAATGTAATAACTGTCGTAACTATACCTTTCCAGTTGTCTGGCCGTATAAGTTAAAGCAATTTCTAAGTTCGTCCTCGGACGCAGCACCGGGCTTGTCAATCTTATTGCCTAAGACAAGTACGGGACACACACTGAGTTGCTCATCCGTCAACAGGGCGTCCAGCTCGGCCCTCGACTCCGGTAACCGGCATCTGTCGCTCGCGTCAACCAAAAATACTATGGCATCCACAGCCGGAAAATAGTCCTTCCATACCCTTCGGGCTACGGGAAATTTAAACCATGTGAATACGCAAAGGAATTTAAAAAATTGAACATTATTCTTTCTTAATGTGGAACACCCTCCCAATCACACCTTGATCAACGGGTAACAAAAACTGTACTGCATGCAGTTTTGAGAGCGCAGTCTCAAATCCGAGCCAAAAGGAAATTGTCTTTCCCTGCGTCTGTCGATTCTCCAGGGAAAGACAGTTTGCGTTTTCATCAGCGGACTGCGGTCTCAAAACGGCATGCAGTACAATTTTTGTAACTGGCAGCGGTATTTCACCTTAAGATAAAAAAAGGTTTTTTTTCGTTTCGGGACTGATAGTGTAGAACAACGTACTCGACTGAAATTTCATGAAATAACGGGACCTTTCAAGCACAAAATAATGATTTTTTAAATTGTGTCATTCATGGATCACAGTTATACTTATTATTAGTAGGATGTAAAAAAAAAGGTTTATGAAAAATATCCATTGTACCCACTTTGTACAACCTTAGTGTTACACTAAGTCAGGCAAAACTTGCAAAGGTACCAAACAATTTTTCGATTTCTCATTAAATAAAATCGCACATCAATCAATCAATCGCGCATCAATTCGCGCATAATTTGCTACTGCTGATTGTTCAGAGATCAAATGTATGTTACTATTTTTATATAAAACAAAGTGCCTACAGAATTATCGCTTGAATCAATAATCTCCCATATACATCAAAATACCCATATACTTATCAAAATTGCGTTATTTCCAAAAGTATAATATTTTTATTTTGTGACCTGGCAATGTGATAAGAGTTATAAGATTATAAGAGGTGCCAAAAGAATTTAATATTTCTCATTTAGATAGCATGCTAAAAACATCATATCTCTTTAACGGTGGCATGATTAAAACAAATAATATATTATACAAGATAATAGTTTGAACTTAATTTCTTTTTTTACTTACTATTTTATCTGAATTTCTTATGTGAAAGGGCATGTCCCGTAAACAAATAAATAAATCAATCAATCAATAATATAGAATTCATTTCGGACAGCTCTTAGAATTGTTTGACGAGCCTCATGATTAAAAAATTGTACCTTTCGAGATTTTACAATTTTTGAACATTTTCTAGTGGGATGATACAATTGACCCTCCAAAATTGTGCAAATGGCGAGAAAAGAAAATGCAAACAACAAAAAACAATATTTTATAATTGTTTAATCATATGAGCAAATAAAAAATTTGAAATCTGACATTTTCATGCTCTACGGTTCATACAAATGCAATGGGACAAAGTTGCGTCGGTGACATTGAAATGGATATAGAATTTCTGTATTGGCCATTAAATAATTCTATTAAACTATTAATCTATGGGCACTGTTTTTCTTAAAAATTTCTATTAAATCACCTTCGAAAAATTTACTATAATGTACTCTGCGTATGCATAGATCCAAATCTTGCGAATCCCAAGCAATATTCCATTCCTTAAAAGTATTTGGAAATAGCAAATATTCACCTTGCTAACTAATAACTTACTGATTTCAGGGTAACGAATAAAAAAAAACCTTAGCTTGCTCAGTCACTTTTCATGACTATTTTTTTCGATACAATAAAAATGTCAAATTTACGAACTTTCATGATTTTTCAGCTTGTACCCTGTACTAACTATACTATATAGTTTAACATACCTTGCGTATGACCTCCAAGATCAAACGTTGTGAAGCGCATGTTGCCAATAGACAGCTCTTCAGATGCTAAAACATTAAATTTTCATTTGAATTTCCGTCATCTCATTGTGGAAACATCATTGATGGGTCAAAGTTCAATCAATTGTTTTCACAAATATTCCAAGCGTCGCGTCGTCACTCGTCGTCCATAGTACAATGAATCAAACAGTTCGATTTAAAAAAAAGCCTTGGACACATTTGAGTACCCTACAATTTAGATGAGGACCTAGTCGAGAGCTATTCATAAGCTTCACAACCAAAAACAAGGTGAAATTTCAACAGTTTTTCTTACGTGGGTATCAAGATGACAAGGCCAAAATTCTACATACAGTTAACACATGGTCTTTACAAATTTCTATTTTTTTTATCAATGAAAATTATTTATCCACAATGGACAAATCATTAGTTTAACAATAATTAGTGATATTCTTCTGGTTGTTAGATATGCTTCCACTATTTACTGATTTATTTTTTATTGTTGTATGTAAGTAAAAGTGTTTATCCTGTAAAATGAATAAATAAATAAATATGCTGCAGTCGCTATGTCATCAGAAACTTGAAAAAAAATCATCTGTACTTGTAAAATTCTGATCTTGTCATGATAGTATCAGTGCAGAAAGAAAAAAAAAAAAAATGATAAGCTACAAAATTTTTGGGTGCCAAGCTTATGCATAGTCTTTGATCAAGGCGGATGGTTAGGGGTCGTTAATTACTTGGATGCAATGTGGGAACATGTTGCGCCAGTCGATCATCCTTCAGCATGTGGAGAAGGGTGGTTTTACCAGCATTATCGAGGCCAAGAAACAGAAGCTTCCCACTCTTCTTCCATAAGCCTGTGAACAAAAAAAAAAAAACTATCATGCATCGATTGTAAAAAGACTCACGCAGAGGCGTTACTGGATCAGGATACATAAAGTTATCCTCTCAAGCCACGCGTAGCAGGGCATGTCGACCAAAACCTGGTACGCCGACAATGAGAAATTTTCCGAGACACACAGCTCGCGGAAATCCTAAGAAACTTTCAGTGACTGAACACATTGTTCGTTTATACGCATAAACGAATAATAATTAACAATATCATTACCAAAGGGCACATTATTTGCTACTAAATAATTTTAGGTGACCGAGGATTCGTCGACAGCTTAAGTGAGCAGCAATAATTCTTTCATTTTTTTTTTTTTTTCTTTTTTTTCGAATCGAGAAAGGTATACTAACCAAGGTAGCCCAGGACTCCGGAGAACCAATCCCAAAGAAACATTTTTCTCTGTTGAAAGATGTGTCGGTTCGACGAACGAATGTGTCAATCCTTCGGTGACTCTGCAAAAAAAAATGGGTCGCGTCACAAGATCGTTCAGAATAATGCCCCACAATGACAACGATATTCTTCGAATACGTAGTAACCTTGGAATACGAAGTTTACTTTACGTCCGAAACAGGGCGATCTTAAATTAAACCAATGACCTATCCGAGAGACGCATACTCGAGTAAAAAATTGTGGCGGAGCGGGGTTATTCCGTGTAAAAATAAACGTACGATTGGAACAAGTGTTGTATCGAGTGAGAAGCGTTAATCAAAAAGCTGTAGTCTTGTCAGTAAAGAGGCTCACGGGAGAAAAAAAAAGAACAAAAAAAAAAAACAGTTCAGTGTCAAAGTCTCACTCACCCACTATCACTTCACTGCATGGAGCATGGAGTCAAGATAACGCATGCAGTATCATTGAATTTTCGATTAAAAGCTTAAATAACCGAGGCAACGTACCCGATGTTAAAAGAAGCGTGCAAAGCCCCGAGGGATCGACGAAAAAATCCTTGTCCCCCGGTGAAAATGTCACCACCCCGTATGAGCTTAGTTAGTTGGCAGTTGGCACTGGTGACGTCTACTTCCGTCCGCCATGTTTTCCGCGAAGCTAAAAAGAACGCGGCAAATTCAATACTCACGAGGACAGTTGAAATCGACATTGTTCGGCAATTGTTTCACTATTAAATTATAATTGACACGAGTAATTGTTTTTTTCTTTATTTTTCCCGTAATCCTAGTCCGTACGTCGAATAGTCTGAGGACTACTCGAAGATACGTCACGTCTCATAACACTCGTACATATATTTTTGAGGTCGCCTACAATGAGTCTGAGTGTATATATATAGAGTGTGTCAATATATGGTATATTCCAATGGAAACAATCCTATAAAATAACAGGGCTAGAATATTTCCGCTGTACTGAACCATTCGCGCGAGAGCAGCTAGTATTCCAGCTCGCCTGAATGTTTTACTTTTCTGAGACAAAGAAAGAATCGCTGCGCCCTATTGGTTACCACCACTCATTATTGCCCGTTCATTGGCGGTTTCCGTCAGTCTATATCGGCAAGTTATTCTGGCGCGGCGTCGTTGTTACAATGTAGATTCATCAACTGCCGTTTGTTAACGCCATGTGCTTTTCCATCTAGTAGCTAGCGGTGACTACATTGTCTTGCCTCTTTGTCCACATCTCCGAATATTTTCGTGTCCTCGAGTATGCGTGTTCGTCTGGCACGTATACTTGCGGTTATTTGTTTCTCAAGTCGTACTGTATATCGGCAAAATTACATCCACATGGCAACGAGACATGGCTAGTTCTGATAATGTTACAAACGAGGTGAATACACATTAATATGAGTTAACCAAACTAATTCCTTACATAATTCAATTTTAGCGCGGCTAAACCGCACAGAATAACAAATTGGAATTAATGTCAACAGAAACCCATTGACTTTGAGGACGGAGAGTACGATCCAGATTTAGAAGTTAGATTGTACGCCGAGATTTATTATTCGAACGAAACGTACTTACCGGATTACGAATCGTCGATTCCGAACGATGAGGCAACGCTGAACGTTGCTCAAAACGCGGTGACGACTGTGTCATCAAACAAATCATTAGTATCGAACGAGAGCGTCACCGACGGTGGCCCCACACCGGCGAATACAGAAAATCAATTAGCGACTAACAAACTTGCGGAAGATTCAGCGCCTGGGGACGACATCGACGATCGCCAAAATTCGGACATCGGACCGTTGCATTACCCAAATAGTGATCGGGTATCGAGCGAGGTATCCGAAAGTACGAGAGATTGCGAAGCTATCGTGCAACAGCCCGTCGGTATAAGATCTGCCGGGAGGAGGCAGAGACAACTTGCACAGAAAGGACTGTGGCTGACTCCCGAAAATACCGAACGAGACGGATCTACGATCGGGCGACCAAACGTAACGCCGATCCACAAAGAGACTCCTACGGTGGACGGTCGTGTCAACGATCCGACCGACGTCGATGGATTAAGTACGAATCAAGAAAATGCTTTGACTCGTAACAACCGGCGAAAACGGAAACAAAAGAATCTAAAAGGAAATGTGAGCAAGCAGGCTTGCAGCAAAGAAACATTGAGCCAACACAACGCTGCGGACGATACAGGCGTAACCGTTCAGACTGACAAATACGAAGTTGTTGCTAAGAAAAAAAAAATGAGGAAAAAGAAAAGAATCGTGGCGCCTCTGGTCATCAGTTCGGATTCTGAAGATTCTATCGTGGAAGTGCCAGTTCCGCCTAAACCGCCGCCTCTCATTATTCAACTGCCAGATTCCGAAGACGAATGCGACCGATCGATCGACGATGGCTCAAAGAAAACTAACAAATCGACCGTCAAAAAGAACAACGGGTCGGTATCGTGCGGCGCACTGCCAACGGATTCTTTGACACCCGATGCATCTTCGATATCGCCGGTTACAGAATCCAATCCATCGGCAACGTACGAAATATCCAACGAAGCTACACATCCCGCGAGAGACGCCGCCGACGTATCCGTCGAACCTGCGATTCCGGACGTCAATACTTTGATACTCAATTGCACACAAATTCAGCGAGGCGCTTCCAGTCTCGATGAAATAAGACAGATGCGCGGAACAGGACCGTCGATAATCGCGCACGGCGACAACAGCGTGACCGAAAGCGAGGCGACTAATCGGGTCAACAACGCTGCCGGACAAACGGATGCGACAAGAAACCGAGACATTTGTTCGGTCAATCTATCGAACGAGACAGTCGATATCACTGCCGGACAAGTGGTTGAAACAAGAGGCCAAGAAATGTGTTCGGTCGATCTATCGAACGAGATAGTCAATATCGAACTGTCGAATCAAACGAGACACAAGAACTCTGCGTCGGCTGGTATTCCGACGGAAAATCCATGCACCTCGGGTGCTGAGAGTACCGTAGATCGAACAGTCACAAACAAAGAAAAAACCTCGAGTGTATCGACAATAAACAAAGAAAAAACCTCGAGCGTATCGACAATAAACAAAGAAAAAACCTCGAGCGTATCGACAATAAACAAAGAAAAAACCTTGAGCGTATCGACAATAAACAAAGAAAAAACCTCGAGCGCATCCACAGTAAACAAAGAAAAAACCTCGAGCGCATCCACAGTAAACAAAGAAAAAACCTCGAGTGTATCCGCAGTAAACAAAGGGAAAACCTCAAGTGGATCCGCAGTAAACAAAAGGAAAACCTCGAGTGGATCAACAATAAACAAAGAAGTAGCCGGTGCACCAAAACGGCCGAAGAAAGCTGTATCAAGGCCATTCACGGACTTTAATGTGCCAGCTATTCCTCCAAAGAGGAGTAAACGACTTAGAGACAAAGCGATGTCTGAATATTTCTTCAAGCCAATGTCGAACGAATTGCAAGCATTCTACAACAATCCTTGGGGCGGAGAAAACATGAACTTGTATGACATACAGAGTAGAATGCCAGGTGAGTTTGTTTTTGTGTTTCGCAACTATCGTCAAGTGACCGTTTTATATCTATGTACATTGTGTTATCATTGTTTTATATCTATTTATATTGTTTTCTTTGAAGGCAATGCATAAGCTTGGTGGCCAGAAACGGGTCGATTTTCAATGTTTTTTTATAGGCGATGATTTGGTCTTCAAAGGTGAAATTTTATACACCGTTTACATCATGGTCTTTACAAGTTTCAGTTTTTTTTTTATTGAAAAATATTTATACCAAACGGGGCAACTGTTAATTTAGTAAAGCGCCGCAACCGTTGCGTCGTCAGTCGGCGTTCATGGTTCCGGCATTATGATTATCTGGAATAAATAAAAAAAACAATAGTTGCAAGGTTGTTATATTAATCAAACTATCGAATGATGAGATACTTTTTGTTCATTTTGAAAATTTCAGACATGGCAGCATGTTAATTTTTTTTCTTTTTATTCGAAAATCGAAATTATTGTCTCAATATTTGTATTTCAAAAAATTCGTAAATATCTAGATTTTTACCTAGTTTCCTCATACAATGTACTATTATGCACAAAGGTCTATGGAAAACGATTTTTCTGCGATCATTCGGCTTATCCATAGAGGACGTGTTGTCTGTAAAAGGAAATAATCGCGTTTACATTTCTGAATTTTCAATCACTCCAGCGTCACAACGTTTTATCAATTAAATGAAATATGTTTGATTAACATATGGCCTTATATATTTTTTACCAAAATTCATGCCAAGTATCAACAAGCAACTTATTTAGTTTTTTCATATCCATCTGATTCTAAAACTACTGAAGATGTTTTTACATATAATTTTATCGAGTACACGCAGTCGTATTCACTACTTATTTCATTCGAACTTCTTGCCAGTAAAACTTGTGTACTAAGTTTTACGTACGATAGCTTGACAATCGCGCGAGCGACAGCCATATTAATATCAATATTAATCAGTCTTCAATCATTGAGTATAATACAGTTCATCTTTTTCGTATATGCACCTTTTCACTTGCCGAGCCATACAAAATATATATTTAATACTTTTGGTATCACGGACAGTCACAAGACATTAAGGTAGTCCTTGCGAATAATAGTATTCATTTCGCATAAGTTTCAGCGAAATGAGAGGGAATTGCAACACTTCTGGATGATATAAAAACCTGAACAAAATCAAGCATCTTAAAGGTGACGAAAAGTGTAATTTTGCATGATAATAATTCTAAAATGTTATTAACAAATTGATGGAAAATAAAATTGTTCAACAAATCTCTCGGAAACCTAACTTTTTTTTTTTTTTAATGATTCGTTCACTTTTCTGAATACGTATGATTTTTTTAAGATTTTTAAATTCATTTTGAACTTTTAATTTTTATATGGCAAAAATGTGTAGAAAATCATAAAATTCCAAGTGAATTTAAAAATCTGAAAAAAATTCATACGTATTCAGAAAAATCAACAAATGATTTTCATTGCTAAAAAAGTTAGGTTTCCGGAAGATTTGTTGAACAATTTTATTTTTCATCTATTTGTTCATAACATTTTTAAATTATTATTATGCAAAATTAATCATTTCAGCACCTTTAATATGCTTGATTTTTTTCAGAATTTTATACCATGGAGCAGTGTCTGCAATTCCCTCTCATTTCTCTGAAACTTATGAGAAGTGAACATTATTCGCAAGGACTGACTTAAGAATAACGGATATTGATTGGAATATTTTGTTCACAGAAAATCCGAACTGCTGGGGAATTTTGGATGCCGATTTGCAAGGCCCTACGTCCAGGAGGCGCAGAACATGTCCGCGTTGCAACACCGATTCACATATTGGGAGAAGGTGTCCCGAGAAAGCAAAAACAATATGCTGTTACATGTGCGGTGCCAAGGGACACGTTGAATCGCGATGCCCCCATACAATGTGTTTGACTGTAATACTATTTTCATTTCTTTTTATGCTGTGAATATTGTTACACTGATTGATTATTAGCACTAATTTCTTTTTCTTTTCAGTGTGGTCGTAAATATGCAACATATCGACCGACGTGCGATTATTGTTGTAAACTGAACTGCAACATATGCAACGGGTCCGGTCATAGTAACGAAAACTGCCCAGACCTTTGGAGAAGATATCACAACACGGTAATGCTCGAATTCTGAGCGCAAAAACCTATTGATGTGAAAACATCTTTAGCGGGATTTGTAAGTGAAATACTTCCTAAAAAAATAAGTACTCGAAAAGTCTGGGGGGGTCTCTTTGGTGGACTTGAAAGTAATTGACGCCGAGACACTACCTTGTCTCTTGATAACTGACGCATGGAAGTGGGTCCTTGGAGGATTTGAATTAATCAGAGCCTGAAAGGGGCAGTGAGTTTTTTTCATTCCCACCTGATTTGAAAACTACTAAAGATGTTTTCACATATAACTTTATCGAGTACACGCAGTCGTATTCATCACTTATTTTATTCGAACTTCTTGACAGCAGAACTTACCCATACAGCAGGCCGAAACTTTACGTGTAAATTATAAATCAATTAAAGTCTCGAGTAATATTTTGTTCATGATAGAAATTCATGATCAAAAATAAGTTCACCTAGAGTTGTGTTTCGGCTTAGGAAGTACTGCCATTTATCGGAGATTCGGTCCGAATCCGAACTCTGTTTCAGATATTTATTACAATACTAGAATAGCTAGAAACTAGGAGATTGAATTAGCTCAAAAGCATCGAAACATTTTTGTGTATATAGCTGTTGTTGCGCTGAAAGATTTATCGTCAAGCGAGGGAAAAGTACCCTGAAAACTGAAATCTGCTTCCTCTTGTGACTTTCCCAAGTCGAAAGACTACGTAGTTGTTATTTATTATTAGGAGTAAAAACTACATTCGGATAAAAATTCACCGTTTGACATTTAAGGTAAACAATCGATTCGAAGCAGTATACCAGGAATGTTTAGATCATCAAATGTTTTATCGCAGATTATTCTGTCGTCCGAATTTGGAGAACGACAACTGTTATATTTGTGTGAAAATTTACTTAATGCTATTGTTCTTCGTTGGATTTTAGACAACCGAAACGATACCTGTCGTACCGGGAGACCCATCGAACATCATGAAGGCCCCTCAGTTTCTGTGGTGCTGCAATTGCGGAAGACGCGGGCACGATGTGACGACTTGCCTACAGTTACGATGGTCTCAACATTTTCCGACACCCATGTCCGTGAGCAGTTACACGGAAGGTCCCTTCTATGAATCGTCAAATCGTGAACAAATGCCGTACGCGTCGTCGAATCGTGAACAAATGCCGTACGCGTCGTCGAATCGTGACCAGATGCAGTACGAATCGTCGAATCGTCAACAAATGCAGTACGAATCGTCGAATAATGACCAAATGCAGTACGAATCATCGATTCGTGATCAAATGCAGTGCGAATCGGCGAATCGTGACCAAATGCAGTATGAATCGTCGAATCGTGATCAAATGCAGTACGAATCGTCGAATCGTGATCAAATGCAGTACGAATCGTCGAATCGTGACCAAATGCAGTATGAATCGTCGAATCGTGATCAAATGCAGTACGAATCGTCGAATAGAGAACGAATGCAGTACGAATCGTCGAATGGAGAACCAATGCAGTACGAATCGTCGAGTGGAGAACAAATGCAGTACGCATTGCCGAGCGAAGATTGGATTCAGCACGTGTCGTATGACGAACGAATCGCCTATCCAAATCCTAACGCCAATCCGATCTATGTACCTCAGCATCAGGAACGAATTCAAGATACAACTCCTAGCAAAGACATCGAAGTACTCGAAGTTTATGATGGCCCTGACGCTTCGATTACCGAGCCTGCGAGTTCAGTAGCTTCGAGCAATGTGATATTCCAATCCCGTGATACTGTTCTACCGGAAACGTCATTTTTGCGCAGCGCATCGAGACGTTTGGATACAGTGAAGAACATTCATTTGGATGGATTACTGAATGGTCGTTTGAAACCAATGTTTCTACTTACCTGGAACAAAAGCTTCGAGTTCAGTCTCAGAATAACTCGAGAACCTAACAACATTGCTCGCATGATTATCGAAGCCGACGGTGTGATGTTGTTGGAAGGTTTAGAGAAACTTATGATGCAGTGGCTAATGCGCTCCGACGACGAGAAACCGAATTTGGAGTATGACATTTTCCCGTATGACGATATGAACGAAATGATGGGAACCGCAAAACAAAAAATGCTGCTTCTGAGAACGGTTTTAGAACCTACGATTCTCTGGAAGAAAATTGTTGCGTGCGAAGAATCGCTCGAGCATATACGCGCAAAACACAGCCGATGTCTTCAGAAAAAAGCTCAAAAGCGATACGAGAGAAACGAAAACGGAATTATTCATAATACAATGAAGAGACGAAGAGAGTTGGTGACGTCCTTGTACAGTCGTTGGTGGGTCCGCGGTGGTGAAAAGGTAGTTCGATCCTTTAAAACTATTGCTCATAAACTGATAACAACGCAGAATGTATCACTAGCCAACTACTTGGAACTGATTTATTTGAACAATGAGTTATTCACGTTCCACACGAGCGAAGCTTTATCGAAAGCTCTGGATAAAGCAATATTGGAATCGCAACGATCCGAATCGATAACCGCACCGACAGCGAAGAAGCCATCGGTCGTCACGTCGGGTGGGAAGCTACCGGAATCGATAACCTCATCGATAGCGAAGAAGCCAGCGGTCGTCACGTCGGGTGGGAAGCTACCGGAATCGATAACCTCATCGATAGCGAAGAAGCCAGCGGTCGTCACGTCGGGTGGGAAGCTACCGGAATCGATAACCTCATCGATAGCGAAGAAGCCAGCGGTCGACACGTCGGGTGGGAAGCTACCGGAATCGTCCACGAAACTGATGGCGAATGTTGACGTTTGCGAAAAGAAAAAGCCTACCGTACACCTTCCAAATCAACCAATGATCAATAACAATAGTCTGTCCGCTGATTGTTCTCCGCTTACAAAGCATCGTGAGCAACAAGTTACCGTTCTTGAGGCCACTGAGGCCACTGATCTACAGATTCCGAAAATATTCGGCACGACTGACGCGGGGGAGAAAATATCTTCCAACACCAACG
The DNA here is from genome assembly GCA_958510785.1 of Exephanes ischioxanthus. Classification (NCBI taxonomy): domain Eukaryota; kingdom Metazoa; phylum Arthropoda; class Insecta; order Hymenoptera; family Ichneumonidae; genus Exephanes; species Exephanes ischioxanthus. The sequence continues at coordinate 3,836,880 of OY294020.1, read as the reverse complement.
ATAAAACGGGCATTATCTCCCATACAGTACGGAACCCCCTGTTTAGGCCAGATTCGGTTAAAGGGATCGATTCGCAAAATGCCGTGCAGACCCAGTCATCTTTTCAACGCAAGATCATCGAACCGGGTGGCCCAAAAAAAATCGATGATCCTAAAGGGTTATTGAGATTGTTAACGAAAGGAAACCGGAAGCGGTACAAAATGTTGGCCAAACAAGCAATCAAGGTGGCCAATTTGACGAACATACCTCACTTGCAGGAAATGGCGAAAGCCCTGAAGCTTAAATTGGGAAACGGTTCTATCACTACCGACGATGTGGACACGCTTCAAGCTGCCGCTGGACCGAAGCTAAGTCAAACCATTACTTAGAATTAGCCATCACAAAGATCTCGCGAGTCATCAAAAGATAACGATAACGCGTATCAAAAATTTCTCAAACGTTTGTAATGTATAATGTTTATTAAAGTTATCCAAATATTTCTGCTATGAATACACACATTTTTTCATTATTATTTTGTAATTCATTTTCACGACAGTTACGCAATCGATGCACTTCCATTCCTGCATCCTACAATTAAGTCATTTATTTCACGTGACAAACAAAAAAGAAACTTACTTTATCCGTACACACGCCCGCGAATTCGACGCGACTAAGTTGTTTCTGAGCGCGATGAATTATAATTGCAGAATGGACAGGAAATACGAGCGTGTGTCGGTACCTGGAAAGTTATTTTTACAAATGTCGTGAGATATTCATTTCTTGATGGGTGGCGGGCCTTGCATAGATGGGGGTGGGCCGTTCATTGGTGGTCTCATGGGTCCCATTGGGCCCATCGGTCCCATCATAGGCCCCATTGGACCCATCATAGGAGGCCTCATTCCCATCATCGGAGGCAACGGGCCGTGTGGTCCCATCATCATTGGACCGCCGGGACCCATCGGTCCGCCAGGATGCATCCCGGGAGGTGGCATCATACCGAGAGGTCCCTGAGGTGGTACTCCTCCCGGTCTGGGACCCAGATTTGGAGGTGGCGGTATCGCGGCACCCTTGTTAGCCGCGAATGGATTAGACGCAATTTTTCCAGCCTTGAACGCCGCTGTTGTTGCGTCGATCAAGTGCTGCGCCTGTTCTTCCATCCATTTCTGATAGAAGTACTTGACATTGTCTTTGTGCTTGCGTCCCTGACAATGGGTTTTCCTTACGCTCGGTGAGTCGTGGGTCAAGTACGTATCGCAGTAGTCGCAATAATACTTTGGCATTTTGCCTGCTCAATGTTGCTAGCGCTTCTCTGACTAGCGCACGCTCTTGCTCTGATATACCGTTTATGTTTGGCGGCTCACGATATTCGATTCCGCTTATGGTTCTCCTGTTAAAAAAAAAAAAAATGTTCAAAACATTGAAGAAAATGTCAATATTTTTACTAGGTATCTTACCGATATATATATATATATATGTGTATATTGGACTGCCGATCGCTAACTCCGCGATGATTTCATGTTTTCGTTGCTACGAAGCGATATTCAGCATTCTTTGGATAGCCTTTAATTTTAGATTTACGTTATTATAGGTTATTCCAGCGTCTGTGGAAGCTCGCGTCTCTGTACATCACTGTACATATAGCGCTACCATATTCTGCTATTCTACGTTGACGGAAAGCTGAGGAAACAAATTCTTGATTACACACCGGATAACAACGGGACTAAAACTGATTTTTGATTGGAGGCTGGGAAAGTGCGTTTCATGTAAACGCAGCCATTGAGTCCAATCTCATTGAATTAGATTAATCGATTGACGGTTATTTTGTTATTTTCAGCAATAAGCCATTAAATCGTAACAAGATATTTGCAAGTTGTATGAAAACATTCTGATCAGTTTCTTTAATATCGACACTTTCGTGAAGTCACCTAACACCTGACAAGTTGACACCACGACAATGAGACCAACACCAAGCCTCGTGGTCCAAGAGTCTGTACATTGTCTACCACCAGTCGACTGTGCACCAAGCATATAAGCTAATCTCTTATTATAATTATCTCAAATTGACCTCCAAATGATCAATTACTGACAGTCAGTTGACTTGTTAATTATCAGCGTGCCGTTTCTAAGCAGTCCAGAAAGAATTGCGGCGCGTTTCATAAATTCCAGCTCTTTAATTTTTGTAGTTATCGCAGGGTGTTTTATCGACATTCAATTATAGTACATCTCCTTCCCCTTTTTCCTGGCTTTTTTATTATTATTTTAGCCTTACACTAAGTGCCATGAATTATAATACATTCGGAAGCACTTGCCGTATTTGATTACCTGACCGTAATTTCACATAAGTCCGTGATGAGATGTTGCCTTGTCGTCTGCTGTGATTGGTGCTCAGTCCAACCAAGTTCATCGAAAGGAGCAAGTCTGTACTGATCGTAGCGGTACGCGGTACCATTGTTTTTGAACATGTTAAGAAAATGAAGAGAATGCGTATCTTTTCTAATTAATTTTCTCTTCGGAAAGCGTACCTTGCAATCTGTTAATGGATAAACCAACCGTCGCTTCGATTTCGCGACATATTATTGACGTAGAGGTGATCGAAGTGTCACTTCTCGAGACGTTACACGATCCTCGTCTTTAAATGGTTTACCATTTAACGAAAACATGGATAACAGAAACAATAAAGATTTTGATGATCTCGAACCTCGAGTTACCCCTCAACCCACAATTCTACAGGTAAGTCACGGAATCATGTATCACGGCTTTATACGTATTAGAAACTGTTTATAGAATACATAACCACAAAGCAGGTAAATATCACAGAATATCCCAAAAATTTGGCCAAAATTTTGCGCTATGTGCCTGTTGGTAATGTCCTCAAATTTACGCGATGTCTAATATGCAAAAGTTATAAACGGTCTGACGATATTATTTTAAATCATAACGTTTTGCAATCTTCTGCAAAGTGGCAAAGTACCTTAGGATTCAATTTAATAATAAGAGATTGGTCGTCGGCTTTTGTAATCGAATAGTTTTATCTACGTCAAACACTTTGAAATAAAAACGTCATATAAATAAAATAGTATAAAAACGCAATATAATTTGATAATTGATTGATATCAATGACTCAGTAAGATTCGTACGTTATCTCAATCTTATCTGACATGGATTACCCTGGGGTCGAAGTAAGCAGCAATGGTGCCGGTGACAAAGGTTTTTTTTTACGTTGATTATGTTTATGAAATGCCTACAGGGGTATTACGCATATGGCAAACAGAGACAACTTTACAAACTTGATGAATGTGTAACGTCTTAGAATCATTTGTACTTAGGTTTTTTTATTTGTACGTATTCCTCCTAATGTACAGAATCTAAAATATAACTTATGGTAAATATTAGTGAAGCATTTTTTTTAAATTGACAACTTTCGCTTTTACGAAAATATAAGTAATCAGTGACTTTCTCAAATATGACCTACTGTAGTGAAAAAAAGTTGAAAATTGAAATTTTCATATCGCCTCCTCATAAAAGCTGAAAATTGAAATTTTTATATCGCCCTCTCATAAAAGTTAGAAGTTGAAATTTTCATATCGCTTTCTCATAAAAGTTGGAAGTTGAAATTTTCATATTGCTTTCTCATAAAAGTTGCAAGTTGAAATTTTCATATCTCTTTCTCATAAGGTTCCTTTATTCGCGAAGCTTCCTCTATGAGGAAGCCAAAAATACAGGCAATGCTTCCTCATAGAAGAAGCTTCGCGAATAAAGGAACCTTGTGAGACAGCGATATGAAAATTTCAACTTCCAACTTTTTTTTTTCACCATCACAAAGCTTTCTCTATGAGGAAGCAAAATAATTTACTTCAATGTACAAGTAGTCAGTCGACTGAAGGAGAAGCTCCCATGTTCCCATGTTTTTCTATATATTGTATATCTCTTATATGTGTTCTGTAACTAATTTAATCTAAAATAATTTACCAAATCTAATAGCTGTAGCCAGTATTATTATTTAATTTTGTATTTGTTTTGAAGCCAGAAGAAAACACATGTGATAACAGACTAGGGGAGAGCGGGGCAAAATGGGATAGTGGGGCAAAATGGGATAGTGGGGCAAAATGGGACAGCAGGGGTAAAACTCAATTTTCCCATAATTTTTGGATGTCCCATTTTGTCCTTACGATACATCCGGATTTTCAACGCCGTTTTGCCCCACTCACCTTCACCGCCACCATCCAAAAGTTATTGGAAAATTGCGTTTTGCCTCATTATCCCGTTTTGCCCCGCTATGCCATTTTGCCCCGCTCTCCCCTAAGTCATGTATTTATTGAAATGTTCTATTTTGATAAAACTGGAAAAGGAGGAATCCATAAATGAAATATCAATATTTTCGGCCTAATCTAAATATTTTATTTTTAACATACGAAGCTAACTTAGTTATGAATCCAATAGATACATTTACCAAAAAGAAAAAATAAGTAAAATACACAAATTTGAAAATCGCAAAAAAAAAAAAACAAATAAATAACTCAATAAGAAACTGAGTTATATAATAATAAAATAATAAGAAAACGCCCCTAATCATAGCAGAGCACCAAGTCTCACGCACATTGTTGGTACCTGCTATAAGACTATCTTATACATTCTAGTTTTTAATAAGTATTTCTTAGATTAACTAGACTGTTCTGTGGTACATTACAGTAGTATTCTCAGCAAAGGCGTTTGAAAAGGTATATTCATATGAAATCACAGACGTAATTTTCCTTATTAGGCAACCTGTGCTTTTAGCGATATTAAACTTAATTATCGAGTAACAAAGAATTTTGTAATTAAGGGGTTCTTTTCACCATTTATTTGAATGTTTTTGGAAAAATGAATCGTGGTCGAAAATTCAATTTGCTAAAATTACAGATTCATTTTTTTACATAAATGTATTTTATTTCACTCGGTGGGAAAATGGCGGTTTTTTCGCACCTTGTAAAATAAAATTTTATCGGATACTCGTGCGAAAAACGTTTTCTGAACTCGTGTTATTGCAACACTCGCCTTCGGCTCGTGCTGCAAAGTCACACTCGTCAGAAAAAGTTTTTTCGCACTCGTATCGAAATGTACTATTTTCGAATACATTTTTTTACTTAACAAGGTGTGAAAATGGGAGTTTCACGCACCCTGAGCGTGCGTAAAACGACCATTTTCGCACCGAGTGAAGGAAAGTCATTAAAGAAACGACCCTAAATACGAATCCAATCGATCACGCAGATAAGTTAAAAAAACAGTGCCCTTTTATTTGTCTATGTTATTAATAATGTTATCTAGTTCGGATGTACTACCCCGATAGACAAGCGCCACAAAAAGTAGCAATATTGGCGCGATATTTGCGACATGTGCGGCACATGACGCAATTATTGCGCCAACTGCTACTTTTTGTGCCGCTTGTCTATCAGGGTAGTGTGTATTTTTGTTTGTTTGTGATGCGATTCGGAAAAATGTTATTCTCGTTTCTTAAATTTTTATGATTTTTTTCCCCATACGAGTTACATTTTCTCACTTAGACTTGGATTTCTAGACTTTCGCTAGTAAAAATAAATATTTGATTAAACTCATGGTTCTCTCCCTGAAATACCTGTCTGGAAAACCCGGAAGTCAGACAATTTCGAAGTCAGCAATAAGTACCTAATAACGTTACTATAACCCTGTTCCAGAGCCCATCTAAGGACTTGTTACCTTTTTCTCTCATTTTACAATCACTTTACTGAATTGTTAAGCTCCATATCTGTGAATAGAATCTTCAAACATATCGCACTATCGGCCCAACCGAATAACATGTCTTAAGGATTTATCATACAAGGTGTTTCCACTGCTGTTCTAAATGTACGATATTAGATTAATGAGACGACGTTCATAACAGATTTATGAAACAGTGGTAAGAAAATGTTCAGTTTTGATATTGAGATACTGAAACGTTTCACTTCACCTTAAGGGAATGGATTAAAGGCGCACTTACGACACGTTTAGCTGCCGTATCCGCAACTTTGTTGCCAGTAATCCCTATATGGGCCAGAACCCAAATTAAACCGCTGTCGAATTGCGAGTTCCATATATTAACAAATATTTTTATATTTTTCAAACATTTTTTCCACATAAAAAAAAATCAAAGCTAATTGAAAAATCTGAAAAAATGCATACGTATTCAGAAAAATGAATGAATCGTTTTCATTGAATAAAAAGTTTCGTTGCCGGGTAATTTGTTAAACAATTAATTTTTTAATTAATTTATTAATAACATTTTGGTATTATTAGTATGCAAAATTAATCTTTTCAGTACCTTTAGTATGCATGCATTTTTTCAGATTTTTATACCATCGAGAAGTATTTGCAATTTTCTCCTATTTTTCTCGAACTTATGCGAAATGAGCCCGAAGCGACATAGCTACCTTAATTTCGAGATCCGCGATAACCTGATCATTTTTTATCGGACTCTGTTGTAACGGAGGACATTTTTTAAAAGGTATGTTTTTTTTTGCTGGTGGACGTTTTTCTTTTAATAGTCTTAATGTGGGAACAAGTGGGGTACCAATTGATACGCTTCGTAACAAAAATATATGTATTATCTTTTCTCCTATATGGATAGGAACCTCTCTGGCTTCAGCCAGGAGGATTTGCCATAGTCGAAGGCAGAACGCCCAAACGCTGGCGAAGAGCGATGAAGTAGATTTTATCTAGTTCGACCAAATGCGCGAGGGCTGCGCCTTTGAAGCACCGAGAGCCATAATCTAATATTAGTCTAATCAGAGTTCTTTAGACAGAAAGATTGATTTCAACATTTTTATTTTAGAATTTGTTTTTTCGGTTATATTATGTATATGAGGTATTCCATGTGAAATCGCACGGTCAAAATCTCGACCACTTTCAATGTACCTAAAATTCAGCCATCTTTTCAAACTGCACCGAAGATAAGCACATGCATTTTTTCAAAATTTTTGAATGAACATTTCGGGACGTAGGAGTAAATTTCGAAAAACGGAGTTTTTTTCTTTGCATGGTTGTATCTTAAAAAAGATGTGTTTTATGAAAAAAAATTATAGAACATAAAAGTTGCTTCTTCACATGAACTTTCGAGTGCAATTTTTTGTCAATCTTTAAAATGGCCAATGGAATTTTGCATGAGTTACATCGGGTTTTCCCTTGTCTGGCGATAGAAAATCATTTTGTTTTTAATTTGTTTTATTTCAATTTTCTTTCAGTGTTTTAGAACGTTTCTTATGTCCATTCTGAAAAAAATTGGATGTATTCCTATGATATTGAGGAATATTTTGTGAAAATTTCAACTCGAATAAACGTGACGTAATTGACGAAAAAAAATATTTTCATGTATTTTTGATGATATCCCACCTAAAGGAGCGCGTTGCGTAATTTGAGTCAGAAGGTATTTGCCCGAGATGGGTTTCGTTACAACGGGGGACAAGCGTGGATTCGACATATTAGGGGTCATATTATTAGGGGACATATTATTCGCGTGACGCTTCAGCAATCTTCTAGTTTGGTTTGCATTCGCCTGAGCCGTCAGTCATTATTAGATTTTACTCGAATCTTGTCAATATTATTTCTATACAAAGATTTGACGAGCTTGAGAGTCTCCCTATGTCTTACTTCTATTTGCCGCCGAAGTATTATCCGCTATGCCATGTCGGAGCTGATACGAAGCTCTAGAGATTGTGATTAATATTATCTACGCGCGTTATATACATTTATTAATTTTTCAATATTAAAAAAAATGTACTCATCGGTCTCGTTATGGTTTCTTTTTCTTTTTCTTTTTCCGCCTCTACCTTTTTTCGCCTACTTCAAAAAATTAGAAGCAGAAGGAGGGGACGAAAAAGGAAAGATGGCCTAGTGTATTAGTTGCACCGAGCAGCGACAGAGAAGATCTGGAGCGTGGACGCCAGATATTTGACGTTGGGTTTCCTTTTTTCCTCTTTTTTCGATTCCGATTCCGATTGTCTTGGATTTAGCACGTTTATTCTTTAATTAATTATTATTTTATTTGTTCCATCTTAGTTTTTTGTTTATTTAGTAAACAATTCCGTAGAAGCGTCTGATTATTTATCGATTTTTTATTGGAAAAACTGCCGCAATGAGGAAACAAAAATGATATCTTAATTTTTTGTCGAAGCCAGTGTGTACTGCTTGCAAAGTACTTTGAAATAAATATCATTGAAAGGTGGACTGAAAAGCTCATATTTTAAGTTTTTACATTGTTTTTTGTACCCTTGATAAATTTTGTGTAAAAAATAGCGAGCTAAATACTTTCAGTACCGTATATACATTTCGATAAGCGGACAGCAATATTCCGCGGGAAATAACGCGTATCTGGTTCGTATGATAATAGTGTTAATAGTAATATGTATTTAAAAAACAAAAATAAATAACGCCAATATATCCCGTGCTTAAAACCATAAAGGCGTATTTTATACGCTTTTAAACAGGAAATACATCCTTTTTACTTTAGTCATGGGATATTATTGATATTGATATTGATAATTTATTAACGGATTGCTCCTTTTGCAGATATATACTTTTAAAATCATGTGGAAGCTCGTGGCCAGTAACAAACCGCTTCCTCTATTCTTTTTATAAGACTGTTAATATTTTTAACAAAACACAATGAGATTTTCACGCGTCTATGCATTACTTATGAAACCCCATTTTCTTTTGTCAGAAATATAAACAGTGTCGGAGAGAAGAGAGAAAGTGATTTGTTACCGACTACTCACATAGGTAAACATGCACAATTTTTCTGCGAGCGATTCGCAAACATTACGTCAAGGTTCATACGGACAAATACGGATGACCGTATTTGTCGTCAAAATTGCGATAACAGAGTATGCCCTCAATTTGAGGCAATTGTTGTCGCAAAACTCAAGAAAATTATGTAGCTGAAGTTATTTTTCTTGAGTTTGATTTCAATTTGCGCCAATTTTACGATAACTGTTTTCCCAAGTTCAGGTCATACATGTTATCCAAACCGTAAAAATGGCTTGCAGAAGATTGTTTACTCATCGAACATTTGCCAACAAAATTTTATTGGGTGAGATGGGTGGGCACGAGGATGTTTCACATTACCTTAAGGGGAGCCTGAACTCCTCTCTGTCTGTCGCTCTCACAGAATCCCCATGGGGCTGTCTCTTTCACACCCAAGCAACCGGCGGCTGGGTTTAGCCTCCGCTTAAGGTAGTAGTGAAAAGATTAATTTTGCATAATAATAATTCCAAAATGTTATTAACAAATTAAAGAAAAACTTTACTTTATTTTTATGAAAACGATTTGTTAATTTTTCTGAATATGTATGAAATTTTTCAGAATTTCGTGTAATTTTTGAAAATCGCGTTTTTAGTTAATAAAAAAACGTTATTTTCAAAAATTACACGAAATACTGAAAAAATTCATACGTATTCAAAAAAATCAACAAATTGTTTTTATATGAACAAAAAGTTAAGTTGCGGGGAGATTTGTTGAAAATTCTTTTTTTTTTTCATTAATTTGTTAATACCATTTTGGAATTATTATTATGCATAATCAATCTTTTCAGCACCTTCCATATGCTTGATGTTTTTCAGATTTTTATCCCGTCGAGAAGAGCTCGCAATTCTCTCTTAATTCTCTCTGAACTCACGTGGGCTCAGACTGTCCGCTAGTACTACCTTAAGGTGAAGGGAAACACGTTCTCTGCCGCTCTCTCTCGCTCCACCGTAAGACCAATGTAGCTATCATTCTCACACTCCTGGCTCCGTTACGCTACTTTCACTTCACCTTAAGGTCTTCTTCTTCTTCTTCTTCTTTTCAATTTGGCAGCATCCACCACGGCTCCGCTTAAGGTGAAGTGAAAGTCACGTGACTCAGTCAGGAGTGTGAGGCAGCTAGCGGCACTGGCCTTACAGTGGAGCGAGAGACAGCGACATAGAACATGTTTCACTTCGCCTTAAATCAATGTCGACTTGAGTTAGCGAGTTGAAAATTGACATATTACATCGGTTCCGTCACTTTGTTCAATATGATTTTTCTTCGAAAAATTGATGAAGTCGTTTAAATATGTTGACACTGACTGTTGGTGCTCTCACCTGTGCAAATTACGAGTTGACGAGCTAAAACTTGCAACAACTCGAGCTAGAAATATGGAATAATATCGGAGAATAATACTGTTGAGTTTGATCAAGATCACTGAAAGGATTTACATTTTACGATTTTTGTTTTTTTTTTTCAATTCCCTCAAAACATATGTATGTATTTATTTTCCAACATGCAAAATAGATTCCTGTGTAAAACAATAGGAGTAAATTAAATTTATACAATGCATGGAGATGGATCTTCATTCTTTACCATCGTTCCCAAACCCTCTCTGTGATAAAATTCGTTCGCTAATTTTGGCTTCCCCATAGACGAATCTTTATCAACAATTGTAAAAAATAAGGAAGCAATGTGTCCATTTAATTCGTAAGTACATCACATTAAAGAGTTAAAAATCTCATACTCTCACATGAAGTCATGTGAAGGCTGAAGTAATTACACAAACCATGAATTTCCGTAAAATCGATGGTTATTTGAAATAATTTGTACTGTGATTGTTACAGACCGGCAATAAATACTCCCACAGCTCATGCTACCAATTTATTTAGTCCATACCCAAGGGGTCATTCTGTCCCAACGAGAGAGCCCTCAAAACTTCCTTTTGCATAAGCTTTAAGGTGATATTTGAACAGAAAAATCTTACTCAGTATCCGTATTCTATTGACATTTAATTGTTAATCATTATGTATTGTAGCATATGTAACGTTTGGTACAACGGTTGGTTTTGAAATATCAACCAAAAACCAACCTCCAGAAGATTGGAATCAGACTCGGTTTGGTGTACCAATTGACTGGTTGGGTTGGAGTAGATAGAAAACTACCAAAATTTAACGTAAAGTTTTACGGTTGTTCAGTCCACGAGCGCGGGGGTTCCCGTACAGATGGATCACATAAAAAATAATTAACTGGCTGGAGGTCTCTGCATCAATGAATTTCATGACGATAAAACGATGCTATGAGTCGTGTGCTTGGCTCAAGGATATGTAATGTCTATCCCAGGGCTTTAAATAATTATTAACAATTAAATGGCTTGACGTCCACGGGCAAATAAATTGTCTATCGAATTCATACTCATAACTATGTGGTTTGTAAAATGTATTGCAATCGCAGTATGGTATAAGCCGTGGAACCGCAAAAACCTTATGTTTTTCGCTTAAACAAATATAAAATTTGCTTTTGTTTTAAAATTTTTCCGAGGTACACAAATTTTTCTGTTAACATGTCATCTCAAAGTGTACGGACCAAATTTTTTACAGACATCGACGAAACCGGACGACCTCCTAGCATATGCGTAGCACATAATTGTTTGAAACACTTTTTATTTCCGCTGTCTAATAGCTATCTGTTGTGTTTTCAGTGTATGACACGTCCATCGGTCCCTGAAGTTTCGTTGATTTTTGGAAAACATTCGAGTACAAACCAATTCCTGGATAAGAGTAGGGATGCGCCAGAAGGGGGATACGAAACGTATGCGAACTGGAAAAGGGATGAGCTTTCTTCTGCCATAAAGCCGAAATTAGATTCAAAATACCTTGATCTGGTTCAAGTGAGGCGTCCGTTCAGTCATGAGAATATTCTGATGAAAAGTACCGTATCAAACGATCCTACGAAGTTTAATGGAAGTGGTAATTCAGAAAACAGCGAAGAACAATTGGAGAATGAAATACTAATTCAACCCAAACACAATACAAACATCGAAATCCATAATTATTGTTCAGCCACAGTGGCGAGAAATAATAGTATGGACAATACGTGTTCGCAAAAATATAAACACCCATCCCGAGATGGAACGTGCACCACCTCATTTAGGAAGAATACATCACTCGGAGCACCAGTGAAAAATGGCTCTCACGATGCTATCAAGTCTATCTTGAAAAATTCCCTGTCGGACAGGAACGAATTAACGAATTCAAAATCTGATTGCAATGTTAATTCCGAGTTGTTCGTTAGAAGAAAACGTCTATCAGGTTCAGCTCCATGTCAGAGTCCACGGCGCATCGAAGATTCGGAATATTCACGCCCGTCTGCTATTCCTCGGTGCGGCCACCAAAATGAAGTCAATCACGATCATGACACTGTGCGCGAGCTGTTATTGCTTGTTCAAGACCAAAACAAACAGATCAAGTCGTTACAGACTCAAGTCGAAAGATTATTACAAACTCATGAACAAAATGTGGGATATAATGAAAATCATCGTTCGATGACAAAAAAGTTGTGCGATAGGTTGTCATCGACTGACAACACGCCTGACATCAATATACTGGCAAATAATAATGTTATTTCTACCCAAAACACTTGCCAGTCTCGAGGAATGAAGATCGTGTCACCTCATGCGTCGGACGATCCATCGGATGTACGCCTGCGGTATCAAAGTGATCAATTAAGGAACACCATAGTGGAGAAAAAAGTTTCTATCGGCGTTATGACCAGCTTCGAGTTCAGCGTACAGAACAATCCTTTCGTACCTGACCCGGATAGTCAAATTAACGCGGTTCTCAGAGACTGCGGCAAGAACATGAGCGAATCCGGTGAAGCTTGGCGGACAAATATGCATTGTTCCAGAAACATTGCTCCCGGCACGCTGGAAAACATTAACGAAGATTCTGAAAGTCACCCGTCCTCGATCTGGAAACAGAGTAGTAATAATACACAAGTGTCTTCTTCCGATAAGACTTCAACGTCGCACATTACCGCAGTTGTAAATGAAAATCGACTATGCAGCAAAGACGTAATTCGGGGCTCTTTAATCTCCGAATCTGCTGAACCGAAATCCAATGCCGAAAGTTCTTCTACTGCGTTCTTTAACAAATCGACATGTCTCCCTGTAGCCGCACCTCGGAAGTTTTCATCGAGTAATGTTAAGGACAAACGACCACAGCTATTAAAGAGAACGGTAAGAAGTGTAGACGGCCCGGAAATTTGCGCCATGCGTAACGGACATGAACAAGAATCATTCGATTTGTACCGAACGGATGATGGGAATAACTACGAGCAAGCGACTGAAATAGAATCTAGCGAATATCCATATTCACAGAGAAACGATCGTTGCCCTCGGTATTTCGATCGATTAGATCTAAACAAAAAATCAATTCCCAAGGACAATGCTGACGAAAATAGTATTATACTGAGCAGTTCCGACTTGAGAGTTACCGACAGATCACCGCCCAGTCCGGATCCAAGTATTCATGTTGAGATGCGGGAATACTCGAGCGATGACGACAATGAAAAATCGAAGCTTGCTCCCCCGGTTGGTTGGACATTTTACAAAAATGTAGTAGGACAAGTGAACAGAATTTTGCACACCATACCGGATACTAAAGATACCGAGGCGAACGAAAAAATGAATCCGTTCGCTTACCAAAAAGAACTCGACGGTCGCGAAGAGATTCTAGATTCAGTAAAGTTGGCTACTTTGGAGCGATTGAAGATGCTTGGTATCAACTACTCGGAACATTCAGAATTTAATGGTGAACATATACAAAAAAAGTATGTATCGACGTTCACTTATTCTTTCCAAGGGGAATCACAAGAAGAGTTAGTGATAAACTTAATCACTTTTTACTTGTGTTCATAGGGTCACCTTTGATTCGTCATATTATCCTCGCGTGGATTATCAAACGACTATCCCACAATCTACAACAACTATTGCGGAAAGTAACACTAGCATGCACATGAAAGCATTAGCACTGAAGTACCTTAGCGATGAACAACTAGCCGATCTTGCCGTTCAACGACATGGAAATAGTGCCGCTGTAAAGCATAAAATGCTCAACAGTATGCATGGTACGAATATGTCCCTGGCAACGATGAACTATCTACAGAGATATTGTTTGGCCTCTGGAATGAACACTCCTCACACAGAAGGTAAACACATTTTTTACACTAAGGCAAGTACACCGGTGTATTGTGGATGTTAGTATCTTAGGCTCTAAATTCGAGGGGAATCATGGCACTGACTAGTACAATAGTATAGGGTCATGCATTTATACGAGGATAACATATTACATACATTGCAACGGCCTAAAGTCAAAAGGGCAGATAACTAAGTAGACCTTTTAAAAAATCGTTTTTATTTTCAATTTTTTCATCGATATTCTTAAAATTTGAAGTATTAAGAACATTGTGTGTAAATTTCATGTCGAAAATCTATGAATTGTGGAAATAAAGAGTATTGGTCAAACGGTCGTAGAACGGCGGGACAGCGGAGCGGGTCATCCTTTTGTCAAACTTTGAATGCAATTATCTCGAAACATAGTTTTCAAAGTCTGTGCTCCAAGTATCTCGAAAACGGCTCGACCGATTTCTGTGAAGTTTTGACACGATATTGTTGAATAGTTTATTTTTTGACTATGTAGGATTGTGTAAAACTCAAGTCCCTTTTTAAAAATCAAATCAGACAGTCGAAGATTAAAGTTACAGACCGAATTTTTTTTACTTTTTAATAGCCGCCAGTTTGGCCAATATTAACCGACCTTACTGCTCCGCGTGTGTATAAAGTTTCAACGTAATCAATAAAAAAGTTTTGTCCAAATGTCATTTCCAACGTCTTAGGACATTCCATAAATAAAACTGTTCACGAAAACTTGTTTCACTGTAAGACACGAAAATTCATTATAAATTGTTGACTTATAGATTTGTCTTACAAAGAGCTTACATTACTATCTGGTAGTGATTAATAAAATATTTTTTGTTTGCAGCTAAAGGACATCTCGGTACAATACGCCAGAAGAAATTAAAACATGTGGTCATGACAAAGGAACTTCTTACCCAATCAATGACTCGACAACATGCCTTCAATAATTCCATGAATAATAGTGCACCTGACAATATACTGGATATTACGACTTTGAAACAACAACCGAAGTTGCTTTAAACATTCCAAGGATTCTGCAAAATTTATATTGTATTTATATCTGTATTATTGTATTTATATAGATTCCGGGTTATATTTAGTTTTACTAGCCGTATGAAGAATGCATATTTTAATGTACAATTTTTTTAACAAAAATAGTGGAATTTTGACTACATTAATCTGACAATAAAGACTTTTTCAATTTGTAATACTTAATAATTTTTTGAATTAACCCGCAATATATAAGACCTCTGCTTATAATAATATCGATAGCCTAGAATATTGCTCAAATCACATATATTCGTCGAAAAAGTGGTAAGATTAAAATTCGACCATTAAAAATGTCTCAAATTGAGATATTATCCTTGTCAGGATGTTACATGAATTTCGTAGTATAAAATTGAGTAATTTAAATGTTACGCTACTTTACGAAGACAATATAGATATATTAATAAGCCGAAAAAAAATAATAATTGCCGTATTCCGTATGTGGAATATCATGGTTCCTAGGAATAATTACATCAGTACTATAGATAGCGGGTAAATATCGAAAAGCATTGTAACGATTATGGAAAGGATGGCGCATTGGAATGACTGATACTGCTCGTGGATAAAAAATAGACAAACGATAAGATCGCAGGACCGTGAGAATAAGAGAGTCTTGTCCGGAATGTCGAATTGATTGAGCGTGAGTCATTCTTTAAAAACCAATACATTTATGGACCGCATGGTGTTGGGTCACCTCGTAACTTTGGCATACTATCACGTATGTTCTTATATGTATATGTATATTAGGAGATACTTGTCACTTTTGCAGATTTGTAATTGGACTTGTTTGGATATGGCACACCAAGTTGTTAGAGTACTTAAAATAGTCTAAAATGTCGAGAAATGTGACTTTTAGCTGGCGTCCGGATGTGTGCATGTGTATGTGTGCATGTGTAATGTGTGTGTGCGCGTGTTTCTGATTGATTTAAGCTTTCAAAATCGTTATAACTCACGAACGGTTTGCGCCAGAATGGTGAAATTTGGTACACACATTAAGTGTTTATTTCCCTTTGTTCAGCACAATTTCAACGAAAATTGACGACCAATTACAATTTTCTGAGATTTTGACTTCTTAAAAACATTGAGTGGTAGCTACTTTTCGTAAATTTCGAGCTCCAATCTAAAAGCAGTGCACAAATATAAAATAATATAATATAATATAATATAATATAATATAATATAATATAATATAATATAATATAATATAATATAATATAATATAATATAATATAATATAATATAATATAATATAATATAATATAATATAATATAATATAATATAATATAATATAATGATTGATATTAGATTTGGCCGAAATCTATCCAAGCAGTTCAATTTTATTACATTCTGAGTATTTTTAACCAATTACTAAAAATTGTTTAATTCGAGTAAACATGGAGGTATTGAGCAAAAATTTTGAAGATGAATGGATTAACACTGCACAATGTGTTGTATTACTTTTGACGAAAACAGATCTAGTAGTTTACATCTTATAAGACTTGAACATTTTTTAATTTATTGAAAAATTTGGATTTCAGTTTCAGCATCAAATATTGCGGTCGGAATAAAATTAGTTGCAGATTTGTAATTAGTGGGGAAGTATACCTTGTGGACGTTCTCAAACCGATAAGTTACGAAAATTTGTCTTAACAAATTTTTACAATAACGATTGTCATAATCCAACCATTTAAATTTTATATAGTAGGGACAGCTTCTATGAGGAAGTCAAAATGGGTCAACCAACGTTGTCATAATAAAAAGCTATGCGCAAGACGGCAAAAAATTAAGAAGCCATGTGTACATTACTTTACGTTTTTTTTTGAATGGTCACACATTTTCATTCAGTTAGTAATAAATGTTTATCAAAGATGGGAAAAAGTTAATTATGTGAACAACTGGCAGCTTTCTTTCAGAAAGAACATTCTTTCAGTGAACATATTGCAGATCCATTTTGAATTCAGTAAAGCACTTAATAAAACAAAAATGTAAAAACTATTTTTCGTCATGCCTACTGCTTCCTCATAGAGGAAGCTTTGTTATGGTAAAAAAAAAATTCCAGATTTTAATCAAAACGTGTTCAGAATGTTCCAAAACATCGAAAAATCACATTTAGAAAAAATGTCCGGATGTGTGTGTGTGTGTGTGCGTGCATGCGTGCGTGCGTGCGTGCATGCGTGCGTGCGTGCATGCGTGCGTGCGTGCGTGCGTGCGTGTGTGCGAGCGAGCGTGCGTGCGTGCGTGCGTGCGTGCGTGCGTGCGTGCGTGCGTGCGTGCGTGCGTGCGTGCGTGCGTGCGTGCGTGCGTGCGTGCGTGCGTGCGTGCGTGCGTGCGTGCGTGCGTGCGTGCGTGCGTGCGTGCGTGCGTGCGTGCGTGCGTGCGTGCGTGCGTGCGTGCGTGCGTGCGTGCGTGCGTGCGTGCGTGCGTGCGTGCGTGCGTGCGTGCGTGCGTGCGTGCGTGCGTGCGTGCGTGCGTGCGTGCGTGCGTGCGTGCGTGCGTGCGTGCGTGCGTGCGTGCGTGCGTGCGTGCGTGCGTGCGTGCGTGCGTGCGTGCGTGCGTGCGTGCGTGCGTGCGTGCGTGCGTGCGTGCGTGCGTGCGTGCGTGCGTGCGTGCGTGCGTGCGTGCGTGCGTGCGTGCGTGCGTGCGTGCGTGCGTGCGTGCGTGCGTGCGTGCGTGCGTGCGTGCGTGCGTGCGTGCGTGCGTGCGTGCGTGCGTGCGTGCGTGCGTGCGTGCGTGCGTGCGTGCGTGCGTGCGTGCGTGCGTGCGTGCGTGCGTGCGTGCGTGCGTGCGTGCGTGCGTGCGTGCGTGCGTGCGTGCGTGCGTGCGTGCGTGCGTGCGTGCGTGCGTGCGTGCGTGCGTGCGTGCGTGCGTGCGTGCGTGCGTGCGTGCGTGCGTGCGTGCGTGCGTGCGTGCGTGCGTGCGTGCGTGCGTGCGTGCGTGCGTGCGTGCGTGCGTGCGTGCGTGCGTGCGTGCGTGCGTGCGTGCGTGCGTGCGTGCGTGCGTGCGTGCGTGCGTGCGTGCGTGCGTGCGTGCGTGCGTGCGTGCGTGCGTGCGTGCGTGTGTGTGAATTGGCCGCGCCAAATTCAAACCGCTATAACTCGACAACGTCTCGACCGATCAAACTGAAATTTCACACCCAGCATGTGTGGTTAATAATCAATGTTTCTGCAAAATTGCATCCAATAATATTCAGTTACTTTTTTTGTACGCCATTTTCAATTTCTTCGAAAATGTCTGTACGCAATTTTTTAGCTATCGGGCTAAAAACGTGTACACCGATGGAATCCGATGATCCTATTAACATTTCACGAAAATACATCGAAACGTTTAAATTTTATGTCATTTTGAATTTTTTGAATTTGATGTGATTTTATTTTTATTTTTACGAGACGCATTCTTCCGTATAAAATATTCATCTATGAATAAAAAAGTGTCAGATTCGTGATCAGCGTGAAAAAATACACGGGATTATAGTCCCGGTTATATATACAACTAACGAAAAAGTTTATTGGTCATTTTTATAGCCGAAATTGTAAAAATGAGTGATTTGGGGTATTTTTAAACAGCGATATCTTTGCTTTCCGACGGCATCGCGGAAATACCGAAGCGTCCATCGTGATCTACAGCAAGACATACACAAGACGATGGATTTGACGGGTTTGAAGAAGGTAGATAAAAGGGTATCGCTTGGATTTCTTGAGTAAAAATCGAAAGTGCAAAAAAAAAAAGTTTCGGGAGCGCATACTTCCATGTACTTGTGACGATGGAGTATTTCTACGCGCTGAACCTGAGTCGGCCAGCCGTTTTGCATAAAAGTCTAACCAGACGTGGACGTTGAAAAAAGTTGAAAATTGAAATTTTCAACTTCAGAAAAGAATATGACAATTTCAATTTCCAACTGTTCCGCATATGAAAATTTCAATTTTTTAATTCTTTGGTCAACTTTTCAAAATGGGATGATTCATAGTTGTATGTATTGTAAAAAAAAAAAACAATGAAACCTGGCATTTGATGATCGATGTAATTTAAAAACACATCAATTGGATTGCGTATAATAACCTAAGCACGTATACATTTTAATGTGAGAAAGTCTCAAGATTCTACTAAACACATTGCCGAATTAATTGATATTCAAAAAAATCATTAGAACCTCAAAAAGAACCAGAAAACTAGATTTTTAAAAATTTCACATGTATACAAATTGATAAAGCTTATCAAATAAGCTTTATCAATTTGTCACTTTGCTTATCAAATAAATAAGAAACTGTCAGGAGTAAGTAAAGTACTTATAAAAATTTAGGAATAGAGGATAATGACGAGAAATTGTGCAAATAATTTTTTTTTGCTCCTTTAGGGCTGACCGGAATTCAAAATGCATTGGCAACATGTTTATTGCAAAGGTGAAACTTTATTTTTTAGATAAGAATGTCTTTCCAGATTTTATAGAAACATATGATATGCGTAGAAAAAAATATTTATACAATCGTTTTTGAAAAATGGTCAAAATTCAATAACTGACAATAACTGACAATAGCCGAACAGACCCGTTACGAAACGTAACAAAAATTTACATATATCTTAAATATATGGGTACCGCATAACGAAATTACAGTGATCCAAGATCATGAGGTCCATGAGTGCGGCCATTTTTTTAATGAATAACCCAGATATAGATTTCGCAGAACGATATAGCGAAAGACGATATAGCCAGACGTGACGCGTTTATGGCTGATAGTGATTGATAAGGAACTAATGACGGGCTATATGTAATCGTGTCCGGTTACCGTTTGCGAAGAATTTCTGTGGAATCTGATTGCAAATTCTGCCCGGTGGCGCGATAGTCTCAGACATGCAGTCTGAACGCGAAACAATATTACGCTGACGAGGATCCGGTGTCTTGTGTTATATGCTGTTTTATCTATCATAAAATTAAGGAGGGAAGCGTTACATTCCCAGCCAACAGTGAAATGCAGAGAGAGTTGTAAATACTTCTCAGTGGAATAAAAATCTGAAAAATATCGACCGTATAGGAGGTGCTACGGACATTAATTTTGCTTAATAATAATTCCGAAGTTATTAACAAATGAAAAGAAAAAAAAAGTTTAACCCATCATCCGGCAACCAAAATTTTTTTGTGGAAATTGATTCGCTACTTTCGCGGAATTTCGGTGCGCGCGTGCAGGTGTGTGTCCGCCAGGCCTCCAAAATTAAAATCGCTGCGTAATACAAAAATTCCTATTCAATTTGGGAACAATCGGTCGAGGGTTTCGGATATCGCGCCATTTTCAATGTTCTCGAAAAATGCTCTTATAGCTTCTAAGATATTGGGCTAGAAAGTCGGACACAAATTGACAATTATATATAGAATTTGGTAATACTATGCCCAATTCTAGCAGATGTTGATTTTTTTATTTTATGGAAAGTGAGTACTTCACTGTAGATGCATAAATTGGTGTGGAATATTCAGTTAGGAATAAAATAAGTGACGGATTTGTGATCAGCGTGAAAAAATATTAGATATAGCTCCGAAACGACAATTAAAGAAACAATTTGACAAGGAATTTCGAGAGCCACTAACAGCGACCGCGTGCTCCGCGTGCGAACATTTATCGTGCTATATCCCGTGTGTCAATTACTAACCTGCATTATGCTTTAAATTTGCGTAATTAATTAATTCATCAATTTCGACGATCCAATGATCTTCGAAAAATTTACCACTTCTTTTGAAATATTTTCTTCCTCGCTCTTGATTTAATTTTCGATATTCATGAATATTCATAAAAATTTGAATTATTCGAAATATTTGAATATTCAATTCATAATGAATTATGCAAGATCTTGATTATTCGCACGTCCCTAAAGAACACCACAGTGGATTATTGTCATAATGCAACTGCACAAACTACTGTGAAAACCACAGCCTGAGTGAGCCCAAAAATTCGGAGGTGAGCTTGCTCGGAGGAGACCCACGGACATGTTTTTTTCAATGTTTTGCAACATTCTGAACACGTTTTCATTAAAATCTCGACATGTTTTTAAACAAAATTATTCCTCTACGCGGAAACAAAAGAATAAAAATATCGAAAAGGTCAAAGCCGAAAATGGGGTGAATTTCCATAGAGTAGGGTAGATGCACCCGTAAATTAGTAGTCTAAACCCTAACGAAAATATTTCCTTGACCTTTCATTGAAATATTTTCGTCAGGAAGATATTCGCTTCTCCAAAGGCAGAAGCGTATTTTGTATTAAAGACTCTGCAGATACGTCTGACAACATGCTATTCAAAGCAGTATTAATGCGCAGAAACGAACACGATAAGCCGGTCGTCGTTTGTGATGACGCTCATCAGCAAAAGTGCAGACGGATGAGCGATAAGCTCCGCAAAGCCGAGTTGGTTAGAAAATAGAATGTTATGTGCGTTAGCAGTCCCTACTAAATGTCTTAGAAAATTGATTATATACTCGGAGACACGAGCTTCACATCCAGCGGAAAACAGATTAGATAATATAATCATATCGACAGCTAAGAAACACGGAACTATGCTGACCGTCGGTAGACTGCAAATATACTAATGGACAATGTGCAACATTTTGATTTGCTCTAAACTCGCGTACAACTTTACTTTAACGTTGTCTTTCCTGCAACCCTTGCAATCATCGTTTTATAGGCTTATTTATTTGACTTATAGTTGCATGGGGATTGCTCAAGTTGATAAAATCAGAGTTGCATAAAGGTTAAAAGTTTGCACAAAGTAACTTTTTGTTGCAGTATAAGTAACTAAAACCTCAAAAAAAGGTTAAAAAAATCAAAATGGACAAGTTTTACAAATTGTTCCTACAAATGAAAATTGACTGAAATATCATCATTCGCCTCATCGGATACTTTTACGTCAGCTATGATTTGTCACTCTAGGAACTGATCTATTTAGAAACTAGCAATGAGTAACGAGATAAAAATACATTTCTATGCTGTAACGCATACAGATTCCGGACCGAAAAAGTCATAGTAAAAATTCCAATGACACGAATAAAGATAGCATTGCCAACTTTTATACACGAGAATATAATAAAAGGTGTAAAGCAATTTGCACGTTGCTTCCTCTATGAGAAAGTTCATTGACCGATTTTGGCTTCCTCATAGAGGAAGCTATTAGTACAATATAAAAATTGAATGGTCCAAATATACCGCAAAAAGTAACGTAACACATTACTAAGTAAGATTAGTGTAATTCGATCATTTGAGGCTATTTCGAATTTATTTTGCACCGCTGATTTCAAATCGTTAACTTATTTTACGCCTAACGCGATATTTGTTGCAGAAACTCGTGTCTGAGCTTGACATTTCTATGTTTGCTCAAATTAGACACTTTTTTTTAGTAATTTAAAGAAAATTGAAAATCTCATAAAAATTAACCGCTTTGATCGATTTTGGCCAAATTCAACACCAAAAGTCCTCGAATGACATATTATGTTCGTGTGCAGTTTTAAGATTTAGCTCGAAATATATGAAAGTTCGAACTATCACGTCATTTTTTCACGAATTCAAAATTTCAGAAAATGTTAAATCGGTCATCAATTTTCAAGAAAATTGTACTAATCAAAGGCCAACGATCACTTTACTTGTGTACCAAATTTCAATACGTGTGTGGGTGTGTGTGTGTGTTTTGGTTTTGATCAAAGACCTTTGGTATTAAATATGGTCGAAATGTATCCAAGCGGTCGGTTTTTATGGGATTTTTATTTTTTAGAAAATACTAAAAACGGTCTAATTCGAGTAAACATGGAGGTATCGAGCTTAAATTTGGCACGGGAATGGACTAACACTGTACAATATTTCGTATTAAATTTGTCAAAAATTGATTCCACCGTTTAAATTTTATGGCATTTTGAAAATTTTGAATTTTTTGAAAATTGTTTTTTAGGCCTGATACGAATTTCTGAATTAAATATCACGCAAAGATTAAGGTGAGCTTTGTAATCAGCGGTGAAGAAAGTAGCCATAAATGACGAAATCCTCAAAGTTCAGTTTGCGATTTCCTATAATAAATTCAGGTGTAAATTTTGACGATTTTAATTTGATAAGATGTAGACATTTTTATGTTACGAAAAAGGTGCACGGTAATTCGCACATGGTTTTCCAATACTTAACTTAAAAATACAATAAAAATAAGTTGAAAATTGAAATTTTCATAACGCTTTCGTATAATGTTCCTTTATTTTTTGTTGTAAAAATTGTATTTTTATTATAGTTTCTTCTATGCGGAACCCAAAATCGAACAACGAAATTTATCATACAGGAAGGAGTTATGTGCAAAACAGTTATATGCAAATCACTTTGCACGCTTTTTTACCATAAAATCTGGCCGATCCTGGCGAGGAAATATCACAAAATAAGTTAAAACGGCAGGGACTTAAAAATATATACTCATTTAAAATTGGGAATGTACGGTTAGGACGAAAAACTGTTTTACTTCTTCGGAGACTACGTTATGTTTTCGGGGGAAAAAATTGCAAACTTTAGCGTTAGAGTATTTGCAATATTCTATAACGTCGAGAAATGTTATTTCTAGCTGGTGTCCGGATGTGTGTATGTGTGTATGTGAGTGTGCGGATGTAATTAATTTTAATCGTTTAAAATCGCTATAATTCACGAACGGTTTGCGCCAGGTTACGTAAATTGTTACTGCACTTTATTCAATAAAATTTTCATGAAATTGATGTGCAATTGGAGATTTTCGGAGATTTTGAATACTTAAAAAAATTGCGGCATAAGTCTACATTTTCGTAAATTTCAAGCTATAATCTTAAAACTGCGCACAAATATAATATATCGATCATGGATCTGTGGTGTTACATTTGGGAAAAATGGAAGTAAGCGTTTAAATTTTATAAGATTTTGAAATTTTTGAATATTTTGAAATTTTTGAATATTTTGAAATTTTTGAATATTTTGAAATTTTTGAATATTTTGAAATTTTTGAATATTTTGAAAAGTTTGTGCTTTACGTCCGACATGAGTTTCTGCATCAAATATCGCGCTAGGAGTAAATTTAATTGTAGATTTATAATTAGCAGGCAAACATCATAATAAGTCGATAAGAAATTTAATTCATTTTGTCAATAATAACTTATGTGATTTTTCGATTACTTCTGATAAGAGTAAAAAAAAATAAGTATTGAAGATGTCAGGTCTATTCCGATACACCATCTGTCATTATTGTTTATAACAAATGAAATAACAATGATTTTATTGCAAATGATTTAGTGGCTGCCGTATAGTACATTTTCCCTCTTCCCAGTTTCAGAGATAAAAATTAATGTGCGGTATGAATAATAAGTAACAAAATTATAGATTAAAACATAAAATATCCATGTACAAATTACGTTGTAACTTTTTTCGTAATATAAAAAATGTTTACATCTCATCAAATTGAAATCGTCAAAATGTTCCCCAAAGTTTATTGTTAAAAATCGTGAATTGAAATTTGCGTAATTCGTCGTTTTTTCAGGCTATGTCTAATATATTATACCCCGCTGATAACGGATCCACATATAATTTTACTTCTAGACCGACATTTAATGTATAAATCCGTATCGGTCAAAAAATGCGACTTTTCCGAAAAATTCTAAAATGTCAAGATCTCTTAAAATTTAAATGATTCGATCAATTTTTGCCAAATGTAATACTAAATGTTGTAGAGTATTAGTCCAGTCCTGTATCAAATTTCAGCTCGATTTAGTATTTTAGTATTTTAGTAATTAAAAAAAAAAACTGAAGATCCCAAAAAATCTAACCGCTTGGGTAGACTTCTTTTGCGTTTGGCCAAATTCTTTACTAAACGTCTTTGATCATATTATATTTGAATGCAGTTTTAGGACGTCAGCTCAAAATTTACGCATGTTAGAGCTACCACGATATTTCCTCTAAAATTTCAAAATCGCGTATAATATCAAACGGTCTTCATGAAAATTGCACTGAGGGAAGAGACGGGACCACTCTACTAGTGTACCGAATTTCACCTGGCTATCTTACGATAACGTGAATCAGACTCCGTCGGTAACAAAAACTGTAATGAATGGCATGCGGAGATGGTAGATATTTCGCGAAAAAGCAAAGCATTAGCTGATGTAGAATTCAATACCGTGCCCGGTGATACTTCGCTTTTGCGGCAAATGTCAACCATTTTTACATGACATTGATTCGAAAAATGAAACTATCACTCTTGCACTCATGTGTCATGTGATACATATTTCACCTCACCTTACGCCGTTTTCGAGTTATAGGCGTGCATTATAACGACGCACGTCTGTTACATACACACATGCACGCACGTACGCACGCACACACACACACACATCCGGACGCCATAAGTATCGCTTTTCACAACGTTTTAGACTATTTTAAGTACTCCAGGCTGGTGATTATTTTAAGTACTCTGACACAAAAATTTCGAACATTTCTTTTGTACGAATACATAGCTTCTTCTGTGAGGAAGCAAAATGATATGACTTTTGAGTAATGTGTAACGGCCCTGCATTGCATAGAAAAGGACGATTCGAATGAGGGAAATATATAGGTGATATAGCGCAGTGGTTAGAGCTTTTACTCAGTAACCGACTAACCCGGCGATCACCTTATGTTTACTCTTTTCGATAGTTTACCCGTCCATCTGCAATACCAATATCTGCAGGACGCCAGAACCTCCCCTCGATCATTACAAATGTTATCGTCATAAATGTCGTGTGTCCGTTGATATAGAAATGTTATGTAAATTTTATATTATTCTTAAGCAGAATAATGTATCGCAATTAGATAGTATTGCCTTGAAACAATTATGTAATTATTACAGAATATCGTTATATACTTATAGAACATAAGAATTGAGTAACTGTTCTAGTCCGTGTTTGGAGGCCTGGTGCGCTTAGTTGCCTGCATTATAGTTACGAGGTCATGCTCCTGCGACTCAACGACAGCTGTTTGATTTACTGCAATAATTGTTAATAGTAATAATAATAATAATAATAATAATAATAATAATAATAATAATAATAATAATAATAATAATAATAATAATAATAATAATAATAATAATAATAATAATAATAATAATAATAATAATAATAATAATAATAATAATAATAATAATAATAATAATAATAATAATAATAATAATAATAATAATAATAATAATAACTGAAAGCACCACTTACACGTAAATTATATTTTACTTCTATTTCATATTTTTCATCGACATTACGACGTATTTCTTTCAGCAAATATGGACCGAACGGATTGATAACGTTATCAAATGTTACTGTAATTCGTACAAAGGTGTAATAGGCACTTATTATTATTATTATTATTGCTATCATAATAATAATCCTGTTGTGCAGTTGCACTCACTAGTTCTATCCATCACAGTGTTTCTGCCGATGATGATTATTTTTAAGTTTTTTTACCATCGGGAGGCAAAACTATCGCGGTTTGAAAATACACAAAATGTTTGCATTTACCAATATGGTTATAAGAATGTTATATAAACTTTTATTGTTAGTCGTCGTTTCGGAATTATGTCTAGTGTATTTTTTTACGTTGATCATGAATATGCGACTTATTATACTCACTTGCTTCTGCATTGCGGCTATGGCTGACTTAAGTTTGGAATGAAAATGGCTCGCATTCGCCAAATACATAGGCTAACCACAGAAAACCTACGCCGAATATAGACAGCCAGACCGATTGCCTTGCGCTCTCGTGTTTACACGAACAACGTGGCACAATTTACACAGTGTACATTATATACCCTAGCGAGCTACGAAAAAATGTTTATACTCAGCGGGAATGAAGGCGAGCCTACTGGCTCCCGAACACACTGAACTAGTACTATAGCCACTTTTTTTATATCACCGTCTATTTAAGTTTTGAGGGTTACATATGGGAAGCAAATTCGGGGAAAGGAGGTGGAGTCGTATGGTGGCTAAATTTAACAAAATCAACCTGGCTGTATTGTAGCACTCGTAAATCAGGAGTTTCCGTGCGATGACATATTTTTTAGGTTCATGTTTAGGTTTAGCGCGATTTATCTTCGATCGCGACTTACCTTGCAAATACCAACATCGTTTTGTAACCAATAGTTTTGGCTTAACTTCAAGCTAAAACTACTGCCGGATTCATGTTCCCACCGTGAACCCACCGTGAAACCCACCAGTGGGATTCTGCCGCGAGACCCACCGTCGATTTTCGTGGGGCCACCGTGAAACCCACCGCAGTATGGCTCGTTAATGGCAATCGTCATTAACCCACTGTTAATCGTGAGCCATACCCCCGTGGGTTTCACGGTGGGTCTGCCAAAATCAACGGTGGGTCTCGCGGCGGAATCCCACTGGTGGGTTTCACGGTGGGTTCACGGTGTGCAGGTCTGCGAGGGATATACTTGAAGATAAGTAGTCGCGAACATTCTTTGGCCTTACCAGAACTGAAGTAACCGTCGGCTGGCGAAAATAGACTAAAGCAAAATTTTGACTTGTTCTAGACTTGTGTATAACCTTTATTTTAATGTCATCTTTCCTGTAACCCTTGCAACCATCGTGGTATAGTTTTATTCATTAGACTTGTAGTTGCATGGGGATCGGTCGAGCGTATCAAATAACAGTTGCATAAAGATTAAAAGTTTGCCAGAACGATCGGTCTCATTCCAGTTTACCCGGAATCTTGTCATAGTCGCGCAACTCGCAGATGCATGTCTAGACAATCCTAGTGCGAATGTAACTACGATGCAACTCCGAATCCGTGGATGCACCAGATCCGCTAGAGGGAACCATAGAATTTTACTCCCAAAATTCGTATGGTACACCTTTATCTAGCTTTTTGATAAAGCAATACGTAAATATGATAGCCAGCAGCGGTTTTTCGCGTCGAGAAGCAAAACTATCGCGGTTTGAAAATACATACAATTTTTACTTTTCTCAATATTATTGGTTATAAAAATTCGATATAAACTTTTATCACTAGTGGTTGTTTCGGAATTATGTCTAATGTATTTTTTTTACACTGATCATGAATATACCACTTATTTCACTTACAAATGAATATTTAATTTGAAAACTTGCGTCGAAAGTGAATTATTAAATTTTCACGAAACTGAAAAAGTTCGAAGTTACATAAAATTTAAACGGATCTTTAAACGGACTTTTCCAAAATGTAATAGGGATCGGTAGACAATAATATTCTATCGGTGTATACGTTTTCAGCCAGACAGAAAAAATATGTGTGCGTGTACGTGTCCGTGCGCGTGTGTGACGAACACGTTTCGAACGCGAACGATTCAAGCCACTATAACTTGAGAACACTTCGACCGATGAAGCAGAAATTGCACACACAGCATGTATGGTTAATAGTTACCCTGGCAAGTTCTGCGACTTGAAAAACCACCACCAAACTACCTTCGAAGCGACCGAGTAAACGACCGGTCGTTTTCGGACAAAAATACGTCTTCGAAAACGACTGTCAAAACGACTTTATCCGTGCCCGTACCAGCCGCATACGAGCAGCTTCCAGGGAGGGCTGTCAGTCAGGTGGTTTTACAATTAATAAACGAATGAACTACCACGAAAACGACTGTTCAAAACACGTTTCAGTCCGGTCGTTTTTTATTTTCAACCGAAGAAACGACCGCATAACGACAACCGGACCGAAAAGTCTTTTCAACGGTCGTTTCCGCGGTTGTTCATCCAATCTTGAAATGTAAAACGACCTGACTGAAAGCTCTCTGACGCCGATAAAGTCGTTGTAACAGTCGTTTTACCGGACGTATTTTTGTCTGAAAACGACCGGTCGTTTTCTCGGCGGTTTTGTTGGTAGCAGGATCTGCCAGGGTAATGGTTCTACAAAATTTTCTCAAAAAATCTTCCTCTATGAGGAAGCAAAAATGTGCAAAAATGTCGGTTCGCGCTCTGGCCCTCACAATTTTTTAGCTACACGGTTAAAAATGCGTACACGTGCGTACGCATTTGCGTACCGTTTAAATTTTATGGCATTTTGAATTTTTTGAATTTCATCCATTTTTTTTTCAAGACAAATATTTATTTATGAATTACAGAAGCGGTAGATTCGTCATCAGTGTAGAAAAATACATAGAATACAGTCCTGGAGCGACGATTAACGAAAAAAGTTTATCAGTAATTTTTATAGCCAGTTTTGCGCAACTGAGTAATTTCGCATATTTTCAAACACCGATTTCTTTCTTTGCCTCCCTATGGCATCGGGGAAATACCCAGGTGCCTATCGTGTTCTTCAGCAAGAGATACACAAGGCGATGGATATGACGGAGTTGATAGAGCTAGATAAGGATGTATCATTTGGATTTCTTGAGTAAGAATCGCAAGAGCCAAAAAAAATTAGGAGCGCATAATTCTATGTAATTTTACGCGCCCAGCACTGATCCGACAAAATGAAGGGCGCGACGTTGGTATATTTTTGTATGCGCTGAACCTGTATATAGGCGAGCCATTTTGCATGAAAGTCTAACACGACGTTGACGATGAAAAAAGTTCAAAATTGAAATTTATATATCTTTTCCTCATAAAAGTTAAAAATTGAAATTTTCATATCGCTTCCTCGTAAAAGTTGAAAATTGAAACTTTTGGGTGGAGACCAACTGTACACCTGCGAAGTTTACACGAAAACCGGTCTACACAAAAAGTATGCACCAAACGACTGTACACGTAGCCAGATGTACACCAAAAAACTCTGCACAAAAGTATGCATCGATGCATTCGATATCTTTCAGAGGACATTTTGAGTTCATACAGAAATGAATTCTGAGCACATCTAAGAAGTCTGTCATTGTTGTTGTCTTCTAATCGGTATGTGGGTTGTCTATCTGGGAACATTTACGTCACAAATAAGTATTTTATTACAGACCGATTCTATACCTATTTTGTCATTGTAGTATTATTTATAATGATAACTTAATTGTACCACGCGCCTTAAATACAATATAAAATAAACAAAAACAAATTCTAAACATTATCTTTAATGATTTGTTTATTCTCTAATGGTTCTCCTGTAATAATTTGAAATACCAAAGTCGCCAGGACAAGATTTTTTTTTTTCTGTCGTGGCATTTCGATTACTTCTGATTAAGCTGGAAAAAATTGAATATATACGACCGGCTGCAAAAAAACATCTTCCGTTATGCTTATAACAGATAAAAATACATAAATGTTATTACAAAAGATTTAGCCTCTGACATAAACTTTTTTCTCAATTCAAATTGGAGAAATAAACATTCCTTGCGGTATAAATGATAAGCGAATATAATAATTACTTATTACTTAAGAACGTAAAGTTAATAAAAAAACGTTGTCACTTTTTAAAAACGCTTCCGCGACACATGTCATGCATAACGTTGTAGCAAAAATGTTATGTAAAGTTTACATATTGTTTAACGATGATAATGTATGATAACTACATAGTATTGTGACTTAAAACGAACATCACAGCAACGTTAATATAAGAGAACATCATTATATTATCATTATGTTTTTGTATCACCTAAAAATTAGATAACTGATACAGTGTGTATTTGGTAGGCTGTCTTTAATACGTCTTCTGACGTCTTTCAATGTACGGCACTCAGCACGCCCAATAACGAGGAACAATATAATTAGGCAGTTCCGGGCATTCATTGTCGAAGAACGAGAGATGTTAAATATACAAGTCTCACACGTCTTATGTAGAGTAAAAATGTCCACTGTCAATTCTCGGCGTATTTGTTTTTATATATTTTTTCTCAACGCTGTGCTTTATTCTGACTAATATAACCCAGTGAACACATTTTATTACGGCAATAGAACATGATAGTTATATGTAATGTTCCAATTGTTGGTAATGGAACTGTTATATTTGGGGATAACGTTACAGTTACGTATAAGAAATTGTGTAACTGTTACATAATATACTTCTAACAATGTTAGTGCAACTTTCGCCATAATCAGGTAATGTTAATGGTGTATACCGTAGTTACATAACAATAATGTAACTGGTCTCTGCAATGTTTACAGACAATGTTTATAACAATAACTTTGACCATTCCGAATCTGCAGGGAATATTTATGTCAGAATGTGTGGC
This sequence comes from Exephanes ischioxanthus, assembly GCA_958510785.1. Classification (NCBI taxonomy): domain Eukaryota; kingdom Metazoa; phylum Arthropoda; class Insecta; order Hymenoptera; family Ichneumonidae; genus Exephanes; species Exephanes ischioxanthus. The sequence continues at coordinate 3,805,759 of OY294020.1, read as the reverse complement.
AGGTTTAAGGTTACAAAACCAGACTTCGTAACAGGGTTATAACATGCTTATAACAATGTTGTGATAAACAAATAATGACTGGTTCCTCTATTACCATTAAAGGGCTTACCGATTAATATTTAATGCAAAAAATTAAAGTTTATACATGAGTCACGATCCGTAGGTAATCTGTCTGAACCGTATATACAATTTTCCAACATTATATGCTTAAGTCTAATAGAGCCGAATAGATATGGTCGCTGTCTACAAGTCCGAGGGTTCTAGCTTCGTATCCCGCCGATTGTACACACATTAATATGGTTTTTTCTGAGATCTATTTATTCCTACGGATAGAGTAAATTCGTTTGTCACTAATAAAAATGCTGATCCAAGGATGGAATTAGCGATAACGTTTCTTACGTTAAAAACTGCATGTTACGTTGTTATATAACAACGATGTAATACGGTATATTACATACCAGTGTTATATTGTTGAGTCGGAAATTGCAACTTGCGTGTAATTTACATGTAACACTCTAGTAATATTACCTCTTATTTTCAGTTACATTGCTGTTACATTGTAACGAAAATACTACACTCAATGTAGTATTTTTTACTTCTTCTTTAATGCTACAACTATTTATGCAAATCGCATCAGGTATGCCTTCTCCTTCAATGTAGCTTTTATAGGTTAACGACGCTGGATATCGAAAGGCGGATTTGCATTTATTATTTTCACTTTCCATCAAAACCCGATTATCAAGGATATGAGACAATCTTACAGCGACTCTCATGTTTTGGAACTGGAAGGCGAATACTTTAAGGCAGTTAAGAATTTTTCTCATTCCAACGTTGAAAAGTTTGTGCTGATATGATTAGTAATCGCGGATATTATGAAGTACAATTGATATAAGTCGCCATAAAACAATTGATCAATTCGATGAAATTGTAGTAGTAACATGCATTATCAATTGATTTTCATTGAACAATCTGTTGATATACCGACTATTTATATCCAGACAGGATAGTATTGGAATGGTTTCAACCAACTACGGGAAGCATGGCCGGGTTATGAACTGCCAGCGTGGGGAGGCTGCGAAGTAGTGGGAATAGAGCTCGTCGCGAGAGCGCTGCCCGCTGCTTGAATATGCTGCTGAAGTCACTTCAGTTAGTGCGTAAACGCGTGCGTGCGGGGAGCAACGTTACTGCTTCTTTCTATAGATGTGTCTTTGTAGACTGCATTTCAAGTATGTAATTGGTGAATTGTGAATTTTCTTTGTACACGTGGTCCGATCTCCGATAACAGTGATATTTCGATGGGGTCACGTGGACGAGTTTAGATTCGAATTGTTGTTTAATATAAATTTCTGAAATATTGCTGCGGCATTACACAGGAGGTTTTCATTTGAAGTATAATCGTTCGAATTAAAGTGTACAGTGATTAAAGTGTGTTGAAGTGTATTATGGTGTGACCTTATAAATCAGTGAAGAATTTTAAGGTATCTGTCATTAGAATATATAATATTTTACACGTGGTTGCCTATGGTTTATATTATTTGTATTATACGCCAATACAGACTGATTCCGTCATTCAACAGAGCAGTGTTCTCTAACAACATTCCAGAACTAATTTTAAATTAAGCGGGAAAGCTTTTCCTGCTCTAATTACACGTGAAGTATATGGATAATGCTTAACACAGACCACGATCGTACACGGAGCACGTATAGAAAGTAAATCATCTCCTTTGTGTAGATTCGCAAGTATAGACATCCATGACGCGGGCAGTAAATGTACGTAAATAAGATACTTGTCGACCTCTTGGCTCGTGTGCATTCATGTGGGCGCAATGGCAAGAATGATCCAGCTATGGAATCAGTTCGTTACTTGTATGGTGCTCGGTATGCTTCTCCACTTAAAATTTTATTTTTCCGACACATTATAAATTATTTACGTGTTAATAAAAATAAAAAATGGACGGTGAATTTTTTAATATTTTGAGTTACTTACGATATGTGCATATAAACTAAAACTGCTAATTTAAAATTAATATTTTTTTTTTAATTAAGAAAATTAAAATTTTCCATTAGTTTCCTAAATAAGAGCCATTAAAATTGAATTATTTACGATTGGATATATGGAAACATTATTTCTGCCCGGTGTATACATTGCACATACGAAAAAGCAGGATCAAAAACTGTCACTAAAAATAACGATAAAAATATATCGTCGGCATAAGGACATGCGGAGAAAGCATTTATTCAAATTGCGAAATTCACTTAAAAATATTCGCGGTCGAATCAGTCAATGACAAACTCGTGGGGTGGTTTAAATATTTTCTTGAGCACGTGCAATGCCTCACAGCGGAGTGCTCTCCAGCATTACAAAAAATCTACGTTTATTGTGAAAATGGATGCAATTACTTTCTACCATTAATGCTGTTTGTGCTTTTAATGAGATGTGGCTCAATGCAACGCATCGTCTGGAATAAAGATGCGTTAGTTAGATATTATATAATTATTTGCTCACGAAGTTGTCACCACGTCCTTGAATATTACTTCCATGAAATATTATAGATGCTTTAGAATGAATTATAGATTATACACAGTGCCTCATTGGATGTGGCTTAATTATTGTCAAAGTATCGCTTGATAATTGTGCCTGAAAAGTTAACGAGTTACATTCCATGTAGGCAAAAATAGAGTAAAACGGGCCACAGGAAGAATGGGTATATCGAAAGTAAATCCATAATGTCTCCTCTCAAAACGGTGGTAAAACAGGGTGCCGGGGCAAAATAGGCCTTTGAAGAAAAGTGATACTAATGGTCCTTTACGTAATTACAAACATCGCTATACTATTATTGCAAGTTACATAAATCGCAACAGTCACACACGTATAACAAAGTCTTATTCTTGTCGACTCCGCCGCATAACAAAGGCCCACTTCATATAGACAAGCTGCATTGTATCCACTACCCTGCTGATTCGGGATACAACTGAGAGTAATAAATTCACGGCATGTATTGGATAGTTATGAGGCTGAAGTTAGCGACCTGCGTTGGCGACCTGCGACGCGTGGTTTTGGACGGGACTGTCCGCGCCTCAACATCGGCGCATAGAAAGAATTGTTACACGTTCGCGATATATTTTAATTAAATGCATGCTTAGATTAATAAAAAATTTGGCAGGCTTTTTCTCAAAGGTGTAAGAGAACTATACGTACTTGCAATTTTGTGGCGACAGCAATTTCGCCACCGTTATAAATTAACAAAGACTCATTACTGCGCGGTTTACCTAACAAATGAGTGTCAAAAGTACACGCATGCCCCAATCGACTTCGAATTTTTTGTGTATATCCTCCAAGATATAAGACAAATGTATGGACTTGAAATTTTCTGGCGACAGCAATTTGGCCACCGTTATAAATTAACAAAGACTCATTTCCGCGAGTTTTACCTAACAAATGAGTCCCAAAACTACACGCATGTTCCCAGCGATTCCAAATTTGTTATGTATATCCTCCAAGATATAAGACAAATGTGTGGACTTGACATTTTCTGGCGACAGCAATTTGGCTACCGTTATAAATTGACAAAGACTCATTACTGCGCAGTTTACCTAACAAATGAGTGTCGAAATTACACGCATGCCCCAATCGACTTCGAATTTTTTATGTATATCCTCCAAGATATAAGACAAATGTATGGACTTGAAATTTTCTGGCGACAGCAACTTGGCCATCGTTATAAATTAACAAAGACTCATTTCCGCGATTTTTGCCTAACAAATGAGTGCCAAAAGTACACGCATGCTGTATTCGACCTCAAATTTGGTATGAATATTCTCGAAGGTGTACAAGAACTATACGTACTTAAAATTTTCTGGCGACAGCAATTTGGCCACCGTTATAAATTAACAAAGACTCGTTTCCGCCAGTTTTACCTAACAAATGAGTGCCAAAAGGAGGATATACTTTAAAAATTCGAAGTCGATTGGGGCATGCGTGTACTTTTGACCCTCATTTGTTAGGTAAACTGCGCAGTAATAAGTCTTTGTTAATTTATAACGGTAGCCAAATTGCTATTGCCAGAAAATTTCAAGTCCATACTTTTGTCTTATAACTTGGACGATATACATTAACAATTCGAAGTCGATTGGGGCATGCGTGTACTTTTGACACTCATTTGTTAGGTAAACTGCGCAGTAATGAGTCTTTGTTAATTTATAGCGATGGCGAAATTGCTGTCGCCACAAAATTGAAAGTACGTATAGTTCTCTTACACCTTTGAGAAGAAGCCTGCCAAATTTTTTAGAATCAATTTGAATTTTTTCAGCATCTTCTTACATTTGAAATTTTTTTTCGAAAATTCGAAAAATTGGTGTCGAGACACTAATTTCAGATGTTTCCGTATCACGATTCTACAGTAGTACAAAAAAAAAGTTTCGAAACGATTGCGCCAGTAATTCCGTAGTTGGAGCCGTAAAAAAAATTGAAAAAGGTAATACAAAATAGTTGAAAATTGAAATATTAAAATGGCTGTCTCTTTACAGTTGCAAATGTTTATTTTCATATGGCTTCTTCACAATGTTCCTTAATTCGCAAAACTTTTTCTCTGAGAAAGCATTTTCTGTATTTTTGACTTCTTCAACGAGGAAGTTTCGCGAATAAAGGAAGATTGTGAGAAAGTCATATGAAAATTTCAATTTGCAACTTTGAAGAGACAGCCATATTAAATATTTCAATTTTCCATTTTTATGAGGAAGCAATATGAAAATTTTAAGTGTCAACTTTTTTCAATGTCAACGACGTGTTTGATTTTGAGTTATCGCGAACACGGACTTCAAATATGACAACTTTCAGAAAAACGCTTTGAAAAACGCGAAGAGTTTGGTCGCTTATCGCTCATTTTACAGTTTGAGAACACTTCTCGATTGTATAAAAATCTGAAAAAATGCATACATATTAAAGGTACTCAAAAGATTAATTTTGCATAATAATAATTCCAAAATGTTATTAACAAATTGATGAAAAAAAAAATTGGTCGACAAATTTCGCCGCAACCCAATTGTTTTTAATACTCATAACTTCGTTAATTTTGCTCCGATCGACTTGAAATTTTAACACAATATTCTTGAGATATTATACATTCATAAAAAAAAGCAAAACAAAAATTTAATACCTTACCCCGCCCTTAACGACCGGCCTAAACTGGAGGTCGGTGGAACGGCCGACCTCCGCAGGGCCGATTTTTGTCTCGCCGGAATCGCCAGGCCGGACTAATCTAGAGGTCGATGGAACGGTCGACCTCCGTAGGGCCGATTTGTTTCGCCGGAATCGCCAAGCCGGACTAATCTGCAGGTCGATGGAACGGTCGTTCTCCGCAGAGCCGATTTTTGTTTCCCCGGAATCGTCAAGCCGGACTAATCTGGAGGTCGATGGAACGGTCGACCTCCGCAACCAAAATGCACGAAAACAGAACAAAAATAACGAGATCACACGAACGAGAACTTAACGGTAACGAGAACTAACGCCGATGCATTCGCGAAAGCGAACGGTTGCGGAAATGCACGGCTGCTCAGGATGCGGGTTGTGGTAGAAGGGTCGCGATCCTTCGCCAATAAAATAACGCGAAATCTAAAATATCGGAATCCCAAATTCATAATTAACGAGAACAATTAATTGTAGGCTGGTAAGCCACGGGATCGCAGGCATGTGCATCGGGAAGCGCTCAGCGGACCGAAAGATCGACGCGAGCATATCGAGAACGAATCTATACGCGATCGAATAACTTATCTTGCGACAAACTCGCCGAATCAGCGTAATTTAATCCAATAATGGGCGGGAACTGCATCTCACGATGCCTCGAGAACTTAACACAATCACTGTACCTCAAGAGCATTCCTCAGAACGCATCTCGAGCCCAGAAAAATCGGTAATTGATTCGGAACCGAATCCGCACGAAACACAGCACACATGAGTCTCTACCGAACGCGCGAAGAGACAGATAGCGTGAGCGGGAAACGCGAACCGAAGCGAGAGCGGTATCCGGAGTCTACGGTAGCGCGAGCGAGAACGAATGACTCAGCGCGAGACAATAGGCCGGACGTAAACACCGATCGCGCGAGAGGTCCGAGCTGCCTCGAGGACGACTCTCGGTAGACTGATAAGCCTACGACGATATTCTAACGAAGCGTTATGATTACTGCGAGATCCTTAGCCGATAGCTACTGCCCTCTCAAACTATTCCAGAGCGTCACTTAAGCGGGAACCGAAACTGTAACGCGGTAATTTTGAGATTCGTCGCGATCGTTACTCCTAGTTCAGGACGTGAAAACAAGGCTCTCTCACTCAACTAAAACACAGCACAAGGTGTTCCAACCTTGCCCGGACCGAACTGAAACCTCCGCCTGTTCTCCAACGTCCTGCATTATCACCTAAACAGAGTGCCGGGTTTGCACCGGACTTTGACGTATTCGCGACGAAATCTCGTCGGGCTCGCCTCTATTCGTGTTTCTCATTTCTTCGAGACTCTCTCCACCGAATAGATTCGAGAATCCCGACCTGATCTGAATCTTTTTGAGCCTATCTCAAAGCTTATCACACACTCTAGCTCATCAGCAAAGTCTAAACTGGATCGTAACTTTAACGAAATTTACTCAGACGAGAGTTGGACGGTACATGGACAGCCGAAGGGCAGTAAAGCGGGAACTATAACGGGCTAACCGAACTAAATCGATAGCCGTATCCGTAAAACGTTAATTTATTTGTATTTTTGTGACGGTGATCGAAAAATCACGTCACATATTATACTAAAGAAAAAAAATGTTTCCGATAAAAAATATTTTTGTCTTCTGAGTACTAACTGTTAAATGCATTCGGTTCTTATCATTTCGATCCAGAATACGATTGGGATTTAACCATTTTGCCTACGATTCGCAATGGGTTTTACTCTAATGCGTGCACAATCTGTTTTCTTTTTAGTCAGTTGGTACTGAAATCATCTTGTTCATTCGGATGCCTGTCGGCTACCTCATACATCCGGACGCCATGTAAAAATCTGATTATTTCAAGTAGTTTGACATTAAAATCTCGAAATTAAAAAAAAATTGTTGCTAAATTTTCTTTAAATGAGAAATTGTCGCATATAAACCAATTAGCACTAAACTTGGTTAATATTGTTATTTAGGTGAAGGAATAATAATACTGATAAGCAATTGTTATGACATGTTGTCAAACAAGCACGAACTGATTAACATTAAACTTTATCAATATGGTTATTTAGGCAAAGGTAGGGGATGACCGTCTAAATTGGCCGTGACGAGTACCTCAACGCGAGTTATTACCATTTTTGCAAAAAGTTGTCAGATAAATTTAAAACTCCTAAGTATGTAGAGCCAAGTACATTAAGTTTTTCACTGATAGTTTGTGAAGGTTCATTCTTATCATGACAATAGAGAGTACAAATAAATGTCACAATGTTTCATGAGTCGCATTATAAAGTCGGTTATTAAGTCATCTTATATATATATTCACGAAACGAAACTGATTAATCCAGCCGGATAAGTTACTTTTATAATGCGACTCATGGAACATTGAGATTTTTATCCATGATCTTTAGTGTCACGATAAGAATGAATGTCTCTAGTATTAGTACACCACTTATGGTGTTTTTTGGTGGTATTTTATATCTTTTGGCAAAGATTAGCTTGAAATATTTTAATGTCATTGTTTAAATATAAATGCGCTTGCGGCGAGTATTTCCCCAAATTTTCTCCGGAGCTTTAAATTCGTCTGAACGTTATGTTTATGAAGTTTCAAACCACTAACATTGCAAGGAATTTTTTTTTTTTTTTTTACAGGACTTAACAACAATTATTTTACCGTCAATATTGTTTTATTAATCTGAGAAGCAATGAGGTATTCCATGCGGTTTCGAACGGTCAAAAACTCGACCGTCTCCAAAAAAGTTGTAATTTCATCACAATTTATGATTATTTACAAGGGATTTTTGTAATTTTTTTCAGAATTTTGGGATTGTATTTTTTTTTGAGATATCGAAAAACCGAACTTTTTTTTTAGAAAACCCCTATGTCTTAAAAACTATTAGTCGTACAAAAGACATAAACTTTTGAAAGCCACATTTTGTAGATTTTTTTGAATGCAATAAACCTTAATTTCTATGAAAAATAGAGTAAATATATTTTTCAACCAATACGTCATGTTTGATTTTTCTTAAAAAATTCCAGAATATACTCTCAAATGTGTAGAGTGATCTCATGTTTTTGTCTGGATGGCTGAGACGCCCGTTCGATAGCTATGCTCCGTTTAAGATCGATTTTTCATAACAGAAAGAAATATTCTCTCTTTTTTTTTTAATGAAAAATCGATCTTAAACGGAGTATAGCTATCAAACGGGCGTCTCACCCATCCATGAGGCTGAAGCTGGCGGCCGAGTTAGCGGCCGGCGAACGCGCGCCGCTAGCGGGCTACCGCGCGCGCGGCACTCTAATAGTTGAAAAAAAATCGTTTCGCATAAAACCCTTTGACATAAACTTCTGAAAAAAATTACACATCTTATTTAAGATGTTTTCTACACAATAAGGCAAGGCGGACCCTTTGACTATGTTTTAAGGGGTCCGTAGGTATAAATAATTATAGAGACAACCTACTAGCGGTCGCAATCCGAGAAAATTCCGAAATAATTCATAAATACTTCTTAAGGTCTTGTTTGTAACTGGAATTCAGAAGGCACGTCAATCGGAAACCGGAAAATCGTTGTCAAACTATTCAATCGGTATTCACCGGAATATGAAGGAAATTATATAATCAGAATCAATTTGTGGGTTATAATTTTCGCCCGTGAGAGGCAATTGATTTCTGTTGGGGTGAACCATGGAATTTATTTGGTCGGTATCGGTACAGTTCCTATAGTACGCCAATCGGAATTGAATGGGTTTGATCCGATTGACCGCTCACAATCCATTCGGATTGTACTGAAATGCATGACGAATTTTTCAATTGGTATTAACGGGAATATAAGAAAGTGTTTTAATCACAATCAATTGGCATCTGCCGTTTTCTTTCATGAGATGCAATTGATTTCTTTAGCGGTGAACTATGTGATTTGTTTGGTCTGTATCAGTACGTGTTTGGTTCGTATAGTACGCCAATCGGAATTGAACGGGTTTGATCCAACTGACAGCACGTATTGTATTCCGATTGTAGAGAAGTGCACGTGCGTGCGTGCGTGCGTGCGTGCGTGCGTGCGTGCGTGCGTGCGTGCGTGCGTGCGTGCGTGCGTGCGTGCGTGCGTGCGTGCGTGCGTGCGTGCGTGCGTGCGTGCGTGCGTGCGTGCGTGCGTGCGTGCGTGCGTGCGTGCGTGCGTGCGTGCGTGCGTGCGTGCGTGCGTGCGTGCGTGCGTGCGTGCGTGCGTGCGTGCGTGCGTGCGTGCGTGCGTGCGTGCGTGCGTGCGTGCGTGCGTGCGTGCGTGCGTGCGTGCGTGCGTGCGTGCGTGCGTGCGTGCGTGCGTGCGTGCGTGCGTGCGTGCGTGCGTGCGTGCGTGCGTGCGTGCGTGCGTGCGTGCGTGCGTGCGTGCGTGCGTGCGTGCGTGCGTGCGTGCGTGCGTGCGTGCGTGCGTGCGTGCGTGCGTGCGTGCGTGCGTGCGTGCGTGCGTGCGTGCGTGCGTGCGTGCGTGCGTGCGTGCGTGCGTGCGTGCGTGCGTGCGTGCGTGCGTGCGTGCGTGCGTGCGTGCGTGCGTGCGTGCGTGCGTGCGTGCGTGCGTGCGTGCGTGCGTGCGTGCGTGCGTGCGTGCGTGCGTGCGTGCGTGCGTGCGTGCGTGCGTGCGTGCGTGCGTGCGTGCGTGCGTGCGTGCGTGCGTGCGTGCGTGCGTGCGTGCGTGCGTGCGTGCGTGCGTGCGTGCGTGCGTGCGTGCGTGCGTGCGTGCGTGCGTGCGTGCGTGCGTGCGTGCGTGCGTGCGTGCGTGCGTGCGTGCGTGCGTGCGTGCAAACTACTGCAGCTTGGAAACGGCTTGAGGTAGCCAGTTGAAATTTGACACACTAGTACAGTGGTCATATCTCTTCCCTCGGTGCAGTTTTCATGAAGATTGAGCGGTTCGAGTTTTTACGAGACAGACATTTAAAAAAAAAGGTTGTGGTGGCTATAACTTGTGTAAATTTTAAGCTATTGCCCTAAAACTGCATACAAATATAATACTAGAATCAAAAACCTTTGGTATTGAATTTGGCCGATTTCAACGGCTTGGCTTCAATTTGGTCAGATTTGATGAAATTTCGATTTTTTTGAAAAATTATTAAAAACGGTGGAATTTGAGCAAATGGACTAGCACTGTACATTGCTGTTCATGAATGCCTGGTGAGTTTTTCCATAGCGCCCCTTTACTACAGTGTAAGTGGAGTTAAATACATAAGACATGGCTTCAGAACGACGAATGATGGCGGATCACCAGACAAACCGAACATTTTTGCGGATCACGATGATCATATCTGAGGACCGGCCGAACAGTTTTGATGTAACTGGGCGCGTTGAAAAGCTTGTGTCAGAATCCTATTATAGAAGTGGCGTCAAAATTCCGATCCGATGCTTCGTTCTCGAGACAATTGAGTACACGGTAGCCCCTGATAGACAACTGACGGCACGGGATCTACTCGGTGTTAGCACGGGGATGCACGTCGTGCTGGCACAATACAGTCATGTACCTCCGCATGTGACGATATTGTGACGGCACGGCATTTTTACACCAAAAGCTGCTTGCACAGTCGCAGCTTGGCGCGGAGCTCCACCATCTTAACGTGAAGCTCCACAGTGAGCTGGAACTGTGCAAGCAGGTTCTGGTATCGAAACATCGTGCCGTCATAATATGGTCACATGCGGACGCACTTAACTGCATTGTGCTGGCACGGCGTGGCGAATGCACGGCACGTTTTTCTATCTGGGAGCGTCTCTTTTAAAAAGATCTTTTTAAGTACTTGGCGTCGAGACGCTACTGCGTCCCCTTGATATCTTCTGCACAATAATAAAGTTCACGTCAATTGGACACTCACATCGATACTTACAGATTCTCACAGATACTCACACATATTTACGGATGCTGACAGACGCTCGCACAGATACTGCGAGCGCGCGAGCCAACATAACCGCTAGCATGTATTATATTTATTATGTGGACATGTATACATTCATTCATCATATGAATATGTAGGTGTCCATTCCGATAAATTCCAACAACAAATATACACTAGGACCTCGATTTTTGCGCCCTCGGTTTCCGTAGCAGTCCCCACCACGGAGCGAATATCGATCGACGCAGTATGCTATTTGCCATGCTCGACAGTTAGTATGGACGGGGCATGCGCAGCCTCGATTTTCGTACGTGTCAGCGGGAGCCGTTCCCGCCGCTGTGAATGAAGTCGAAGTCCTAGTGTATTTGGTATTCTCATAAAGGTAGCCCAGCCATACCGACAGAATCCCATTAAAAATGATTTGTTATTTCTGGATAGGTCTTTTATGAAGTTAGTCTGTTCATTCCGATAAATGCCAACTCAAAATATATTTAGTAATCTATACAAAATTATATAGATCACCCATCGATACCGATAGAATCAAATTAAAAAATTATTTGTTTGTTTCCGAATAGAGTTCCTACATAAAAATACCCCTTTGATACCAATTGGTTAGTCATAGGAAAATGCCAAACAAATCCATAAATTAATTTTTCTTGTAAATTCCAATACGAAACGTAAATCGACGATAAGTTTTATACCTTTTGCTTCCATTTCATATTGGTCGTAAACTTTATTATTCCTCTGCGGATTCACACCATTATGTATCGAAAAAGAACACTTCAATATAATCTTATAGAATTTAGTTATGTTTCATGCACGGACGGAATTTGTCGATATAACCTCATAGGAATTTGAAATGATAAAATTACCAATAAAAACTTATCTCACAATGCTATAGGAAAACCTGTGTTTAATTGCTTGGACAAAAAAAGTATTCAAACTGATTAAAGATTTGAAACTGATATTCCCCGATCGAAATGATTTGTCTATCAGAAATTAATGATAAAATCATATTGAGTAGCGTTGCCAATGAAATCCCGTTGCTTCCTATTTATCATGAATATAAGCAAAAACTCGTTTCCAAATGAACACATTCGATCCGATTTAAGCTCAATCGGTTTTCATAGGTTTCAAGTTTTAGGTGGGAATACATAGGAAAGTTTAAGCGGGGTAAATATATTGACAAAGTTTCGCGTTTACCGGTCGATGTTTGGAAATGTATTGTTTACACAATATTTGGCAACAATTTCTCATTGAAAATATAGGATATCTTCCTCCTATACTAAATTAACAATATCGATCAAATTTGGATCTCGTCGGTTTATGTTTGACGATATTTTGTTAAACAATGCTTAGCAAAAATGTCTTATCAGCATTCTTGTTCCTTTACCTAAATAAGAATATTAACCAAGTTTAGCGTCCATCGGGTCATATTTGACGATGTTTTGTTGAAACAATATTTAGCAACCATTATTTAGTAACAATTTTAACTGGCACTGTGCACCGTGCAAATACCCGTTCGGTGTGCATGTTACTGGCCGCCAGTCCCACATTGGGTAGTATATCGATTGGCAGATGTGCGAAGACGACGACCACTGAATAAAAAATGTGTTTATAAATATATTTTTTAAATGTTTAAGCGAGTATTTAATTTTTCACTGGTTGTAATTTAATGTTGAGACAAGGTGGAAGTTTATATGTTTATGGAAGTGCAAGGGATGGGATCATTCACTGCAAATAGAACGAATTCACTCTTTAGTCTCTTAGTTATCACTCCTTTATCGGGCTTAATAGATTACATCGAAATTATAACTAATATCCTCGGACCGTACCGATTGTTTTAACGTTAACATAAAAACTAACCAAACTGTGCGTCGCGAAATCCACTTGTTGCCGACTACCGGCCAGATGCCACGACCTCTCGATTTCAATCACGCGTGCGCTCGTTCTCTTTCCCATGAGACCACTGATTTCCTCGCTCCGAGATCGCCTCGATAACCTTTCACGCATGCGCGTACACGCTCCTATCCGTTCTCGTTATCGTGTTTATCTTATGGCGGTGCGAGTAAAACAAGACGCTTTATGTTAGTGAACAAATTTTTTGTCGAGATTTTAATGAAAACGTTCAGAATGTTCCAAAACGTCAAAAAATCACATTTCGAAAAAATGTCTGGATGTGTGCGTTCGTGCATGCGTACGTGTGCCAGACCTGCAAAATTCAACCGTCTATAACTCAAGAACGCTTTTATCAACCGGGTTTTTATTTAGCATGCATGTAGGCACTAATTGAAACATTCGTTCAGTTTTTCAGATTTTGAAATTTTTGAAAAAAGTGTGTTCGCGCTCTAGCTTTCGCAAATTTTGAGTTATCGCGCTGAAACTTTCTATAGAAGTAGACCAACATCAAACAATATTCGCTATTGAATTTGGTAGGAATCGGTCGAGTGGTCTCGTTTTTGTGACTTTTTCAATTTTCCGAAAAAAATCATTTGCCTTGTAGCGCTTATAATTTTTTCGATATTTGCCTAAAAAATTCGACATAAATGAATGATTTTGCGAAAACTCAGGTTCCTATTATGGTCTACAGCAAGAAAATATAATCATAAACATAATTTTTTATCGTTCGCCCGAATTGCAATAGACCATGAAAAACTTATTCTACGCTGTTCTATGCTGACGTACTCTGTGGACATCGCGTGAAACGTCATATATGTCGCGGATTAGAAGATCCGCCGCGACTTGTTCCCGCACTTCCTCAAAAACTCAACTGCACCGTGTTGCAGAGCCTGACTTTTTCATAATAATACTCTGTGAGGCATTCACTCTTCCGTCGACGTCGATTTCTTAGATTGTCCCACAATTGCGATTTATTAACCTGAGGCACAAACGCTTCGATGAAAGCACTTTTGAAGTCATTCCAGCGTATAAATGTGGGGTTTCTCGACAGAAACCACGACCTTGCAGCGTTCTTCAAATGCATCGTCGCAGTTTCATAATGAAATTGCTCGGGTCACGAATGTATGAACGAACGAATGTATGAGCGTTGTTATAGAGCCGCTACGCTCGTCGTTCGTATTCGCTTGTCGCTGCGAATTGTCACCCGTCGGTAAATCGCTAATCTAATCGTTCAACCTCCGAGATGCGTTCATGACATTATCTCCTAGCGTTGGTCGTGGAGTCATACCCGGGTAGGGTATATACGGTCCCGGCATTACCGGCCGTGGGACATACTTAACGCGCTGAGTAAAAGGCGGCACAATACTCCTTTGCCCATTCTAAACTGAGGTGGATACACACTTAAATTCGATGCAAACATCGAATACGTCGTCGATTGATGTTTCGTGTCGCGCAGTTGCGCGTCAAGAAATCCAATGGGCGGTGACTAACGCCCAAGGCGCCGACCTCTCGATTTCAATTACGCGTGCGCTCATACTCTCTCCCGTGAGACCACTGACTCCCTCGCTCCGAGATCCTCACGATCTCCTTTCACGCATGCGCGTACACGTTCCTATCCATTCTCGTTATCGCGTTTAGCTTATGGCGGTGTGAAATAAGTTTATTTTTCCCTCTTGGATACTGTAAAATATGGGATTTAAATAAAAAATGAACCATTTGCCTAAAATGAAAATCTTTCTTACCCCTTAATTGGAGCACCCTGATTCAATAACATAGTTCAATCAATACAATGCCACGGCCGAATTAAAGCTAGAACTCATGCATAATTTTTTGTACCTTCTCAGTCCTAATTCGTGTAAATATCCGTCCAAAAGCCACATTTTACAGCGGACACACTAGGCTATTAGGAAAAAAATCATTCCTTGTATTCTGTATAAAAAGTCTATCTTTTTGGTGATATAAAAGTGGGGAAACACGGAATAATGCTAATATGGAAAAACATCAAGAAAAACGCAAAAAAATTGCTTTTGCAAGGATTTTTATATTTATTTTTCTTTGAACGTTGTAAGTTATTGAAGATAATGATAATTTTTATAAAAAATTATAAAAATTATAAAATATAAAAATTATAACAATGATAAAATATCGTTAAAAAAATGACAACTATAGACGTCCAAATTACATAATAATAAGTTACACTTGATAGTTCTGACAAGCAAAAAAAATCACTTACACAAAACACTAATGGGAACTCCAGAGTAGGGTGGATTTCCACCCCAAGCGCGCTGCGTTATCGTCTTGTGTGAAAGCTACATAAAAAAAAATAGATTGTAAGATTCGAAATATTTAAGATAGTGCAAATATTAATTGCAATCGTTACTATGTGGATATTAATGTGTACAACGAGCAATCGTATATTTGCAGTATGATATTGATCCCACCGCTGTTCAGTTATTGTAGAGATGAATTACTAGTGGTTACTATATAGAGAATAGTCACTACAATCGCAGATATTCTCGAATACAAACATCGCATTATAATGTTACGTCCTGATCAGCTTTTTCCTGCATCTACGGTCAAGGAGATTTTTCTCCCTATTCCGCGTTTATCGCATGTGACGCTTTATCAGAACAGTGCCCTTTTGAATCTAACCTTTCGGAAATTTATTCAGGGATGGGCTGAGAATGCATGCCGATAGAATATAGGTCGATGATTACCATATGGTGTTTACTATGGCTCGGTATTTAATTCTACTCGACGCGTACTACGGTGTTTACTACGTCGAACCGATACAACGGCTAGCGTTATCACCAAACGCCGAGTTCATTGCTCTATACCCTGTTACTCTTTAAGAAAGATTGGAAACTACGGCTTCTAAATTCTTAATTATCACGATTTTAATTTAGTAAGACCCCGATCGGTTATAAATTATCCCTGAATGATTTTAAAGTAATTAATTATTGCTCGAAGGAATAAACAGCCAGAAAAATCGAAGAATCAAAATAAGATAATGTTTTTGAAAATAAAAGGCGAAATAATTTGGATTTTAGATGATTAGATGACTTACGTGAGAATGAGTCGAGACGATTAAAATGGATGAAAGATGTTGATTCCGAACCCGAAATTCCTCCTTCCTTCCTTCCTTCGTTTTCAGATAAAATTCGTCGAATCAACGATGAATCGCGAGAAAGACGAGTAAATGCTGATGTCGAAATATGTAGGTGATGAAATAACTTCCTGATGTACTCCGATTTATTTATTCGGTGATAATTTGGAATATTTATTTGATTATTAACTTGAAACTTCAGACTCCGTAATTGTATTAAATTTTTAACTGTTTTGATACAATATTCCGCGAGAAATCAATGACTTCCAGACAATAGTTATCTTTCCGCGAAGATAAAGAGGTGACGATCCGCGTAATGAAGTATGTAAGAAGTGATAGACTGTCGTTCCGCGAAGTGGTTTCGGCAAAAGGTGTCGTCCGGAAAGTGGTAACGTCCGCCCTTGGAGGCGCCTCTTTTATTGTTTCGATCGGGGGGCACCCGCGCCACCAAGTTGTCCGTTGCATCAGCTGCCCCCTTCTATGGTCAATATCGATCGGTTTTGGCGTCTTCCGCAGCTTATTTTAATAATTACAAAATTCTGGTTTTTACAGTCAATTCCCGAATAACCAAATTACTCCGATGAATTTCAATTTAAATAATAAGAATTTACAAATTTGAACGAAGTTTCTACGATTCTCCTATCAAAAGTTATAATCCTGATTTATGAAATTGTTACAAATATTATCTATAAATTCCTGATTTTTAACGGATAATTATTTGACTTCACTTAAACTAATAATGATGCCTCTAAATATTTTCCCCAGATGCTAATAACTAGTAGTAGTAGTAGTAGTAGTATTTATTTCCATTGTATGGCTTCAGTTGCCTTTTACAATATCTCACATATAGCAAAAAAAAAAAAACAAAATATCAGAATTCTTAGACCCGCTCTCTTCCCACACATCACTGTTACTACACTAGTCCGCTCACATACATATCCCATACACTTAACCTAAAGAACACGCGTAGTACAATACTGCAATGTTTCTTTCGGAGATAACTACCGTACAGATAATCTCTACTTTTCCACCAGACTTTTGCAACTCTATATATCACTGTTGCGCTCTCTAATACGCGTTTTTTTAATTAATCTAACTCTCTAGGCCTCATCCCCCGCTTCGATCCTCGATCTTTCCCTTGCAAGCTTCCCAAACTCCTTTGCATATCTGCACAATTCTTCCACCGGGCTCCCTTTTAGAAACCAGATCAGCTCCTCAATCAAGTCTTCCCCCCGCCGATCGCCAACCCAGTCGTCTACCCAGCTCATCAAGTCCTTCTTGATTAGCCTTCTGGCTTCGGGACATATCCAAACATGTTCCAGATCCTCGTTTTCAGCTCTACACAGCCTGCAACTTCCCACCGCGAAACCTTTCTTCCCGAATCTCTGCAAATTTCCTCATCTTAGCCTCGTCCATTCCTCCTTCTCCCGTCCTCTTACATTCTCTGCATCCCAATATTTTTCCGGTTCCACTCCTTCCTTGATTCGCTTATAGATTGGACTAAAGCTCGACTAGTCCACCTTGAGCCAGTCCTTTTGCAGATCTTGCTCCTTCTTCCTTTCTACCCCTGCAGTTAACCACTTTGCCAGAGTTTTCGTATCAACCTTTGTCCACATTCCCTCGATTGACCTGCCGTCCCTAACCTCGTCCATGGCTTTCTTCAAATCTTTTCCCCATTCGGACGGCTTCCCGTTCATAATCCCTCTTACTTCCTCTCTCAGACAGATTTTTGGCCATCGATCGTCCTCCATTTTCAAGATCTCTATAAGGTAATCCCCTGCCCTTCTTCTTGCCTCTACCTCGATGCTTCGTCTTCCTGCCTCCAATTTCCAGAGATAGTCTGGAGTATTCCTTGCTACTCCAAGCGTTGCTTTGGTCAATCTTCCTTGAACCTTCTCTCTGCCCGGCCTGAATCCTGCCTGGCTCTCCCTCAAAATCCCGTGCTTCTCTATCCAGCTTCTCAGCCTGTTCGCCATCATTCCTGCAATTAATTTGTAGCCGACGTCCAACAAAGAAATGCCTCTATAGTTGCTCGCCAGACTCTCATCTCCCGCCTTAAAGATTGGGTAGATTCTCGCTCTCTCCCATCCTCTCACTATTTTTCCTTCCGTCCAAATTTTGTTAATCATTTCTCTGAATTCTTCTTTTTTCCACAGTCCCACCGACTTTAGAAATTCTATTATCAATCCATCCTCTCCTGCCGCTTTTCCGTTCTTACTTCTTCTCAAAGCCTTCTCCAGTTCCTGTCCGCTTACCTCTGCCTCGAGCGCTGGGTCGTTTGACGGTTCTTCTCCCCATTCTTTTTCACGATCCTTTCCAGATACTTGAGCGCCCTCTCCCCCGCCTAGTAACATGGCGAAGTGTTTTATCCAGTCTTCCTTTTTTAGTTCCTCACCTTTTCTTTTTTTCCTCGGCCTAAAATCTGCGACCGCTGCCCACCATTCCGTCATGTCTCTGTTGTCTTTTATTCTGCGCCATTTCTTCTCAAACCAGTTCTTCCTGGCTTCGTCATAAACTTTCCTCAGCGTCTTCTTTTCCTCGTTTAGCTCTTTCCTTGCCCTATCGCTTCTAGTTCGACGAAAAGTTTTCAACTTCTTCCATACCTGAGCTCTCTGATCCCTGCATTCCTTTTCGAACCAACTGTGGTCGCTACGCGAACCATTTAGCTTTTTGGTTAAACCCATTTTCCGTGCAACTGTCCATATAGCTTCTTCTAGTGAAATCCACTGCTCCTCTGCCGTGGTGCCTTCCTCCGTTCTCCAGTTCTGCTCCAATTCTCTCCCCAGATCTTCCACTTTGTCTGCTTTTCAAATCAATCTTTCTTCTCCTTGTCTCCGGTTTCCTGTGTCGCGTCCCACAGTTTCCGGATCCATCCCGTCCTTCATGTTGAGAGTTACGACGACCGGCAGATTGTCCGACTCGACCCTGGATCTGACTGATAATTTTTTGATTCTGTTATCCTCCCCATTCTCAACTTGCAAGATCAAATCGAGAACCGAGGCTCCTCCCGCGTCAACATATGTCAGCTTACCCGATTCATCTCCCCGCATTCTACCATTCAAGACCGTTATACCGTAAGTTTCACAAAATTTGAGGAGCCGGCGCCCTTCCGTATTAACTACCTCGTCTTCCGACCTTCTCACTGATACCAGATGCTCTTCACCCTCTTTGACTATAACCCCCTGCTCGTTACCAATTCTTGCATTCAAATCACCCGCAATAAGTACACTGACTCCACTCAAAATACCTTTCTCCACCCAAGCTCTTAATTTCCCTTCAATGGCCGCGAATCCTACATTATTATAAACCGATATTACCCAAGTTTCGTTCTCTCCGTTTCCTTTTATTTTAATAGTCATGCCTAATTCCCAAACAATTACTTCACAATTATTTTGCAAGTTTTTTCTGATCCCCACTAAGATACCTCCACTGGCTCTACCAGCTCTCTTCACTCTCTTAGCTTCCTTTGTCCACCATTTGAAGCCGCCGTTTAAATTTTTTATTATATTCCCCTCTCTTTTTTTCTCTAGCCAAGTTTCTTGCAAAATGATAATTCCAAACCCCTTTAGAAATGCCCAAGTTTTCCAAATTTTACCCAACCCGGCAATATTCCATGTTATTAATTTAATATCTTTCTGGCTCTCTTCCTTTTCTTTCCGAAACGACCCTTTAATCAGTTTACCGTCTCTGTCATTCCAGATCCACCAAATTCCGTCCCTGCATATTTTCTGGTAACCTACCCTTACTTCTATTCCTCTCCTGTAAAGCTTGTTAGCATCGCTCTCCAACCATCTCTGAACCTCTGTCTATCTATCCGTCAAAAAGTCGTTTATCCATACATCAGATCCCTTAAGATTACCTCTTTTCTTCATTATTTCAAGTTTTACTTCCATCGAGCTAAGATCAATTAGGAGCCCTTCCCGGACTCTGCCTATGCTCTCGATTTTTGGTAGGATCCCGAATCTCTTCTTTATCCACCACGCGATGTCTTGCCCAGTCTTGTCGTCACTTCCTGTCGTCCTGAAACCTTTGAGGAGTATTCCTTTTTTATGAGGCTGAAGCTGGCGGCCGAGTTAGCGGCCGGCGTACGCGCACCGCTAGCGGGCCGCCGCGCGCGCGGCACTCTAATAGTTGAAAAAAAAAATCGTTTCGCATAAAACCCTTTGACATAAAATTCTGAAAAAAATTACACATCTTATTTAAGATGTTTACTACACAGTAAGGCAAGGCGGAACCTTTGGATATGTTTTAAGGGGTCCGCAGGTATAAATAATTATAGAGACAACCTACTAGCGGTAGCAATCCGAGAAAATTCCGAAATAATTCATAAATACTCCTTAAGGTATGTACTATGTATTACCGAAGAGTTTTCTCGGGAGCAGATCCTTTAAGGGCATTTTTAAGGGGCCTAAAGTTTCCAAACGAGTTCGGTCGCTGTCATAGATGCGTACGCTGACCGGTAGCAATCCCAGAAAAATCTGAAATAATTCATAGATACTCCTTAAGGTATGTACTATGTATTACCGAAGAGTTTTCTCGGGAGCAGGCCCTTTAAGGGCATTTTTAAGGGGTCTAAAGTCTCCAAACGCGCTTGGTCGCTCTCATAGGTGCGCAGACTGACCGGTAGCAATCCGAGAAAATTCCGAAATAATTCATAGATACTCCTTAAGGTATGTACTATGCATTATTAAAGAGTTTTTTCGGGAGCAGACCCTTTAAGGGCATTTTTAAGGGGCCTAAAGTTTCCAAACGAGTTCGGTCGCTGTCATAGATGCGTACGCTGACCGGTAGCAATCCCAGAAAAATCTGAAATAATTCATAGATACTCCTTAAGGTATGTACTATGTATTACCGAAGAGTTTTCTCGGGAGCAGGCCCTTTAAGGGCATTTTTAAGGGGTCTAAAGTCTCCAAACGCGCTTGGTCGCTCTCATAGGTGCGCAGGCTGACCGATAGCAATCCGAGAAAAATCTGAAATAATTCATAGATACTCCTTAAGGTATGTACTATGTATTATTAAAGAGTTTTTTCGGGAGCAGACCCTTTAAATGCTTTTTTAAGGGGTCTAAAGCCTCCAAACGAGTTCGGTCGCTCCCATACAGATGGGCGCTAGTCGGTAGCAATCCGATACGATCAGCGTTTCCAAACGAAAACTCGTTTGGAAACTTTAGGCCCCTTAAAAATGCCCTTAAAGGGTCTGCTCCCGAAAAAACTCTTTAATAATGCATAGTACATACCTTAAGGAGTATCTATGAATTATTTCGGAATTTTCTCGGATTGCTACCGGTCAGTCTGCGCACCTATGAGAGCGACCAAGCGCGTTTGGAGACTTTAGACCCCTTACAAATGCCCTTAAAGGGCCTGCTCCCGAGAAAACTCTTCGGTAATACATAGTACATACCTTAAGGAGTATCTATGAATTATTTCAGATTTTTCTGGGATTGCTACCGGTCAGCGTACGCATCTATGACAGCGACCGAACTCGTTTGGAAACTTTAGGCCCCTTAAAAATGCCCTTAAAGGGTCTGCTCCCGAGAAAACTCTTCGGTAATACATAGTACATACCTTAAGGAGTATTTATGAATTATTTCGGAATTTTCTCGGATTGCTACCGCTAGTAGGTTATCTCTATAATTATTTATACCTGCGGACCCCTTAAAACATATCCAAAGGTTCCGCCTTGCCTTACTGTGTAGTAAACATCTTAAATAAGATGTGTAATTTTTTTCAGAATTTTATGTCAAAGGGTTTTATGCGAAACGATTTTTTTTTTCAACTATTAGAGTGCCGCGCGCGCGGCGGCCCGCTAGCGGTGCGCGTACGCCGGCCGCTAACTCGGCCGCCAGCTTCAGCCTCATTCCTTTTTTATTTCTCCTCCTCTGGGCCATTTCCCGGCTCATGTCGTCCGCCGACATGGGAAGTGGTACAGGTAGTTCAGGGATTTCCTTCCCCCTTCCTTCTCCGCCGATGCTTCCTTCGAGCGTCACGTCAGAATTTTCTTCCCGCCTGTGGATGCCATGTCTATGGTGCTGATTTTCTCTCGGGTCCGTGGAAGCCATGCTGACTGTCTCCAAACTCATATCGTCCAGCCCGACCGCATTCGATTTCTGTCCTGCATTAGACAACGCCGGCTCCACACTCTCTTCCTCCTTTCGATCCTTCGCCCTTGTGAGGTTGTGTATTATGCTTAACAGCAGGTGTCGTTCCTCGTCCCATCGTTTCTTGTCCAGCTCCTGCTGCTCCCTAATAACCTGTAGAGCATTTTCTTTGTCCATGGTATCGCGTTTTCTCTGCACACACCACTCACACTGGCTTTCTTCCTCCACGTCGCACTCTTCTTTGATTTTGTATATTTCTTCCTTCCACCACTCTTTCATACCCTTTTCCGACTCCGATAGCAGACCTCTCATTAATCTTAGCATCTTTCCTTCCGAGTACTTAATCTCTGTCATCCATGCTAGTACACTGTTGTGCGCCGCGTCTTCAGGAGCTGCTGCTTTGTTGTTATTATTGTCGTTCAGCCCCCATTGATCAGAGATGTTTTCCTCACTACCCAACTGTGTTGCATCTTTATTTTTGGTGCCACACACCGTAACATCCGACACGTTCCCATTATCCCTGTCGCTCAGCATACCTCCGTCGACGGCTACACTCGCGGGGTCATCTGACTCCTCTGATGCTTCATCGTCGTTTAGACCGTCGTTTAGATGTCCGTCACTCGTTTCGGCATAGGCGAATGCCCCACTGCACCTTTACTTAGGAAAGGGTCAATTCCGTTCTCTTTTACCACGAAGTGGTCCAGAGTTTTTACTCCCTCGCCTTTCGAGGAGATATCGAACCGATTTTTCACCGAACGCGCACTTCGCGACATTAATCGCGAGACCGTACTTGCTGAGACGTTCGAACACGATACGCAAATGACGTGAATGTTCTTCGTGGTCTCTCGAGGCAATAAGAAGATCGTCAATACAAAACAAAAAGTAAAATCTAAATCACGAGTTACTGTGTCCATGAACCTTTGGAACGACTGTGCAGCGTTACACAGTCCAAAGGTCATTACCGCGAATTCAAACAACCCGAACGGAGTTATTACCGCGGTTTTCGGTCGGTCTTCCTGTGCGACAGGTATCTGATAATACGCACGCGTGAGGTCGATTGTAGAAAATACAGTACACCCGCGAAGCCGATGCGAAAAGTCGTGGAGGTGAGGAATCGGATACTTATCCGGTACCGTGGCGGCGTTGAGACGGCGATAATCACCGCAGCATCTCCACTCGCCAGACTTCTTGCGGACCAAGTGAAGCGGGCTTGCCCACTGGCTGTCCGATCGGTAGCAGATTCCCTGAGCAACCATGTGCTCAAACTCCGATTTTGCGGCGTCGAGTTTTTCTCCGGTGAGTCGACGAGCTCGTTCGCCGATGGGAGAACCGTATTGACCGAACGGTACTCGACGAAGCGTCGGGTAAATCCACGCGCAAGAAAAAGCGATGATTGCTCGCGGATGTCCGAGATATTAATCGACGCATCCACGCGGTGGTCGAGATGCTTCGAGTCAATGCGGGTACCGATCGGAGTCAAAGAAAAAAAACAAAAAAGTCTGCCATGAAAATCCACACCGAAAATTAAACGTGAAAAACCGAGGATATTGTCTGTGCGTTAAATTTCGATGGTCGCACGAGCGAATCGAAAACCGCGTGAAAACCGGCCGGTGAAGATAATCGTCGATTTCGGAACACACGCGGTCGCGCACTTTTCTGAGTCTAAATTGTTCACTCGATTGTTAACCGATCACGTCGGGGTCACCAATTGTTTATGTGGGGGATTTCCTAGGGTTTTTGTTTAATAAAGAGTAGAGGTACGAGAGGTTTAAACTTTTAAGATAAACTATATCTTTTATTAATTCAGACTGGACATAAAGTACGTGGAGACAGTCTTGAATCTCGTAGAACACTGAAGAGTAATTTTACACGCGGGAAGTCGTGAGATCAGCGCCACGCCTTCCCTGTAGGAACAGAACGCTGATTTGCTGTGTCGCTGAACGCGTTTCTATCCGAGCGACAGTCGCCGCTCCGACGCCGTGGAAGTCCGGCATTAATCATGCCGACGCCACATACGGATATAGTCGTAGTTCGTACGTCTATCTCCGGAGCTAAGTCCCCGTCCGTTTTCCTTTTACCTGCGGGACTTCAGTCTCGGGAATCGAACCCGCGACACTTTTCCCAGTCTTTCGGTTTCCCATACCGAGGCGCTGGTCCTTTCCTCTGGACCTACTATTATAGTGGGTTCCGAACCACTTTTACGCAGATAAAAACACCACAGAAAATTCTTGGTGCTTGCCGGGAATCGAACCCGGGCCTACTGCGTGTGAAGCGCGCACCGATCCACTCGGCCACGCTCACCCTTGACCTTCTACACATTAACTGACTCTTTCACACTGATTTTCTCGAGATAACTTCCAGCTTTTGATCGCTCGATGCTGCGTACATACGCTCGCCTTCGCACCCAAACCGGAAGTCTTGATACACATATATTTTTTTTAATACTTTGATAAACGTCTTTTTGGAAGCATTTTTTTGTTCAGAAACTGGTTTGATAAACATCTGTTTTGGCAGATTTTTTCTCTTTAAGAGGTTTTTTTTTATAAAAATATTTTCTGAACGACCATACAATTTTTAAGTACTTGGCGTACCTTTTTACTTTTTTTTTAAAGTATTTTTTGCTTTTCGAAATACACCAGATAATTTTTTTTTTTTATGGTCTGCTAAGGGAGCTTGGCGGATTCAGCATTTTCCGATGTCGTGTTCAGAGGTGAAATCGATAAAACTATCGTTAAAAAGTGTGGAGAAATACAGAACTTGAGTGTATGTGAAGGGAATTCCAATTTATTTTCGATCTGCTGGAAGGAGGTATAACGTTTCACGCATATGTCTGATACATAATCATGGGATGCTATTCATCTAATGGCAGTTTTGGCCTCAACGGGAATCCAAATGAAAGTTTCAATTATATTACAATACTTTGAGCAGAGTTCTGGCCACTAGCTTACAGAGGAATAATTTTGAAAAATAATTTTCGGCATCTCAGACACAAAATCGTGAATTGTTGTTTATCTAACGGCAGTTATGGCCTTAATGGTAGTTAGAAATGAAAGTTCTAGTCATACTTTAATGTTTTGAGCAGAGTTCTGGCCACTACCTCACAGAGAAATAATTTTGAAAAATAATTTTCGTCAGCTTAGACACAAAATCGTGAAATGCTGTTTATCTAACGGCAATTTTGGCCTCAATGGCAGTTCTGAATTAAAGTTCTAGTCATACTATAATGTTTTGAGCAGAGTTCTGGCCACCAACTAACAGAGGAATAATTTTGAAAAAGAATTTTCAGCATTTCAGACACAAAATCGTGAGGACCTGTTTATCTAACGGTAGTTCTCGCCTCAACGGTAGTTCCAAATGAAAGTTCTAGTCATACTTTAATGTTTTGAGCAGTGTCTGGCCACCAACAAACAGAGGAATAATTTTGAAAAATAATTTTCACCATCTCAGTCACAAAATAGTGAGATGCTGTTTATCTAACGGCAGTTCTGGCCTCAACAGCAGTTCCAAATGAAAGTTTTAGTCATACTTTAATGTTTCGAGCAAAGTTCTGGCCACTAGCTCACAGAGAAATAATTTTGAAAAATAATTTCCGGCATCTCAGACATAAAAATCGTGAGGATGCAGTTTATCTAACGGCAGTTCTGGCCTCAAGGACAGTTCCAAATTAAAGTTCTACCCATACTATAATGTTTTGAGCAGAGTTCTGGCCACCAACTAACAGAGGAAAAATGTTGCAAAATAATTTTCGGCATCTCAGACACAAAATCGTGAGATGCTATGTATTTAACGGCAATTCTGGCCTCAATGGCAGTTCCAAATTAAAGTTCTAGTCATACTATAATGTTTTGAGCCGAGTTCTGGCTACCAACTCACAAAGGAATAATTTTGAAAAATAATTTTCGGCATCTCAGACATAAAATCGTGATATGCTATTTATCTAACGTCAGTTCTAGTCTCTAGAATTGTCAATTACCGCCAGAGACAGTCGAGAACTCGCCCCCGAGTATCAGCATTTCAATATCGTATAGTAATGGTCATAGACAATTATTTAGGGGTGGTTAGAGGCTCTAACTTCTTCGTGTCTTCGTATCGGCATCCCAGTATCATATTGCTGCGATCATGATAAGCCATCGTTAACGATTACTTAGGGGTGAGTAGAGGCTGAAACTCTTGCTCCAGCCTCCAGCCACGGAACATGGTAATATAACTAGGATTGTCATTTGGAACTGCTGTCGAGGCAAGAACTGACGTCAGATAATCAGCATCTCACGATTTTATGTCCAAAGTCCCGAAAATTATTTTTCAAAATTATTTCTCTGTGAGATGGTAGCCAGAACTCTGCTCAAAACATTATAGTATGACTAGAACTTTCATTTGGTACTACCATTCAGGACAAAACTGCCGTTAGATAAACAGCATCTCACGACTTTGTGTCTGAGATGCCGAAAATTATTTTTCAAAATTATTTCTCTGTGAGCTGGTGGCCAGAACTCTATTCAAAACATTATAGCATGACTAGAACTTTAATTTGGAACTACTATTGAGGCCAGAACTGCCGTTAGTTAAACAGCATCCCACGATTTCGTGTCTGAGATGCCGAAAATTATTGTTCAAAATGTTTTCTCTGTGAGCTGGTGGCCAGAACTCTTCTCAAAACATTATAGCATAACTAGAACTTTAATTTTGAAATGCCATTGAGGCCAGAATTGTTGTTAGATAAACATGATCTCACGATTTTGTGTCTGAGATGCTAAAAATAGGTTTTCAAAATAATTCCTTTATGAGCTGGTGGCGGAAACTCTGCTCAAAGCATTGTAATATGACTAAAACCGTCATTTGGAACTGCTTTCGAGGCCAGAAGTGCTGTTAGATAATCAGCATCTCACGATTTTATGCCTCAGGTCCCGAAAATTATTTTTCAAAATTATTTCTCTGTGAGATGGTGGCCAAAACTGGACTCAAAACATTGTAGTATGAATAAAACTTTCATTTGGAACTACCATTGAGGCCAGAACTGCCGTTAGATAAATAGCTTCCCACGATTTTGTGTCTGAGATGCTGGAAATTATTTTTCAAAATTATTCCTCTGTTAGTTGGTGGCCAGAACTTTGCTCTGTAACTTGAGCAAAGCTCCGTACAATAATTTCTCCGTATTCGCGCGCATCCTTTCGAGGAATGGGCACTCAAACGGAAGGATTCGTGGACTCGAGCGTCTAGGAATTATGGGTTGGTGTGTCAGACCCAAAACCTACGTCGGAAGACCGCTTTTCCGTACTAGCATCGCAATAGTACATTTCGATACGATCGCGAAAAAACTTTTTCTGACGAGTGTGACTTTGCAGCACGAGCCGAAGGCGAGTGTTGCAAAATCACCCGAGTTCAGAAAACGTTTTTCGCACGAATATCCGATGAAATTTTATTTCACAAGGTGTGAAACCGGGGGTTTTCGTATACGAAGCGTGCGAAAAACCGCCTTTTTCCCACCGAGTGAAATAAAGTACTATTATGAGATGTTTAAATAATAAAGCATCATACCCGAGATTAGTTTGTGTTTCGACGTGTTGTTCTTGGGGAGGTCGTGTGACCCCCCCCGGACCTTACCCCCTTAAGGTCTTAATGTTCTGAGCTTAGCCGGACAATCGTAACTTGGCTTGGTTTTTCCCGAGAAACAAGAAAAACCTGGCGGCCGCAAATTGTTTTTTACCGTCGGGCGACCATTGTGCGCTCGCCTTTACTTGATCACAACCGAGTGATCGGGAACCATAAAGGCAGCGTCACAGTACGTGTTCGATCTTTATCCATCATTCGCGCCCGCATGGAATTCGCCTTACGATGCTGATGTCTCTAACTCCTGTCCACACATCGTGAGCGTAGCCATACAAAATATACAAACACTTTTTGAGAAATTACGGAAAATAGAAATTTTTGCCAAATTCCATTTGTCTGCGTTTTCAGTTTTTTTTAAGCATTCTTATATTAAAATCTTATCTTTGTTCATGAATATAAACTTTTCTCCATGAGGAAGAAAAGTTAATGTTTGTAAAAAGTGTTTAAATTTAGATCTTTCATTCAAATAATTTTTTTTTTCTAGGTTCAAGAAAAGTTGGACGTGGGAATCGTGCAGTGTTACTTTGGAAATTGTGGCAGAAAATATTGGTGACTGTGAAGAACTCACAGAACTTGAAGAACTCTGTGCAACGTTCGCGATTCACATAAATCATAAATACGCTTTCTATAGTACAAACGTAACATTATGATGATCTTGGGCTTGTGAAAATTCGAAATTTTATAACGTTGTCAAATTTAGTTTAGATGAGAATACCATTCGAGTTACGAAATTTGTTTCAAAGTGTCTGGGAAGTCACATATCCGATAAGAAATAAAATATTTGAGTGGTACTACTTTACATTTAGACAAAAATGTATTGCTTTTCGAATCACGTTATATCAACAACAGCTGGCGTGGCTGTTTTCTTGGTCATATCTCTGATAATATTTTGGACCAGTATGGGTGTCTCTACTGACGTACGTAACGACGAAGAATTCACATCACTGAACAATTCAATAATAGGCAGTGTAACTTATCAGTTCGTCGAAGGTGAAAAACAACATATCAACAATGGAGTGACCCAACAATATAGATCGTCTTCCACATTGCCGGCTGCTCAATATAAAGGTAAGACTTTGTTACAGCGTAAACGAGGTAGTATCTTCCACATAGGTTCAGAATTGAGCTTGGATACTGAAGTTAAGTCTCACGTGACATAGTTTCAATTTTCCGTTCCAAAACTTGCATGCAGAGCATAAACTTGATGAAGCACTCTAAAAATTGTGATGGGCTCTTAACCGAAAATTTCGGTAACTCGGCTCGAGCGACGTACAAATAAAATGACGCCCCGCGTTCTTCGCGTTCTTCTGTCGGGTGCCAGGTGATCCATTTTTATCCCTGATCACCAGGGGTTACCTTCGGGTTCTTCCTGTCCGGTTCGGAGTGGCTCGCTGCAGGCGTGGGGTTTGGGGACAATGCGATATAATAATCGAGATTTCCGTGGATCTGCACTTCGCACGTGCGTTACTAAGTTGTTTTATTTAATGGTAATAAAGTTCATTCGATACACAAAATATTCATTCATTCTACTGCTGGATCGACTCGAGTTTCATCCTCCGCACATTCACACTCTTTTTCCGGAATTATTTCCGCAGCAACGGATGCTCGAGCACGAGTCTTAAACTCCGGTTAAGACCCCCGATACTCGACCGGTCCACGCGCGCGTATTATAATATCCGGGATTCTACTTAATCGAGTCTTTTCGATCTTTCCTCGCGGGTTACGCGGTACGTCTTTTCCCATGCTACGATTTTCCCGGACGGACTGCCGAACGCGGTTCCTGGAACTACCTACGCGAAATCTCCACGCGAACGGCAGGCCCGCGCGCGTACTCTATTGTCCCGGTACTCGCTCAGGTACTTTTCGCGTTGCGCTTACACAATCGTTCGTGCTATTACATTGCCATCATCAGACTAATTTGTCACGGGTATCGCGTGGGGGTCCGGGGTGGGGGTCACGGCCGAATATCGAATTGGTCGATTATCATCGCCGTTCCTCTTCCTCCATCCATCCTGTCTCTCTCGCTAGCGTTGAGCCCTACGCCGCGACACTCCGCGAAATCCCGGTTACAATCATTCATCACACTCATACTTTAACTTTTCTCGATTTTCGCTCGAGCCTCGTCGCTCGAGCGTTTTCTACAGGCGCGTCGCCGCGAGCGCGTTAAGTATAGCACCTCGTCACAAAGTAAAAGTGTTGTATCTACTCGCTTTAGCCGTGTAAATCGTGTAGTCATTTTTTGCACGCGTGTTGTTTTCGAACAACACACTTCAAGTATGTTAGTACTGTAACAGGTGCTAGGCTCTTCACATGAAATTCCGTATTGCGCAACTCCTGTATTGGATGAAGCGTTCAAATGAAGGGAATTTCGGGGACTCGAGTGTTCGGGAATTAATTCTGGTGTGTCAGTAACAAAATATATGATAAAATATTATTTATTTCTTTGAATTACAGTCCGCGCCTCGTGTTTCACCCTTTTCCTCGTATGAATCGGAGCGTTTCCACCCGTTCGCGGTTTTAGAAATGTCCGGTTATTTTACCGCTATCCGCCAATGAACGGCGGCCCACATGGAAAAAAGGTAGGTGTGAAAATATATTTTACGATATATCGTAATATACATAATATACGTAATATACCGATGAAATCAACATTGTCTCGCGCTTTTTTCTGAGTAGCTGGATAAGCTATTCTCAGTTCTTTCGTAGTCGCGATTGACTTCGTCTCCCTACGCTGAATCATTTATAATTATCTACCGCCGTGATTTGTCGAGCTCCAGAATCGTAAGTTTATTTTTTTATTTTTAACAGAGACGAAATCAATATTATTACACCCATTTCCAGACAGTTATGAGTGTCTTCTTCTGCATTAACGCAGCCTCGCAATTGATTTCATTTCGCAAATTTTAATGTGAGGTGTTCAGCATCACCATCCCCGCGGGATTGTAGCGAGTTCAATAACGAGATTTGAAATGACAATGTTGATTTCGTCACTCTCCTGTAGCCATTTCAAGTCTCGTTATTGAGCTCGCTATAATTACTCTGGGATGGTGATGCTGAACACATCAGATTAAATTTGTCGAAATGAAATCAATTACGAGGATGCGTTAATTCAGAAGAAGACATTCATAACTGCCTGGAAATCGGTGCGGCATTGTTGATTATGTCTCAGTTAAAAATAAAAAATAAACTTACGATTCTGGAGCTCGACAAATCACGGCGGTAGATAATTATAAATGATTCAACGTAGGGAGACGAAGTCAATCGCGTCTACGGAAGAACTGAGAATAGCTTATCCAGCTACTCAGAAAAATGCGCGAGAAAATGTTGATTTCGTCACTCCTGTTGTCATCCAAATCTCGTTATTGCGTTCGCCATAATCACGGGGATGGTGATGCTGAACACCTCACATTAAGTTTGCCGAAATGAAATCACTAACGAGGCTGAGTTAATTCAAAAGAAGACATTCATAACTGTCTGGACATCGGTCTGGCAATGTTGATTTCGTCTCACGTAAAAATAAATAAATAAATTTACAATGAATGAATAAAGTTCATCTCCCTACGATGAATCATTAATAATGATCTACCGCCCTGATTTGTCGAACTCAAAAATCGTCACTTTATGTATTTATTTTTAAATGAGACGAAATTAACATTGCCGTACCGATTTCCAGACAGTTATGAATGTCTTCTTTTGAATTAACTCCGTCTCATAATTGATTTCATTTCGGGAAAATTAATGTGAGGTGTTCAGCATCACCATCCCCGCGGGATTGCAGCGAGCTCAATAACGAGATTTGAAATGACAATGTTGATTTCGTCAATCTCCTGTAGCCATTTCATCGCGGTAAAATGACATTTCATCGCGGTAAAAAGAGTTACGACGATGTCCAACGTCTTAAAGCGTGAATTCAAACGAAAAGCAGTGGTGAAGTACGAAAAGACCATTGCAAACATTCCGGAAGTATTTGGCGGACTCATCGTTGGTTTAGTGCAGTTTGTGCCTTATTTGCAGTGTCACGAATACCTGCTCAGCGGCCATGTGAATACGCTATGTAGTTTTGTATACAAATGTCCGCAAAAGACGGCACGACGGATGTATATACGGACCTTCGTAAAGCAAAAGCGAGGATTTCTTTTGCACCTTATAGAAAGTAACGGCATCAAACAGAAAACGTGGAAGAACTTCAAATTGTAAGGATGCCGCTTAACCTTCACATTCATATTTCTATTAAGTAAAAAGTGACAAGGTTTTTTTTTAATTACAGTCAACGGTACGATCAAATCGGAAAGGCAGCACGGCGGAAACTCGGTGATTTTTACGGAAGGACTTCTGACGAAGACAGCGAAATAGAGAACGAAGAAGCGAGCAATGCACAACATGAAATAGCAATCGAAGGAGCCGGTGGGAGAGAGAACAAAGGAGACCGCGAAAGAGAAAACGAAGAAGAAAGTAAAAGAGTAAACGAAGGGGACCGTGAAAGAGAGGGGAAAGGAGAACGTCGAAGAGAGGAGGAATGAGAACGTGAAACAGACAACGAAGGAGACCGTGAAAGAGAGAAAGCAGGAGACCGTGAAAGTGTGAACGAAGAAGCCAGGGAAAGAGAGAACGGAGGAGATCGTGAAACATTGAACGAAGAAGCCAGGGAAAGAGAGAACGAAGCAGCCCGTGAAAGAGTAAACGAAGAAGCCAGGGAAAGAGTGAACGAAGAAGCTAGAGAAAGAGAGAACGAAAGAGGCAGCACAACAGAGCATGAAACAGAGAATAAAGGCGTGAGCAGAGGACAGTGTGAAACAAATCGCGAAAGAAAGAACGGAAAAAACAATAAGAACGCAAGAATAGCTGAGAGTAAGACATCGAAAAGAAAAAGAGTAAATAGAGACACAAAAAAAAGATAAGGAGGATGACGCGGTCGGGTCCAGCAACAATAGAATAAAGAATATGAATGACGGAGACAGCAAAGCGAAGGGGAACGAAGGACAGGAGGCGAAGCCGAAACGAAAAAGAAAAACAGAGTTAGATTTTTTGCTCGACGCACAACGATTTTTTTGTTGATAAATACCTTACAATTATACTTAACAAAGATCTCAACAATTATTTCAAATTGCAAAACGGGTGGCTGGCTAATCATTGTTACCCTGTATACAAACTAAAGAAGTAAATAAAAAACAGGCTTATTCGAACCAGATGTGACAATTTTCGAACCAGATGTGACATATTCCCGCGGACTAGATGGAGGGATGGGGACCGGATGTGAAAAATGAGATTTTCTAACCAGAAGTGACGTTACTTCCGGTTGAAAATTTAGATTTTTAAACCGAAAGTGAAGTTGCTTCTCGTTGAAAACATTTTCAACCCAGATATTACATACTTCCGGTATGACATCACTTCTTATGGAAAAATTAGATTAGGTTTGTGAATGGAAACAGGATAAGGACAGGATACAAATAAAATATAACTTTTATTAGAGTAACATTTTTATGAAAGCCTTTAAAATTTAACGATAAACATTTAATACATTTCTATAACACATAACAATCAAATATTAAACTTTGTCAAACAAAAAAAAGCGATTCTACTGAAGTCCGGTCTTAAGATAGATACTGCTGGAAGTGCCCACCTCCTTCCTGGATGCAGCATCGCAGTCGCTTTATGAAATTTTCTTTGCATTTAGCAATCATTTCGGGAGTGATCGAGGTCTATATAGGCACGTGTATAGACAGCGTGTCTATACACGTGCTCTTTAATGTGCCCCCAAAATAAAAAATCAAGCGTATTGAGGTTCGGCGATCTGGCGGGCCAGTTGATCGTCCCTCCGCGTCCAATCGCCACATATCGCCACATATCGCGCATTTCCTCTTCATCTATTCCGGCGGCGCGAAGGAGTCCCGGCAACCGATGAATCAGGAATCGGCGATAAATTGCACCCGTAAGCCTCGGCGGAAGTTTGAATGGTCCAATCTGTAAAATAAAGTAGATTCATTCAAATTTTCCTATTTCGCCCATGTTGCTAATTAAGGTAGTACTTGCGGTACAGTCCCGCCAAACGTGAGTTTCAGCGAAAATTTCGAATACTTCTCGATGGAACACATATCTGAAAAAATCAAGTTTATGGGAGGTGCTGCAAAGATTGTTTTTGTGAAATAATAATTCCAATTTGTTATCAACAAATTGAAGATAAAAACTATTGTTCAACAAATGACCCGGCAACTTAACTATTTTCCTTCATAAAAATAATTCGGTTATTTTTCTGAGAATACGTATGAATTTTTTCAGAATTTTTTGTAATCTTTGATAATCGCGTTTTTTCCATGTTCAAGCTGTGAAAAACGCAATTTTCAAAGATTATAAAAAATTTTGAAAAAATGCATACGTATTCTCAGAAAAATAACCGAATTATTTTTATGAAGGAAAATAGTTAAGTTGCCGGGTCATTTCTTGAACAATAGTTTTTATCTTCAATTTGTTGATAACAAATTGGAATTATGCTTTCACAAAAACCATCTTTGCAGCACCTCCCATAAACTTAATTTTTTCAGATTTGTATCCCATCGAGAAGTGTTCGAAATTTTCTCTGAAACTCACGTTTGGCGGGACTGTACCGCAAGTACTACCTTAAGGTAATCCGTTCGTTATATCTAACACCACCAAAGTCCCTGAGAGGAATGAGAGAGATTACAAACACTTCTCGATGAAATAAAACCTGAAATCGAGAATATGGAAAGTGCTGAAAAGATTTTTTCTGCATCGTAATAATTCCAAAATGTTATCAACAAATTACTGAAAAATAAAAATTGTGCTAGTGATTACCCGAACAACCAAATTTTTTTTTGTTACGAAAATGATTTGTCAATTTTTCTGAATACGTATGAATTTTTTCAGAATATTATGTAATGTTCGAAAATTGTGTTTTTAAACAAATGTTAACATAAAGAAAATGCAATTTTCAAACATTACATAAAATTCCGCAAAAATTCATACGTATTCAAAAAAAGTTACAAATCATTTTTACGAGACTAAAAATTAATTTGCCGGGTAATTTTTGCATCATTTTTTTGTTTCAGTAACTTGTTAATAACATTTTGGAATTATTATTATGCACAAACAATCTTTTCGGCCTCTTCTATACGTTTGATTTTTTTCAGATTTTTATCTGATCGGGAAGTGTTTGTCATTTTCTCGTATGCCTCTCTCAAACTTAGGCGGCGTCAAACATAACGAAAGGACTACCTTAAGGTAGTCCTTACGAATGGTGTTGATTTCGCATAAGTTTCAGAGAATTGAGAGGGAATGGTAACCCCTACTCGATGGTATAAAAATCAGAAAAAAATCAAGCGCATTAAAGATGCCGAAAAGATTAATTTCGCATAATAATAATTCCAAAATGTTATTAACAAGTTGATGAAAAATGTTATTGATCAACAAATCTCCCGAAAACATAATTTTTTCTAATGAAAATTATTCGTTTATTTTTCTGAATACGCATGAATTTTTTCAGATTTTTAAATTCACTTTGAATTTTCTGACTTTCTACATGTTTTTCCTATATAAAAAAAAAATTCAAAGTGAATTTAAAAAATCTAAAAAAATTCATACCAATTCAGAAAAGTAAACAAATAATTTTCATAAAAAAAAGTTATGTTCCCAGGAGATTTGTTAAACAATTACATTTGTCATCAATTTGTTAATAACATTTTTGAATTATTATTATGTAAAATTAATATTTTCGGCATCTTTAATGCGCTTGATTTTTTTTCAGATTTTTATACCATCGGGACGTGTTTACAATTCCCTCTCAATTCTCTGAAACTTATGCAAAAGCAACACCATTCGCAAGGACTACCTTAATTGATTCATAAAATATCTTACCAATGTGTTTCCCTTAAGGCGGTCCTCTAGTTTCTCGGCTGTTGTTTTACGGCGTTTTCAATAATTTTTTACGGGCAAAGCATCGAAATAATCAATCTCATTGTTTTTGCATAATCTTTATTAACATTTAAATAAGCTTTATAAATTTTTTGAGGTCAAAATATATAATAGAATGAAAGTTATAGTGGCCGACAGGAAGTAAACAGGTGCTTGACGGTGACCAAGATTGCGGCTGTTCTGCTTATCTGAAATAAAAAAACCAAACGGCATTTTAATCTTCATATTTAAGACTAGCGATTGAACTAGAGTGAATTCTAAATTACAAAAATTGACTTTTTTATACACTTTTGAAAATTACATTCTATTTTTTACTAATTTTTTCTTAAGTTTTTCGCTCGTACAAAAAAAACTATCGAAGCAATCATGATAATCCTAGTTCAATCGCTGGCTTATAACATATTAAAGATGCTGTATAAATTTGAACAATATCGGTGCAGTAGTTTCTGAAATATCGTGGTCACCGTTTCGAAGAATGGTGTTTCGAGAAAAACGCGTTTGAAAGTTCGCGCATGTGATTTTTACTAAAAATTTCATCTCACCGTCAATCTGCTATGCCTGGACCATACAATAGGCCTTCCTCTTCTTCTTGGAAGGCACGCAGAGCTGCTCCGTCTTCCCTTTTCGCGATTCGGGCCTGTTTTACAACATCACTCGTGCGCCTTTCTGAACGGTCGATCCGAGAGCTATCACGCTGTTGGACATATCCTTTAGCTTGTGGGCCGATTTTCACTCCCATGGTTTCCAAGGTCTTCAGGATAGATTTGAATCCTTCGTTGAAGATTATGACAGCGAGAAACGTGGCGATTTCAACCACTTCTGGCCCAGAATGGAGGTGCTTCGGAGCAAAAGTCCAGATTAACGAATTGAGCGAATCGTTATTATTTTGAGATTCCGTTCCCACGCATCTGCTTAACAATTCTTCTTTGGATAAATCCTCATAAATTGGCTTTATAACTTTTTGAACTGCTTCAGAAAGA
This sequence comes from Exephanes ischioxanthus, assembly GCA_958510785.1. Classification (NCBI taxonomy): domain Eukaryota; kingdom Metazoa; phylum Arthropoda; class Insecta; order Hymenoptera; family Ichneumonidae; genus Exephanes; species Exephanes ischioxanthus. Next base: position 3,769,089 of record OY294020.1, on the reverse strand, counting down.
GGCGGTTTATTGTGTTTGAATTGCTCAGCCTCTCCGAGAAATTCAGCTCTGCGCCATTTGCACCAACTAGATTCGCCTGCAGGACAATTTTAATGCTGTGGATTGCTGTCTGTGGAAATCTTGTGAAAGAATGTTGCCCAAATTTCCTTTCTCATTTCCTCGATAGAATCTGGATGTCTCCGAATAGCTAATCCATAATACGTTGTCATGTCATCAATCAATTTATCAGTGAATTTTCCTGCACCTTTCCCACCAATCTCCATATGGTTCTGCCTTCAAAATACCGTTGAATGTCTTGCTGGCACCATCTCCTATGTATGTCGTATATCGAACTTGATGTTTATCTACTGAACGAGAAAACATTTTCACAACTGCATCTATGTCCATCTTTCCAGAACTTCCAGTATGATTTCGAGTACAATTTTCTTCATGATCAGCGAGCCATCCTGCATATCCAACTGGATCACTATTTTTTTTTGTAGCAGTTAGATTTAGGGATACAATACAATGGTCAGCGCCGCTCGGCTTTCGGAGCAGCCCGGCGCGCGCTCCGTATACCTGCTCCGTTCCAGGGCCGTAACTTGTGAACCACTTCGAATATCGAAAAATCCTTTGGCACACATTTTCAACACATGTTGTAGATGTGATTTATGAAAAAAATCGATTTTTTCGACCCGAGAAACTAGAGGACCGCCTTAATACCTGCCCACAAGTTGATTGAAAACCGCGTTTGCACGGTTCGACTTTCAAGGATGACACGGGGATTTTCGCCACGTCTCGCGTACTGGTGGAAATTATGCGTGTTCCACGTTGAATTTCGACGGTATGCGATTCATCCGTGAAAAGAATTCGGTCGAAAAATTCATCATCGTCCTGGCACATTCGCAGTATCGTCCGGCAAAAATCAAGGCGATCAGGGTAGTCTTGAGGTCGAAGAGCTTGCACGCGAAGAATATGGTACGCGTGCATCTTTCGTTCCTTGATGACTCGTTGAACGCTCATCTGCGACAGCCGAAGAATCCCCGATATCTTGCGTATGCTCGTTTCCGGATCGCGTCGCTTGTTTCGAAGGGTTCTCGCTGTCCGCGGAGCCCCAGCACCGACTCCTTTTCTTTTCGGCAACAATGTACCCCACGTACGGACGCGATTTATCAGACGGAGTACAACGTTCTTATCGATTCTCCTTTCTCTGTGTCGTCTTCTCGGGTTTTCAGGAATCTCCCCCGCATTCAATGCATCCTGCCTCGCGTTTCTCACATCCACTCGCGCATTGTATCGCCTCGCCGTTTCATTTGCGTTCTCTCTGCACGTGAAATATAATTGTAATATTCGATAATATTCCAGAACACTATAATCACCCATGGCTACTCAGAAGATTCTGAACCAACGCGAAAAATTTCAAGCCGATCGCTTAAAAAGAAATGAAAATCAAACGTGCAGCTCCATTAAAACTATCGCCTATTGGTGGAGCCGTTGAGACGCTGCCTAGTTGATAGGAATTTGGTTTTCCGCTAACACAGGAATAATTCTTCGAGCTTGCAACAATGTATTATTTGTTCAGAATTTTTGGAAATACCGGCTGCATATCGATGGCCTAATTCCGTAATGGGATATCGGTCGTGTATAGGGTAAAAGTGGGGAATATGGACCGGTCCATATATCATTGATTTACGGGTTAATCGAGGTGGGCCATATTCACCACTTTCACCCTAAGCATAGCCTGCTCGCTCTTTTGGCATTAGGCCATCGATATCTCGAATTTAGATAATAAACGACGCCAGCGGCGTGGGCGACTCCAAAATGAAACGATTAAAAGATTAACTTTCTATTACCGTACAAGTTACTCACCAAAAAGAATTTAAGGCATTTAGAAAAAAAATTCTGTGTGCGTGTGCGTGTGCGTGTGCGTGTGCGTGTGCGTGTGCGTGCGCGTGCGCGTGCGCGTGCGCGTGCGCGTGCGCGTGTGCGTGCGCGTGCGCGTGCGCGTGCGCGTGCGCGTGCGCGTGCGCGTGCGCGTGCGCGTGCGCGTGCGCGTGCGCGTGCGCGTGCGCGTGCGCGTGCGCGTGCGCGTGCGCGTGCGCGTGCGCGTGTGCGTGTGCGTGTGCGTGTGCGTGTGCGTGTGCGTGTGCGTGTGCGTGTGCGTGTGCGTGTGCGTGTGCGTGTGCGTGTGCGTGTGCGTGTGCGTGTGCGTGTGCGTGTGCGTGTGCGTGTGCGTGTGCGTGTGCGTGTGCGTGTGCGTGTGCGTGTGCGTGTGCGTGTGCGTGTGCGTGTGCGTGTGCGTGTGCGTGTGCGTGTGCGTGTGCGTGTGCGTGTGCGTGTGCGTGTGCGTGTGCGTGTGCGTGTGCGTGTGCGTGTGCGTGTGCGTGCGCGTGCGCGTGCGCGTGCGCGTGCGCGTGCGCGTGCGCGTGCGCGTGCGCGTGCGCGTGTGCGTGTGCGTGTGCGTGTGCGTGTGCGTGTGCGTGTGCGTGTGCGTGTGCGTGTGCGTGTGCGTGTGAACACTTCTCGATGGTATACAAACAGAAAAAAATCAAGCATATTAAAGGTGCGGAAAAGATTAATTTGGCATAATAATTATTCCAAAATGTTATTAACAAATTTACGAAAAATAAAATTGATCAACAAATTTCCCGGCAACGTAACTATGTTTTTAAAGAAAATGATTCATCCATTTTTCTGAATACGTATGAATTTTTTTAGATTTTTAAATACACTTTGAATTTTGTGATTTTCTGCACATTTTGCCCACATTGTTAGAAATATTCTTGCGGAATATATATATTGACAGAACTCGCAGTACGTTTAGTACAATAAGTTTTATAATATTTGGTGTGTGGAGGTACGACTGCACAAGTCGCAGTCTCGATCCAGAATGCCCATCGATCGCCCGATCGATGACGACGAAGCCCTCCGAGTCACATCAGCTCGCCTTTGTATAGACAAAGCTCCCTTGTCTCGATCAGGAACCTTCGTGAGTCTCTCGTGTGACTAACGCGGAGTTTGTATATTTGGTAGTTCCGAGAAGAGTGTGCCGAGAAGTCTCGGCGCTCGTTGCGTCGCTTTCAACATGAAAAAAAAAAAAAATTCAAAGTGAATTTAAAAATCTAAAAAAATCATACGTTTTCAGAAAAATTGACGAATCATTTTCATTAAAAAAATAGTTACGTTTCCGAGAGATTTGTTGATCAATTTTATTTTTCATCAATTTGGTAATAACATTTTAGAATTATTATTATGCAAACTTAATCTTTTCCGCACCTTTAATATGCTTGATTTTTTTCATATTTTTATACCATCCAGAAGTGATTCCAATTCCCTCTCATTTCTCCGAAACTTATGCGAAGTGAACACTATTCGCAAGGACTACCTTAAGCAAACCCTCAAGACGGTAGACCATCTGTCATATGAGAATAAAAATAACGATTCGTCTTTGCATTCGTCGGCACCTCTGCTGCAGGTACCGAACTAATCACAGCCGACCATATTCACTGAATTAATAATTAATAATTAATAATTAATAATTAATAATTAATAATTAATAATTAATAATTAATAATTAATAATTAATAATTAATAATTAATAATTAATAATTAATAATTAATAATTAATAATTAATAATTAATAATTAATAATTAATAATTAATAATTAATAATTAATAATTAATAATTAATAATTAATAATTAATAATTAATAATTAATAATTAATAATTAATAATTAATAATTAATAATTAATAATTAATAATTAATAATTAATAATTAATAGGAGTTCCGTTTCCGGTGTGAAAGGAGAGCGACGTGTGTCAGGAGTGTGCGTGGAAAAGTAAAGGTAGGAGTAATAAGCGTGAACGGAGAGAGTGTGAGAGGAAGGAAAGAGTAGCGAGCAGGTTAGGGAAACAGGGGAAATAATAGAGTGAAGAGGGGAAAAGGCAGATAGAGTGAAAAACAGTAAAGAAAGTAGAGGCAAAAGTAGAGGTTAGGAAAGAGAGAAAAAGAGAATAAGGTAAGAGGGAGAGGGAGGATAGAGCGACAGGTAGACAGGTAGCGACAGCAGTAGGAGAAGAGGAGAAGCGGCGAGTGAGTGGGAGACGGTAAGTCAGAAGCAGAGAGAGAAAGGGTAGGGAGTGGTGAGCTAGAGTGACGCGCGAACAGAACAAGCAAGTGAAAGAGACGAGCGGAAAAGAAGCGAATCAAAGAAAGGAGAAGACATGGTCGAAACAGGAGACAGAGAAGACGAGGAAGTGAAGGGCAGAGGAAGACCGTCGAATGCGGAAAGATTGAAGAGAGAGAGAAGTGCGAGCGTGGGCACGATAGTGGAGCTGAATGAGATGTGGAAAAGAAAAAGAGAGCAAATGGAGGAAAAAAAGCAAGGAAAAGAAGAGGAGGAAGCTGAGATCTTCCAGAAGAGCAAAAAAGTGCAGAGGTCCCCACAGAGGAAGGTGGAGGAGGAATCGAGTGTGGAAAGGCTGATAAAGGAAATGAGAGAAGAATTCAAGCGAGAGCTACGGGAGATGAGAGAAGATGTGAAAGGACAAGGAAGAGAGGTGAGAGAGGAGATAGGAAGGATGAGAGAGGAAATGAGAAAGGGAGAGGAGAGAGGAAGAAGAGAAAGAGAAGAGCTGACAAAAAGAATGACAGGACTGGAAAAAAGAGTGGAGGAAGTAGAGAGAAGAGAACAGAGGGGAGAGGAGGTAGAGGAGAGAATCAAAAAATTGGAGGCGGAAAAGCGAAAGGAGGAAGCGCAAGGAGCGAGGAAAAAGGAGAATGAGACGGAAAGCACAGAACTAGAGGAACGGATGAGGGAAATGGAAAGGAAGATGGAGAGAAGAGAAAAAGAGGAAAGAAGAAAGAATGTAATCATGAAGAGAGTGGATATACAAGGCTCGGTGACGGAGTCGGCGAGAAGGATTCTGCAGAGCATTGGAGTGCAAGCAAGAATGGAGGGGGCGAAGGAAATTGGAAAGAGGAGAAGCGGTGGAAGAGAAGGCAGTATAGAGGTGAAAATGGAGAGCGTGGAAGGAAAGGCGGAGGTAATGAGGAAGAAAGGAAATCTGAGAGGCAAGAAAGAGAGAATAGAGGAAGACCTGACGTGGAAAGAGAAAAGAATGCAATGGCTGATAAAGGAAATAGCGGAAGTGGAGAGGAGGAAAGGAAAGATGGTGAGGATCGGGTATGGAAAGCTGTTCGTGAACGGAAAGGCATGGTTGTGGGACGAAAAGCACGAGGTGCTGAAAGACGGAAGAGGGAGAGAGAGAGCAGAGGAGGGAAGAAGAGAGAGGAAAGACGATGAGAGAAAAGATGAAAGAGCGGAAGAGCGGAGAGCGGGAAGAAAGCAGGAGGAGAAGCAGGGCGAAGGAATGGAAGAAGCAGTAGGAGGAAAAGAGGAAGAAGCAAAAAACGATTAAGCAAGAGAAGCAGAAAAGAGAGGAGAGAGACCGGAGGAAAGGAGGAGGAGAACTGGAAGATAGCATTTTGGAATGTAGCGGGGCTGGCTAACAAGGATAAGGATTTTTGGAAAGGAATAGAAGAATGGGACGTAGTCGTGCTGATGGAGACGTGGACAGAGAAGAAAAATTGGAGCAAGGTGAGCAGCAGGATGCCGAGGGGATACAAATGGTCGAGTCAAGGAGCGAGGAAGAAAAATAAGAAAGGAAGAGCGATGGGAGGAATGGTGATGGGAGTGAGAGAGGGGATGGCATTGGAGAAAGAGGAAACACGAGAGGAGGAGGATGGTATCATGCATGAGAGAGTGCAAGCAGGAAATGAGGTATGGAACGTGGTGGCAACGTATGTAAATGGAGACCTGGACAAGAAAATGGAGAAGCTGAGAGGATGGATGGAAAGGCAGAGCGAAGAAGAAAGAACGATAATAGGAGGAGACTTTAATGCGAGAACGGGAACGGAGGGAGGAAGGGTAAGAGGTCCGGAGGAAGAAGAAGAGGGAGGAAGAAAATCGAAGGATAAAAAGGTCAACGCCGAAGGAAAGAAATTAACGAAGCTGCTAGAAGAGGTAGGCTGGGAGATTTGGAATGGAAACATGGAGGGAGATGAGGAAGGAGAGTTCACGTACACCGGCGGAAGAGGAGAGACGGTTATAGATTACGTGATGGGAGATGAAAATGCGAGGAAGGGGATAGAGAAGCTGGAAGTAGCGGACAGAGTGGAGTCGGATCATCATCCGCTGGTGGTCACGGTGAAAAAAGGAGGAGAGAGGAAGAAGGAGGAAAGAGGAAGGGAGGGAAGAGCCAGAGGAGGTAAATGGTCAGAAAAAATGAAAGAAGAATATGCCAAGGGCATGCAAGAAATGAAGGTGGAGAGAGGAGGAGGACAGGAAGCGGTAAGAGAAATGGAGGTAAAGATAAAGGAAGAGATCGGAAGAAGTGAAGAAAAAGGAGGGAGAGAAAGAAGGCAAAAGAGAAAAGGATGGTGGGACGAAGAGTGTAGAGAGAAAAAAGCGGAGGCAAGAAAGGAGCTGAGGAGATGGAGGAAAAACGAAGGCACGAAGGAAGCATACAGGGAAAGAAAGAGAGAATACCAGAGGCTGAGTGCCCGAAAGAAAAAAGAGGAACAGGACAGAATGGTAATGGAAATAGCGGAAGCGAAAACGGAAAATAAGGTATGGGAGATTATAAACAGAGGAAGGAAGGAAAGAAAGAAAATAGGAGAAGGAATACAAAAAGAGGAATGGAAAAGGTATTTTATGAGCCTGATAGGAGGAGTGGAGAGGCGAGTGAGGATGGGAACGGAAGAGGCGAGAAGAGAGGGAGAAGAAGGAAATATAAGAAGAGAAGAAATCCGGAAGACGGTGAAAAAGATGAAAGAAGAGAAAGCGATGGGAATCGATGAAATACCGAACGAGGCGTGGAAGTGTGGGGGAGAAAAGGCGATAGAGGTAGCATGGGAAATATGTACGAGGGTATGGAGAGGTGATGGATGGCCGGAAAACTGGATGGAGGGGATAATAGCCCCAATTGTCAAAAAAGGAAGCGGAAAGAAAGTAGAGGAATACAGAGGAGTTACGCTAATGCCGTCGCTATACAAAATATACACGACGGTATTGGCGAGAAGATTGGAGGAAGAAGCGGAGGAAAGAAGGATGATACCGTCAAATCAAACAGGATTCAGGAGAGGAGTAGGGACGATAGACAATATCTATGTCCTGAATTACATAGTGAACAGACAGTTGACGGAGGAGAAGGGTAAGGTCGTAGCACTGTTCATAGACCTGAAGGCGGCGTTCGACTCGGTGGACAGGAAGAAAATGATGGAAGCGCTGGAGAGAAGAGGCGTAAGGAAAGGACTCAGAGAGAGAGTGGAGGAGGTCTACAGAGAAACGAAGAGCAGAGTGAAAGTCGGAGGGGAGGCAGGAGAGAGCTTTTGGACCGGAAGAGGGGTCAGGCAGGGTTGCCCGATGAGCCCAATCCTGTTCAACCTGATGACGGCCGATATGGAGGAAGAATTGGGAAAAGGAAGATGGGGCGGAGTGAAGGTGAGAGAGAGAAGGATATGCTCGTTGGCTTATGCGGACGACGTGGTGGTGTTAGCAAGAAACGAAGAGGAGATGAAGAGCATGATAAGGAGACTGGAGAAGTATTTTGAAAACAAAAAGCTGGAGCTAAACGTGGGAAAGACGAAGATCATGAGATTCAGAAGAGGGGGAGGAAGGAGTAAGGACGTGGACTGGAGATGGAGAGGAAAGAAGATAGAGGAAGTCAAGGAGTTTAAGTATCTGGGATACGTGTTCATGAGGAACGGAGGACAGGAAGCTCACATAAAGGACAGAGCGAAGAAAGCAGGAGCGGTGATGAAACAGGCCTGGGGAATAGGCAAAAGGAAATTCGAGAGAAATTGGGAAAGGAGAGTATGGCTGTTTGACACACTGGTGTGGACGGTAATGGGATACGGAGCGGAAATATGGGGATGGGAAGAGAGAAGAGAGTTGGAAGGAATGCAGGAAAGATTTCTGAGGTGGACGATGGGAGTAGACTGGCGAACGCCGGGATACATGGTAAGAGAAGAGACAAAGAGAGACAAGCTGAGGACAAGAGCATGCAGAAGGGCATGGAGATATGAAGAGAAATTGAGGAAAGGTGAAGGAAGCGAGTTAGCGAGAGAATGCCTAGAAGAGATAAAGGAAAGAGAGAGAGAAGTGGAAGAGAGAGAGTCGAAGTGGGAACAAGGAAGACGAGAAGCGAGAAGACGGAACGGAGGAGAAGAGAGACAAAGAGAGAAAGAGTACGAGAAAGTGGAGAAAGAAGACAGAAGGGAGCAGGAGAGAGAAAGATGGGAGCGAATAAGAGAGTCAAAATATAACAGATGGTACAGAGAAGTGAGGACGGAAGGAATACCGCAATATTTGAGCGCGAAGTGGAAGGAGGAAAAGAGCAAAAGAATAGCCAGGTTCAGGCTAGGAAACGAGATGAGGGAAGGAGAGTATTGGAAATCGGAAGAACAGAGGAGATGTAGAATGTGTGAGGGAGAAATCGAAACGTGGGAACACGTACTGGATAGGTGTAGAGCAGGGGGGGAAGCAGATAGGCCGATAGGTGAGAGAGTAAGAGAGATTTTGGATGCGAGCGGAGGGGGAGAGGAGTGGATGAAAGAGCTAGAAGAAAAGAGAAGGGAAAATATGAGAGAGAGAGGGAGAGAGAGGGAGAGAGAGGATGTGGAGAACGGATGAAGGGGGATGGGAGTAGATAGGGTGGAGACAGAAAGAGAGAGTGCGAGAGAGAGAGAGAGAGAGAGAAAATGGTCAGAAAACAGGGGATGCGAGAAAGAATGGAGTGAATAAGACGGAAACGGAGTTCGACAACGAAGCGCGAAGGAAGAGGGAGAGAGAGAGAGAGAGAGAGAGACGGAGGAGGAGACAAGAGTAAAGAGCTAAGAAAATAAATAAAAGTGCGAGCGAGGTGTGCGAGACGGCGAGCGGAGCATACGGGCGAGGCGAGCGGGGCAGGAGAGAGCAGCGAGCGAAGCGCGCGTGAGCGGCGAGCGAGGCGTAAATAGATTAAATAGATTAAGGTAGATTAAGGTAGAAATAAGGTAAAAGGAATTGTAAGGTGAGGATGTGAGGAAACAGGAGCGGAAAGAAGGAGAGTGGGGTCGAAAAATTGTAAAGCGTGAGCGGAGAGAGGAAACATGTGTAAAGGCAGAAAAGGAAATGTAAAGGAGAAATGTACAGGAGACGGAACCCTTGTAACCCTTCGGGGACGCAATAAAGAACAATACAATTAATAATTAATAATTAATAATTAATAATTAATAATTAATAATTAATAATTAATAATTAATAATTAATAATTAATAATTAATAATTAATAATTAATAATTAATAATTAATAATTAATAATTAATAATTAATAATTAATAATTAATAATTAATAATTAATAATTAATAATTAATAATTAATAATTAATAATTAATAATTAATAATTAATAATTAATAATTAATAATTAATAATTAATAATTAATAATTAATAATTAATAATTAATAATTAATAATTAATAATTAATAATTAATAATTAATAATTAATAATTAATAATTAATAATTAATAATTAATAATTAATAATTAATAATTAATAATTAATTATTAATTATTAATAATTAATAATTTGCCGAACTGCACGCTACGCCTGCGACCGAGCAGCCAGCCTCGCGGAAACAAGCGAGTTCGCCACTTGCACTCAAGTTCGAACGCCCGCTTCGGCTTCGGTCTCGCGGAATCGGAGCGCTCTGATTGGCCAACTTCAATTGCTCGTTACGCCGAAGCTATTGCGAATTGAGCGACCCGCTTCCGCGAGGGGACTCCGGCGCCCACCAGCTACCTCCCAATGTCAGCTGGTGAGGGGATTCCGGGACACCCTGCGGGATATATTTGGAATATATACAATATATCTCTATTTTATTCTAGTTACATGTAGTATGTACCTGAAATGTATATAAAATATATCCGACATATCGAATTTTTCGTCGTTGTATATATCTTATAATATACGGGGAATATATTCAAGATATATCTTCAAATACATTAGCAATATATGTGACGTACATCTCAAAATAGACTGGGAATATATCCGACGTATATCTTAAAACATACCGAAAATGTATGTTACGTATATTTTTAAATATACGTGTAATATATTTGGTATATAGCTAGATATATATATATACTGCCAATATAGAGGATGCACATTAGGTATATATTAAATATGCGCATTATAGGAAAATCAATGTGCACTAATGAATGAACGTCATATTTATTAAGTATGCTTGGTGCGGCATCGATGCATGCCGTACTGCCGAGAGTCCACTATTTGGCGTTCGGCACAGCCAATCTGCAGATTAATAAAAATTCTCCTATCGTGTCATATAAACGAGCGATAATAAGCGGTGAGATATTGCACAGTGAGTCATATACGCGAGTCGAAAAGCGCGACAATTATTATGTGCGGTTCATTAACAACGAAATATTTTTAATCGAATTGTTTTATGTAATCAACAAGGATATTAACCACTCTTGTTACGCTTTAGGATTATACTTCGAAAGGCACAACGAATCGCTGATTGACAGCAGAAGATTAGATCATTTAAGTGTGCTGAAAAATCGGCTTGATAATTTAGCGGTGATAAACGTAACCATGATAAAAGAGAAAGTTTTTGTTTTACCAGTGAAACCCTTGCAGCTTTGACTTGCTTGTGTGTGCCCAAATCGTTATAAGCCGATAACTTAAGTTAATTGTCTTAAAATGAGTAGACAAAAAATATGTTTTTACATGGATATTAAAAAACAAATATGTTTGAATACACAGAGTGTTTATTTTTCTGGCGGATGTAATTAATTTTTAACTATCACTGTTTGTTCAACCAGTAACGTGACATTATTTACATTTACCATGCCATTTGTGTTACAATAAAACCTTCAATCGCTGCAGCTCGATCTTTTTTTTCCATATTTCATGTCGTGTGCTGTTGACTTTGCTTGAGGTATGGGGCTTTTGTACTGGAATTTCAGTACGAACAATTGGCAATTGGTACATCATTACATTACGTAACTTGTTATACGTTACATTGCTGTCATGAAACGTTTTTCTAGGTCTATTCAGTTTATGTTTACTACATACGTAAATATGAAGGGGAAAGTGGGGCAAGAGAGGTCTACTTTACCCGCTCTCTCTTATTTGTACGTAAATATAAGAAACTATCTGGCCTATATTCTCTTTACATACAATAAGTATTCGATTTATTTATTTATTTATTTGTTTACGGGACACGCCCCTTTACAATAAAATACAGATTTAAATAGAAAAAATAATAACAATAGTCTTTCGTTTCATGTAGTGTATCCACAATCATGAAATTAAATAATCACAGTGATATGAGATCAGGTTTCGAGTAACACATAAGTGATATTGAAATATCACAGAAGTTTTTGGGTTATTCATAGAATAGGACTCGAGTAGATAGAGCGTTTGTGTAGGTTGAGATAGGTCCGTCGAAAAGGTGGGACAAGTTTATCCTGTTCGCAACGCTCGTAAACCGATAGTGAGCCGATCTCCCCGTGAGGCTAGAAGCAATTTTCGGGGTTCTGAAGAAGATCCTGGCTCTCCTTTGGCGGTCATGGACAACCTCCTGTAATTTGACTAGTAGAGTGGGACAGTCCGTTAACCCCGACATGACCTTGAAGAGTATCCGTTGGTCGTTGAAAGTCCTCAGCGAGTGTAGGTTCGGTATAGTTAACAGTTTTGTGATTTCCCCGTAGTCACGATCCTCTTGCCTCATCGGGTTTCCGGCTTTATAGGCCGCTATCCGGAAGAATTTGTGCTGTACACGCTCGAGCTTCTTCGCGTACACCGCGAACACAGGATTCCACACCTCGGATGCGTACGTGAGGAGCGGTCGCATTAGGGTCAGGTATAGAGATCAAAGTGTTTCCACTCTTTGAAACTCACCAGAGAACCTGTTGATAAATCCCTGTGCTCTGAGGCCTTTTCTAGATACTTCGTCGATGTGATTGGCAAAACTAAGTTTCGAATCAAACACTACGCCCAGGTCTTTTATCGAATCTACTTTCTCGAGGAGCTGCCCGCCGATCGAATACGTGGTTGGTGCAAGAACTCTCCCTCTGGAGAACGATATGCTTTTGCATTTTCCAATGTTTAGGACAAGCCTGTTCCTCACACGCCATTGCCACAGACTATCGAGATCCCTCTGTATCCTTTCCTGGTCTTCCGTGGATCTGATTGATAGGTACATCTTTAGGTCATCCGCAAATAGTTGAAACCTCGTGTATACCAGGACCGACGAGATATCGTTGATAAATATCAGAAAGAGTAGCGGTCCCAGGTGTGATCCTTGAGGAACTCCAGACTTTACTTTCACCTCTCGGGAGAGGAGATTTTTGTAGCGGACTCTTTGAGTCCTATTCGTAATATAGTTCGATATCCACGTCAGAAGGGTACCCGAGATCCCGACGGCTTTAATCTTCTTGATAAGCATGGCATGACAAACCGAGTCGAAGGCTTTGGCGAAGTCGGTGTAAACCGCATCCACCTGGTGTCTTGACTCAACTTCTATTGCTAGGTAGTTTTCATATATGAGAAGATTCGTTGACGTGGATCTCCCCGAGATAAAACCGTGTTGTTTATCGATGAAGGAACTCCTGAGTTGAGACGATAAGAATCCTGTGACCAAGTCGTCGAGGATTTTCGGTATTATACTGATAATTGAGATAGGTCTATAATGTCGTACGTCCGTTTTTGATCCTCCTTTATGGATTGGAGTGATGAAGCTCCGCTTCCATGACTGGGGGAATTCCACCACCATTAAAGAATAATCGAAGAGTTCGAAGAGTTTTTATATATGAAATTTATTTATATATGGAATGTATTTTTAAATATACGAAATATATGCAGACCCATATATCCGAAATATATTTTGTTTACATTTAACAAGTATCCAGATTATATGTTGAGTATATCTGTGCATGTACGGACAATAGACCGGCACATATATCTAAAAATGTATCCGAAATATATTTTGTTTACATTTAAGAAGTATTGAGATTATATTTTAAATATATCTGCATATATACGCCAATATATATTTGAACGTATATCGACATATATATCCTGCTGATCGAATTTTTCGTCGCAAGTATATGGGGTATATTCCATATACATTTTTGCATATATCTTACACCTAACTTTTTTCCATGGGGGTGTACGCCCGATCCGCAGGCACCCACGGTGGCAAGATGGCAGCCACGCGCTGCCGGTCCCACCGTGACTTTACGGCGCCCCTGGCATGCTGAGCGACCGAAGAAGCGATCCTAAAAGCGACGGTTGTTTTGTTCAAAAAATTAACCACCCTAATGACAGCTGAAACAACGCTTTGCTGACACATTTTTTAACTGCGTTTCAGCAATTAAGTCGGTGGTTTGATTGGCGACCGAATAAACGACCGTAATAGCAACCGTCTAGAAAAGCTCATCCCGAACGTCAAGAAGCTGAAATCTGGACGGTTGCTTTTACGGTCGTTTGTTCGGTTGACGAACAAAGAAGCGGCTTCACTGCCCTAATGAGGCAAAAGAATGTCGCCAGAGCGGTCGCTTCGGCGGTCGTTAGTGTAGTTAATTTTTGGCACCAAGCCACCGTTGCTTTTAGGGCTGCTTCTTCGGTCGCTGTTCACGGTCGCTTAGTTTGCTAGGGGCTAGGCGAGCCGATGACAGCTCGCTCTGTTTGCGGTTTTCGATCGGTATTTATTATGTAATGGGCATGCGAAAGGTCCCAGGTTCGACCCCAACTTTAGGTCGTTAAGTTTATTGCTTTCTTCGAAATGCGTAGTATAGTATTGTATCCTAAATTGATATAATTCGTGATAGCAATTCAAATCAATTTTTCCAATATTACCAAAGCTTTTTGTCGGTGCGTACCGGTTCATTAGCGGTAATTTTATGGTTATACAGAAAGTAGAACAACCGTAAAAATGGTACTACCGGTAGTTTTACAGTTGACATTGTCAAAACACTGCAGTTGCAGCACTCTATATCGGTTTGTTAGCGGTAGATTTGCGGTAGAAAGACGAGTTTAACAACCGCGACACTAGTACTACCGGTAGTTTAAGGTTGAAAGTATCAAAGCAACACTGGCAAGTTCTGCGACTTGAAAAACCACCACCAAACTACCTTCAAAGCGACCGAGTTAACGACCGGTCGTTTTCAAACAAAAATACGTCCGCGAAAACGACTGTCAAAACACCTTTCAGTCCGGTCGTTTTTTTTATTTTCAACCGAAGAAACGACCGCATAACGACAACTGGACTGAAAGTTCTTTTTTTAACGGTCGTTTCCGCGGTTGTTCGTCCAGTCTTGAAATGTAAAGCGACCTGACTGAAAGCTCTCTGACGCGGATGAAGTCGTTTTAACAGTCGTTTTACCGGACTTATTTTTGTCCGAAAACGACCGGTCGTTTTCTCGGCGGTTTTGATGGTCGCAGGATCTGCCAGGGAACCACAGCAGCAGCTCGTCGTACCGGTTTATTCGGGGTCATTTTTCGGTTGTAGAACCTGAAAAATTTAACGACCAGTAACACGCTGTTAAAATAGTAAAAACAATCGTAAAACCTGCGCTTTGTACTGGTTTGTTAAGGGAAATGTTGTGGTCGGAAGAAAAGTATAACAACCGCAAAAATAGAATTGATAGTAGTTTTGCGGTTGCAATTGTCGTAACAACCGCAGCAATAGCATTTGTACCGATTTATTAGCAGTAATTTTATGGTTGTAAGGTAAGGAGACCACTCGTCAAAATAGTACTACCGATAGTTGAGCGGTTGAAATTGTTAAGACAACCTCAACTGTAGCTCTTTATATCGGTTTGTTAGCGGTAATTTAGCGGTTGTAAGGCAAGTACAACAACCGCGAAAATTCTACTATCGGTACTTTTGCGGATATAATTGACAAACCAACTGCAGCAGTAGCGATTGGGGTTGGTTTATTCGCGGTCATTGCGAAGTTCAAAACACGCAAGACAACCAAACCTTGCTGGCAAACGCGGTGCTAGCACTAGATACGGTGCCAGGTGGCAGCGCTGCGAGCGGTTAAGGAAGCTTCAGCGGGTAATGCTAGTCATCCGACCATCTGATTTCATATCATTAGTATGTGGATTATATAATCGATTTTTCATTACATCTTCATCTTGAATAATTAACCTGTCGCTACGGATGGTTGGGTTTAAAAATTAAACTTTATTTATAATGATATTCGATTAAATATTGTGCTTATAGTCGATCATTTGACTTGAGTACCAACTTCTACACCTTGAATGATAGAGTCGCAGAATTTATCAAAATACTAATTCCAGGGAATAAATTCCATTTATCGAAGCTGTAAAAGTTAACGGAGTACGAAAAATATCAGGTGGAGGATTATTTATCATTCCGGAATAATGTAAATGATTCGATTTAGAAAGAAAATTTTCCGTGTGACTTGACAACGGCGCAAGTTTTGCGCCTGCAAAAGTTTCACGGTTGTCAGCATTAGCGTCTGCTCTTTTGCCAACTAACCTATTATCGAGTTCAATCAGACAAATAAAAATTTTCTTCTAGGTACAACCTAGGATGAGCAAAACACAATAATGAATATGAAGGGTTGATTTTCTGTCTATTTTTGTAAAAAAATGTTTAGTTCTATCAATAGTTAGTTATTATATCAACATGAATCTTTGAAATGTTTAAAATTCCCGCTTTGAAAGTATTCGTCAGTTGTAAAGTTAGATCGACTGGCAGATGACAATTGCTATCTCAGAGCGAGCAGCGTTGTCGGTTTTCACGAGATCTTTACAAGAATTCGTTTGAGCAACTTCTCTCAATTAGAGTTTCCTCAAAATATATGCGGTGAATTGCCTATTTTTTTCGGAAATGGATAAATAGAA
Source organism: Exephanes ischioxanthus (assembly GCA_958510785.1). Classification (NCBI taxonomy): domain Eukaryota; kingdom Metazoa; phylum Arthropoda; class Insecta; order Hymenoptera; family Ichneumonidae; genus Exephanes; species Exephanes ischioxanthus. Next base: position 3,753,162 of record OY294020.1, on the reverse strand, counting down.
AGTTAGTCTATATTGTGAACACTTTTTTTCCGAACCATCTTCTTTTTTTTTATGTCCAGAACTCACAGAATGTCTGTCGATGACTCAGTTTTCCATAAGCGCTTGTACTAAAAACCCGATTTTTTAACATCGAATATCTCGAAAAATATACGCTCAATTTCGTTCTAATTTTTCGTAGATATAAAGAACAAAACGTTCTTCAACATACATTAATTGTAGAACTTCATCTTCCAAAGTCGTATTCGCTGAAGCCTCCTTGATATTTGATTTTTTTTTTCATTTTTTGTGGTTGAACTTATGGAAAATCACAACCGGTAGTTTTTTCGGTGAATTTACTGTAAAAATTGCGGTTCGCGACAGGGATCGTAGAAATCCCCTTACTGGTCATTTTGGTCATTTAACCAAAGCGCTCTCGGTTTCACTTTGAAGTGAAGTTTGTTTTCTCACTTCACTCAGAATTTTTATAAGTCTTTATTTGACTTTGCACAAAGTTTATAAGTTATTTTTACCCTTTACAGGAATTTTCTAAGTCCTTATTTGGTACGAAAATTTATATAAGTGGCATTACCGACAGCGGTGGATGCGCGGTTGGCGCACGGCTCCGGTGGTCTCCCAAGTCAAGCACGGTGTTGCCAACTCGAGAAAACGGCGCGTCACCAGGCGTCGCGGTAAAAAGACTCTTTTTTGTAATTGAAGTCACCAGATTTTTTCAAATATTTTTATTATAGAAAATTACTATATTTCATGTTTTTTTAAACTATCGCTGAAACTTATACTTTGGCTTTCAAAAATACGTTAAATGGAGGAACTGGGTTAATTGCACGTAGCTTGGTAGTGAACGGTGAGCTCTCGGCGCAAAACTTTGATGAACGGCACAGCCTAATAAGAAAAAAGAAAATTATTATCTGTGAATCTCTTAGAAAATAGAGAATATACCTCATTCATAATAGAAAATCTGCAACTTTTTTTTCTCACCATATGACACGTCTTTCAGTTTCACATCACCGTACTCTACAATTCTTCGGACAAGAGTTCGGCCATAGCGTCGCATAAATCACTGTCCGATTCAGCGTGTGCCCTCATCGTATTCGAGCACGTAGATGCCGTCTCGTTCGCAGAATCAGTTTTTCCGTACGCTTGCAATGTCCCGACCTGCGCGACGATATCTTTGGGAAGGTCATAATCGAAGCAACATTTTCCCGAACGCTTTAGCCCGTACCTCACATCGAGGATCGCATTCGTCGTCAGAGGTTTCAATTTGTTGCGCAATTTGCTTTTGACGAGATTCAGTTGACTGAATACGCGCTCGATGTCCGCGTTAGAGTACGGCAAGCTCAAAAATTGCAAAGCAAAATCCGAAAGTTCCTGGTAAGGGTTCTCTCCGCAGGCGTCGCGGTACTTTGCTACTTCGTTCCATAAACTCTCCGAAAATGATCCGTCGGTCCACTGAACGTTGATCAAATTGATCCACTGAGTCTCAATTCTCTCGATTTTCCTCGGATCACTTATGAATTGTCTGACGAGATTGGTGATTGGAAGCTTATGAGCTCGAGGCTTTAGACTTTCTGTCGGATGTAAAAGTTTCATGTCTTCCAGTAAAACGAGATTCGTTGGCAGCCGGTTTCGCAATTCAGTACACAACTTAATGGTAAATGCAACGCATCGATCTTTAAGTATTTTTTTACTCTGCGGACTACTGTCGAATTCCGATAGGGCTTTCTCGAAGGCATACCCTGGATAGGGATTTGGATCGATGTGGTTGCTGATGTCTTTGCAGATATTTATTCTCGCTGTTGGAATTAGAACTGTCGACGTAACCGAGTGAATCAAGTTTTTCAGATCATCGAGAAGTTTCGCGGGGTTGGCAACAGCAGATTCGAATGATTTGTTCGTGCGCTAAACATCGACGAGTATCGAGTGTATATACATTAAATAGACTTTGTTCGTCGCGTCTCGGTAGTTGCTGTATAGCTGTTCAGCAGTGTAGCATGACTCCGTTCGCTTCACGATCTCGAAATGCGTCTTGAGCTCGTCCCACTGATTTAGAATTCGATTTATTGCTGGTTCAATCGAGATCCATCGTGTTCCGCTCATCTGAAGCATCTTCAGTGGTGCAGCGCCCTCATTGATGAGCTCGTAGATGTCTTTGTACGCGATTTGGCGAACACTGGAATGACTGAACCAATTGTATCTTTCGCGAATCATATAATCCAGATTTCGTGGTAATGTTTCTGTCGTCGCGTGGGAGACTGCAAGTTGAAGAGAGTGGCAGACGCATCTGATCAACACCAAGTTTGGCAAGTCGTATTTCCTTTTCAACAATGCGAATAGTCCATTGTTGACGCCCACCATCACTGAAGCATTATCTGTACCGATGCCTATCAAGTTCTTGAAGCTCAATTTGAAGTCGTACATTGCATGCTCGATTGCTGCGAGAATAGCTTCTGCAGTTCCGGACGAGAGTTCCTCCAAACACAGAAACGTCGACACGATTTTCCCGCTCTTCTCGCTGTAATATCTGAATAATCCAAAAATTACACAAACTTGTATTCTTTAAAAAAAACGTTTTCATTTAATAATCCTGTTTTATGTGGAGAGAATAGGAAAACCTTATAACGATGCCGAGTAATTTCGTGATGGACACCTCTGTGGATTCATCCAGAAGCAGGCTGAATTTTCTGTCGCCGATGTCTTTCCGTAGATCGTCGCGAAAGTGCACACTCAAAACATTCTTTATTATTTCTGTGCATTTCGTTCTGTGGTGTTTAATATGAGATGCATCGCTTTCCGGAAATTTCGATACATACAAATTGCTCAAGTGATGGATTGTGTTCATGTTCGAATGTGTAGCACTATACATCGACAATGCCGCTTCTGCACTCTTCTTGCGATCGAGATTTTTCAATATATCGATAACATCTATTTTCCGTTGGCGCCGCGGACAGAACGGTAGACTGCTGTTAACGTGCTTCAGCCGGGTCATGTGCTTCTTAATGTCTGCGAGTCGTGTGTTAAATTCGCATTTACAATATTTACAGTATGCATTCGTAGCGTCTTCTTTCACAGGCTTAAGCCAGTTCTTATATTTTTCTTTATTGACCCAAGCATTCCGAAATTTTTGTTGATGCTGCGGCTTTCCCATGCTTTTTTACCTGACGAGAGTATTTGAGCTATAAAGAAATAGTAAATGGCTTGTTCTTGTAATGTCGATGTATTTAACCTCATTTTATATTGCTACACGGTTGTTTTTATTCTCTCTTACCCACGTACACTTTGTTTACACCACACACATGCATACGTATACTACTAAACAAACGTTGAATGTACCTGTTATTCGTACAAAAAGGACGCGTAATCGATCATGAAAAAATACCCACTCTTAACAAACTGCCGACATTACAATGCCTTTTGTGTTGCGAAACGATTATTCGAGAAGTCTGCAACATTTCTCAGCATTCACCGTGTCGTCTGCAACAATGTCGTGGCTAAATTTTCGCCAGCCGGCGCCATCATCAGCGCCGCCCATCGGCTTGCGAGTCAGCTTCATTACCGACAGAAATATCCATTGGAGGGGTTGAGAATCCGAGAATCCATTTTCCAAGCGTGTCACCAAAAGTCACTGAGCATCACTGAAAGACACCAGATTTTTATCGTGTCGCAGATGAAAAATTGTGTCACCAGACACGTGCTCGAAAACACCAGATCTAGTGACAAAGTCACCGACTTGGCAACACTGATTCTATTTTTCTACCGTCGGGCTCGAGTCTGTCTAGGAGTGCGCCAGTTCTGTGGGTTTATAATTAATCAATAAAAAAAAAAAATTTAAACTTCCGACTGCGAATTAGTCGTTATTATTAAAAAATATTCGCAAAAAAAGTGAAAAACATGGTTAATAAAGAAAAAAAAATGGAAACGACTAAAAAAAAATACAAAAATAATTAACGATAAAAAAATGGTTAATAAAAATCTAACTTCAAAAAAGGACGAAATAATGAATGCTGTATTGTATTGTGCTTTATTGCGTCCCCGAAGGGTTACAAGGGTTCCGTTTCCTGTACATTTCTCCTTTACAGTTCCTTTTTTCCCTTTACACATGTTTCCTCTCTCCGCTCACGCTTTACAATTTTTCCGGTTCCACTCTCACACTTTCCGCTCCTGTTTTCCTCACATTCTCCTTTAACATTTCTTTTTTTACCTTTACCTTTGCTTTTTGTTTATTTATTTATTTCTACCTTCTTACATTTGTACGCTTTCTTACTTCTACCTTACTCTATATACATTTCCTCCTTTTTTCTTTATCCTTTATTTTATTTTATTTTTTTATTTTTTGTTACAATCCTCAGTCCTACTCTCATCCGCCTCGCTCGCCACTCACGCTCGCATCGCCCGCCGCTCACGCTCGCTTCGCTCGCCGTTCTCTCCTGCCCCGCTCGCCTCGCCCGTATGCTCCGCCCGCCGCTCTCGCACGCCTCGCACGCTCTTTTGTTTGTTTTCTTAACTCTTTACTCTTATCTCCTCCTCCGTCTCTCTCTTTCGCTCTTCCTTCGCGCTTCATTGTAGAACAACGTTTCCGTCTTATTCACTCCATTCTTTCTCGCATCCCCTGTTTTCTGACCATTCTCTCTCTCTCTTTCTGTCTCCATGCTATCTACTCCAATCACCCTTCATCCGTTCCCCGCATCCTCTCTCTCTCTCTCTCACTCATCTTTTCTCTTCTCTTTTCTTCTAGTTTTTTCATCCACTCCTCTACCTCTCCGTTCGCATCCAAAATCTCTCTTACTCTCTCACCTATCGGCCTATCTACTTCCTCTCCTGCTCTACACCTATCCAGTACCTGTTCCCACGTTTCGATTTCTCCCTCACGCATTCTACATCTCCTCTGTTCTTCCGATTTCCAATACTCTCCTTCTCTCATCTCGTTTCCTAGCTTGAACCTGGCTATTCTTTTACTCCTTTCCTCCTTCCATTTCGATCTCAAATATTGCGGTATTCCTTCTGTCCTCACTTCTCTGTACCATCTGTTATATTTTGACTCTCTTATTCGTTCTCATCTCTCTCTTTCCTGTTCTTTTCTGTCTGCTTTTTCCACTTACTCATACTCTGTCTCTCTCTGTCTCGCCTCTCCTTCGTTCCGCCTTCTCACTTCCCGTCTTCCTTGTTCCCACTTCGACTCTCTCTCGTCCACTTCCCTCTCTCTCTCTTTTATCTCTTCTAAGCATTCTCTCGCTAGCTCGCTTCCTTCACCTTTCCTCAATTTCTCTTCATATCTCCATGCCCTTCTGCATGCTCTTGTCTCTCTCAACTTGTCTCTCTTTGTCTCTTCTCTTACCATGAATCCCGGCGTTTGCCAGTCTACTCCCATCGTCCATCTCAGAAATCTCTCCTGCATTCTTTCCAACTCACTCCTTTCTTCCCATCCCCATTTTTCCGCTCCATATCCCATTACCGTCCACACCAGCGTGTCAAACAGCCAAATTCTTCTTTCCCAATTTTTCTCAAATTTCCTTTTGCCTATTCCCCACGCCTGTTTCATCACCGCTCCTGTTTTCTTCGCTCTGTCCTTTATGTGTGCTTCCTGTCCTCCATTCTTCTTGAATACGTACCCCAGGTACTCAAATTCTTTGACTTCCTTTATCTTCTTGCCTCTCCATCTCCAGTCCACGTCCTTACTCCTTCCTTCCCCTCTTCTGAATCTCACGCTCTTTGTCTTTCCTATGTTTAGCTCCAGCTTTTTATTTTCAAAATACTTCTCTAGTCTCCTTATCATGCTCTCCATTTCCTCTTCGTTTCTCGCCAAGACCACCACGTCGTCCGCATACGCCAATGAGCATATCCTTCTCTTTCTCACCTGCACAACGCCCCATCTTCCTTTTCCCAATTCTTCCTCCATATCGGCCGTCATCAGATTGAATAGAATTGGAATCATCGGGCCACCCTGCCTGACCCCTTTTCCGGTCCAAAAGCTCTCTCCTACCTCCCCTCCGACTTTCACTCTGCTCTTCGTCTCTCTGTAGACCTCCTCCACTCTTTCTCTGAGTCCTTTCCTCACGCCTCTTCTCTCCAGCGCCTCCATCATTTTCCTTCTGTCCACCGAGTGGAAGGCCGCCTTCAGGTCTAAAAACAGCGCTATGACCTTACCCTTCTCTTCCGTCAACTGCCTGTTTACTATATAGTTCAGGGTATAGATATTGTCTATCGTCCCTACTCCTCTCCTGAATCCTGTTTAGTTTGGTGGTATCATCCTTCTTTCCTCTGCTTCCTCCTTCAATCTTCTCGCCAATACCGTCGTGTATATCTTGTATAACGACGGCATTAGCGTAACCCCTCTGTATTCTTCTACTTTCTTTCCGCTTCCTTTCTTGACTATTGGGACTATTATCCCCTCCTTCCAATTTTCCGGCCATCCGTCACCTCTCCATACCCTCGTACATATTTCCCATGCGACCTCTATCGCCTTTTCTCTTCCACACTTCCACGCCTCGTTCGGTATTTCATCAATTCCCATCGTTTTCTCTTCTTTCATCTTTTTCACCGTCTTCTGGATTTCTTCTTTTCTTATATCTTCTTTTTCTCCCTCTCTTCTTGGCTCCTCCGTTCCCATTCTTACTCGCCACTCCACCTATCAGGCTCATGAAATACCTTTTCCATTCCTCTTTTTGTATTCCTTCTCCTATTTTCTTTCTTTCCTTTCTTCCTCTGTTTATAATCTCCCATACCTTACTTTCCGTTTTCGCCTCCGCTATTTCCTTTACCATTCTCTCCTGCTCATCTTTTTTCTTTCGCTCACTCAACCTCTGGTATTCTCTCTTTCTTTCTCTGTATGCTTCCTTCGTGCCTTTGTTCTTTCTCCATCGCCTCAGCCCCTTTCTTGCTTCCGCTTTTTTCTCTCTACACTCGTCGTCCCACCATCCTCTTCTCTTTTGTTTCCTTTCTCTCCCTCCTTTTTCTTCACTTCTTCCGACCTCTTGCTTTATCTTTATCTCCATTGCTCTTACAGCTTCCTGTCCTCCTCCTCTCTCAACTCTCATTTCTTGCATGCCCTTGGCATATTCTTCTTTCATTTTCTCTGACCATTTGCCTCCTCTGGCTCTTCCATCCTTTCCTCTTTCCTCCTTCTTCCTCTCTCTTCCTTTTTTCACCGGGACCACCAGTGGATGATGATCCGACTCCACTCTGTCTGCTACTTCCAGCTGTTCTATCCCCTTCCTTGCGCTTTCATCTCCCATCACATAATCTATAACCGTCTCTCCTCTTCCGCCGGTGTACGTGAACTCTCCTTCCTCATCTCCCTCCATATTTCCATTCTAAATCTCCCATCCTACCTCTTCCAGCAGCTTCGTTAGTTTCTTCCCTTCAGCGTTGACCTTTTTATCCTTCGATTTTCTTCCTCCCTCTTCTTCTTCCTCCCTCTGTTCCCGTTCTCGCGTTAAAGTCTCCTCCTATTATCATTCTTTCTTCTTCGCTCTGTCTTTCCATCCATCCTCTCAGCTTCTCCATTTTCTTGTCCAGATCTCCATTTACATACGTTGCCACCACGTTCCATACCTCATTTCCTGCTTTCACTCTCTCATGCATGATACCTTCCTCCTCCTCTCGTGCTTCCTCTTTCTCCAATGCCATCTCCTCTCACACCCCCATCACCATTCCTCCCATCGCTCTTCCTTTCTTATTTTTCTTCTTCGCTCCTCGGCTCGACCATTTGTATCCCTTCGGCATCCTGCTGCTCACCTTGCTCCAATTTTTCTCCTCCGTCCACGTCTCCATCAGCACTACTACGTCCCATTCTTCTATTCCTCTCAAAAAATCCTTATCCTTGTTGGCCAGACCCGCCACGTTCCAAAATGCTATCTTCCAGCTCTCCTCCTCCTTTCCTCTGGTCTCTCTCCTCTTTTTCCTACTTCTCTTGCTTAATCGTTTTTTGCTTCTTCCTCTTTTCCTCCTGCCGCTCCTTCCGTTCCTTTGTCCTGCTTCTCCTCGGGCTTTTTTCCCGCTCGCCGCTCCTCCGCTCTTTCGTCTTTTTTCTCATCGTCTTTCCTCTCTCTTCTTCTCTCATCTGCTCTCTCTCTCCCTCTTCCGTCTTTCAGCACCTCGTCCTTTTCGTCCCAGAACCATGCCGTTCCGTTCACGAACAGCTTACCATGCCCGATTCTCACAATCTTTCCTTTCCTCCTCTCCACTTCCGCTATTTCCTTTATCAGCCATTGCATCCTTTTCTCTTTCCACGTCAGATCTTCCTCTATTCTTTACTTCCTCCCTCTCAAGTTTCCTTTCTTCCTCATTACCTCTGCCTTTCCTTCCACGCTCTCCATTTTAAAATCTATACTGCCTTCTCTTCCACCGCTTCTCCTCTTTCCAATCTCCTTCGCCCCCTCCATTCTTGCTTGCACTCCAATGCTCTGCAGAATCCTTCTCGCCGACTCCGTCACCGTGCCTTGTATATCCACTCTCTTCATGATTACATTCTTTCTTCTTTCCTCTTTCTCTCTTCTCTCTATCTTCCTTTTCATCTCCCTCACCCGTTCCTCTAGCTCTGTGCTTTCCGTCTCACTCTCTTTTTTTCTCGCTCCTTGCGCTTCCTCTTTTCGCTTTTCCGCCTCCAACTTTTCGATTCTCTCCTCTACCTCCTCTCCCCTCTGTTCTCTTCTCTCTACTTCCTCCACTCTCTTTTCCAGTCCTGTCATTCTCTTTGCCAACTCTTCTCTCTCTCTTCTTCCTCTCTCCTCTCCCCTTCTCATTTCCTCTTTCATCCTTCCTATCTCCTCTCTCACCTCTCTTCCCTGTCCTTTCACATCTTGTCTCATCTCCCGTAGTTCTTTTTTGAATTCTTCCCTCATTTCTTTCCACACTCGATTCCTCCTCCACCTTCTTCTGTGGGGACCTCTGAACTTTTTTACTCTTCTGGAAGATCTCAGCTTCCTCCTCTTCTTTTCCTTGCTTTTTCTCCTCCATTTGCTCTCTTTTTCTTTTCCACAGATCATTCAGCTCCACTATCGAGCCCACGCTTGCACTTCTCTCTCTCTTCAATCTTTCCGCGTTCGACGGTCTTCCTCTACCCTTCACTTCCTCGTCTTCTCTGTCTCCTGTTTCGACCATGTCTTCTCCTCTCTTTGTTTTGTTTCTATTCCGCTCGTCTCTTTCACTTACTTGTTCTGTTCGCGCGTCACTCTAGCTCGCCACTCCCTACTCTTTCTCTCTCTGCCACTGTCTTACCGTCTCCCACTTACTCGTCGCTTCTTCTCTACTCCTACTGCTGTTGCTACCTGTCTACCTGTCGCTCTATCCTCTGTCTCCCTCTTACCTTATTCTCTCTTTCTTTCTTTCCTAACCTCTACTTTTGACTCTACCTTTCTTTACTGTTTTTCACTCTACCTACCTTTTCCCCTCCTCACTCTATTATTTCCCCTCTTTCCCTATCCTGCTCGCTACTCTTACCTTCCACTCACACTCTCTCCGTTCACTCTTATTACTCCTACCTTTACTTTTCCACGCACACACCTGACACACGTTGCTCTCCTTTCACACCGGAAACGGAACTCCGAATGAATGCTGTAATACTAACTAATATTGACAATAAACAATAATAGCAGTAACTAACAATAAAGAATGATAACATAATTAATTAATCGTAATTATGTTATCATTCTTCGCTATAGCGAAGATTATCATCAATCTATTGATATAATTACGATTAATTAATTATGTTATCATTCTTTATTGTTAGTTACTGCTATTATTGTTTATTGTCAATATTAGTTAGTATTACAGCATTCATTATTGCATCCTTTTTTGAAGTTACATTTTTATTAACCATTATTTTTCACTTTTTTGCGAATATTTTTTAATAATAACGACTAATTCGCAGTCGGGAGTTTTTTTTAATTTTTAATTTTTTTTTATTTTATGCCTTTTTAATTCCACTGCCTGTACAATTGTACCCTGATACAATTTTCTAAGTGTCATTCCTCTCCGATGTAATTTTCTGAACCATGTATGTCTCTAATACTATTATCTATGTGACTTTCTTTGTCGATGAAAGTTTTTATATATCGTTCCTATCCGATAAAGTTTTCTATGTGTTCGTCCTCTTTGATATAATTTTCTAAATGTTCTATCTCTACAATACGATTTTTAATGTGATCAGTAGAACAAAGAGCAACAACATATAGAAAATTGTATCGGAGAGGAACGATAGATTAAAAATCGATTTTTTTATTGGAATATTGGTAATCGAGATTGTCACGCACATTGTTCGCAAAGAATTCTATTCTCAAATCGAACCTGTCAACAATTAATATCATTTACATGATTTATAATTTCTGATGTGTGATAAAATCCCATTTCAGCCACAACGGTTACCGCAACCGCAATTTCCCACAATCTCGATTTGCTAGTATACCATGCCCAAATTGACAAATTCTAAATAATATTACCCTGTCGATTTGTACTGTGATAATATGGTAAAATTATTGGCCTATGTCTAACAGCATAAAAAATGGTTAATCTTATTTTACATTTGTCAAAAATATATTTTTTATTAGTATATTTGTTCGACCCGTACGGGGTCCTTCCCCTTTTACACACCCCACCTCCCTCCCGGATAGCGTCCGCAGCCGACTTCCCCCTTTACTGTGTCGCATTCGCACAAGGGCACAGGGAAACTGCGGAAAACCTGGCCATACAGGTTTACATATTTACAGATTATACATATTATACAGATACCATACAGATGGCTCTTTCCCCAGAGATTGGTGTTCCTACAGGGTAATCACCAATCTCCGAGAAAATTACCTCCCGCTCCACGATTCGATGCGCCAGCCAGCGCGCGGGTAGGCGGTCACCCATCCAAGTACTGATCCCGAGCGGTATTACTTGACTTTGGGGACCGCTAGAACCGCCAGAATCAACTGCGAACCTATCACTGTCGGTCATTTGTCAAAAATATATTTAGTCGTCAATCAAAACAGTAAAATCACAATCAAATTTGACATGGAATGACTGGAATTCCATTTTTGCTTCCTCATAGAGGAAGCTTTGTGATGGTGGAAACATTTTTTTTCGAGATTTTAATGAAGACGTGTTCGCGCTCTAGCACTCACATTTTTTTAGCTATCGGGCTAAAAACGGGTATACAGGTAGAATATCATCACCCGACGATCCCATTAAAATTTCAGGAAAATCGATCGAAGCGTTTAAATTTTATGCCATTTTGAATTTTTTGGATTTCATGATTTTTTTTTAGATGCATTTTTTTCGTATCAAATATTCATCTACGAATAAAATAAGTGTCAGATTCGTGATCAGTGTGAAAAAATACATGGAATTACAGTCCCGGAGCGACAACTAACGAAAAAGTTTACCATGCATTTTTATAGCCAAAATTGCAAAAATGAGTGATTTTAGATATTTGTAAACAACGATTTCTTTGCTTTCCGATGGCATCGCGGAAAAACCCAGGTGCCTATCGTGATCTACAGCAAGACATACACAAGACGATGGATATGACGGGATTAAAAAGCTAGATAAAGAGGTATCACTAGGAATTCTGGAATAAAAATCGAAAGGGCAAAAAATTTCTGGAGCGCATACTTCCATGTATTTTTTCGCGCCAAACGCAGATTCGACAAAGTGAAACGTGACGATGGAATATTTTTTTACGCGCTGAACCTGAATCGGTCAACCGTTTTGCATAAAACTCTAAGACGTTGACGTTGAAAAAAGTTGAAAATTGAAATTTTCATAACGCTTCCTCATAAAGTTAAAAATTGAAATTTTCATATCGCTTTCTCATAAGGTTCTTTATTCGCGAAGCTTCCTCTATGAGGAAGCCAAAAAATACAGACAATGCTTCCTTATAGAAGAAGCTTCGCGAATAAAGGAACCTTATGAGAAAGCGATATGAAAATTTCAATTTTCAGCTTTTATGAGGAAGCGATATGAAAATTTCAATTTTTTTTACTGTATCAAAAAAAGGGGTACATATAAGAAACCGACACAATCGACATTTGACGGTAATAATGATAAAAAACATAGCGTTTTTATTTAATGACCCAATAATGAGCATACAAAAAAGTTCGGTAAGGTTCGGCTCTTTATTCGGATGCCAACCAAATTCGACGTGGAGGTTCAGTCACGAGTGCTCTGCAGAAGGGACAGTGACAAATATCACTCTGGTTCTATACTATCGCTCCACATAAGGCGCAACAGCAGCGATGTCCACATGGCCAAAATGTGTGTGTGGCCCTTTCAATAAGGCATATTCTGCAGCGAGCTGTAAAAAAAAATTGTAATAAGGAGTACACCATACTTTTAGAGGATAACATTCAATACAACCCAAATAGACAGGCGCGACGAAACGATCGCAGTTGGCGCAATATTTTTGACATGCACTGCAAATTTTCCAAATATTGCTCCAACTGGGTCCGTTTCGTGGTGCGTGTCTATCTGTAGTGGAAAGTATGCGGTAATGACGTCGACGTTTCAAGAAATAAAGCGTAAGGTGCCTAAAAATTATTCAACCGCTATTTTGGTACGAAAGTTCGGCATATAAGCGCAAATTTATATATTCGTTCTTTAAAAAAATCCGGAAATGGTATATTTTTTTTTATTTATAACGGAATAATAGGATCTAATACTGGCTCAAATGTGTGGACAGATCTACATTTTTAGTAATGTTTGAAAAGCTTAATATAATTATAGCTATATGCTACGATCGTATCTTTTGAAAGCTACAATAAATAATCGCAAAGATTTTCAGCTCACTAGCAGACTAAACAGGCAAGTGAGCGGCGGGCCCTTACGTTCAGATGCCGGGATAGCCCGGGCCGGAAATATTAGCGATACTATATATCGCCTCATGTGCGAGATTAATCTCTATTTAGATTAAAAAAAAAATTGCCAGGAAGCAGGAATACGGTTTTTACTATCTACAGCACTTAGAAGAAGCTCCAGTAACGGCGAGTCATACGAGCTCTAAAGAGCAGCCATCTGGCGGATCTGAGGATGACGGCAAGATGCATTACGGCTGACCTCAACGTTCCTTTTATTTATATGGAATAGTTAACTTTAATTTCAATACCATAATCACCAAACTGGCGCCCAAATTCCGGTGCAAACAGAAACAAATATCCTCGTACAGAAGTCCGATTGCCACATTTCGCTCCAGTGCTTGAGAAAAACGCTGGCATCACCGCGGATCAAATTGACTTCGAAAAGATGCGACCCGACGGATCTGTTGCCTGTCGACAAGGTACACCGTTGACAATAAACTGATTGACGAGGATGGAGTTAACAATTGCACCAAGAAGTTGGCTTTGATTTAAAAACTCTAATTTCGTGACATTACAAACCAAGTACGAATATAGGCCAAGAGAAGTATTACCGGTATATTTTCCTCCGGCGCTTGAAACAAACACCGGCATCACCACGGGTCACGTTGATTTCAAAGAGAAATGACCCGACGGATCTGAGTACGGACGATAAACTTACACTTAGCTATCATTTTCACCAAAAAGTTGGCTTTGATTTAGAAACTAACTTGGTGACTTTGATTCAAGTATAAATGTACGTCACGAGAAGTAGTACCTCCATATTTCCCTCCAGCGCTTGAAACAAACACTGGCATCACCGAGGGTCGCGCTGACTCCAAAGAGAAGCGACCTTACGGATCTGTTGTCTGACGACAAGGCCGATACGGCCTTGTCGTCGTTTACGGTACGCCCGATAAACTTTTACTTGGCGATCATTTACACAAAAAATTAGCTGTGATTAAAAAACTCTAACTTGGTGAATTTTATTCAAGTACAAATGTAAGTCGCGAGAAATGCCATCATAACATTTCCCTCCACAACTTTAAAAAAACGCCAGCATCGCCGAGGGTGGCATTGACTCCAAAAAGAAGCGACCCTACGGATCTGTTGCCTTTTACAAGGTGCACGATCGGTTTCAACGAAACTATCATTTGTGACAAACTAGTGAAATTCCATGTATTTTTATTCACTCTAAATTTTGAATTGCATCTTCTGCCGTACGCAAAATTCATTTCCTTTAATGAAAAAATTGACCTTTCTGTCCATGAGCGCATCATGGCCAATATCTTAAGTGGTACACGTATTATTAAAACACAGTAGAATGTTTGCATCTTCGATCCTAAAAATACACGTATCGAAGTTTTTAAAGTGTTATGATTGAATATACCGGGGCTGTTCTGTTTCCACAGATGTAACTGAATCTAGCAATTGCAGTTTGTCCATTGTTGAGCCAATGGGAGATACTATTTTGTCGAAATGATTCAAAATTACTTTGTTTTTATAACGTCGAAGTCATTACGCAAGTGATCGTTCCATGTCAAACATGACGATAAAATATTTCAGGCAGTAAAAAATGCAATAGAAACGATATTCTATGTGTTCACTGACACTGACTGACACATGTATAGTTGACTAACGCGATTAGATATAACTATATTTGAAAAGGAACATTTTTAATCGCGCTATTCAAACATTCTTATTTCAGATCAATTTGAAAGTGGCGGAAGTGTCATTGAAACAACATAGAACGATATGTGGAATAAAAAATATGCCGTAACAATATCATTGTAATACGAAAATCATTTTCAAGATTTCTGAAAACATATAAGATTTCAAGTCAAGGTATATTAAAAATTTCGAACAGCTCATTTCAACTTTGTTAGATCCTATTGTACGCATGGTGCCGAAATTACACATACATTTTCGCACCACCAATAAAATGCATTGTATATAGCTGCACAAAATTTAAGCATATGCCCCATATGGCATTCATAAATCATACTACCAGAAGCATTCACCGCACCTTTAAAATAAAAGTGTCTTCTTTTGTTGAGACTACTTCAAGACAAACATTTTTCAAAATAATTGGCAGTGGTCAGGGTGAGAATGTGAAAATGTATGGCGAAATGATCATTAATGTACTTTTGAAATTTAAATAAAAAATGTGAAGCGACACGATTACAAGGGCTATCTGACAAGCGGTGAAAATATAAGATAGTGAAATAAATTGACTAAAAACAAAAGGAAAAACATCTTAGAAAATACTAAAAAATATGAAAAAATAGTTACGAATGAGAATGTGAAAATGTATGGCGAAATGATCATTAATGTACTTTTGAAATTTAAATAAAAAATGTGAAGCGACACGATTACAAGGGCTATCTGACAAGCGGTGAAAATATAAGATAGTGAAATAAATTGACTAAAAACAAAAGGAAAAACATCTTAGAAAATACTAAAAAATATGAAAAAATAGTTACGAATGTTCTAAATTCTTTTCTGTTAGTGATATATGCTACGGCTACTAAAATTCTTTCAAAGAGTTTCGAATCACATATAGGGAATTCCGTGCCAATTCGGCCGTCCTCAGATCCGACCTTTTCTAGTTCAAGCGAAATTTTTTTCATTTCCGTATAAACTGAACCATACATTTTTTCAGATTTTTTCAGATTTTGAGAACCCGTCACCGAGCATTCAATGATCAGTTATTAAAAATTAATAAAATGTAATGTTCGATATCGCCGTATTAGGTACGGGTATTGGGAAATATTATGTGTGCAGTGGATTCATCTTGAATCATACAAAAAAATAGTTCGTAATTTTTTGAACAAATTGAGCATGCTGAAAAACGATTGCAAGTAGAAAACATAATTTTTCGATCCATGGCGCATTTTTAATTTTTTAATACATTTTTTCAAAATATCTTAGAGGAACACCGGAAATGATGATACTTCAGCGATTAAGGTATTTCGTACGGTTTAAAAGATATATATTATTTAAGATTTTATTACGTAATAATCTTCCATAACTTTACAGCTATGAATATTTCTTTCTTTCTTAGAATCTGTGTTGATAAGAAAAAATTGAAATTTTCATATCGCTTCCTCATAAAGTTGAAAATTGAAATTTTTATATCGCTTTCTCATCAAAGTTAGAAGTTGAAATTTTCATATCGCTTTCTCATAAGGTTCCTTTATTCGCGAAGCTTCTTTTATGAGGAAGCATTGTCTATATTTTTGGCTTCCTCATAGAGAAAGCTTCGCGAATAACGGAACCTTATGAGAAAGCGATATGAAAATTTCAACTTCTAACTTTGATGAGAAAGCGATATAAAATTTTCAATTTTCAACTTTTTTCAACGTCAACGTCTTAGAGTTATATGCAAAACGGTTGACCGATTCAGGTTCAGCGCGTAAAAAAATATTCCATCGTCACGTTTCACTTTGTCGAATCTGCGTTTGGCGCGAAAAAATACATGGAAGTATGCGCTCCAGAAATTTTTTTGCCCTTTCGATTTTATTCCAGAATTCCTAGTGATACCTCTTTATCTAGCTTTTTAATCCCGTCATATCCACGGTCTTGTGTATGTCTTGCTGTAGATCACGATAGGCACCTGCGTTTTTCCGCGATGCCATCGGAAAGCAAAGAAATCGTTGTTTACAAATACCTAAAATCACTCATTTTTGCAATTTTGGCTATAAAAATGCCTGGGAAACTTTTTCGTTAGTTGTCGCTCCGGGACTGTAATTCCATGTATTTTTTCACGCTGATCACGAATCTGACCCTTATTTTATTTGTAGATGAATATTTGATACGAAAAAAATGCGTCTAAAAAAAAATCATGAAATTCAAAAAATTCAAAATATAAAAATTTCAATTTTCAACTAACATACAATTTAAACGGTTCGAACGATTTTTCTGAAATTTTAATGGGATCATCGGGTGATGATATTCTACCTGTATACGCGTTTTTAGCCCGATAGCTAAAAAATTGTGAGTGCTAGAGCGCGAACCGACATTTTTGACGAAATAAAAAATGGCCTACAAAAAAACAACTGAACATTTTTTTACGAAATTTCGACCAAATGGTGACTATTGATCACACATGATGTGTGCCAAATTTCAGCTTGATCGGTCAACGCGTTTTCGAGTTATAGCGTTTTGAATTTTTCACGTCCAATTCACACACGCACACGCACACGCTCACGCACACGCACACGCACACGCACACGCACACGCACACGCACACGCACACGCACACGCACACGCACACGCACACGCACACGCACACGCACACGCACACGCACACGCACACGCACACGCACACGCACACGCACACGCACACGCACACGCACACGCACACGCACACGCACACGCACACGCACACGCACACGCACACGCACACGCACACGCACACGCACACGCACACGCACACGCACACGCACACGCACACGCACACGCACACGCACACGCACACGCACACGCACACGCACACGCACACGCACACGCACACGCACACGCACACGCACACGCACACGCACACGCACACGCACACGCACACGCACACGCACACGCACACGCACACGCACACGCACACGCACACGCACACGCACACGCACACGCACACGCACACGCACACGCACACGCACACGCACACGCACACGCACACGCACACGCACACGCACACGCACACGCACACGCACACGCACACGCACACGCACACGCACACGCACACGCACACTCACACGCACACGCACACGCACACGCACACGCACACGCACACGCACACGCACACGCACACGCACACGCACACGCACACGCACACGCACACGCACACGCACACGCACACGCACACGCACACGCACACGCACACGCACACGCACACGCACACGCACACGCACACGCACACGCACACGCACACGCACACGCACACGCACACGCACACGCACACGCACACGCACACGCACACGCACACGCACACGCACACGCACACGCACACGCACACGCACACGCACACGCACACGCACACGCACACGCACACGCACACGCACACGCACACGCACACGCACACGCACACGCACACGCACACGCACACGCACACGCACACGCACACGCACACGCACACGCACACGCACACGCACACGCACACGCACACGCACACGCACACGCACACGCACACGCACACGCACACGCACACGCACACGCACACGCACACGCACACGCACACGCACACGCACACGCACACGCACACGCACACGCACACGCACACGCACACGCACACGCACACGCACACGCACACGCACACGCACACGCACACGCACACGCACACGCACACGCACACGCACACGCACACGCACACGCACACGCACACGCACACGCACACGCACACGCACACGCACACGCACACGCACACGCACACGCACACGCACACGCACACGCACACGCACACGCACACGCACACGCACACGCACACGCACACGCACACGCACACGCACACGCACACGCACACGCACACGCACACGCACACGCACACGCACACGCACACGCACACGCACACGCACACGCACACGCACACGCACACGCACACGCACACGCACACGCACACGCACACGCACACGCACACGCACACGCACACGCACACGCACACGCACACGCACACGCACACGCACACGCACACGCACACGCACACGCACACGCACACGCACACGCACACGCACACGCACACGCACACGCACACGCACACGCACACGCACACGCACACGCACACGCACACGCACACGCACACGCACACGCACACGCACACGCACACGCACACGCACACGCACACGCACACGCACACGCACACGCACACGCACACGCACACGCACACGCACACGCACACGCACACGCACACGCACACGCACACGCACACGCACACGCACACGCACACGCACACGCACACGCACACGCACACGCACACGCACACGCACACGCACACGCACACGCACACGCACACGCACACGCACACGCACACGCACACGCACACGCACACGCACACGCACACGCACACGCACACGCACACATCCGGACATTTTTTCTAAATGTGATTTTTCAATGTTTTGGAATATTCTGAACACGTTTTGATTAAAATCTCGAAAAAACATTTTTCGGTGATTAAAATCTCGAAAAAACATTTTTCGGCATCACAAAGCTTCCTCTATGAGGAAGCAAAAATAGTACAATTATTTATACATTTTTTTTGTTTCATCAAATATGAATTCTATTTACAAGTTTGGCTACGCAACGCGTTTTCTGATAATTTGTTACCATTTTTGCGGGGATAAGTCTTATTTTGTTCTGTGCTGAGAGAATGAAATAAGCGTGTTAAACGCTTGTCCCCGTGCATTTTTATAGTTTGCTTCGTTTTATAATGTGGATTTCAGTATATCTCAGCATTACTGTAAATTTTCGTTTTAACCTTGCCGTGTTTTTTCCAGGTAATGTACAATGAAGTGCTTGCGTGCGCTTTATATCATCACGTTCTATAAGGCGTACGGGAGCACTTCATTGTATATTACCTGGAAAAACGAACATTATCAAACGAAACAAATAAAAAATCGCAGAGATCAGGAGTTTGACGACCTGCATGACTGATTTTTTCTTATAGCATAGAACAAAACAAGACTCATATCCGTAAAAATGTTAACAAATCATACGAAATCGCGTCTGCGCAGCCAAAATTGTAAACAGAGTTTATATTTGATGAAGCGAATAATAATCACAATGAATTGTAATATTATTATTTTTTTATGAATACAAATTCCAAGAAAGAAAGGAACATTCATAGCCTTGAAGTTATTGCAATTACGCGATAAAAAATGTCCGGCGGATTGAAAAATCATTTTTTTTCTACATTAAACCGATTTTCAGCATGCGAAATATGTTCGAAAAATTACGAACAATTTTTTTCATAAGAATGGTTCAAAATGAATCCATTGCACGCCCGATATTCCGATTCCCGATGAATAGGGATATTTCTCGATATCCCTATCCAATGCAGATATCTCACATTGATTTTTTCTTTTTTTAGATATCGGTAATTTTTAATTGACGATGGCTCGGTAACGTTTCCTCAAACGAATCTTAAAAAAAGATATGTTTCAGTTCAAAGGTATATCAAAACAGGAGAGAAGTTTCGTTCAAATTAGCCGGAGTCGGGCCTGAAGGTGGAGAAATTTTTATGGAATGCCCCACATATCAAGTATAGAATGTGATGTTTATCGTCATTGAGATCTGATACGAAGTCGTTTCTATCTATAGGTGTAAATAGTGATCTACTATTTTGCATGCGTTAAACAAATTACACGGATATCTAACAAAGTTTGTGACCCCTCATGAGCCTAAAGTTAAGATACGAAGAAAACTAATTAGACTAATGAATTAATCAACAATGATATTTTTACCATTATCTTCTGCAACTTCCATTTGGCGCTCGACTGATCGCAATTGATTATGCGTCTGCTCCAGTTCATTCATCGTTTGCTCCAATTGTTCGCGTAGCTTCGCGGCTTCTGAATCCGCTGCTGCCGCCTCCCACTTCCGCTTACGTGCTTTTCGTTTCAACTCTGTACATTTTAATCAAAATATCACTACATAATTTTTTGCAATTTCTTTTCCCCTCGTATTATATCTAACCTTTTCGCCTCTTATTCCTTTTTTAATTCTTTTCCGAGGTTGGCTCTGCTGACTGTGCGGGCGGTACACGTTCTTCCGCATTATGTCGTCGCCGTTTTCGATGTCGCTTTCGACGCACTGTAAAGTTCCAACAACGGATTAGTGTCATTTTTGTCAAATGTCTGTACCATCATATGAGGCGTGTAGTGCACGAATTTAGTATTCGATTATTTTTATAATCAACGGATTACGAGTGCATGTCTATATTTGCATTACCTGAATTATTGGGTCGTGGCACCTGTCGTCCGTTGTTGTCACCAACTGGGGCGTCTTCTGGGGGACGAAAGTCATCTATACGCAATACATTGTTTATTAGTCTAATGTTACATTAAAGATAAATCAAGAAGATAGTTTTGGCCATTTTCAGCCAAATTACCAATGCTGTTGGTTGATGGCGCAACTCGGTTATTATTCTCAAGGAAAGGCACGTCTCGAGGTAAACCGAGGTTTTCCTCAACTTCTATATTGATAACGTAATGTTAATTTCCTACGTTGCGAATAAAACGAGCGAATGGTTTTTATGTGATTTTCGTGAAAATTACCCATGTTAATTGGCGGCGAAATTCCTCTATAATTCTCATCGGCAAATAGGTCGCTCGAAGGTCGATCAAAGGTCTCGACTACATCTGTAATGATGTTGAAATATCAGTATAATATGGAAGAATGTTTTTTGGTGAATGTTCAATAAAATTACCGATGTCGACCGGTGGAGAAAGCCTTCCGTTGTCCTCAACAATAGCCGCGTTCGGAGATCGAGCAAACTCTTCTGCTAGACCGACTTCTACGACTCGGTTGATGTTTTCCACTTCTTCGTCTTCGTTAAAACACAAAGATTTTGTTAATATGAAACCAACGTAACATAACTAAGTAGTTAATTTTCAAAGATGTTTAGTAGTTTCAAGGTTATTACCTGTGTTGTCGAAATGCGGTGAGAGTCCTCCGCCGTCTTGAATAAATGGTGCGATTCGGTGTTGAGGAATATTCTCTGCATGCCATAACAAATGTCATTCACGTAACGTGAAATAAAAATATATAAATTTTTGTTATAAAACATATATCAAATACAAAAAATTTAGAGGGAGTCGATAATTTAACGATCTATGCAATATTCTTGTCTTCGCGGCAATAAAGTGAAAAAAAAACTATTACCTCTCTGATTCAGGACCGCAACTTCTCTAGAATTGTTGCTTGAAGTATCCGACGCATCCCCACCGGATTCGAGATCGGAGAAATCTTAAAAGATTTTTGATGAAATGAATTTGTTTTTTTAGCACAGAGTTAAGTTTCATAGAAGAGTTTATATTCAATAACTTTATATAAACGAGACCGAAGGTCATCCACGTAACGTGAAATATAAACATTGAATTTCAGTTATGCAACATATATTAAAAACAAATTTGTAACAAGGAGTCGATAAGTTAATGATCTATGCAATCTTCTTGCCTTCGCAGAAATACAGTGAAAAAAACTATTAACTCCCTCATTCAGGACCGCAACTTCTCCAGAGTTGTTGCTCGAAGTATCCGACTCATCCCCGTCGGATTCGAGATCGGAGACATCTTAAAAGATTTTTGAACAAATGAAATTGTTGTTAGTACAGAGTTGAGCTTTATAAAACAGTTATTCAATATCTTTATATAAACAAATGTTCCATATGGCGGAAATTTTATTTGTACAGTTCTCTCAGAAAATTCGTGTGAATTACGAGAGGTTACCAGTGGTCTACTCTACATTAAATTGCGTGGCTTAAATTACCTTCTTCTGGGGGAGCCATTGGTGCAACTTCTGCATTGTCTCTGAGCCAGTGCGGTCGTTCGTCGGCAAACACTTCTTGATTATAGTCTGGATCTTGGTCTGGCAGAGAAAAATACAAATTCATTTAATGTCAGATTTTTATCATAATAGCAATAGTTGTTAATAGTTTTATTTTTTTTTAAATCATATATGCACTTGTCTAAAGGGAGGAATTCGGCGTTTGTCAGACGTGTAAATCGTTTTAACTAGAAAAAAATTTGATTTCACACTTGATTTTTGACAAGTTATATCGGACCATTAAATAAAAAGAAAACACGTTATTTGACTGGCCTTGCCGAACCACCCTCCAGCTGCCCTTAAACACAGCGCTCCCCGATACGTTTTCTTTCTTTCTATCGCTCGCACACTATCTATTTTTAATTACGTTAACATTTGAAGTGATTCAACAAAAATCATAAAAAATTTTGAGATGTGTCGTAGATGCTACAAGCTGGTGCAAATGCATGTATAAAAATGTTACCTAATGGTACTACCCTAGCATGTTGCAAGACTGATGCAAAAACCGGGAAAACTGAGCAAAAGACCGAAAATAAGACTCAGTAGCGTTGTGCGAGAACGTTACCGATAATTTCTCAACAAAAGACCAGCGACTTGACCTGTCGTAAAGTATGAAAAATTGGCCGCGGGGAGGGGATGAGCTTCATTTTCCCTCCTAATATTTGACAATTTCATGCTCGGTCGTTTGCTAACTGCGACCAAGTAAAAGATCGGGAAACAACCAGACTGGAATATCGGTGAACTCGGTCTACCTGCTAACCACGACCAAGCAAAAGATCGGGAAACGACCTGATTGGAATCTCGGTAAGCTCGGTCGTGTTACCAAATGCGACCGAGCAATAAACCGGGAAAGTACCTGTTTTGAAATCGGTCGTTTACCGAACAGATGACCGGAAATAAAACCCAAGCAAGCTTCCACGAAATGGATGTTGCTGGAGTATGGGAAAGCTGGCTGCTTCCAATGCTCGATTAAAATTGATACAAGTCAAAAGATAATTCGTAAGGAAAAAACATGAAAGACTCGATAGTCAATCGCGTCACAACGTGGTTGATTCTTGTGTTTTTTGGTACTAATGGTTCTTTTACTTACATCATTTTCGGTCAAGTATTGGAAGTTTGTCCGATAATGTATACATGTCAATAAATATGAGACGAGTATTATAAGTAATTTTATTCTGTACAATAATGTTGAATAAACCGTAAGTAAAAAAACGGAAAAATACGATAACAGTACAGAGTTAATATATCGCGTCGATTTTTTACTTAATTTCGATGATCCTCTTATAGTTTTATATAGTTTTATATATCTTATAGTTTTATATATCTTATAGTTTTATATATCTTATAGTTTTATATAGTCAAAGTGATCATGTGTTCGGTGCAAGACCGATTTCAAAACAGGTAATTTCCCGGTTTATCGCTCGGTCGTCGTTAGCAGGACGACCGAGCTTGCCAATATTCTAGTCAGGTCGTTTCCTGATCTTTTGCTCGGTCGTGGTTAGCAAACGGCCGAGCACGAAATTGTCAAGTTTTAGGAGAGGAAATGAAGCCATCCCCTCCCCACCGCCAATTTTTCATACTTCACGATAGGTCGAATCGCCGGTCTTTTGTTAAAAAAATATCGGTAACGTTCTTGCACATGGCGACTGAGTCTTATTCTAGGTCGTCTGTTCGATCTCCCAACATGCTAGGGTACCACTGGCCGCTCCGCCAATTCGAATTCACGGCCACCCTGTTCATTTCGCCGTTGGATGACAAGATCGACGTTGCCTTTAAGTGAATTTAAAACAAATATGGAGGCAAATATGTATGAGGGATATCACCAGTTGCTCTAGCGGCAGAGCGAAGGGTATATACTGAGAATACGTCACCTCAGCGTGATATGAACCTCCTCCCTGCCGCGGGACCGATAAATAATATACTTTTTTTAAGCGTGCCGAAACTCTGATATCAAAAGAAAATGGAATTTCAGTACACCCTATTAGCCTCGCAGTAGAATCCTATTTTCTTTGGATTGCCCAGTTTCACTACCGTACATTATAGTAGTTTTTATCAAGAGACGCGGTAGCGTCTCGACGCCAAGTACTTAAAAAAAGTTTTTAAGCGAGTTGACGAGACGCTACCAAGTATATATACTCCAAAATGCCGGAAGTGGATTCTTGCTTCTCGATTTTCTTGGAAACGAAGCACCGGATCGGAATTCTGACGACACTTTTTTTCATATATAGGACACAAGCTTTCCAACGTGCCCAGTTCCGATTATAACTTTGCGGTAGATGCTGAGATATGGGCATCGTGTCCCTCTTGAGGTCCGAAAATATTATAAAAGTGTCCTGTCC
The DNA here is from genome assembly GCA_958510785.1 of Exephanes ischioxanthus. NCBI lineage: Eukaryota > Metazoa > Arthropoda > Insecta > Hymenoptera > Ichneumonidae > Exephanes > Exephanes ischioxanthus. Next base: position 3,728,492 of record OY294020.1, on the reverse strand, counting down.
TGTGATGTGATGTGATGTGAGTCGAGTCCTCGCGTCTACTGCGCATGCGTCCGCCAGCTGACTCATGTTCCATCTCTCTTGGATGCTCGCATCAGCGCGGCACTTTCTCTCTACCCGTCTCTGTTTACCCATCTCTCTTGGATTTCGTCGTATATCAGCGCAGCGCACTTCGCGCTTCGGTTAATCGGTCGGCAAAACAAATTCTTTTTTATTAAGAAAATAAGTGTGATATGTGATCGCTCGGGAAAACAAATTCTTCTTCGTTAAGAAAATAAGTGTGATATGTGGGATGTTCGGTTCGGAATGAAAAAAAGGTGAATGTGTCCACTCGTATCGTGAATGAAAAATAAAAATAACTCGTTTAAAAAAATTGATTCATATTATAAAAAATAAATAAATAATAATGTGTTAGATGTGACTTTTTTAAAAGTTAATTCCTCGATCTTTTTATGACTAACCTATTTTCGAAGTTTTGTTTTAATTTTGCTCTTGTCAAAAATTGATATTTTAAAATATATTTGACCGAAAGATGGTTCAGTTTTTAAAAATGGAATCTACGCTCCGTCAGGAAAACATGAACTTATTTACCTCTGTTTGTATAGGTATCTAAACCAGGGAATAAATCTTTTACTGACGGAACTGGCAAACCATGGCCTTCGATATAAGTCCAAATAATACAGAGCGATGATTCTGTTTTTTTTTTTTAAAGAATTGAAGGTTCGCAGTGAAAATTTAAATTATTTATATTCTTATATATACTTGTTGCATATAGTGGCGAAAGGCATATACAACTCCACATACAGATGCCCTGGATGCTTTGGAACTTCAGACGCACTCTGACACACTGCGTCAAAATCAAAAGATGTCTTTATCCATTATGCGAGAGAGATAAGTTTTTTGTTAGCTACGCATGATGAAACCTACCTTCTGATCCTGACACAGCTGCCTTCGAAGGTCCAGAGCATCAAGAGCAGCTACTCAAGGTGTCGAAGGTGCCTTTCGTCACCATAAAATGTTACACAAATATATTTTACAGGAAGATGATTCGGTTTATTCCCAGTATGTTGGTAATAATCAATTAAACTACATGACTGGATGTCAAAAATAGATGAAATCAAAGCAAAAAATACTTTTAAAAAAAAAGTAAAAAGGTACGCCAAGTACTTAAAAATTGTATGGTCGTTCAGAAAATATGTTTATAAAAAAAAACCTCTTAAAAAGAAAAAATCTGCCAAAACAGATGTTTATCAAAACCTCAACAAAAAAAAAAAAAAAAAAAAAAAAAATTGAAAAGAAATCAAATCAAACCAGCCAAGTAGTAGTACATACAAAAAAATTCTTCAAAAAATATGTTTATCAAAAAAATCTAAAAAAATATACAAGATGCAAAAAATCTTGACAAAAAAAAACTTGGCGTGCCAGTTTTTTTTCCAATAGCTGTCGTACATGGTTCATTCAAATAATCGAGGGAGAGGAAAAGTAACTGTAATAACTGCATAACTGTAATTGTAAAAAAACCTGGCACGCCAAGTTTTTTTTTGTCAAGATTTTTTGCATTTTGTATATTTTTTTAGATTGGTTTGATAAACAAATTTTTTGAAGAATTTTTTTGTATGTACTACTACTTGGCTGGTTTGATTTGATTTCTTTTCAATTTTTTTTTTTTTTTTTTGTTTAACACACAGCACAAAAAGTCTAGTATTGCAAAGTACTATTTTGTAACAAATGCGCGAAAACTCCCGTTTTTCCTACCTGTAAAGCTTGGCGAAAGCATCCGAGAAAGGAGCTACCGACGAAATAAGTATGTGCAAAAGTATCCATAGCACTTTTCTCGCATCCCCTGCTACAAAGCACCACTTTCGCTACGCTTTAGAGGCACGAAAACCGGGACTTTCATGCATGTGTTACAAAAAAATAGCATTACCGCTTTTGTTACTGACAACGATATTTCACATACCCTTAAGCGAAGCAGCTTTTTCCATAAACTCCGTAACAGAGATTTCCATCAGATAAAGTTCTCGCCATGCTAAATAGGACAAAAATTATGTAAGAAAGATCACTACCCATCCTGTCGCATCGTTATGTAATTGTCTTTACAGAATTGTACTGAATTGTACTTTCTAATAGAAAGTTACAATTCGGTTGACAACATGGGGACACTGACTTTTCACAAGAGCTTTTTGCTTGAAAACGGTAGCGTATCGCGGGTGCCTGCTTATGCGTCGATTGTTCCGAAGATGGCCGATATCCGTCTGAACGTCGGATTGTAATCTAAGAAGTTTGCCTGCGGAAGGTACAAATAATTTCACTGAAATTTTAAAACACATTGTGATGGCAAACTGTACTATAATAAGTATTATTTTATTAAAATAGATATTTACAAATAAAATCCCACGGTCCTGGTCCATTCTCCATTCTGTGTCCTAGTCTACTATGGTAGGACTCGATGATATTATTAGTTCGACGGCCAAGTCCGTAGACGCTAAAACCTGCGGGCCTGACCGTGACTAGCCAATACCTATTGTAGTAGGCACAAAATTGATCAAATCGTCGTCGCAGCGTCGCTGGCAGGTTGTTCTTCAATATTCGGAACTGGTCAGCAATTAAATCGGCGGGCAGGTATGCGAGGGCTAATATTTTTTTTTAAACCCTTTCGCTTCTGCGTCCGTGCAGAGTGTGTTCTGTAGGCCCAGGGATTTGGCTTTACGATAGATCGCCTAAAAGAAAGTATTTAATTGTCGGTTTTTTAAACATGATACTGCACATAGATTCATCAATTATTGCCTACTTGGATATTCTAATAGTCTACTTCTACTTTTGTTTATTTCCCAAAGTTGTGTTCCTATTTTGATAAATCTCGAGATACGTAGTTCGAAAGTAAATATTTCGCGTCTACTGTATCCTTCCTAAATATTTTATTTTCAGATATTTGCAAGTATTGTTGGTGCATCTATCCAATATTTTATTTAACCAGCTTGAAACGATTTGTTGAGATGTTATGCAAGCATGCAAAAGCCAATACATGCTAAGTTGAAGTTCTTTACGATACACATTCTTGCAACGAACAATGAACGTGAAAATAAATTTAATGTTAAAAGTGAAAAACTTCGTGCCGTTTAAATAGAGAAAGTAGTGATAGCGTCGAGTGTTCCGCATCGAATAATAAAGCCAACATTAAGCATACATTTATTAACATTCATTGCAAATTCATGTAAGGAACGTTGCTGTAAAAATTGATATGCCCCAAAGTGAAATCTCTCCAGACACAAATTTGAAAATATTGGGTCAATGGCAATTGTTCAGAGGATCAATTTTGCATGTTATTTTTGATAACCCAAAAATGTTCTCGTAAAAAGGGTATAACTTCACGGTACATTCGTAGTTCTCTTTAACATACAATATTTGACAATTGAAAAATACCTACACGATCATAATGAACATTGCATCCCGTGCAATATGCTGATATAAAAACTTCGGTAATGGCGTTACGCAAAGCTCTTTCGTAATCAGTCATTGCTAGTGTGATGTTGTTGTTCGGGAGCACTTGTTCTCTGACGTGCTGCAGAACGGCTTTATACGCAACTTGCGTTTTTTACTCATTAAAACCCATACGAATGGGAAGCCCTACATTACCGAACAATGAAGCGCACCGAAAACAAAGAATAATAAAATAATCATTATTCATTATTAAAAACCTCCGTGCGGCATATTAAAATTGATAAAACGAAAAATGTCTCACATGATTAAATTTAATGCCCATGACCGTTAGCAATTGATACACGCCGTCAATTTGGGGCTTCGACCGGAACGTTGCATCGATAAATAATTTCGAAACGTCACCCATTTCCGTGCGTACGAAATTTTCGTCATAACAAATGACATGTTTCGCGCCATCGGTATCCGTTATCAATCGCACTGTAAGGCGACCGGTGTCGCCCTCCAAATTTCTTCCGAATACCGGATCAGCCAGTCGTTCAACGTTTCTACCATTGCATCACTCTCTTATCTCGTTGTCTACTAGCGCAGTTTCTTCCTAATTCAGAGTGTCAAAACTCGGAATCTTAAGGCTCTTAATGGGTTTCTGAGAGCTGTAGGCAACGCGTCGAGACGACGCGTCGTGCCGAGAGTTGGGCCTCCGGCGGTTGATGACCGCGGGCCTCTTCATTCATAGTTTTTCCGTGCGATGGTACGGAAGAACTTACGACCTTTGGGATCTACGAAATTTTAGTCGCTACTCATACCTTGGCAGGTAGCGAGCTGCCTCGAGTGGGTTGCCTTTTCTAACGCTTTGTAATGGCGTAGCGCTGTGTGTCATAGGCCACTTGTTCCGACTTGTCTTTCTTATCCCGTCTAGATCGATTGTATCCTGGCGTTAGATCTCTTTAGGTTGTGAAACTGATTTTCTTATGGATTACATGTACCGACTGAGTTGATAAGTTAGCTCTTGGCAGAAATGGGTCATTTATCTAGTTTGTTGATATTTCGGGCTATCTGACCAAATTCTTTTTTTTTCTTAGAAGTTATATTTCCTGACTCCAGTTTTAGTGAGAGAAATAGTGGAGAAAATGTATGCGTTACGCTGGACGTAACACCTCGGTAACCGTTCTTGCGGTCTTCGTCTCCGACGCATGTCGAACAAAAACTCGAACGAAAATGCACACAAAAGGAAGTACACGGATATAAAAAGCAATAGTGGGATGTAAAACGATGCAATGCCGTGCTATGTGATGAAATAAAAAGAGAAGCTTTTGGAAATCACGAATGGAAATTTCCCGAAATAATTAAAGGATATGGAATTAACACAAAAAAATATGGATACAAAACAATTGAAGAAAATACAGATTGTTGCAATGTCTGACACTTGTAACAGAGAACTGCCGTACTGGAAGAACCTACGCATGATGTTATAAAGCGCAGAGAAGAGTCTGAAGCCAGCGGCCGAACTAGCGGCCGGCGTACGCCGACCTCTGACGGGCCACAAGCTAACGAACGCGCGGCCCTCTAATAGCTACAAAAAAATTATTGATTGGCATAAAAATCTTTGACACAAAATTCTGTAAAAATACCACGTATTATTTAAGATGTTTACTACACAATAAGGTGATACTGACCCTTGGCAATATTTTTAAGGGGTCTTCCATTTTAAGCTTCAGAAAAAAATCTTCGGCAACGCATAGTAAACACCTTAAGTATTGTCTATGCATTATTTCAGAATTTTCTCTGAATGCTTCTGCTGGCAGGTCGTCTCTATAGTTATTTGTTCTTACGGATCCCCTAAAAATATATCTAAGGGTCAGTATCACCTTATTGTGTAGTAAACATCTTAAATAAGGTAAAAGTACCAGTGGTCACACACTAAAGGTAGAAGTCCTAGTTCCCGGACATGCATGAAAAATCGTATTTCCGTCTCTCTTGCACGCATGCTTTGTCCGGCCACTGGGACGTTCACCTTAAGGGAGATCCAGCTTTACAAGGCCGAAAAAAATGTTTTTTTTTCAGGAATTTTTTTAGGAAGGAAAAAACACGTGAGCCCCGTGAATTTAGAAGTATGTTTTGATGTATACTTGAACTGTACGAAAAATGTTATTTTGACACAAAAGAAAAAAGTACTGCATAGTTCTTGGCCCCCACATAGTTCCTTGCTTATTATTTTTCTAGTTTGGCGGGAGTGATAACATAAAAACTATGCAACCTATCGACTTAATCCAAAGCTAATTTTTTTTTCAGTACTAAATTCTCTTCTATGTGAACCTAAGATATTGTTAAAAAAAAGTTTTTCAAAGACTTTTTATAGCATGTTAAGAGAGGTGGCGCTACGTCATACTAGACTGTGGGGGTTCCACTAGGCTAGTGTGACTGTATAAATGAAGATTTCAGGTACACGAGATTTTGTAGTTTAAGTTCAGTCTTTTATTAGATTAATTTTAATATGGCGTGGTGTTAAAGGCTTGTATAAGGAGCCCGTGTCAGAAACGTCTCTTCTACGCCGAGTCTCGTGTAGCACTCTCGAGATCCCCGGAAAATGTAGAGTAGTCGCCACGCCTTCCCTGTAGCGACGAGTTGTCGCATACTCTGATTCGCCGTTGCCGGCGAAGCGTCCGAACGACGGAAGTCGAACGTCGTCGGTGGAAATGCGGCAATGATAAAGCCGCCGCCACACTACCCCCCTCCAAGCAACCGCGCTAGGTTGCGAAATGTACGTTTTTCTGGCTTCTTGGGCCAGCGTACGTCCGAGGTGGTGCGTCAGGACGAGGAGTTAATGAGGGAGGAGCAACAGGGATGGAAATTATTTTTTTAGGAATGGAATTTGTTTTTTTTTTTTAAATATTGACTAGTGGGTTTCGATGATGGTGTTGTTTGTTGCGCAATCCGAGACGACGACGATGAAGGTACCGATGACTGTATCGGCGACGAAGGTGCCGATAACTGTGTTGTTGGAGAATGAACGTGACCTTGACTAGACAGCCCGTCGTCCCGTGATGATCCTTGGCTCGGTACCGTCTCTTCCTGCTGTAACAGAGGCAACGCCTCGACGAAAGCTGGTTTCAAACGATCCGTTGACACTGTAACAGACTCGTTATTAATTCGAATTTTGAATAGAATGTCGGATACACGTTCGACAACTTTGTATGGGCCTTCGAACGGGTGTTCGAGGGACCTTTTTGCGTCGTTTTTCAAAAATACGTGCGAACAATCATACAAAGTTTTATGCACGAACGGTTTAACTCGCGAGTGATGAGCTGTCGGAACCGGTCGAATTCCACGCATAAAACTGCGCAATCGCTGGACGTAGATTTGCTGTTCGTCATTTCCCTCGATGTCGACGAGAAACTCTCCCGGGATTCGTAGAGTGGTACCGAATACCAATTCAGCGGATGTTGTTTTAATATCTTCCTTTAGACTCGTCCGCAGGCCTAACAGAACGATAGGAAGTGTGTCCACCCACTCGGTAGTCTCGTGACACATTATCGCTGACTTGAGACAACGATGCCATCGTTCCACCATCCCATTCGAAGCTGGGTGGTAAGCGGTAGTTCGAATCCTCTCGCATCCGACGAATTTAAGCAACGCGTTGAATAACGCCGATTCGAATTGCGATCCGCGATCCGTGGTGATCGTAACGGGCGCGCCATAGCGAGAAATCCAATACGCGAAAAACGCGTTGACGACAGTATCGGCTGTGATATCGTGAATCGGAATAGCCTCGGGCCACCTTGTAAATCGATCGATGATTGTGAGGCAATAGCGATAGCCTCTCGATGTCGGCAAAGGTCCCACGATGTCAATATGAACGTGACCAAAGCGGTCATCCGGTACCGGAATATGTTTTGGCACGCTATGATTGTATCGTGACACTTTGCTTCGTTGGCAAGGTAGGCAAGTTCGAGCCCATTCGATGATATCCTTTCTCATCGACGGCCATACAAATTTTCGCTGAATGATGCTCTTCGTTGCGCGGCCACTGGGATGAGAAAGTCCATGGGTTGCGTCAAAAACGCGTCTTCGCAGCGACTTCGGGATGTACGGTCGCACGTCACCATTCGAAAGATCGCAGAAAACCGTTTTGTCGGTGTTATCGACTCGCAATGGTCGTAGGTCCAGAGACGTATTTGACTCGAGCAAATTCTGTAGCTCTTCGTCCGTTGATTGAGCTTCGGCGAGGTCGTCGGTAGAGAAAAACGTCGGCATGTAGATAGCTTCAACTCTCGAAAGAGCGTCAGCGACCACATTATCGGCACCGGTCACGTGGACGATGTTCGTTGTAAACTGCCCAATATAATCCAGTTGACGGAGCTGACGCGGTGATGCTTTGTCGCTACGTTGTCTGAACGCAAAGACGATTGGTTTGTGGTCCGTTTTTATCAACAATGGGCGTCCTTCGATCATGAACTGAAAAAATTTTAGACTTGAGAAAATAGCAAGTAGCTCGCGATCATACGTGCTATATTTCGATTGAGCTGTTGATAACTTCTTCGAGTAAAAACCGAGCGGCTCCCATTTTCCGTTGCAAAATTGCTCGAGAACGGCACCCATTGACGTATCAGACGCGTCCGTCTGAAGGGCAAGTGAGGCGCTCTCGAGAGGATGAGCGAGAAGGGATGCGTTGGCGAGTTGCCTTTTACTCTCGAAAAATGCTCTTTCCGATTCTTCAGTCCAAACGATCGGACGTTTGTCGTTCTTTTTCGCGCCCACGAGATAACCGTTTAACAACACTTGAGATCGAGCAGCGTTGCGTATAAAACGACGATAAAAGTTCAAAATGCCGAGAAACCGACGAAGTTCCGAGACGTTATTCGGCTTTTTATAATCGAGAATCGCTTGTACCCGATCGGGGAGAGGACGAGTTCCGAACTCGTCGATCTCGTACCCTAAGTACCGCACAACTCCTTTACCGAAAACACACTTCGCGACGTTGATAGTTAAACCGTATTCTCTTAGGCGTTCGAATAAAACACGCAAATGTCGCGCGTGCTCTTCGCGATTTTTCGAAAACACGACTAGATCGTCAATATAACAAAAAACGAAGTCCAAATCGCGTGTGACAGGGTCCATAAATCTTTGAAAAGTTTGTGCTGCGTTGCACAGTCCGAATGGCATAACACTAAACTCAAACAATCCGAACGGAGTTATTACGGCCGTTTTTGATCTGTCTTCAGGCGCGACCGGTACCTGGTAATACGCGCGCGTGAGATCAATTGTCGAAAAAATTTTGCATCCGCGTAGTCGATGAGTAAAATCGTGCAAATGAGGTATTGGATACTTGTCCGGTTCGGTGACGCCGTTGAGTCGCCGATAGTCCCCGCAAGACCTCCATTCGCCCGACTTTTTTTGGACCAGATGTAGAGGACTGGCCCATTGACTGTCCGATCGTTGACAGATTCCCTGCTCCATCATGAGTTTGAAGTCCGATCTAGCAGCATCGAGTTTCTCCCCCGTCAAACGTCGAGCTCGTTCCGCGATGGGAGCGCCTTTCGTAACGATGTGGTGTTGTACATCGTGTGTTGGTACCTTCGAAAAAACAAAAGGCTTCGTGATCGCCAAAAACTCGGTGAGAAGATCACGAAAAGGCGTATCTCCTGCAACAGTCGAAATCGATGAGTGAGCTTCGTACGAGAGAGTGCCAATGGATGAAAGATTCGTTTCTTTATCGACCAATCGTTTTCCTTTTAGATCGACGAGAAGTCCGAAATGAACCAAGAAATCCGCTCCGATTATGCACCTGGACACGTCAGCGACTGTAAATTTCCAAGGATAGTTACGGCGGAGTCTCAAGTTCAACGACAAAGTTCTTTGACCGTACGTGTGTATCACGGTATTGTTCGCGGCGTATAGTTTATATTCGGCCGGTACCGATCCAACACCATCAACTTTCGAACGCGGTATTACCGAGATGTCTGCCCCCGTGTCAACAAGAAAATTTCCGCCGGATTTCTCGTCGTGAATTATGAGACGGCACGATTTAGGGGGGTCAGGTTTTGGAACGTCGTCGTTTACCATCTCTATGTGCGACGACGCTATTAGTTTCCCGAACTATTGTCTTGAGAAACCCACGTACACGGACGATGACAGTTACGCGCTTGAGCACCGAATCTATGGTGATAATAACACATTTTCGCACTATCATTGTTGTTATCGTTACCCTTGTTGTTATTGTTACCCTTGTTGTTATTATTCGACGGCCAAGGAGACTTCGACCTCGATCGACCACGTTGTTTGCCCTTGGATCGTTGACCGCTTCCGCTGACGAACTTGTCGAACCGTGTTGATAAGGCTTCGACCCGCTTAAGCAGATCGCGTTGGAAATTCTCCGATGTATCGCTAACCGCGCCGATGTGCGCTGGTCGTTGAAGGTCCATGATTTTATCGGCGAGTAATGCGAGCTTATTCAGATCGGTTTCGCTCGAAGCCGATAGTATTGCGCTCACTTGCTGCGGTAATTTCTCAAGAAACATCGATTTTAGTAATGTATCGTCACATTGACCCGATGATAAATTTCGCATATGCTGAAGATAGTGCGTAGGCTTTTGATCGCCCAGTAACTCTCCTTTCAACAGTTTACGGATCTTACTTTCGGCCGATTCGGAGAAAGATGCGAGAATTCGAGTTTTTATAGCCTCGTACTTCCCGTCCGCGGGCGGATTACGGATTATATCGGTAACGAAAGGCAAAACCGTAGGATCGAGATTAGCGAGTAAATATTGATATTTCGTTTCGTCGACAGCTATACGCGCGATTCCAAAAGCGGCTTCGACTTGAAGAAACCACACTGCCGGTTCGTGTTTCCAAAATGGCGGTAATTTCGCGATACGAGACATGTGGATTTCGACCGGCCCTTCGGCGTTACTATCAGTCATATTTTCGGTACCGATGCGCGAATTTTCACAAAAATATTTAGCGCAGGATATTCGGAGAAGCGTTTGTAAAATCCACGCCCAAGAAAAAGCGAAGATTGAGCGTAGATTCTCGAGATAACGATGGATACGCGCACGCGGTCGCACACTGCTTCTATCCGTTTGTCCGAATACCGATCACAGTCAAGAAGTAATAGAAAAATACAGCGGGATTCCCCACAAAGCGTTTATATAAAAAATATGGAGTAAAACGGTTTAACGAAAGTCTCAAAATGTTCGATAGCACAAAAGTTCGTTCGCGGTGCTCCAACCGTAGCACGAGGCACGTTGCGCAATAATTACCGGTACCGAACACGAGTTTTACTCCAAAATTTTACTCACGTTTATGATCACGTCGGGGTCACCAAAATATTGTGGGGGTTTCACTAGGCTAGTGTGACTGTATAAATGAAGATTTCAGGTACACGAGATTTTGTAGTTTAAGTTCAGTCTTTTATTAGATTAATTTTAATATGGCGTGGTGTTAAAGGCTTGTATAAGGAGCCCGTGTCAGAAACGTCTCTTCTACGCCGAGTCTCGTGTAACACTCTCGAGATCCCCGGAAAATGTAGAGTAGTCGCCACGCCTTCCCTGTAGCGACGAGTTGTCGCATACTCTGATTCGCCGTTGCCGGCGAAGCGTCCGAACGACGGAAGTCGAACGTCGTCGGTGGAAATGCGGCAATGATAAAGCCGCCGCCACAAGACTAGTCGACTCTCTCTTCGCTCTGCGTATTATTGTCCGAATCTTGTGTAGTAAACTTGTTTCACCCAAAATTCTGATACAAATCAAGTGATTAAAGTATGCATCATCGCGGGACCTCATTATTCAGGCCCCCTCCGTTGATTTTCAAGATTTAACAGGAGTTTTGTGAAACGTCCACTTTGAAGGTTAGAGTGTCCCAACGCTAGTCGGCTCTCTTACGCCATGACGAGAAAACCTGGGAAGCAAGTGACTGGTGCCAAGCAGTCCGATCATAAGATCTCGGACATGATGGATCTACGTAGTGGAAGTCAAAAAAGCGTCAAGAATGTTTCCAACACTTCTCCCAGGAATAGTTCCTCGGGAGAAATCTCCGAAATTCTAGCAAGACTTGTGTCTCTAACTGCGACGGTTCAAGAGCGAGATGAGAGCGTGAAAGCCAAAGAAGTATGGACTCGCATCAACAATATAGAGGATCATGTACACACGGTTTAAACGCGATGTGAAACTAATAAAAAGGCTCTTCAGGACAGAATCCGTCGGCTTGAGAGGGTTGACGAACTCCGTGAAAAAGGTTTGCGCAAGAATAACATCATAATTCATGGCCTGCAGCTGAAGCCGGAAAATTGTCTCCTTGAAGCTGAGGAGTTCCTCAACAAGCAACTTAACCTCGAAATCGCAATCCAGGAAGCTCAACCCATCGGCAGGCTGGATAAAATGGGAAAATCAAAAGGAATTCTGGTGAAGTTAGTTGCGACGGAGGATAAGAAAAGAGTCGTGATCAATAAACAGCAGCTCAACAACAAAGAGTATTATATCACGCATGACCGTACTCAGCGTGAACGTGAGACTCAACGGGAGCTTGCCACGATAGCTCATGAGGAGGAGAAGAAGGGGTCTACTGGGCGGATAGGTTATCGCAAGCTCTGCATTAATAACGTTTGGTACGACTGGGATGACGACAAGGGGTTGAAGGCAGAGTTTCAGCAGTCTTCAGCCTACGAGGACGCAGGACGAACTACCAACGAGCGGCGTCAGGCACGTCGCTCCTAGTGACAACGTTCCACACAGGACGTCGTATGACAGCGGGCATTCAGCTGATAGCTACGTCTCCAGCAGTTCCAATTGCAGCCAGACATCAGATTTGCGTATATCTAACTCTCTGAGGAAAATTAGTATAAGCCCTCCGCCTCGTATCGTGGCAGCATATTCTAATCTACCGCTCTCGCATAGTTTATCACAGTCTTTAGGAGAACCCTGTCCCTCTTACATTGTTGATAACAATAACACTAGCAATCCTGTAAATGATTCACACTCCGTTAAGACTAACAGTAATGTTTCTTCTTCGCAGGGGCTTGATCTCTCTGATAATAGTGGCGTTATGTTCTGGAATGTGCACGGTCTGCGAAATCTTTTTCAGTTGCCAGCGGAAGAGTTCGATGAAGGATTTGGTAATTGTGCAATTCTGGGTGCCTGCGAGACATGGAAGCTCGAGAAAAACATAGCGCTCCCGGGTCCTTTTAAAAAATTCGACTACGTGTCCAGTCCTGCAACAAAGGATTTTGCGGCGGGTAGAGCTATCGGGGGTTGTGTGTTCTCTTTAACAGAGACCAGGTAAAAGACTTCGAGGTCCTCGATCAAAGCGAGAGTTGGATCGCTGCTAAATGTGAGATTGGATCTTGCAAAATAATTATTATTACGGTATATCTTCGCGTGCATTTTTTTCATGAACGAGTTAAAGCGCTTTCGAACTGTATTTTTGACATCATAGAACGATTTGACTGCCCGATAATTATCGGAGGGGATTTTAACGCTCGGATTGGTCTTGGCAATCAGTTGGATGAGAACCTTACAGAAGATACTTGGATAAATTGCAACAGAAATTCGCAAGACGTGACTTTAAATGGGAATGGCGTTGCCGTTTTGGAAAGTTTTGAAGACATGGGGTTTTTTGTTCTGAACGGAAGGTCGTACTCGGATTCTCAAGGCAACTATACTTTTCTAGGAAAGAGCAACACCACTATCGATATGAGTTGGGTAAATAGGATTTGCATTGACCGGATTCGAGACTTTTCGATTTTGAACATTAGAGCGTCGGACCATTTGCCCATAAAGCTATGGCTAGACATAGATATTGAGCGTGGAGAAGCAATTTTACCAGAGACAGACCCTCCGCCGCGTGCCCTTAAATGGATTTCAGGCAAACGAGAAGAACTTCACTCGCACTTAGAGACCAGACTCCCCCCTGCATTGGACGAGTGTAATGACTTGAGTATTTCATTGACCGAGACGATCTCGAGTGTCGCCACTGACATGGACATGGTGGTGAAAAGGCGCCGATTCAACAATGAAGACAACCGGTGGTTCACAAGCGAATGTCGCGCTGTCGAGAAAGAAATCAGGAAACTATACAACAAATGGACCAAGCATAGAATGGACGTCTATGCAACGCAATTCAAGACTCTCCGGAAAAAATACGTCAATTTGATTAAAGTTAATAAGAAGAACTATTTTCTAGCAATTCAGGAGACAATATCGGATACAAAAAATGCGCGTGACTTCTGGGGGGCTATCAACAGATACGGACGAAAAAATTGCAGGACGTGTCCGATTTCGGGTGAAGTCTGGGAACAGTTTTACAGAGAATTGCTGCAATTACGTGAGGCCGAGATACCGCTTCAAATTACCGAAAAGCATCCGTCTCTAGACAGGACAGTAACTTTCCTGTTCGGCACTCGGATTGACCTCTGTTTCGTTGCGGATGCTTCCAGGGTGGCTGATGTTGGACAGTACCCGGGGCCTTTTCTTTCCCGGCACGACCTTATCTATATCCGGTACGCTGTCGGTGCGCCTCGGCGGATCGCTGAATCGTTCCTCGGCCGGTGTCTTGGGCGGATGGACGTTGTGGCGTTCCGGCATGATTTGGCTGGGCAGGATTGGCGGCCTTTTTACGAGTCTGTCTCGGTGGACGACAAGGTTCGGTTGCTGAGCGAGGCTGTTACGCGGGTCTTGGATGTGTATGCGCCGGAGGAGAGGGTCACTCTGAGGCGTCGGGTGGCGCCGTGGCTTACGGGAGAGCTGCTTGAGCGTATGAGGCGGCGGGATCGGCTTCGTCGGGCGTTCCGTAAGGTCAGAACTCGGCGCTTGGAGATGGCGTTCAGGCAGTGTCGGGATGAGCTGAAGAGGGATCTGCGGACGGCGAGGGATGCGTTCTACGTGGCTGCGTTTTCGGCGGCTGAGGAGTCAGCGGATGTGTGGAGCCTGGTGCGGCAGCTTGGGATTCTGCCGGGCAGGAAATTGGCGGTGGACTCTGTCGTCTCCTTGGAAGAGCTCAACGCGCACTTTTTATCGGCGGGTTCGGGCGGCGTGCTGTGTGACGGTGTGGAGGTTCCTGTGGGGCCTTTTCTTCCTGGCTCGGAGTTTGCCTTTGCTCCGGTCGAGGCGGCTGCTCTCCGTAAGGTGCTGGCGCGGCCTTCCGCTAACACTGCGGGGGTTGACGGCCTGTCGATGCGTATGGTTCGCGTGGCGCTTCCGGTAATCGGTGGGAAGTTGCTGCATCTGTACAGTTTCTCGCTCATTAATTCAGTCTTTCCAGAGCGGTGGAAGCGGGCGCTTGTTTGTCCGGTTCCGAAGGTGAAGTCTCCTGTGGAGGCGGCGGACTATCGGCCCATTTCGTTGCTGTGCTGTCTCTCAAAGATCCTGGAGCGTCTCGTGGCGGATCAGGTGGTACGGCATATGGAGCGCTGGAGCCTGTTCGATCCCTTCCAGTCGGCGTTCAGGGCGTCGCACAGCACTCAGTCTGCGCTGCTGCGGGTTGTGGAGGACGTGCGTGTGGCCATGGATCAGCGACTCGTGATGCCAATAGTCTTTTTTGACTTCTCCAAGGCGTTCGACTGTGTGGACCATGGTATCCTGCTGGGAAAGCTCGTGAGGCTGAATTTGGCGCCGTCTGCTGTGGTTTGGTTCGAGAGCTACCTGGGCGGGCGTTCTCAGGCTGTGCGGGGGCGGGAGGGGGCGTGCTCTGGTTGGGGGGCCCTCCGCTCGGGGGTCCCTCAGGACTCAGTCCTTGGGCCCTTGCTATTTTCCATCTTTGTCCAGGGTCTTGGGGACGTTGTGCCGGACTGTAGCTACAGTTTTTACGCGGACGACCTGCAGATCTACTGCCAGTGTTTCCCGTTTCAGCTGCCGGAGTGCATCAGCCGTATGAATGGCGCCATTGCTGCTGTTGGTCGGTGGAGTGCGTCCTGCGGTTTGCGTCTCAATCCTGGGAAGACGAGGGCGATGGTCTTTGGGTCGGTGCGGATCGTGAGCCGGCTGATTGAGCGGGGTGTGCCGCCTATTCTCGTGGGGGGGGGGGACGTCGTGCCCTTCTCGGAGTCGGTGACGTGCCTTGGAGTTCGGCTGCATCGGTCTTTGGTATGGCGGGAGCACGTTCATCGCGTGGCGAGGAAGGTTCATTCTGTCGTCTATCAGCTTAAGCTGTGCCGCAGCCGGTTGCCGGCGTCGGTGCGGAGGGCCCTCGTCACCTCCTTGGTTTTTCCGCATCTCGACTACTGTTGCCTGCTGCTGACGGACCTTCCGTTGGAGCTTGAGTCGGTGCTTCAGAGGAGCTTTAATCGAGGTGTGAGGTTTGTGAGTGGAGCGAGGCGGGACGAGCACATCACGCCTTATTTGCTTCGCTTGGGGTGGCTCAGGATCGTCGACCGTCGGAAGCTTCTGCTTGCTTCGTTCATGTTTGCGGTGCGTACGGACGGCCGGCCGGGTTATCTGTTTGAGAGGATTGGTCTGCCGGTTCGCGTCCTTGATCGAAGCTTGCGGAGGCCAGCGCTCAGTATCGACTGCGTGGTGCCTTTTTGCCAGACTGAGGGGTTGCGGAGGTCCTTCGTGGCTTCCGCAGCTCGGCTGTGGAATTCCATTCCGCCGGAGATCAGGCGGCTTGGCTCTGTCGGGCTGTTTAAGCGGGCCTATATGGCCCTGTTGCTTGAGGGGATGGGCTAGTCTCCATTATTGCCATTTTATTTTTATTTGTTATTTTTTTGGGTTGCGTCATTGTTGTATTCTATTATTTTTCTATTATTGTATTCTATTAAACGTCGCGTCACGTCAAGAACGTTTATGTATTCTATTTTGTATTTTTCTATTAATTTCTATTTTCTATTTTCTATTTTGTACTTTTCTATTATTTTTCTATTATTGTATTCTATTATTTTGCTTCTGTATTATTATTCTGTTGTTGTCTTGTTCTTTTTATGTTGCTTATTTTTGTACTGGCACGGTGTTCTTAGGGGGCTGTGGCCTCAGAACACGAAATAAACACTTCTATCTATCTTCTATCTAACTTTAGAGGAACTGGTAAGGGTTATCGCAGGCTTAAAATCGAATAAAGCACCGGGGCCAGATGGCATTCCATATGGATTTTAAAAAGCGCTTCCAGAAAAGTGGCTTCGGCTCGTCGTGCAAATGTTCAATAATATCTTAGCGACCGGAGCTATCCCAGACGGTTGGGGCCTCTCAGAATTAGTATTGTTCTATAAAAAAAGGAGAAGCAACAGATCCCCTTAATTACCGTGGCACTGCTCTTGCTAACACACAAGCCAAAATATTTACTACGCTGATTGCTAAAAGACTGAGCAGCTGGGCCGAACAATCGAATACGCTCCCGGAAGCCCAAGCCGGTTTTAGGGCTCGCTATGCATGTGAAGACAATATATTTTCTCTACGGTCGAAAATCGCATTAGCATTTAGTAAGACCAAAGGAAAATGGTTCATTGCGTTTATTGACTTTCGTCGAGCGATCGACTCAGTTTCACACTCGATTCTTTGGAGAAAGTTGTTGAGCTTGGGAGTGAGCCACCAATTAGTTAGAGTTTTACAGAATTTCTACCGAAAGGCGCGTTTTCGAGTACGGCTAAACAATGTCAATAAAACGCAAGAAATTGACTCGTCACAAGGCGTTCTCCAGGGCGATCCCGCCAGCCCAATCTTATTCTCCCTGCTCCTCGCGGATATTGTTGGATTCTTCGTCATGCCGGGCCACAGGACCGTAAAAGAAAACATTGAACTGTTGCTGTTTGCCGACGATTTGGTAATTACTGCGGATAATCCAATCGATCTACAAAGTAAACTGGACACCCTGAATATTTATTGCGAGCAAAATAAGGTAGAAGTTAATACATCGAAGACGCAAGTGCTAATCAGAGGGGTGGAAAAACAAAAAAAATGTGCTCGTTCAAATATAATGGAAAGCCTTTGAGCACGGTTAAGAAGTATACTTACCTTGGGATCCCATTTACGCGATCAGGTCTATTCAATGAAGCGGCCGGATATTCTACATCTAAAGCAAAAGTGACCATTGGCTCCATTTGGACACCAATGATGGCCACAAAAATGTGCAATTGGGACGCATGGGTCAAGTTATTCCGGACGATAGTTGAATCCACGTTGTTGTATGGTGCAGGCGTCTGGGGCCTTAACTATAGAGAGCAACTTGAAATAAGCCAACAGCGCTTCTACAAGTTGCTTTTGGGTCTTCCGCCTGCTACATCGAGATACATGATTCGTCTAGAAACAGGCACGGCACCACTGGAAACGCTGGTAATAAAAAGAGCTTTGGGATATCTGGTGAAAATCCTCGAGATGCGAGCGCACAGATTCCCTCGTATTTGCTTAGACGGTCTCGTAGCTCTGGACACCTTACGCGATAATATAATTAAGTATAATTGGTTTTCTCAACTTAAGTTTGCTCTCACTGAATTTAACTTACAGCATATTCTCGAGCCCATGTCTCCAGCCCAACTTAAGCTTTGTATTCCCACGGTTGTTGAAACTATCACGAACTCACGGTTTCGAGCCGACGCGGTAAAGGTTTTATTGTCTACGTATAGCCGATCATATAGAGAGATCAAGCAGCTGAACGATTTGAGGTGTGAGAATTATTTGAAAGCAGGTGTTCCCCTAGCACATACAAGAGTAATCGCGCAATGTAGGCTAGCGGGTCACCATAATTTTAGTTTTAAGATCAAAAAGTTAATTTATACCTTTAGCGGGCAAGAGCGTTGTCTTTGCTGCGAACTGTTTGTGGCCGAATCAATCTACCATCTACTTGTTGAATGCCCATTTTTCCAGCCCCATCGAAATAACTTCCTTAGGAACTTCGTGTTCCCTGCTAGTCTTGAGTTTCTGTCGGCAGATGATATTAAGAAGATATTTTACTTTGTTGCCGCCAGTTGCAAAGATCGTTCGTTTGCTCTCTCGGATTAACCGAAGTCTATTCTAGTACTACCTCGTGCGTATGTGTTCCTCTTTATTTTATCCGATTCGTATGTATTGTGACGTATTTTCCTGGATCTCACGCGAACAAAAGAAAACACAAAAAACGAAACCGAAAACGCGAAAATCGAAGCTCAAACCGAACGGGAGCGGAGCGCGAAATCGAGAACTCAGAAAACGTCACCTTCGGCCGCCCGCCTCCACGGATGCATTGACGTCCCGGTGGGCGCCAGTTAATTTTTGTTCCGCCGGTATTAACAACCGGGCTAAACTGGAGGTCGCTGGAACGGCCGACCTCCGCAGGGTCGATTTTTGTTTCGCCGGAATCGCCAAGCCAGACTAATCTGGAGGTCGATGGAACGGTCGACCTCCGCAATACGCGAATACCGCGATACGGAAATACGCGAAAACAGAACAAAAAAGAACGAGATCACACAAACGAGAACGGAACGGTACGAGAACTAACGCCGGTGCATTCGCGAAAGCGAACGGTTGCGGAAATGCACGGTTGCTCAGGATGCGGGTTATGGTAGAAGGGTCGCGATCCTTCGCCAATAAAGTAATACGAAATCGAAACTATCGAAATCTCAAATATCGGAATCCCGAAATTCTTAATTAACGTGAGCAATTAATTATAGGCTTTTTAAGCCACGGGATCGCACACTAGGGCATCGGGAGCGCTCAGCTGACCGGGGAGTCGGAGCGAGCGTAACGAGAACGGATCGATACGCGATCGAATAATTATCGAAACGATAAACTCACCGGATCAGCGTACTTTTAATCCAATAAAGTGGCGGGAACTGCATCACCTGATGCCTCGAGAACTTGAACACGATCACTGCACCTCAAGGGCATTCCCCAGAACGCATCTCGAGCACAGGAAAATCGGTAGAAAATCGGAACCGAATCCGCACGAAACAGCGTACACGAGTCCACTATCGAACATACGAAGTGACAGGTAGCGTGAGCGAGACACGCGAACCGAAGTGAGAGCGGTAGCCGGAGTCTACGGCAGCGCGAGCGAGAGCGAACGACTCAGCGCGCGAGACAATAGCCCAAACGTAAACACCGATAGCGCGAGAGGTCCGAGCAGCCTCGAGGACGACTCTCGGTAGACTGATTAGCCTACGACGATATCCTAAGGAAGCGTTATGATTATCGCGAAATCCTTAGCCGATAGCTACTGCCCTCTGAAACTATTTCCAGAGCGTCACTTAAGCGGGAACCGAAACTGTAACGCGGTAATTTTTAGATTCGCCGCGATCGTTACTCCAAAATCAGGACGTGAAAACAAGGCTCTCTCTCTCTTACTAAAACACAGCACAAGGTGTTCCGACCTTGCCCGGACCGTACTTAAACCTCCGCCTGTTCTCCAACGTCCTGCATTATCACCTAAACAGAGTGCCGGGTTTGCACCGGACTTTGACGTATTCGCGACGAGATCTCGTCGGGCTCTCCTCTATTCGTGTTTCTCGTTGCTTCGAGATTCCCTCCACCGAATAGATTCGAGGATCCCGACCTGAACTGAATCTCTTGAGCTTATCTCCAAGCTTATCACACACCCAAGCTCATTAGTAAAGTCTAAACTGGATCGTGACCTTAACGAACTTTACTTAGACGAGAGCTGGACGGTACCTGGACAGCCGAGGAGCAGTAAATCGGGAACTATAACGGGCTAACCGAACTAAATCGCTAGCTGTATCCGTAAAACTTTAATTTATTGATCCTTTTTGTGACGGTGATCAAAAAATCACGTCACAGTATGTATGTATGTTATACTAAACACAGAAATGTCTAATGCTGTTAAAGGCTAAGCCAACTAGCAAATTTGTAAAAGGTATATACCTAAAACAAATAAATAAATTCTAAACTAAACTGTAGCATGTTAAAGTTGTTTTTTCTTTCTCACAAATACATTTTTTTCTAAACTGAATAAAATAATGTTTTTTCTATTTAAAAATTTTTTTTTTTGCTTTTCCGAGGTTCACATACAAGAAAAATATGTAACAATCTAAAATATATTCGATTTTTTGTTTCAGTCAATAATTATGAGCTGCATCTTTTCCGTTAATTGAAAACTACAGTGCAGTAAATCGGCCAATCACTATGCCGTAATTTTTTGTTTTGTGTTAAAAAATTATTTTCGTACAGTTCAAAAATACACTAAGATCCCTCTAAATTCACTGGGCTCACTTCTTTTTTGCCCTCCTAAAAAAATTCCTGAAAAATCGTTTTTTAGGCCTTATAAAGCAGGACCCTCTCTTAATCGGTGAGATTTTATTTCAGAACTTTATGTGAAAGATTTTTAGGCGAATCGATTTTTTCTTTTTCAGCAAGGGGGGAGGGGGTGGACTCCGCATTTTGCACACTTTACTCTGTTTTCAACCTTAGGATTATCTCCACGGTCGTGTACGCGGTGCTAGCAAGCAAATAGTAAATACCGATCCTTTACAGCGGCGCTTGACCGCTCCTTGTTTCTCGCTTTGTTTCTCTCGAAAGCCGTTGCATCGTAACTACCGCGCCTTCAGACCGCGAATTGATTTGACTATGTCGACTGTTGTAAGGGACTTCACGAACAAAATAAAAAATTTAATAATATTTTTTTATTAATAATTTATTTAATAAATTAACAAAGCTTTTATTTAAGAACAAAATTCAAAAAATGTTAGCAAAAATAATAGCCAAATGAAATGAACTCTTTCTTTCATAGCACTAGAAGGGCAAGGTGATTTTTTTTTACTGACCAACAAAATAGTTTTTTGTCTGAAATAGCGCCCTCCCTTCCACCCAAGCCAACAAACAAGCATTGTTACGCGTGTTTGTTTGCTTGGTTGAAAGGGAATGCGCTATGTCATTCGAAGAACGTATTTTTTTATCAGTAAAAAAAATCATCTTGCACTTCTAGTGCTATGAAAGAAAGAGTTCATTTCATTTGGCTATTATTTTGCTAACATTTTTTTGCATTTTTTTTCTTAAATAAAAGCTTTGTTAATTTATGAAATAAATTAATAATAACAAAACATTATTTCATTTTTTATTTTGTTCGTGAAATCCTTTAGAACAATCGATATAGTAAAATCAATTCGTGATCTGAAGGCTCGGGAGTTACGATGCAACGGCTTCCGAGAGAAACAAATGACGCTGAATCTAGCGGCCGAAGCTGCCGGCCGAATGCTGCCGGTGCGCAGTAGCTTTTGGACGTGACGGTACGCGCGCGGCAGCCTCGCTACTGAGTGTGGCAGCGGTAGCGGGGCAACACATACTATAGAGTTTCACCATCTAATCCAGTCAAAATATGAATCAGATATGTGAACGGATGGACATGGCGATTTGACAATTTTTACTAATATTCTTTATAGTATTACGAAACCAATGGACTATGCTTAATCCGGGTGACGGCCTTTGTTTATTGAGAAAAAAAATCTAAGACTTTATTTTTCGCGCGCGCAGGTTAACATCTCCGTGGTAAAGGTACCAGGATCGACTTAGCAGTTTCAAAATTTACACACACGTTCTTCAGAACCCCTCGAAGACAATAGACTAGGTTTAATTCGGGTGACGGCCTTTGTTTATTGAGAAAAAAAATCTAAGACTTTATTTTTCGCGCGCGCAGGTTAACATCTCCATGGTAAAGGTACCAGGATCGACTTAGCAGTTTCAAAATTTACACACACGTTCTTCAGAACCCCACGAAGACAATAGACTAGGTTTAATTCGGGTGACGGCCTTTGTTTATTGAGAAAAAAAATCCAAAATTTATTTCTCGCGCGCGCAGGTTAACATCTCCGTGGTAAAGGTACCAGGATCGACTTAGCAGTTTCAAAATTTACACACACGTTCTTCAGAACCCCACGAAGACAATAGACTAGGTTTAATTCGGGTGACGGCCTTTGTTTATTGAGAAAAAAAATCAAAAAGTTTTTTTTTCGCGCGCGCAAATTAACATTTACGTGGTAAATGTACCAGGATCGCGGTAGCAAGTTAACACACACACACGCGCGCGCGCGCGCGCACGCACATCTGCACATTTTTCTAAATGTGATTATTCGACGGGTTGGAACCTTCTGAAGACATTTTCATGAAAAAAACGAAAAAAAATCACGATAACCGCTTCTTGAGGAAGCAAAATGTAGATTTTCATAAAACAGCTCTCGTCTGATGGACCTGTGTGTGTTGTTTATCTTCCCCCCTTCAAAAAGTCGGTGGGTAAGATATCTTGAAAGTATTGTTTGTGTCGTGGTGAGTCCGGTTAAACGGGCGAAGGTCACGCCCGCGGTGCGAAGGTATCGGCTTGCAGTCTCGAACCCGCGCGCGCAGTTTGCTCTAGTCTAGGATTATGGCACCTCTGGTTTTTCGAGTGCCCGTCATTTGACGTAATCCGCCGAACGTAACGTCGCCACAGAACCATCAGGCTTCTGTGATACTGTTGCTGTTTTGGCTCGGCTTGAACAGGGCTGTATTGTTTAGTTCCTTTCCATATTCCGACCGATGAAGTCGTCGAGTTACGTCGTCGTTCTGAAGATGCTTAGTTGACGTATTGAGAAGCCATATTTTTAATAACTTTGGGCGTGCTTTCGGATTTCATTCTAATTCCCGAACAGTATTACTTCGTACGAAGAATTTATCATCGAAGCCCTCGAAATTAGTTCGCTGCTGTCATCTCCAGTGAGAGTTTATACGACGACAATAACTCATCGTCCGTGTTGGTGGTTCATAAGTTCTACTATAGTAAGTATCATTACCCGATTATTTTTTGCTTTACGAGGGTAAGAAAAAACACATGTGCACGATAAGTTTTTTACGTTAGTACCAATGCCTACCCAGTGAACACATTTTATTACAGCAATATTACATGGAAGTTACATGTAATGTAGCAATGTTATTTTCGTGATATATATATAGGGTATGTAACATGCAAGTTATATGTAATATTTCAATTGTTATATGCCGGTAATGGAACTGTTATATTTCGGTGTAATGTTACAGTTATGTATAAGAAATATTGTAACCGTTACATAACATACTTGTAACAACGTACGTGCAACTTTCGTGAAAAAACAGCTAGTGTTAATGGTGGATAATGAAGTTAAATGGCAGTAATGTAATTGGTCTCTGTAACGTTAATATGACATGTTTATAACAATGTTTATGATCATTATTTATCTGCAGGCAATGTTAATGTTACAAAGTGTGGTAGCGTTACTGTTACAAAACCAGACTTCGTAACAGGTTCATAACATGCTTATAACATTGTTATATCGAACAAATAACGACTGGTTTCCTTATTAACGTTAAAGGGCTTACCGACCAATATTTAATGTAAAAACTTAAAGTTTATACATCAATCATGATCTGTAGGTAATTCGTCTGAATCTTATATACACGTTTTCAAAATTATTTTTTCAAGTAAAAAATAGCCGAATAGATATCAGGTATGGTCGCTATCTACAAGTCCGAGGGTTCGATCCCGCCGACGGTACACAAATTAATATAGTTTTTTCTGAGATTTATTTATTCCTACTAAAGGGGGAAGTTTGTCACTAAGAAAGATGCTGACCCGAGGATGAATTACCGATAATATATTTTTTTTTATTAAAATTACTGCATGTTACATTATTATATCACAACAATATAACACGGTAATATAACAGCGTTATATCGTTGAGTCGGAAATGGCAAGTTACCGTACACCCAGAAAAAAAAATTATTTAACGGCCACCGTTTATTTGGTTTACGTAAAATATTTATTTGATAAAAATAAATACTTATTTAAATTAAGTAAATAGTTACTTAAATGAAATAAATCTTTTACTTAAATCTAATAAAAGATGGCCGTCAAATAAATTATTTTTCTGGGTGTAACTTGCGCGTCACACTCTCCCTGATAGACAAGCGCCACGAAGAGTAGCAATATTGGCGCGATATTTGCAACATGTGCGGCACATTTCGCAATTATTGCGCCAACTGCTACTTTTTGTGCCGCTTGTCTATCAGGGCTAGTAATTTTGCTTATTATATTCGGTTTCGTTACCGTTACATTGCTGATATATTACTGTGTTCACTGGGCATTCGCTATGCTAATTTAATATATCATGTAAATTTTCTATTAATAACGAAATTTGTCAGTGCTTTTCTTCACTATTTACGATTGATCGTCCCCGATCTATTCAGTGCTTTTGTTTTTTAACTGCTGTTGGCCCACTATGATAAAAACACAGGAGTTATGTGTTTCCCGATGACTGGCCGTTGGTCCGCAAAATTTGGTTTAGCGATTATTAGCCGTTCAGCTAAAGGTCCCGCATAAGGAAATACGCCCCTCGGCAGGTCGTCTTGAAACGCACAACTCCCGTCTTTTAGCATTGGCGTGCAGTCAGGAGCTGAAAATGAAGTTTTTTTTTTTGCAAGACATGATTATTGCTTTGTTAATTTTCATAAACATGTAATGCTTATCCACATTCTTCACGCTTATTCACGTAGTTGAAAATCCTTCAGTGATATTAGGTATTAAAGACACACATGAATAGGCTAAATCGTGAACTCATCACCCTTCATGTTGAACTTGTTTTATATTACCCTCTTTTAATAAGCAAATAATATTATTCTTTTATCGTTTTTTTAATATCCTTGTTCTTCGATATAGGTATACTTGACGGGACTATCAATTGCATTGCAATGTAGTTATTGGCCTGTCGGCTTGCAGCCGGTGGTTTGCCTGCAGCCGATCATCTGCCTGCCGGGTTTACGCCTATATGCTCCTCTACATGTGCACTTCACTTCATCGCGTAGTTGGCACAAGCTTTTCTGCTCAAGTAGTACACATGCAAGCTGTCATCAACTCATTCCATCTTCAGCGCTTAGGCCTATCATTCATCATGATATTGGGTTGTAGTCATAGATTTTGTTTTATCAACATTGTCAAATTGGTATTCGTCTAGCTTCAATCGAAGCCGATTCTTAATTTTACTACATAATCATTAATGTTCCGCATTTCCTGATATTAAGTGTTATCCAAAGCTATTTTCGAAAAGACATTTACCGTACTTCGGCGTGCATTTAACGTAGTTGCACATAATTTCTTGTCATATCTATTTATTCTTGTCTGGGTCGTTTATCGTTTCGAAGTTTATATGTTGGTGTTTATTACATGTGAGCGACGTGATTTTTTTAAGCTTACTGCTGCATTGCTTGCTGCTTAAACAATTAGTCATTAGTAGCTTTATTAGTTTCACATGGAACATGATACTGTAATATAGTTTCGTTTACATATTTTATTTAGTTAATCTGCTTTATTCACTCATATATTTAGACTAATCCGCAATTAATTAGTCAACGAAATGGCCGGAGATCGTTCGAAAGATCCACCATTATATGAAAAGATTGCGAAAGAACTAGTGAAGCTTTGTCCGAAACAAGATTTTTACGATTTTTTGAAAGATCCGAGATTTTCGTTACGTGATAAAGAGTCCAGTATATGGTCGGAAGTTTGCAAAGCAATTCAGCCAAAGCAAGATCCAAAAACGTTAAAAAAAAAAATTCGACGCGCCTATGATGCATATCGGAATAATTATGCTGAAATGGGAGCAGTTTATCGTCGATTAAATATTGACGAGGAGCGTAAAATGGTTGAGCAAAAGTCGCATGAACCCAAAAAACCAGAAAGCATCGAACCGTCTCCTCCAGATTTCTTAGGAACTAAACTCCATGGAAATGATAGAAGTCCCGAATCCGAAGTGCCGCTGACTGTAGATTCTCCTAAAACTGAACTCGGTGAAAAAGCTCTGAGCGACATTTGTAGAATTCCACTCCAGCCAAAATCTTCAGCGATCTCCTGTATCGGAAAAGATCATCTGATGATCGCGGAAGGGAGTGTCTGCCCAACAAACGAAACTGTCTGCTCAAACAGCCCGGAGTGCTCGATGTGTATAGACGCTTTAGAGGATGAATTCGACACAGACAGTCTTGACGAAAATTCAAATATTGTAACGAAATACCACTTTTCCAGCCTCTCTGATCTTTTGAAAAATGATTCGTTTACAATCAACATACAAGAAGAGACTGCTATACTCTCCGATTGTTCGAACGAGGATCCAACAACTATCACGGAGGAGGAAATCGGTAGAGATCTGATAGATAATGAGCAACCTTCTAATATAGACATCCACATCAGCCCAGAGCGTCAAGTGATAGAGGATTTTCAGGGAAGTGATCTTACCGAAAGATATATCGAAGACAATTCGGCGATCACAATCGACAAAAAGTCGACAATCGTTAACGATCATCGGAGAAAAAATGACCTCGGTAATATCTAAAAAAAAAAAAGAAGTTTCAAATCTGTTGTCACCAATAAATCGATCAGATAATGATCAGTCTGAATCTTTTGAAGGAAACAAGAGTAAAACGCCACCATCGGAGGCGCTTATTACCGAGAAGGATACGAGTAAAATGAAATCGAAACATGCTTGTAAAGGGTTCGTCGAGGATGAAAGTGTCTTGATTCCCAAAGAATTTTGGCAGCAGTATTGGTCATTCGAAAGACTTCTTCATAATGGTTGGTCAGATGCATTCGTTGATTACGTTAAGACGGTGGAAGCTTATAAGTGCTGCGTCTTCTCAGTTAATACTCATCGATGCTTTCAAGGCAAGAAATTCCATGCCAAATATTTTTCTGTGACAGCCATGTGTAAGAACTCGAAGTGCGCACAATTCAAGTTCGAGTGTCATGAAAAGATACAGGTGCCATTCGCCGACGTTCAAGTGAAAGTATTTCGAAACAAAGATATTGAGCATGACGGTTCGGAAACACATCGCCGATTCATCAAAGGAGCTAAAAGAGAAGAATACAAACGACTATTACAAATCGATGCGCCAAGTATTGTCAGAACAAAACAGATCCAAAAAGTTCCCATCGAAGTGCTGAAAGCTGGTAGTAGAGACGGTGCGTCAAGCTCTACAGTCGTACAAAAAATTTCTAGTGAAATCGAAACAAAGCAAAATCTAGATCCCCATCCAAAAGTTCACTTAGACAAATTGGCCAAAAAGTACAGAGAAGATCCGAAGTGGAAAGGTAATCCCATTTCCGGTTACATTCAAGACAGCTTTTCTTCCATAGCCTTCAGTGAACAACAGATTCAATACTTGTTATCCTTGACACCAAGCGACGAAGTTTTTGCTTATTTAGACGCAACTGGTTCGATCGTCTCGAAAATGCCCGATTCCGAAAAGCGCATATTTTATTATGCGCTGGTTCTGCCGGGAAGTAAAGAACCTCCTTACGGGCCGCTTCCTATAGCTGAGTTTTTGTCGGACACCCACACTGTTCCGCAAATCACCTATTTTTTATCAACTTTTCATCGCGCCATCAGCCAATATACCACGCGCAAAGTCGTTATCAAAAAAATTGAGACTGATTTCTGCGTAGCGCTCATTTCATCAGTACTGACAAGCTTCAACAACTTAACAATCCCACTGTACCTCAATAGAATATACTCCATTTGGTTCGACAGTGAAGCACAGATTCCGGAAATAACTATCGTACACATATGTTCTTCGCACACACTAAAGACTGTCCTGAGGAAATGCCATAAAATATTCGACGATCAGATCCGGCGCAGGCAAGCAGCAGTGGTAACAACGAAATTGATACATGCGAAAACAATGGAGGAGGCAACTGCTGCATTCCGAAAGTTGGTGGTTGTTTTCGGAATGCCACATGAAAGTGCTGAGCTTACTGAAAGCGTAAAAAGTTTGAAAGCTACACGATCTGAAGACGAAGAGATCGATGGTCTGGAAGCGGAGAATGCTGCGGACGAAAAAGACGGAGAGATTGTGCACGACAAATTACTGAAAAACGATATAGAAATTGTCGATGACAACACAAGCCGAAAAGGATCTCCATTCGGGAAACATTTTGGTGCAATTCACAAGTCGATGCTTGACGCCGAACCAAAAGAACAACCAGACTCACATAAAAATCCGAATTATTCCGAGCAGTTCTTCTACTACATGATGACCTATATTCTCCAGTACTTTCCTCTTTGGTCTGCCGTAGTGATTTCCAAACTAAATCTTTCTCGCGACAGCAATGCTACGGTGGAGAATTACTTCAAGATTATAAAATCTTACGTTTTGAAAAAGACTCTCAACATCCCTGCTCCAAGATTTTTTAGAAAGATGGAGGAGTTGATCGGTGGTTGGATCCTGGAACGCCTGTACACACTAACAACAACGAGACAGAAAATAGGAAGAAAAAAAAAACTCAAGAAATTCATCGAAGATAATGACAACATGGCCGTCTCAGATTGGAAACCAGAAGGCATGAAAAAACGAGCAACGAACCGGTATTTTGAAGAGGAGAAACGAATAACTGCTCCTGAGATTGGTATCAAAGACGAAAATAAATCTTTAGTTGCAGACAAATATGCGTCTCACAACATTATTGCGATCGACGTGGACGTCGCGCAAAACAACGAAAATTATGCTGCCGATGCATTACCGAGGAACAGCACAATCGACAATGCTCCGGAAATGACAGAAATTGCGTTCGTCAACGAAACGTACGAAAAAGAAGGGTACACATCGTTTGACAACGATATTGAGGCCAGGTTTTTTACGGATTCATTACAATATCCTAGAGGCTTTCCGCACATTAAGAAAACCTTTGGGGGCATAACTCTCGATCCGAAATTGTTCGCGAGGTTATTGCCGGATACATGGCTCGATGGGGAGATTATTAATAGTTTCTTCATCATCCTTCAAGAAATATCGAATAAAAATAAAGTCAATCTCTTGACATTCGATTCCTACTTTACCGAGAAATTAATGAGCGGTAAAAAATCGATCGGGTTTACGAATTGGGAGAAACGGGTCCGGCCAACCAACTACGATATCTGGCTCTTGCCCGTTTCGATTAATGCCAATCATTGGACGCTCCTTGTCATTGCATTTAGTCAACGTGTTATCGTGTATTTCGACTCGTGCCACCATTTACCTCCGCCGCGTCTCATTAATCGCATCTGCAATTTCATCGGCAATTCTCGCAGTGCTCGGCAAGCTAAGGTAACGCAATGGAACGAGTGGACACTTTCGGCACCCACCGATATCCCGGACCAGTATATGGAGACTGGTGAGATAAGCGGAAATTGTGGGATGCATGTCTGCATGTGGGCGTATGCAATTGTAAGCAATTCGGGGTCGTCTTTCAACGAAAGTCACATGAACTTTGCACGCAAAGGCTTGGCGAGATTTCTTGTCGATTTTCCAGTGACCCGAAAAGTATTGAACAGGACCAAAGATAACGATGTTATGTTCAGCTCCTACGATGAAATTGAAAACAAAACAAATTTTGTCAAAGGGATGAAGGTAATAAGAAGCTGCGAATTTGCTGCGAGTCTCAAAACCTTATCCCTAATTGCGCAGGAGTCGTAAACGATATTATGGGCAAGAGATATTAACTATTGCTTTTTAAATAAGTTAAAAGAGAAAAAGACATGTAAATACTATAAATATATATCATAATATAAAAAATAGATTTGTTTGTTATGATCACTTCGGTGAAAAATGTTTTGATGCAATATTCAATATGATTTCGTTATTGTATCTGATATGAAATAAATCTATTTTTGTTCCACCAAACTGTGTATTACTTAACGGCCATTGACTATAGAAGATTAATGATCCTGTATAATAGTACTATTCTAAAGAATGTTTCTATACATATTCAAGGTGCTGCGGTGATCGTGGTATATTTGCGATGTAAATGTCGAAACGCGTACGCCAAAAATAGATTTTTGGATTTTTTTCCTAACAAAAAACCTCCGTCACCCAAATTGAGCATAGTGAGTTGTCTTCGTAAAGGTTAGAAGAATGTTTGTGAATATTTTTAAGCTTCTACGTTGATCCTGGTACTTTGACACATAAATGTTGTTCTGTGCGCCTGAAAAATAAACATTTGGATTTTTTTCTCAATAAACAAAGGCCGTCACCCGAATTAAACCTAGTCTATTGTCTTCGAGGGGTTCTGAAGAACGTGGGTGTAAATTTTGAAACTGCTAAGTCGATCCTGGTACCTTTACCATGGAGATGTTAACCTGCGCGCGCGAAAAATAAAGTCTTAGATTTTTTTTCTCAATAAACAAAGGCCGTCACCCGAATTAAACCTAGTCCATTGTCTTCGTGGGGTTCTGAAGAACGTGTGTGTAAATTTTGAAACTGCTAAGTCGATCCTGGTACCTTTACCATGGAGATGTTAACCTGCGCGCGCGAAAAATAAAGTCTTAGATTTTTTTTCTCAATAAACAAAGACCGTCACCCGAATTAAACATAGTCGATTGTCTTCGAGGGGTTCCGAAGAACTTGTGTGTAAATTTTGAAACTGCTAAGTCGATCCTGGTACCTTTACCATGGAGATGTTAACCTGCGCGCGCGAAAAATAAACTTTTGGATTTTTTTTCTCGATAAACAAAGGCCGTCACCAGAATTAAACCTAGTCTATTGTCTTCGTGGGGTTCTGAAGAACGTGTGTGTAAATTTTGAAACTGCTAAGTCGATCCTGGTACCTTTGCCACGGAGATGTTAACCTGTGCGCGCGAAAAATAAACTTTTGGATTTTCTTTCTCAATAAACAAAGGCCGTCACCCGGATTAAGCATAGTCCATTGGTTTCGTAATACTATAAAGAATGTTAGTAAAAATTGTCAAATCGCCATGTCCATCCGTACACATATCTGATTCATATTTTGACTGGATTAGATGGGGAAACTCTATAGTATGTGTTGCCCCGCTACCGCTGCCACACTCAGTAGCGAGGCTGCCGCGCGCGTACCGTCACGTCCAAAAGCTACTGCGCACCGGCAGCATTCGGCCGCCAGCTTCGGCCGCTAGATTCAGCGTCATAAGGATCAACTCGTGCTTAGCGTTAACGATGATTCGGTGATAATCCTCAGCGAATCCTAGTATAAAATTGAGTGGTATCGATAGGTCAAAATAACCGTTTTCATCAGTCAATTTTGCATAATCATTATCACCGATGAGCCAACCAGCGTTTTCCAACAGAGGTATTTGTCCTGGACCTTGAGATAGATAATTCTTCATGAGAGTTGTCAGACCGAGATTTTTATTACGATCTATCTCGATGGCATTTAGCTCGTAACGAATTTCTTCGAACAAGTGACAAATGGCATTGTTAATCAATTTTGTATGTTGAACAGCAGTTCCATCAACTTTGGTCAATTTTCCATGCAGGTGCAATGAACTTTTGCTTGGCAACAAGCATAAGTCCTGATGCTGAACAGCAATTCGAATTTCATCGTTTTTGTTGAAGGATGCCGAGGCAAACGGTTGGTGTGCATGAGACTCATAATGTGAGATTGACTTATCAAACACAATTGGTTGTTGTATGCTTAGAATTTTTTCCATGGTATAAAGCATGCGATGCAACAGATACGAATTTTTATTTTCTTCTTCCGTCTTTTTCGTGGCTTCGTGTAACTTTCAGACCCAGACTTTCAAGAACTGAACGTTTTGATGTGCTTTTGACGTGAGAGGTGCTCGACGACTGACTGTCCTTCGGCATGTTGATTCACTCTTATAACTGTGCCCAACTTTGGTGTCAAACACTATACCCATCACGATGATCTCACGTGCAATCTTATTGTTATAGTTTCACCTCGAAAATTTACGAATTCTCCGTCTTGATCCACAAGTTTCAGTTGGAGATGATCTATTGCCTGCACAGCGATCGGAAGGTAAATGACGTGCGATGGCACCTCAATGATCTTATATCCAGGTGGAACGATTGGGAAAAATTCATGGATGGTGTGCACTCGTTGCTCGTTTATATAAGCACCCGCTGTAATATTGCACTCAACTCGAAGAGAGTTTACTTTGAGAATGGCCACTGGCAAGTCAGATTTGTGCGTGACATTAGCTTCCAAGCGTCGTGGTGCGAAGCCCAACAATCGACCAATGGAGTCATTGGGTATAAAATTTATTTCGTGATCACACTTGACTTCGCTGCATAGAGTATTGTTGTTAGGTTTCAAATTAATAGAGATATTTTTGTGAGACAGTGCACTCTGCAAGTAACTCTCGATATCTTCAATTTCATAACTTCCAGTGGGAATGGTGACTACTTCTAGCCCCACATACAACTTGTTATTTCGAACGTCGATATTTGGAATCGAATTGAAGGTGAGCAATTCAACGAGTCCGAGAGTGTAATTTTTCAGTGGTGATAGTTAAATAGGAGGGAAATAGTGAGCCTCCAGGATGGAGCTCGTTCCTGATACAGTCAGCGTGAAAGAATCACCCATGGCGGTTGATATTTAACTGATGGCTCAAAACGTGATGGAACACCTTTATTGATATCCACTGAGAAATTTGAGACACAAGTGCCCACATATAACTGTATCGTAATTTTGATAATTTTCATGATTGTATTGTACAGTGCTACCAACACCGAAATATTTCATTAAATCATGTGGCGGTTGAAGGTTGCCAAAACTGTCGAAGTATGAAACATCATTATTTTTTATCATGTATGCAACCCAATGTGTTCCAGGACCATCCTTATCATCAAGATTTACAATAGCCGTTTCTTTTTTTCGAGGGCCACTTTTCGGCAATTCATTTCGCATGTAAACTCCTCGAAAATATGGAATCTTCAGGACCTTAGCATACTTTATTAGATCAGCGTCCGTGAGTGCTCGATGTGGTAGCTTTATGCGTTTTTTGGTGGTTTTAAATGCAAACCTATACCCTTTTTGTACGGTTTAAGATAAAGTCCTTTACCCAAAGCGATAGCTTCTATTGTTTTATTATGGCGTTTACTTTCTGTCAATTGATGCTTCGCAGCACTAGCATCATTAACTGCTTTCGCTATCCCAGCCGCACCGCCTGCCAGAGCTCCGGTGGCACTCAAGCCTGCAAATATTGGTATGAGAAACGGCAAAAATCCCCCAATTTTTTTTGGTACAGGAAGAATGCGTGGCGATTTCACTTTCTGTCTCCCACCCGCTTTCCTCACAGCTCCTCGTGCACCTTTGAGGGCTGACCTGATAACTTTAATGGAATCACTGTTCGGTGTCATAGATTTCTTTGCTGCACCGATGATAGTGCCCAGTGTTGCTGTTGTCAACTTCTTCTTCTTCATCCCCATACCAAATTTCCGTTTAGCCTTCATTATATTAGCCACCCCCCAAGCAGCGGCTTTTTCTCCAAAATTTGAGTCCCCCGCGTGAACTCGCTTCCAAGCTTCTTCGGCGAGGACTTTATCAGCGATTTTTCTCTAGCTTCTGGATTTTCTCGTGTTTTCGAATAGGCGATATCGTGCTCCTTGCAAGCTCCGTCGAGGGGGTTGATGCCTGGATCTCCGCGAGCAAGACGTTTCGCCAATTTTGTGCCTGGTCCACAATATTGATAACCGGGCAGATGTAGCTCAATTGGAAGTTTATTGATGAGCGTGTTGACAAAACCTTCCCCCTTTTTATTTTTCATACGTCTATGGATGACCATGTTCGGCGAAAGATGTCTTTCAACTGGGAAACGATCTGCAGTGATGTTAGATTTATAGAGTAATCAATCACTTATCGATTTTTGCCCTTGTATTTTTATCTTTATCACCAACAGCACCGTATCGCCCGTAATTAATTTCCTTATCAAAAGGTGTACTTCCTCGGATCTGCTTGTCTTGATATGATGTTTCTTGGAGAAAAGAAAAATCTCGGTGATACTTCTGCTCTTTCGCAAAATTCTGCAAGTTTCGGGAGATCGAATTTTGTGAATCTTCTGACCCACTCATGATTTTTTCCTTAGGATGTGCATAGTATGAAGGATAACTGCTAACTAAGAAAATATTCCTTATAAGGATTGTATTTATATTAATTTGTTTAGTCACAACCAAGTTAAGGTTCCGAACACACATACAACAG
Source organism: Exephanes ischioxanthus (assembly GCA_958510785.1). Taxonomy (NCBI): domain Eukaryota; kingdom Metazoa; phylum Arthropoda; class Insecta; order Hymenoptera; family Ichneumonidae; genus Exephanes; species Exephanes ischioxanthus. The sequence continues at coordinate 3,694,205 of OY294020.1, read as the reverse complement.
TATTGAACTTCGGGCAGTATGAGATTCAAAGAACATCCAATTAAACTGCCTGTGATGAATTTCGACGAGCTGTCACAGCGAAATGAAAATAAGACAGGGAAACGTCATGGAGAGCTATTGCCGAATGGCATTCGAGCAATTATTTGTGGTCCATCCAATTGCGGGAAGACGAATACTCTTTTCGCACTCATCACACATCCGCATGGTTTGAGATTTGAAAATGTCTACGTCTATTCAAAATCGCTTCATCAACCAAAATACCAGTTTCTGCAACAAATTCTCAAACCTGTAAGAGGTGTGGGCTATTTCTCTTTTAGAGACAATGAAGAGGTCATTAGACCAGAAGACGCACGTCCAAACTCAATCATGATTTTTGATGATGTAGCTTGTGAGAAGCAAGATAATATTCGACCGTTCTTCTGTATGGGGAGGCATCGAGATGTCGATTGTTTCTATCTCTGTCAGACATATGCTCGCATCCCCAAACATCTTGTGCGAGATAACGCAAACCTATTGATACTTTTTCGACAAGATGAAATGAATCTGAAGCATATTTATGACGATCATGTGAATACCGATATGACATATGCACAATTTAAAGACCTGTGCTTTGCCTGCTGGAATCATGAAAAATATGGTTTTGTTGTGATTGACAAGGATAGTGAATTACACAAGTGTCGATATAGAAAAGGATTTGATTGTTTTATAAATTTACAATCGCTGAAGAAATAAGCGCAGTCGCGATTTAAGCTTGAAAGTGTCAACATGCAAAGTTCAAAACTTAGCAAGGAAAAGGATGCCTTGCGTAAAATCGCAAACGCAAGCGAGGCAATTCGTCGAAAGCATAGAATGTTAAAGTTTGATAAAATGTCGTCTGAAATGGCGATGAGCGAAGTCTTCAAGCCTGTAGTAACACCACTGGAAAAGCTCGTTGACCAGTCGGTAAAATCAGAATTTGCTGTAAAAAAAGAAGAAGAAGAAGAAAAAGTAGACAACGTCGAAGATGATGAATTCGATCGTACCATGTATCATACCTTTAATAACACCTTTAATAACACCTTTGACCGTACATCTGCCACGGCTTATGATGATGTTGATTCGTTGGAAGGGAAGCGAGATTCTGATTTGAAAGAGGACAATTTGGCCCAACATTATTTGACAATGTTTAATTCAAAGGAGCAAAAAAACCTTGATACCTCATACGGAGTGCGTAAGCTGCAGGGAAATAATTTAATGATTGGTAATTCATCAATCACATTTCATGATAATACCATCCGTATTGGCGATAACGAATATCAACAAAGCGAAGGTCAACTCGAATTACTCTTTAAAAAAATACCTGATGAAACTCTCGTGAGTGTAAATGATAGGGAAAAATATCGTGAAATTCTCAACTTTACAAATGCCTATCGAAAATATTATAGCAACGATAATGCTATTCGCGACGATAAAAATGCTAAATTCAAAAGCATAATTTCAACTATGATTGCTTCACCACGTAAAAAGACACCGAAGAGAAGATCTCATCCTTCGGGTAAAGGCTTACCGCGTCACATGATTGCTCGAAAAAAGAGTAAAATGGATTATGTTTATTGGGACAATCCCAATGAACTAGTGGAACGACTAAGATTGCTCCTAGCCTCTCAAACAGCCGGGAATAATAACCATTCGAACGAAATCATTTCGATTATTGAGGAATTGCGTGAAGCTGGTATAATTTATTAATGATCGTAAGAGACTGCCAAAGCTCAGTCTTATTCCAACTATCATAATGAGCGTTGACGTGTTTGGACGTCAGTTGACGGGCAGAAGTGTCATTAAGAGCATTGGTGTCGGTGGTGGTCGTGGACTTCCTGGCAATGGATTCAAAATTACTGTCGATGGTCAATATGATATTGACAATAAAAGATTATGTAATGTCGCAGATCCCACAGAACAAAACGATGCTGCGTCTGTGCGTGTAATGCAAAATGCTATCCAACAAGAAATCCGCCTTTTATATCCAATAACGTCTGCGTTACGAAATATTGTGGATGACCATGACATAATAATCCAAGGTCTACAAACTGAGTTTACGAGTCAGTTGAAGAAGCATCGTATTGACATTGAGACGGTACAAGACATATCAACAAAAAATTCTCAGTTCATTGTTAGCCTGGATGAGAGACTGAGAACATTGGAAAGACCTGGTATCAACGGTGAAAACAACATATCGATGATCGAAACTCTTCAGTCAACTGTGAACGAAAAAATTAAACGGCTTGAAACGGATGGTAAAACTGGAGAAGCATTGACATTTCGTAATTCTCAAGTTATCGCTGTTTTGGATGAACGATTGAGAACACTTGAAAATGGACGAGAAAAAGGCAGCATTGGTGGACTAAATTCATAGACCTGCTAGAAGAAATTATCCACGCCGTCATGTAAGCATTCGCGGGTTAGATGAGACCTGGCAGGCTGATCTTGTGGACATGGCAGCTTATGCACGATACAACAATGGTTACAAATTCTTACTGACAATTATCGACATATTTTCGAAATTTGCTTGGGCTGTACCGATAAAAAGTAAGAGCGGAAAGGATACCGCTGCTGCAATGAAATCTGTATTTGCAAAGGGTCGTTTACCAAAAAAACTGCACGTTGATCAAGGGAAAGAATTTTATAATAGTGAATTCAAATGTCTGTTGCAACGTTATGAGATTAAACTGTACTCAACATATAGTAACTTGAAAGCATCGATCTGCGAACGTTTCAACCGTACGCTAAAGAGTAAAATGTGGAAACAGTTTAGTTTGCGAGGCACTTATAAGTGGATAGACATTTTACCTGATTTGTTATTAGCTTACAACGATAGCAAAAGATGTCACTGTGCAAAATGAAAAGAAAATCCTACGCAATGTATACGGAAATTATCAAGTGAATCGTACGCAAAAAATAAAGTACAAAATTGGCGATAAAGTGCGAATTAGCAAGTACAAACATGTTTTCGAGAAAGGTTATACACCTAATTGGACAACAGAAATTTTTACGATTAGCAAAGTACAACCTACCGATCCTGTAACATACAAACTTATAGACTATCGAAATCAACCTATTGAAGGTGGCTTCTACCAGGAAGAACTCGTTAATGTTAAGAATGCAGAAGTTTATCTCGTAGAAAAAGTACTTCGAAGGCGAGGTAATACACTTTACGTAAAGTGGTTAGGGTTTGATAACTCGCACAATAGTTGGATAAATGAATCTGACATGTCAAAGGACAGTTTTTAATATTTGAAAATAAACTGATATTTATTTTTTGTATCCTCATTGTACAATAATTGTTTGTCTTTCGGAATTAAAACGTCGCTGTTATGATTATGATATTGCTTCTTCTACCATTGCCTCCCACAGTTGTATTTTTTTCTCCATCTCCTCGGCATGCATCTGTCGTTTTGCTTCTCTCGCTGCAGCTCGTTTTTCTGCCTGATGTTCTCGTCGACGCTCCCGATTTTGTTCAACCTGTAGGGTTCGTAGTTGACGTTGCTCTTCTTTACGCTGTTCCCGCAATTGACATCTTCGTTTACGGCATAGCTCGAGAATAATTTTCTTCGTTTCGTCCGAAACGTCAAGCTTCCGAACCCATCGAGCAGTCGGCAAAAAATCGACGGGGATGTCCTCGTTGAACTCAGATTCACACATCTTAAGAGAAAATCCGTTTCCAAAATACGATGCTCGAAATCTTTTATTAAACTGTTTCTATTCAAATTTTATTACACGTACGCTGGATGTTCAGTTTTTTCCTTCGATGAAACGAGTTACATAACATTTAATTCAATGTTATCGTTGAACGTTTTATAATAACTTGCAGAAATTGTCGTTAATTCTCGTCTCTTCACTGACACGGATGAATGACCCCCCTTGCGCTTTCTGCACGGCACTTTATACACCCACGATGCTCTATCTCACTCAGCCATGGAGCCCCCTTGAAACACCCCCCCGCTCGCTCGGCTATGACAATTCGCCGTCAGAAAAAAATTCTAAGACATCGTATGTCACGCGCGATATTTGTTTTTTTCACCGAATATCATCGACGGTATTCTATTTACAAGAGTCTCCGTGAGGGAAATAAACATCTCGGTAAACCGTAACATATGTCACTCGATATCACATACGATTTCACCGAATATCATCGTCCTACTTAAATTCCCGGAATTTATTTGTCCTCGGTGTACGTGAGTCTGTGTGCGTCCGTGTGACCCGCGCTACCCCCGCTTTCGGTCCGTGTACGTGTGACACGCACACAAATGGATCCAGAAGCCCCACTGTTATACTACTAGGGTGGCGGCGAGTGCGCGACAAACGAAATAGGCTCCGCGGCCATTCAGAGGAGGCTGAAAATTTCGACTCGGGTCTTGCGATGGTTTCATTCGATCCCGACCAGCGTCTCTAGAGCGATGCGGTTTAATTCAACGGTTCAACCGCGTTTTTACCAAGGACTAACCCCTCAAATAAGACCGTGGGCTGTTCTTTTCTTACATTTTAACCGCCATTTTACCATTGACAAACGCTATTGAAAAACGCAGCGGTTGTTTTAAGTTGAATTAACCGCTGAAAATCCGCAGTTCAACTGATGCAAGGGTAATCAAGCAGTTGTTTTTTTCATTAATTTAACCTCTGAATAACAGTATTTCAACTAGTGACAGAAGGATCAGCCGCGGTTGCTTCGATCGGAACCCACCGGGAAAAATCGCAAACTGGTATAATGGGAATAACAATAGCTTGAAAAAAAAAATGGTTAGAATTGTCATCATTAATTATATCAGTTTAGGATACAATACTATATTACGCACTTCGGAGAAAGAAATAAACCTAACGACCTAAAGTTGGGCTCGAACCCGGGACCGTTCGCATGATAATCTAGAACCGCTACGCTACCGTCCATCATTTGAATTGTTCTCATTCCTAGCGAGCTTTGAACGTAACCAAAGTTTTCTTATCTGAAGTGAATGGACAATGAATATTTTATTTCTTTACTTTTTAATTTACTAAAATCATTACGGAAAAGAAAAGGTATTGTATAAGTCCTATGTAAAGTTTCGTTTTATTAGCATTTATTTTTACATGTAATTTAAATGCTAATAAAAAGAAACTTTACATATGACTCATATAAAGTACCCTTTTTTTCAGTAATACTTTCAGTAAATCAATAAATAAGGTATTTATTGTCCATTCACTTCAGATAAGAAAACTTTTGTTGCGTTTAAAACTCGTTAGGAACGGGAACAATTCAAGTGATAGGCGGTAGCGTAGCGTTAAGGTTCTAGGTTAGCATGCGAAAGGTCCCAGGTTCGAGCCCAACCTTAGGTCGTTAGGTTTATTTCTTTCTCCGAAGTGCGTAATATAGTATTGTATCCTAAACTGATTTAATTAATGATGACAATTTTAACCATTTTTTTTCAAACTATTGTTATTCCCATTAAACCAGTTTGCGATTTTTCCCGGCGGGTTCCGATCAAAACCACCGCGGCTGATCCTTCTGTCACCAGTTGAAATACTGTTATTCAGAGGTTAAATTGACGAAAAATAACCAGTCCATTCTCCTCGGATCCGTGAAACACCGGTTTTTTCGTGGTTACAATGGCAAGCGGAAACTTCACGATGCCTCTCGCATCGGTTGAACTACGGTTATGCAGCGGTTAAATTGACGATAAACGACCACTCGATCCTCATAGCATCAGTTCAACACGGGTTCGTCAGTGGTTAAAATGACAAAACGCAATCACTCGATTTTCCCCGCATCAGTTAAACAACAGTTCTTCAGTAGTTAAAATGACAAGAAGCGACTGCTCTATTCCTCTCGTATCAGTTAGACTAAGGTTATTTAGCTGTTAAATCTGCAAAAAGCAACCGTTCGATTCTTCTCCCATCGGGTTGAATGACGGTTAAACAGCGGTTAAATCGACGAAAACAACCGGTGGATTGTCCTCACAATGTCTGACCTATAGTTTTTCTGTGGTTAAAATAAGGAAAAGCAACTGCTCGATTCCTTTCGCATCTGTTCAACTACAGTTATTCAGCGGTTAAATCGGCGAAATATAACCGATTGTCTCACGTATTACGGTTATTTTGCAGCCAATGATGCGGTTAAAATATCAGAAATGACCGCAGGCCATCTTACGCTGCGGTTTTTCCGAGGTCATATTGTGGATGATGCGCGCGCAAACAACCGCTCCCTTCCGAGTTAAGCTAGGGTTATTTATTGGTTAAAATTCTTGAAAACGACCCACATGCTTCAAACTCGGTCCTATCTTGCGGTTGGGCAGAAAATGTAGTGGTTAATCTCTGGTTAATGGCGCGTCAAAAAAATTCCCAGATCGACCGGTTAAATTTTCGGTTAATTTGCAGTTGCACGTACCGACAGGGACATTGTGACGTTCTCGAACTGCCTTCGTACGATTTCGAAATTTATTCCGGGTTAATCAGCGTGACACCAGAGCAAATCTATAAAAACTGTGAATATATGAATATATTGTTAAGAACACGCTTTTCTCCGTCGCTCGCGAGGTCGGCGTGTAATTAAAGATGGTAGCTACTGTGCGCGTCGCGTCTCTCTTCGGCGCAACTCGCGGTCCGTCACTCGATCGGAGCGGGAAGATAGATCAAGGCGAATGCGCACTTTCAATTAAATGAAGGAATGAACGGAAGAACTTTATTAATTAGATTTACAGTAAAGATTAGAAAAGAAGGAAAAGAGAAACGTTCTCCACCGTTAACTCGCTCGTCTCGCCTCGCCCTCGTGGCTCGGCTCAACCTCTCTCTCTCACACACTCGTACTCGCGGTCTCGTAACGCCTCGTGTGATTACGCGACCTCTCGCTTCTACGGTTCGCGACGGAAGACTCGCTCTACGCTCTCTCTCTAAGCTGCGCGTCAGACATGCGCTTCATTCAATTTTGCCGACCCGAGCAGAAATTGCCGTCGGGCTAACGTCAGGTCCCTATCAGGCATTGCCTAACGCTTCATCAGGTCCTGATAAGGCACCTTATCAGGCCCTGATCAGAAATGTAACGCAGTTGCCCTATAAGGTCCTGATCAGGCTGCCTGATCACGGCCTAATCAAGGTGCCTGATGACCTCCTGAGAAAAATATAATAAATACTTTTTATTTATTAGCGTTATTTTATCGGACTTGTGAACCTTTAATATTTGTTCTTTGGATTAAATTAACTAATTACTACAATTAAATCACGGAAAAATTAATTTTTAATTCACTCATGGTCGGACTCGAACCAGCGACCTTGCCAATAGGGGACTGCGTTGGCGGTGCCTTAACCAACTCGGCTATCCTCAACTTGAAAAACGTAATGTCGAATTTGCTTTCAAGCTCCGGTAGAAGTATACACACGACTAAATATACTTTTATAAAGTGCCCACTCATGCGTTGCCAGCGAAAAATGAAATTCAGTAAGAATTTGGAACACTTTCTAATGAGATAAAAATCGGAAAAAATCAATCATATTGAAGATGCTAGGAATATTGATTTTGTATAATAGTAAGGTAAAAAAATTATAATAAATAAAAAATAAATGTTCAACAAATAATCAAGGAATCTTTTTTATTAAATCGTTTGAATTATTTAATTTATGTATTTACTTATTAACTTATTAATTAACTTATTAAAACATCCAAATTCGTTGGAAGGTTTCTTATAAAAAAATTCTATAAAAAAACCACATCAACTGTAAAAATTGTACAAATTTATTTGAAATTAGAAAAAAAGGTTCACTCATTTTTTTCTAAAAATTTATTTCTCAAATACCTTAGAATCATGTTTTGGAATTTTCATTATGCAAAATGTTCGCTTCTTAAAATCAATGTTCTCCGGGCATGCATATAGCATGCCTGGAGAAAGCTTGCCTGATTTACCTGCTAAGGCCCTGATCGGGGTACTATCAGGCTAGCCTCGTCAAAAGCCAAGGATATCCAGTCAGGTTTCCCTACCTGTACATTATCGGGCCCTGATCAGGCTGGCATCAGGCTCGCCTCATCTGAAGTGAGGATTATTTAGTCGTGCTTCACGACCTGCACCTTATCAGGCCCTCATCAGGCTCGCCTGATCAGGCACGCCCTGGCTATACCTTAACAGGGCCTGATAAGGTATCAGGCAGCATGATCCCAATTTCTGCTCGGGGACTCATGCTCGCTCGCGTCGCCATTGTCTCCGCACATTCACATAAGCGGCCTCGGCGCGCGCGGGATTATTCGAATGAGCAGAAGCCTTTAACACTCGGCCACGCTCGTTGAAGCTCATCCCCGAGCTTGCGTTACATGGTGGTATCATACTCGTACAAATGTTTCGGCTTGCGTACGGTACGCACAGATTTTCTCACGCTCTCGCTCGGCGTCGTGTCGTTCGCAGACGACTTGCTTTCTCGCTTGGTCTTTTTCGTAGGAACTTTGGGTTGCTCACTTTGGTTTTCTTTCGCAGCACTACTTTCACTAGTATCACTTAGTATCACATCGTTATCGTCGCTCAGACTCGTTGCGCTATTGCTCGGCGTATTTACATTGGTAATCTCACTTTCGTCAGGTACAATGGTTTGCTCAACTCTAGGCTTAGGTGCTAAAACCGTTTTTTCGACACGCGGGGAAGTCTCGAGGTCGTTTTCGTCGTCGAATTTCTCATCGTCTACCTCAGGGGGTTCCGGCTCCCATAACTTAAGTTGACTCACGTGGGCAGTTGACCCATAGCGTCGTCCGTGAGGTTGGTCATTTAACTCTGTGACGTGGTAAGTGTCACCCGGTAGTTTTCTCGTTACGACGAGCGGACCTCGATACTTCTCGTGCAACTTCGTGGACTCGCCTGTCGCACTTGGTACGGTTTTCATGAATACTTACACTACCTATCTCGTAGTCTACGTTTCGCACTCGGTTTTCGTCATATCTCGTTTTTACCTTACCCTGCTCGACGCGAATGCGTTCTTTCGCTAGCGTTTGTAACTCGCGCGGATTTTGGTACCCTTGTTCGCTTTGTTGCGTGAGCTCGCGTATTGCGCCTTCTTCTCGCATCGGAATATACCCGTATACTAACTCGAATGGGCTCTTTCCGGTGCTCGCGTTCCACATATCGTTTTAATCGCTTTGTATTTTCCTGACCGATTGATCCCAGGTTCGCCTGTCGTTTTCGATACGATTGCTCTGTATTGCTGTCACTAACGTAGCATTTAAGCGGTCTACTTGCCAATTGGCCTGTGGGTGTCTCGGCGAAGTCAAGGTGTGTTTGATGCCGTGTTTCTCACAAAATTTTTCGAACAGGTTCGAGGTGAAACGCGTTCCCCTATCTGATACTACCCTCGTCGGTGCTCCGAAATCTCTAACAACTTCTTCGAGGACTCTGATATCGTTAGTCGTTTTTGTGTCTCGCACCGCTCGAATGATAGTGAACTTCGTGAGGTTATCCACTATAGCGAATACGTATTTATTGGCTCTCGAACACGACACGAATGGTCCCAAATGGTCCATGTGTAGTACAGCGAATGGTCTGTGTCCTGAGGGAATCGGATGAAGTTCCCCGGCTTGCCTTCCCGGTTTTGCTTTGCACGCTATACATTGAAAACACGCTCGGATATGCCTCTCAACGTACGCTCTCATTGTCGGAAAGTAATAATGATTTTGTATTCTCGCAACGGTACGTTCTAGGCCCTGGTGACTCTTTAGGTCGTGGAATCTAATTGCGATGCTCTTTCGCATAACACTCGGCACGACGTACAATAATTTCTGACCTAGCTTTCGATAGACAATTCTGTTAACTAGTTCGAAGTTTTCTACTCGGATCTGCTCATATTTCGTACGCTCGTCGACCGGTTTTTCCAATATTTGCTTTTTTTCTTTGATATCGGAGTCTACAAATTGATATAGACGAACGGCATCGTCTTCGTTCGTGATTGTCATGATTGCGCGGTTCTCGAGGCTATCGAAATTTTCTACTGGTGCCCTACTCAAGGCATCGACGTGTGCTAATTTCACACCCGCTCGGTGTACGATCTTGTAGTCGTACTCGCTTAACAAATCGTTCCACCGGATCATTTGTGGATTCATCGTTCTTTGAGTACTCAGGTAACTGAGGGCTTGACAGTCTGAATCTACCCTGAATGCTATGTTAGCGAGCATTGGCCGCAACCGCGTTACGGCCCACACTATGGCCTTTAGTTCTAACTTACTGCGGTGGTACCGGCTCTCAACTTCGCTCGTGCGTCTACTGATTGCATATACTAACTTAAGTTGTCCTTGGGGATCTTTTTGCATGAGCATTGCTGCTAGTCCGACGACGCTCGCGTCCGCATGTAATTCGGTAGTCTCGGCGTTCGGATTGAACGTCTGTAGGACCGGTTGAGACGTCAACTTTTCGCGTAGTGACTCGAATGATTCTTGTTCTTTGTAACAATCGATTTAATGGTTCCGCTATCTGCGCGAATCGTGGTACGAATTTGCGAAAATAACTTGTTAACCCCAGATACCGTCGTACCTCGTGCACGTTCTTCGGCCTCGGGAATGCTCGTATCGCTTCGATTTTACTCCCGCCCGGTTCGATACCCCTCGCGGAAATCTCGTGTCCCAAATATGAGATCTATGTAAACAAAAATTGACATTTCTTCAACTTAATCGTAAAGCCTGCGTCTCGTAGGGCGTCAAGAACTAATTTCAGTTTCGGTTTCAGATCTGACCATCTTTCACCCGGAATTAGAATATTATCTAAATAGAACAGTACAACGTTATCTCTCAATGGCCCGAGGGCCTTATGCATGGCCTTGGAGAAGTACGCGGGACCGTTCATCAGACCGAAAATCATTCTCGTGAACTCTACTGTTTTCTCGGACGTTATTATGGCGGTTTTCTCGCGTGCTTCTTTAGTTAAGGGGATTTGTAGATACCCGTGAGCCAAATCTAAAACTATAAAAAGCGACCTGTCTCGAAGCTGTGATAAGTGATCGTCGATGTTAGGCAACGGAAAGTGCACTCGCTCGGTAATACGATTCAGTTTTCTAAAGTCTACATACATTTAATGTATAAGAAATCCCGCGCGAAACCGTCATTCTATGCTCGACCATAAAGGTCTCTCGCCCATTAAGAGCAAACGCATCAAGCTTCCCATCTACCTTCGTTGAGACACCCACCAAGCCAACTTCCACCGAGACGGCGTGCTTGGAGAAACACCCTGCCTGATGTTCTTTTTTGTGAGCCCATCGAGCAAGTTGAATGTACCCCTACTGGGGAAACGAAGTCATTTAGCTAGGCTTCAAACGATTCGCTCTAAGTCGAATCGTCGGAAGTCATACCCGGCGGGGGCCACGGGGAGGCAGATTCGTCGGCATGTAAATGCCCGATTCCAGCAGGTCTACCCATATTATTCGGGTATTTGTTAGAGGAGTGGAACCTCTTGTGTCTGCCTTGACAGGTCCCCCTGGACCCCTGCGTTTGTCAAGTGCAGGCATAGCAAAAGCTGAAAATAATCAATCATGGTTTACAGCTGGAAATAAAACACACAGTTAGATTTCCAGTACAATAAGGAAGAAGAGGTTTCTTCATCCGCCTATGCCACTCGAGTGAATTGGTGATCCGCGAGGCTTACGGCCCATTCACTCATTCCAAGAGTTCCGACACGTCCCGGTTGAGTGGCACCAGAAGCTAAAATCAGTAAAGTCATTAAGCATGAGCATGACAACTTCGAACGAAATAAAATTTTACACCCGAACTTATTCTAAGTCCTTCGTTCCTCGCTCCTCTTTGATCTTCGGTCTTCGCGCTTCGTTACGAACGAACTCACGCCACTTTCTACACTTTCGCCACTTTTGCCAGTTTCCACTTTCACTACGTCTTGTGGATACGCTCATCTCCCTACACTTCTCCAACTCTAGCTCAGCGAGCTCCTCTTGTCTCTTTAGCCAGAGGCATTCTTTACAAAAATCGGAGAAGACAGAGAAGGCCTCCGCAGACGACACCAATTGGCGCGCCGCTTCTGGCCATGCTCTATCCCCGATTATCTCTCGCAGGGCGACTCTCTGCGCCTCGAAGTTTCGACACTCAAGGAGAAAATGCTGCGATGTTTCCAGCAAACCATAGCGGCAATTCTCCCCGTCAACGAGATTAAAAGACGCGAGACGCGCCCTGAAATTCCCATGTCCGGTGAGAACCTGTGTGCTGTAGTGGTTCGTTTGGAACCAACGCGCCTCCAGCCTATCTCTTACTCTCTCGAAGAAGGCGTGTGTGGTCCGACCCTTGGTTAAAGTTGAAGATCCCAGTGTGTCTGCCACATCTCCAACGCCTGCTCCCTTATGCGCCTGCTCGCATCTCGACAATTACTCGCAATTTCGACTTTATTGATCCAGGCGTCCACGCCAGTTTGAATCTTATACTTGACTCTATGTTCTGTCAGCAAAATATCAACGGGAATTGCACCAGCAATGACGCACAGCGAATCCCACGACGCCGTCCTGTACGCCGCCGTGGTTGCTCTTAGTGCGACAAGCTGTGCCGAACGAAGAGCCCTAGTGTCTTGTACATTGCACAGGTCAGCCCAACCCGCAGCAGCGTAAGCTACTATAGGGAGGAAGACCCCGCTGTACACTGTCTTCAGCGCCTTATAGCGCAAACCCCATCCGGATCCTGCCATCCTACCCAGCTTGTTGAATAGCGACGCTACGTTATCGCGCAAATAACTACAGTGAGTCTTTACTCTCATTCCTCTATCAAAGTGGACGCCCAGGTATCTAACTGATTCTTTAAAAGGGATCGTCGCGTTACCTATCCTTATGGTAGGGTATCTTCTTGCCAAATTTGGCCTAACAGCCTGTCTGCGCTGGCGGTCGGGACGGTTCGCGCCGCGCCTACCCACTGGTGGCGGTCGAACCCACACGGTCTTGAGGAGGATTGCCTCCGTCTTCCGTGCGGAAAGTTCGAGCTTTGCGTCTCTCGACCAGCTAATAATAGCGTCGACGATTCTTTGGCTCTCGATTTCGAGCTCTCTTCTCGATTCCCCGCTTACGAGGACCAGAAGATCATCCGCATAAGCGATGAATCGGTCAGGGCACAAGTCTTCGAGCTTCCTAAGAAGCGAATCAAACATAATATTCCAGCATGCCGGACCCAGAACTGAACCCTGTGGGCAGCCTTTCGTGGCACGCTTGGAGACGCTCTCATCACGCCAACGTAACTTTACGATTGTCAAAGTAGCTCTGAAGCACTTTGTAAATATTAGCCGGGCACTGCCTCGTGCGCAGTTCTTTGAAGACCATCGGCCACTATACGTTATCAAATGCTCCAGCAATATCAAAAAGTAGCGCAATCGTGAATTTCGACGCGGTTTCTTCCACCATAGCGCGAAGCTCTACTATCGCGTCCTCCGTGGATCTTCCCGTCATAAAGCCAAACTGTCTATTCGACACTCCCTCCTCTATCCCTACGCTCATTTTTCGCTTAATCAATTTCTCGAGTAGTTTCCCTACTACGGATAAAAGGCAAATCGGACGATAGGACTTAGGGTCCTTCTCGTCTTTGTCTTCGCCCTTTAGGAGAACTCTGAGCGAGCCCTCCTTCCAAGCTGCGGGAAAAACTCTCCAAATAAGACACGCGTTATATAACCTCAGCAGCTGACCAGGGATTATGCTGCACGCTCTCTTGAGGACTTCTACCTCGATGAGATCTTGTCCTGGAGCCTTGCCGTTCTTGAACGTACGGCACGCCTTCCTCATTTTACCCTCGGTGAATGCTCCAGTGTCTTCCGTGTCCAATGGTTCCCGTGCTCTTCGGCGCACCATCCTGTGCCACCGACTATCTTCCTCCTCCTGGTCATCAGGGACGTGCGTATCGAGAAGGCCTCTGGCGGTTTCTCTAAAGTCCATCGTAGTCTCTTCGCCTCGCCGGATAGTGCTCAGCACTTTCTCAACTCGGAGTTTATCCGCATGGTGTTTGTACACGAATCCCCAGGGCTCCTCGTTTCCGTACAACGTGACGAAGTCCTTCCAGCTTTCGCGTTTCGCCTTCTTCACCTCTTTGCTGTATTCCCGCAAAGACGCGCGGTATTCTTGCAATTTTTCGAGGCGTAGTGGCTGCGCTCTTTCCCTCTGATACGCTCGTTTCTGACTGTAGACCAATCTTAGCTTGTTGGTCAAATTTTGGGTCCACCATGGGTTGGACTTCCTGTAGCGCTTCTTGCGCGGCATAGACTCGACACAAGCGTCAGTTAGGACGCTCGTGAGAGCTGTTGCCATTACCTCCACGTCGTTTGCCGACTCACTCACAAGTTCCTACAGCCTATCTCTTGATTGAACTGTCAAGATTTCGGCGAACCGCTCCCAGTCTACACGACGAGTGTCGAACCGACTAGTACCGGCCACCCGATCTCTCGTTGCGGTCTTCGGCACTTGTAGCCTGATGTCTAGCGCCCTATGATCGCTGGTCGTCCACTCCGGTCGAACCTTCCAGTCTTTGACAAACCGAGACATGGAAGGCGACGCCAAGGTGACGTCGATGTACGACTCTCGTCGTCCAAAAAGTCGCCGTTTGACCAGCGTCATTCAGGATGTCCAAGCCGAAAACCTGAATGAGTTCTTCTAGATGGACTCCTCGCTCGTCAGTCTCCCGTGCTCCCCACAGAACCGACTTTGCGTTGGAATCTAACACCACTATCACTTTTTTCCCTCTCAGACTACGAAGCACCATATCGAGGTGTCTGAGATGCAACTCGATGTCGTCCCGATATTGAAAATAATGCGAGACGACATAGAACGAGAAGCCGGGTGCCTGCACCTCCGCACAGACACAGTGTGTCGTGCTGAGTTGCGAGACAAAAAGCATTTGAAAGGCTGGGTTGCACAACACTATGGTTGCCCATGCTCTTTCACTTCTCACTAGGCACTGCGGCAACTCGTGCCGCAGTGCCTAGTCCGAAGAAAGTGTGCGCCGCGTCTGTCTTCTTGACGTATGGCTCCTGCAATAGCAGGATGTCTAGACGCTTTTGGCTGATGAGTTCCCTCACTTCTCCTGTCACTACCTCCGAACGCCTCGCGTTCAACTGCATTATTTTAATGCCCATGGATTGCCTCAGGTCGATGTTAATGTTAGGTGGATCTCGGGGCTCCTTCGCGATCGCGGCTCTATTTTCTACGCGGCCTATCGCTTGTCTATCGCGGGGTCCTACTACGTTCTCCTCCTCTCCAACTTGGACGGCACGAAGGCCGAAAATATTACACTGAGCTCTGATGCTACCAGTGCTACCCGGGGGCATGCGGATGGGCGTGGGCTGAGAAGCCGCCAACATTCTCGCAGCCGGCTGGGTGCACGGCTTCGCGACAGTCAGCAACTCCCACATTAAGTGCCGCGACTGGTTGCCTTTACTCCACCAGTCGGACACTTCGTCCCACATTCACTCCACATTCATTCAGGTTACCAGTATTTTCCATTTTTGTTCCCACGAGTATGGTCGGAAGTATATTTCACACGGTGCCGCAGAGTCGCCTTGCTTCACCCGGGCAATTGGTACGGTGTCGGATTTTGCCTGTTTCCTAACCGTCACGCTTGAGACAGACCTTTTAGCCACGTTGATGAAGTGTAGTCTGGGGGGGGGGGGGGGGGGGCACTGATTCTCGCCAGTTGGCCCGTCTGTGGATATGAAATTTTGATTAGTCTCCCTGTTGGCCTACGTAAGACACATTATCAGCACATCGTTCGGCTCCACCAGTCCTCTCATTCTTTCCATTCATTCACTCGTGCTCCTCGTGCTAGGATTTATTTCACAATGCATGCAAAATTGCGAAAATAAAATATCATACAATAAAAATAGTAAAGCCTCCCAAGCTCGTCCGCTACCCAGGTATTACGGTGTAGCCGCTGGACTTCGCTGAAGAGGCAATCGCAGTCGCCGGCTTTTGCCGAGGGGACTTCAATCCCGCACTCCCGTGCAGCAAACTCGCGCATGCATTGTAACGTATCGCTTTTTGGAGTCTTACACGTCTCTGCTCCAAAAGCGTCGCTATGTGAGTTCTTTGCTCACTTTTTAATTTTTGTGAGGCCAGGCGCTGTAAAATAAAAATTCAAGACAGAGATTGATTCTAAATGTCAATTGAAATGGTTTTGTTTTATTCGAATACAATCAAAATCGTTGGTAAAAATCTTATTATAATTAAATCCGCGCTGATATAAATTCTATATCCCAAAAAAATTACAAAGAACGAGATTGGCCAGGGAAACAGACGGCAGCAGTCTTTCCCGTCCCCGAGAGAAGTCGCCGACGCTGTATTTTGAGAGGAAAAGGGTTAACAGACGGCTGCAGTTACTCCCGTCCCCGAGAGAAGTCGCTGGCGCTGTATTTTAGGTAAAGGGTTAATCAAGACAGCGGCAGTTATCTCTGTCCCCAAAGAAAGTTACCGATGCTTGATGGGAACGAATCTGGCTAGTGATCGGAGTCGCTATTCGACCAAGAGTGTCGTTCCTGGCTTTCAAACGGCCTTTTATGCAGGAGCGACGGGTGTGCACACGGCACGAATTCGAGTCCCCTTCCGTCTCGTATGACGTCAATGTGACGTCAGCGGCCTTCCTCTTCCCTCATTTCCTGCGATCATGCGCGGCTGACGCAACACCTGCGTGCTAGGCGCGTACTCCGAAATGTGCGTTGAGTCTCGGGGTAAGACAGGACGCTCCCGGCTGCCGACTCCCCGGGTATCAGCCTCTTGCTTGAGCGCTCCGCTTTACCGACATGCTCGGGCTCCTCACGATCCTTGTCGCTGCTCCGATTCTCTGCGGTGCTCCAAAGGGTTTTGGAGGCGAGCGGACTTTGAGTACCGTCTCAGCATCGATAAGCCTCCAAACTTGCCTCAAGAGGCCAAAATTATTAACGTGCCGCGCCTGTCCCGCAGGACAGGCTAAATACCATCTTTCGCTACCGTGCAGGATTACCAAGTAATAAAAGCCTCCAAAGCTCGTCCGCTACCCGAGCATTACGGTGTAGCCGCTGGACTTCGCCGAAGAGGCAATCGCAGTCGCCGGCTTTTGCCGAGGGGACCGCAATTCTGCACTCTCGTGCAGCGAACTCGCGCATGCATCGATAAGCCTCCAAATTTGCCTCATGCAAAAATTACAAAATAATAAAAGCCTCCAAAGCTCGTCCGCTACCCGAGCATTACGATGTAGCCGCTGGACTTCGCCAAAGAGGCAATCGCAGTCGCCGGCTTTTGCCGAGGGGACCGCAATTCCGCACTCTCGTGCAGCGAACTCGCGCATGCATCGATAAGCCTCCAAATTTGCCTCATGCTAAAATTACAAAATAATAAAAGCCTCCAAAGCTCGTCCGCTACCCGAGCATTACGGTGTAGCCGCTGGACTTCGCCGAAGACGCAATCGCAGTCGCCGGCTTTTGCCGAGGGGACCGCAATTCCGCACTCCCGTGCAGCGAACTCGCGCATGCACCGATAAACCTCCAGATTTGCCTCAATAGGCCAAAATCCTTAACGTGCCGCGCCTGTCCCGCAGGACAGGCTAAATACCATCTTTCGCTCTCCCCATGCAACTCGTGCAACATAGAATAAAATAAAATAAAATAATAATAAAATAAAATAAAATAACATGAAATAAATTGAAGCAGTGTGAGGTGTACTAGAGCCGGAGAGTGCAGCCTTGTCCATCTCCGGGCGTCGCTTGGTACCTCTCTCATAGTACCAGTTGAGACGCCTATGGCCCGACGACCGATGGTCTTATCCATTGGATTCAAAGGGGGCCAAACAGCGTTGAACCTCCGGGACGGGCATCTTTCGCTCGGACTCTGCGAAAATTTCTGCGGAAAGACGGATATAGACTGATCCCATCACCATACGCAAATCTCACGCGCATTGCTTCATGCACCAAAACTTATTAAAGTGATATGCCCGCCCCAAGGACAAGTCCTTGGGTGCGGGCTAAAGTAACATTTCTCACGCGCATTGCATGCAAAAAGATAACAAGATAACTTTCGTTCTATCCCCTTCATGCTCCATTCGCACCTCTATCGAATTTACAAGTCTCTCAAAGAAGAGCCGTGCACCCGTGCGCTGATGCACGTGGCTACCACAATACTCAACGAGACATACCCGCTCGAGGCGGGTCTGGCTGCTTAATATATACATCAAGCAACCCAATCTGGATCCAATTTCTCTACTCTACTATGAGAGACCAGCGACCTTCTCGCTGCACGAACAAGCGGTACGCGAGAGCTGCCCTGAGGCAGTTTCTCGCCCCCGCATGAACCTGGCTCACGATATGGTCGTGGATTGCCTAGAGACACGGCGTCTCTCAGTGCATCAGCCTAAGCTGCGACCGAGTATCGCCGACCAGCGACCTTCTCGCTGCACGAACAAGCGGTACGCGAGAGCTGCCCTGAGGCAGTTTCCCGCCCCCGCATGAACCTGGCTCACGATTTGGTCGTGGATTTTCGATTTTGAAGCTGTTCGATCAGGTGACTGGTTGACCAGGAACATTTGCAAAGCAAAGGACCCGGTCCCCCTAACGAGTCTCCTGTAAGACCCGAGCTCGGTAACCGCGGGGTCGCTGCGCCCCGATAGTTCGAGCGGCGGCCGAGCACATGACCGGCGGACTGTCCCACAGCTCGGTACACCCGCCATCCATTTCTGCGGGAAAAGTCTACATACAGTCGCGACTCTCTCGACTTCTTTTTGACTAATAAGACTGGACTAGCGTAGGCGAATTGTGTGTCTACGGCAATACCCGCCTCTCGCCATGCGCTCAATATTTGCTTCGTTTCCCTTCGCTCTTTTTCCGTGGATCGGTACGGTTTGCTACTTACTGGTGTCGCCGTATCGTGTACCTTAATGTCCATTTCGACGTTGTTTGCACATCCCAAATCATGCAAGCCTGTCGCCACGCAATCGCGATACTCGTTCAACAGCTGATGCAATTCTTCGCGGGTTTCGTCGGTCTGCTCCTCGCTGATGTGCACGTCCTCCCTTGGAATTTCCGTGACTTTTGGTACCTCGATAACGGTGTCGATTCTCCATATCTCCCCTCGCGTCGTTGGTTCTCCTTGTGTGACTCGATGTTCATATTGTCCCATATTCAGCACAAGAAGCTCGTATCGCTCCCGCTCATCAACTGCGCTGATGAAGCTCGTCGAGTTTGCTGGTAAAACGACATCGTGCTCCACTGTCGGCTGCCTCGCCATCGGTTCGAGCTCCGTTGTCAATTCGTTACTCCGTTGAAATATAAGAGTGTCTCTCACCTTGTGATGTTCTATGTACGGTTGATCAGTGTACGTTCGTCCGATTATAGTGTCGACCGGCTGTGCGTTGTCCGGGACCACTCGGAAGATGACGTCAGGTATCACTGCGCCGTCGATCTCGACGCTTGCGTGGATCACTCCTGGACTCGTCACGGCACCCTCGGGCGGCCCGAAACCCTTTAACTCAATCGGTGCTTTCGTAACTTTGAATTGTTCGGTGATCACTCGTGTCGCCCGCATCGTACACTCAGAGGTCCCCGGGTCTATAAACGCCGTTATCTTTAGCCCGTTTATCACTGCCGTTTTAATATATTTGGTCGCGGCACTGTCACTCGGGGCTCCAATAGTCTGAACGGTCTTACTCGTGTCACTCGTGCAATTTCGGCTGATGTGACCGTCCTTACCGCACTTGTAACACTTGAATTCTTTTTTTGGGTCGGGACAATCGCGGGATAAGTGTCCGCCCCTACCGCAATTGTAACACTTTGACGGCCCGTCGTTCGCGTGCGCTGGCGTCGTCGTTTTGTTGGCACCACGTGCATTATTACCGCCTTTTTCGCTTGGACCCGACTTGTCCTTTGACTCCGCACTGTGTTCTTGGCTCGGTTTATTATTATTATTTTGTTTCGGTCGCGCGCCCGTCGACGTCGATTCTCTCGCGGCACGCACTCGCTCACTCCGTGACTCAAGTAGTCATTCGTAGTAAATTATATCGTGCAACAGTTCGTCGTAGGTATGTTGCGTGGTGGCCATGATCGCGTTGCTCAGCTCTCTTGACCATAGGCCAATAAGTATTTCGGCTTTGCCTTCGCGAAAGGAAAGGTTCAGCCCTTGGCACATTTTCACCTTCGCTGAAAATATAGGGCGACTGACTCGCTCTTACCCTGCGTTCGTTGCTTCATGCGCGCCCATCGCGCTGACGTATCATTGAGTACGATGAAGGTCACTTTGAACGCGGCTCGAAAATCGGACCATGTTTTTAATTCTCGCACCCGGCTCCTGAACCAATCTCGCGCTCCCTCACGCAAATGTATTTTTGCTGACTCGAGCAAATACTCTTCCGGCCAATTATGAAAACTTCGCATCGATTCTAGATTTTCGATCCTGTTGTAAGCGAAAGGCGATTGGCCTGACATGCCGACAGAGTAGTCGAGCTGACTCGAGTAGTTCAGGTTTTTTCTGCTTCCAAGACCGCGTGTTACGCGTAGACTGTACTTCACTTCCGTTTTCGATGTCTGAGACGACACGTCTTTTTCTACTTTTACCTGTGTGAATAAAGATACTTACGTTTACTTTACATCGACTCAGTTTTATTGTTCGCTCATGCCATCCTGCTCCGAAAGGAATCATATACAACAGGTTATGGGCCCAGGCAAGCATTGCGAGCAATATTTTTCGTGAGTGAGTGAGTTTAACATCAAAATCGCGCGTGTCGGCTAGGTTAGCCAGCCATCGTGCAAAAGTGCAAAACAGCCATGCCCGACAGCGAACTCACGAGAGTCGAAATACTAACGGGACAGGAAAATTGGGGACTATGGGAATTCGACGTGCGCGTATTTATTACTGCAAGCGGTGCGATCGACGTCGTAATTGGTACAGTCACGAAACCGGCGGCTGTGGAAAATTCGAACGCCGAGGCATCAGCAGCATTCGAAAGGAAGCTCGAGCGATGGAACGAGTTGGACAGTATTGCACAAAAAATAATAGTCCCAACGGTGAGTCGTCAATATAAGCTACACATACTTAACTGCGAATCCGCAAGGGAAATGTGGGAAAAACTCACGCAGTTTATGACAGCAAGAAAGAAACCTCACTGCACTTCCTGCAACAACAGTGGTACTTGCTTACCAAAGACCCGGCCGATGACGTTAGCATGCACCTTGCCAAAATCAACGATCTTGCATGCCGGCTAAAAGTGCTTGGAACACCGATCCCTGAAAGTATGGTGGTAACGAAAATATTATTAACTCTGCCGCCTTCTTACCAGCACTTCGCAACATCATGGGAGTCGACGAGCCGAGCGGAGCGCGCACTCGAGGAATTGACGTCAAGGCTCACGATGGAGGAGCTTCGTATCAACGCACAAGAAGGAAGAAGCAACAATGCGTTCTCCACAAAGATGATCCATAACCAAAAGGGGAAAGGCAAAAAGCCCGGGAAATGCTACAAGTGCGGCAAGGCTGGGCACTGGAAGAACGAGTGTCGCAGCAAGAAGAAATCGGACCAAGGTGCATCGAACATAGCGGACCAAGGCGCATCGAGCTCAGCCAACGAGAGCAAAGGCAGCGCTTTCTTCGGAGGTGTCATAAAGGCAAAGGCGATTGCGTCAGTAGCATCCTCGACAAATTGGTTCCTCGATTCCGGAGCCAGTCAGCACATGTCGCCGATGCGCAGTTGGTTTGCCGGTTACACAAAGCTTGCCACACCGGTCCCAGTGACAGTTGGAAACGGAGAAATAATCTTTGCGGAAGGCGTAGGCGAGACACACATCCTGTCATTCAATGGGTCGTAGTGGGACAAACACCACTTGACTCCCGTGCTCTACGTTCCAAAATTAAAATATAACCTCCTCTCTATGTCGTCAGCGCTCGATAAAGGTCTGACACTCGAATCGGACAATCAGCAGTGTCGATTGAAGAATGGACCGAACACTGTGGCAGTGGGAGATCGCCACGAGGACCTGTACAAAATGCGGTTCAGGATAAACGACAACAACTCGCAGGAGGAACGAGCACACGTTGCGGAGAGCGACTTGTTAAGGATCTGGCACGAGCGACTGACGCTCCAAAACATCCCGCATGTGCGCAACGTGCTTCGCGACTGGAACGTAAAAACGAAAGCCGTAGACAATTGGAATTGCAATGGATGCGTCCAAGGCAAAATGAATCGAAAACCCTTCACACAAAGTAAATCTCAATCAAAGGAGCCAGGTGAGCTTTTGCACGCCGACCTTTGTGCTCCCATGGAGAACTTATCCGTTGGGAAATCCAGGTATTTCTTGCTTTTCAAGGACGATTACTCTCACTACAAATTTGTGTTTTTTCTAAACAACAAATCTGAAGTCAAGCCACATTTCGAAGGATTGATTAAGAGACTTGACACTCACCTCGGCAGGAAAATCAAAACCTTGAGAACGGACAACGGCACGGAATTCGTCAACGATGCGATGCGTCGGCTGATGTGGGAAAACGGCATCAAGCACCAGACCAGCACCGCCTACACTCCTGAACAAAACGGAGCCATTGAGCGGGAGAACCGCACCGTCGTTGAGGCAGCTAGGAGCATGCTCCATGCCAGAAAAATGGACCTGAGGTTGTGGGCAGAGGTCGTAAACACGGCAACATATGTTTTAAACCGCACAGGCACGAGCGGTATGCCCGGAAAAACCCCGCACGAACTATGGTTCGGAGAAGCGGCCAAAAGAATGGACTACCAAGTCTTTGGTACAGAAGTTTGGACGCACATCCCGAAGCAACGGCGTCAAAAATGGGACGCAAAAGCGATAAAGGGTTTTTTCGTCGGATATGACGAAAATACAAAAGGATTTAGAATTTGCTTTCCCGACGAAACCAAGGTCAAGACGCTCCGAGATGTCAAGTTTCTGCCGGAAACAGCAAACGAGAATGATGAAGAAAAATTCGCAACAGTTCAAGTGCAACAGCCTACGAGCGACGAAGAGGGAAATTCCGACGAAGAAGAGGATCCCAACGAAGAAGAGGATCACGACGACGAAGAGGGAACGTCCGACGAAGAAGAGGACCGAGATGAAGAACACGGAAACCGTACCGACGCAGAAGAAAGAGATCAGGCGATTGCGCAAAGTCCGAACAGAGAGCGACAGCTGCGCAATCGAACTAGTCTACGTCCGCCGGCAAGGTTCGGCGATTATTTTTTCGATCTCGAAAATATCTTTGTCGCGGAGGAGCAAGTCCCGGCGACCTAGGAAGAAGCGCTCCAAAGCTCAGAACGAGACGCTTGGAAGGAAGCAATGGCCAGCGAGATGGAGTCGTTGTACGAAAACGATACCTGGCAGCTCGTACAGCCTCCTCTCAATGCGAAAATCCTGCCGAATCGTTGGGTGTTCCGCCGAAAACCCGGAATCGGCGATCGCGAAGAGAGATACAAAGCCAGGCTGGTCGTTAAGGGCTTCTCGCAACGGCCCGGAGCCGATTACGAAGAAACGTTTAGCCCGGTCGTCAGTTTCGGATCGATTCGGGCAATTCTCGCCATCGCGGCAGTATCAAGAACGCATCTTACACAGTTCGATGTAAAAACCGCTTTTCTACACGGCGAGCTTACGGAAGAAGTGTTTATGGCCCAGCCGAAGGGCCACGAGGACGGGACTGCACGAGTGTGCAAACTCAGACGAGCTCTGTACGGGCTGAAACAAGCGGCACGATGCTGCAATAAAAAATTCGTTGCGTGTTTAGAGCAATTTAATTCATTTGCGACCACTGAAGATCCGTGTGCTTTTGTATCAATTGCAAGAATACAATATACATTGTATTCTTGCAATGTATATAGACGACGGGTTGATTGCTTCAACAAATGAAAGAAAAATAACCGAACTTTTGAAGCATTCGTCCACAGCGCTGCAAATTACAGTCTCGCAGTTGGGTTTTTTTTTCTTGGGAATGGAGATCCAGCGTTACCCAGACGGTTCGATATTCGCCAATCAGGAGTCGTACGCAAGGAAGGTACTCGAGCGCTTCCGCATGGGCGAGGCTAATACTGTGTCAATCCCGGCGGATCAGCATACAGACCTAAGTCTCCAGGACCTGAGCTACGGCGATAAGGTCATTCACGTGCCGTACAAGGAAGCCATAGGAAGTCTACTGTTCCTGGCGACAGTGTCGAGGCCAGATATAGCCTTCGCCGTCAACGCTGCAAGTCAATACGCGGAAAATCCACAGAAGATTCATTGGAACGCTGTAAAAAGAATCCTAAAATATATTAAGGGTTCGGTGACCCACGGAATTCTCTTTCCAACTACGCGAAAGGATCTCGGGATAGACGCCTTCAGCGACGCAGATTTTGCCGGAGACAAACGTTCTCGCAAATCGACGAGCGGTTTCATTATAAAAATCGCGGAGGCACCTGTAGTTTGGGGTTCCTTGAAGCAGAAATCTGTGGCGCTGTCAACCATGGAGTCTGAGTACATCGCGGCGAGTCAGACTTGCAAAGAATTGGTCTGGTTAGATAGGTTAACGAAAAAACTAGTCAACCGTGAAACCAAAGTTCCTGTCATGCATATTGACAACCAAAGCGCTATTAAGTCAATTAAAAATCCGCAAGTCACTAAGAACTCCAAGCACATTGAAGTGCGTTATCATTTTGTTGGAGCTCATTACGAGCAAAACGCCTTTGAGATAGAATATTTTAACACAAGCGAGCAGCTGGCTGACTTGTTCACAAAACCGTTGAGCAAGTCATGATTCGAATATCTTCGTAAGCGAAAGGCGATTGGCCTGACATGCCGACAGAGTAGTCGATCTGACTCGAGTAGTTCAGGTTTTTCTCCTTCCAAGACCGCGTGTTACGCGTAGACTGAACTTCACTTCCGTTTTCGATGTCTGAGACGACACGTCTTTTTCTACTTTTACCTGTGTGAATAAAGATACGTACGTTTACTTTACGTCGACTCAGTTTTATTGTTCGCTCATGCCATCCTGCTCCGAAAGGAATCATATACAACAGATCCACTCGCGTGCGCGGGCACTATCACCGTCACCCACAAACTCTTCGATGTTCTTTGATAGGTCCGGTATCACGTGATAAGCCATGCTCGGGCTCGCTTGTGGCTGAACTACTACCGGCGGCGGCGGCGGTGTCGTCATCAACCCCGCTATCAGCTGTGCTATTGCTTCCTCTCGGTTCTCGTTCGCCATTAGTCCTTGGATCGCAGCGACAAGGTGAGGATTTGCCATCCCCCCTCCGTACATCGTCGATTGCGCTGTCGGTTGAGCTCGTGGTGTCGGTTGCACGCTCGTATTCGAACTCAGCTGCGACGTCTCGTTAATGTGTGATTGACTCACGTCGTTGTGGTTTCCCCGTCTCATTCTCAACGGCGGCACGCCCGACAAGGAATTCGCTCCCACTGATGCTTCGGCCCGTAGTAACTCGCAATCGGCGTTTGGTACTCCTCCGGGATTTCTTGTCGCGTCTCGACGTGAACCTCGTCCTCGTCCTCTCGCCGCTGTTTCGCTCCAAAACGCGATCGGTCCTCCCTCTTCGAACGTGTATCGCGGCGTTGGCGGGCCCTGTCCCTCGCCAGCCATCTTGCTCTCACTCGCGAATTTTTATTCACTCGACGAACTCTGTTTTTTTTTTTTTTTCACTCTCTTCGCCCGATTCTCCTGGACACTCATGTTAAGAACACGCTTTCCTCTGTCGCTCGCGAGGTCGGCGTGTAATTAAAGATGGTAGCTACTGTCCGCGTCGCGTCTCTCTTTGGCGCAACTCGCGGTCCGTCACTCGATCGGAGCGGGAAGATGGATCAAGGCGAATGCGCACTCACAATTAAATGAAGGAATGAACGGAAGAACTTTATTAACTAGATTTACAGTAAAGATTAGAAAAGAAGGAAAAGAGAAACGTTCTCCACCGTTAACTCGCTCGTCGCGCCTCGCCCTCGTGGCTCGGCTCAACCTCTCTCTCTCTCTCACACTCGTACTCGCGGTCTCGTAACGCCTCGTGCGATTACGCGACCTCTCGCTTCTACGGTTCGCGACGGAAGACTTGCTCCACGCTCTCTCTCTCTAAGCTGCACGTCAGACATGCGCTTCATTCAATTTCGCCGACTCACTCTCGCTCGCGTCGCCATTGTCTCCGCACATTCACACAAGCGTCCTCGGCGCGCGCGGGATTATTCGAATGAGCAGAAGCCGTTAACAATATATATATATTGTAATTTCATCGGATTAATTCCAACGATGGGGTTCCGATACGTTTTATTTTTATTTGCGTGTCGTCTTCCTCGTGTATATCTTCTTGCACGCGTTTCGTGCTCTGGGCAGTCGGGATTTGTCCGTCGGGTCAGTCCTCCGTCGTTTTTTGGGGATAGGGAGGAAACTTCAGAGTTACTCACCTACAACGTCTGGAGACGGAGATTTTATCATCATGAGTTTCCGGGCGAGGATAGGTGAGGAATTTCGGTTGTGGTTTCTGGTAGGGAAGTTTTTCTATTGCGAGGGGTGAATGGTTGCTGTCTGCTTAAACTAATCGACTCAATATTATCCTGTGAGCACGCGATTCTCGCTTATGATCGTCTCGACGCTCAATCTCGCTCTTAGCTGTTTTGCGGATGTTCTATTTCACTGCCTTGACCCCTTTATAATTTATCCGAAAGGAACATTTTATTGAAAAATAGATTATTGTATGCGTTGCCTATGGGCTCTAGCCAACGGAGCTGAGCTGGCTCAAGTCGCGAATCTTTTATGCTCGAATGCCTACGCAACGGAGTTGAGCTATCTCGCTGTTATAGTATCGATGTCAAAATTCGCTTTAGAGAGTGGTTTCTTTCTCATGGAGTGCTAAACGAAGGCCAGAGATGTCTGGAGCTCGTTTAACACAGGAGAGGTAGGTGGGTATGGATACAAGTGATTCCGAGGAATGATATTGGTATAAAAGGTGCTGTTCGATCGGTTGCCCACGCTTATATACTCGAGCGGAGTCCCGTTATTCGCAGCGTCGAGTGACGTCGATGCAACGGATAATTTTTCTTAACTTCAAATTCGATTTATCGTTACAACCGCGGAAAGTCCTTATCCTGCGGGCTCATTTGCGTTAGCCCTCTCGGTGGGCGGAGCTTACGCGCTTGCCTCGAGCTTTCGCTACGTTCGTTCCCTCGCTCTCGTGCCGTAAATTGGGAAACCGCTGGCAGGGTACCCCCCTGTCCCGTTACAATATATATATATAAAGGGTGAGCGTGGTCGAGTGGATCGGAGCACGACTCACACGCAGTAGGCCCGGGTTCGATTCCCGGCAAGCACCAAGAATTCTCTGTGGTGTTTTTTCTGCGAAAAAGTGGTTCGGAACCCACTATAATAAGTAGGTCCAGAGGAAACCAGTGCCTCGGTAGGGGAAACTGAAAGGCTGGAAAGTGTCACGGGTTCGATTCCCGAGACTTAAGTCCCGTGGGTGAAAGGAAAACGGACGAGGACATAGCTCCGGAGATAGGACGTACGACCTACGACTATATCCGTATGTTCTAGACTACTGACACCTGAGGAGGCGCGACGAAGCTCCGGACCCAAGAATCGAACCGGTGACAACGGATAAGGAAGGAGGAAGAGTGAAGTGAAAGGAGCCCGTAACCCTTAGGGGATCGGTGTAACCACACAATACCCAATTGTTATATATATATATATATATACATATATAAAATGCGTCTTTGGCGACGTTTGCACTCACAATCCTATTGTAAAGGAAAAAAGCCTAAATGCAGCAAAAGTGTTTAATACTTTTTTCAATTAGTTGAATATTTCGTTTATGAAATACGAATTGTGTGTAAACGAGAAGATACTTGTGACTGTTATCGGTAGAATCCTATCCATGTGTAAACGAGGTATTCGCAGCGATTGAAAGAGACGCGTCATATTGTTTGTAATACGTCTTACAAACAGTTAGCCCAGCGAACTGGTTTTTTTATGAACGATTAAGTGCGAATATACTGTTTATCGGCAAATCCAAACAAGGACAGAAACTATACTCAAAGAGACTGTTACAATTAAATCGATTATTCATGACACGACCATTTAGACTATTTTTTTCTATGTATTATCTTATTATAATCAGAGCTTATTTGTTTGCAATACCGATTAATATTGTGGTCAGCGGCTTACAAAGCCTTTTATTACCAGTTCAACGTGGTTTGCAAATACGAGTGACCCGCGAGTAGTAAAGATACGTGAACTTACGCGTTTACGTGTTCAAAGATTTCGGAAAAAAAAGAACTGGAAAGAGCCTGTCGAAGGCAGCTGCATTGAGCACACCCCGGAGTCCCGATGATAATTCAACAATAAATAGCGAGATTAAAGAAAACCGACGAAAATCATGATAATTATGAAGAAACAGAAGAAAGATGTCAAATCAATGACGAAATAAGTGAGACTGAGACAGACGCGAGTCGATTGTCCGATCGAAGTGAAGAAAATTGTGATCAAGAATGTAAGGGAGATGAATATACCGAACTAAGACTTGACATAGAGGAAGTGCAAAGCGGTGAAGAAGAAAGTAACGAAGAAGACAGTAATGAAGAAGGAAGAAACGAAGAAGACAGCAGCAACGAAGAAGGCAGCAGCAGTGAAGAAGACAGCGATGAAGAAGGACTTGATGAGAATTACAAACACAACGGAAGAGGAAATGAGGAGGATGTAGACGAGCACGATGAAGTAACAGCGCTACGACTATGGGCTCAAAATGGGAAGATTCCACATACTCAACTCGATGCTTTGCTTCATATACTGCGGAGACGGCTGCTTACGGAACTACTGAAGACGGCAAAAACTTTCCTTAGTACATCTGTCGAATATGTGATTCGCAATGTAGATGGAGAGGACGGTAGGGTTGGTGGTGAATTTGTATACTTCGGCATTGCCAAGTATCTACGAAGGACTATAAATGTTGACTTACATAACGAACTTGTGATTGAGTTGCTTATTAACATCGACGGATTGCCTCTTTTTTAATCAAGCTCGATTCAGTGTGGCTAATTCTGTACAAGACTTATTGCGAAACCAATATATACGAACCATTTACGGTAGCTATATACGCGGGTAGTGAGAATCCAACGAATTTGCAACAGTATCTTGAAGACTTTATAACAGAGATAAATCAGATTATGCGAGATGGTATCGACATCGAAGGAAGGCTGTTTACTGTCCGCATTAAAAGTTTCGTTTGTGATCGGCCAGCTCGATCGTTCCTAAAATGCATCATTGGACATGGCGGATACTGCGCGTGCGAACGTTGCACAGACCGACGAAAACGCGTAAAAAATCGAACCGTCTACCCCGCAGTAGATGCTGATTCGAGAAATGATGTATCATTCAGGAATCAAGAAAATCGCGATCATCACAACGGCATATCGCCTCTGCTTTTCATTGAACCTGGAATTAACATGGTGAAGCAGTTTTCACTGGACTTCATGCATCTGTGCTGTTGAGGGTGATGAAGAAGATGCTAGTTGATTCTTGGTTGAATAAGAAAGTAACCACACACCTCGGTCCAAATAAAAAACGTCAGCTCTCGAATTGCTTGATCCTATTGCAGTCTCAAGTACCAGAAGAGGTCCAACGAACGACGAGATCCTTAAGTGACATAACAAAATGGAAAGCTACTGAATACCGTTTTTTTTACTGTACTGTGGACCTGTTGTTTTGAAAAAAATTCTGCCCGATCAGTTGTATCGACATCTTCATCATCTTCACAGTGCTTGACGTATTTTATGCTGTGCGGACTTGGCATTGGTATTATAATGGATATGGGGAGGGGGAATGGTCAGGTTTTAACTCAAATAATTCTGAGGCGTTTGAATAGTAAATAGGGCGTTTATTGGTTTGTCCTTGGCGGCGATTCGATTTATTATTGGGCGCCAACCGCGTTCTGCGTCTCGAAACCGTCCGCTCTGTTCTCGCTCGCAGAAAGTTACCGGTAAAATAACCGGGGGTTAAATAATAACAATAATACTGACAGTGGTGGATGCGCGGTTGGCGCACGGCTCCGGTGGTCTCCAAAGTCAAGCAAGATCGTTCGCGGTCAGTACTTGGATGGGTGACCGCTTAGCCGTGCGCTAGCTGGCGCATCGACCGTTGAGCGGGAGGCGCTTTCTTCTGAAACTTTGGTGTTTCTGCACTTTACTCAAAGTGCAAAAATACCGGAGGATCAGTAGAATATGGCCGTCTGTACCGGCACGGGTTTTCCGTAGTTTCCCCGTGTCCCTGGCAAATGCGGTACAGTGTAGCTGAGTCGGCTACGGACGCACTGGAAGTTAGGTAGCTTAGCTGAGTGCGGGTAGGGCGTGCTAGGGAGGAATCGGGATGGGGTTCCGTAAAAACCCAGAAGGGTATACGGTGGAAAAATGGAACAAATATAAAAAATAATAACAATAATAATTAGCCTTTATTACCGCCACAGAAAATAACAAAAGAAAACTCTCAACGTTGTCCCGTACCCCGTAATCTTTGGCTGTCGTACTCGACACTGACAACTCTCGTAGTGGCGATGCGAAAAGAATATAATAACAAAAGAAAATTCAAAAAAGTACGTCTAAATGCGAGCAATGCGATCGCAACACTCGGCTCATTCGCCTTCTAGTAGTAATATTATCTGGCGCGGTACTCGACACCTCAGTCGGCGACAAACGTAATATACGAGAATAAAAAGAAAAAGGGGAAGGGAAAAAAGGGGGGTAAGCTCACTCGGATTTTCGTTCTAGCTCAGTTAACTTTATCAGGGTCGCGAGGTTCCCGATCTCGACGCTCTTAATTATTACCTCGTTTACTCAGGATTATTAATTATTAACTAAAAGAAGGCACTAATAATGGGGAAAATATTACGCGAGGGCACTGCTGCAACACCGCGAGGGCTCTATACAATTCAATAGGGGGGCAAGATGAGTCGTAGCGAAACAGCGTGGAGCCGGGAGGCTACTACGCACGTGGTAGATCCACGGTCGGTTTTCCGACCGTGTTTTATTTATCAATTGGACTAATAGGGGAGGACTTTTCGTTTAGAACGGTGCATGGAAGGATTGTGTACAGATTCCGTACTCACTCGATACTCTCTTATTTCTGTAAAATACAATAATCCCAATTTTCCTCGCTCAGGCACTCTCACACACGTTATTCGTTGGACAGCTCGTCGCGAAGTGTCTAGTATGGCGTTGTTCTCTGCCTCGTGTCCTCTTCCGGAAGAAGGTCCGGATTGGTTGGCTCGGCTGACGCAGGGTGTCGGGATTGGCCAGCCAAGGTAGCAGCAGGGCCTCGGCAGATCTCGGTATCGATGTCCCGGGGCCTCGGATCTTCGGCCAATGGGAAGTGGCGTCGGCACCAGGGCGACAATTGATTATCGGTCGATCCTGCCGCCCGATCGAGCAGTCCGTGAAGCGTCATGGCGGCCCCCATAGTACGTCTACGGTGTGTGCCGTGAATATTGTACGCCCTGGGAGTTTAGAGAGTGTTGTATCGACAATCCGTTCGGCCTAAGGGGTTCCGGATTTGGTGGGCTCGTATTCGAATCGAGCACCTGGCTTCAATTCCCAAACCCACTCCCCATCGTTTTGGCCGAGGGAAGAGGTTAGAGATCCGGGCGCCTTGTTCGCACGTCGGGTAGGCCTCGACGTGGACAACAACGGTTGGGAAGACGGCCTGCTCGTCGGAATTTCATCCCGCTGTAGAATTGGCCGGTCACAGGTAATCGTGTCCTGGAACAGTCTTTTTGGCAAACTCAAGCCTCACTCTGCGTCCTATTCTCTTCCAGGTCCCTCGATGTTGCACGCCGGAATAGGAACCAGCCCTGGTTCCTGGAGCATGAGTTGTGGGTCGATGCCTGCTCGCGGTTTGTCTTCGTGGCGGCGGTCTTCCGTCGTCTTTGTGGCGGCGGCTGAAGATAGGTCGCGATTACAAGGCTTCGGTTCGTCGGAGGGTTGCGGCAGCCTTCGGACGAGCTGGACGTTTCGTTATAGTATATAACGAACGAGCAAAGTTGTGCCTAAAAAATGTTTATACACTGGCAGCTCAGTTATATGGAAAGCAGTGCCAGATTACGAATATGCACAGTATGATTCATCTAGCAGATGACGTAAAAAACATGTTCAGCTCCCTCACGCATTTGACAGATGTTCCCTTCGAAAATGTTTTAGGCAAGTTGAAAAAAATGATTCGCAGTGGAAACCGACCCCTAGCTCAAGTGTGCCGAAGGTTAGGTGAAACTTTTCATTCTGATCTCAAAACAGCAACGATTCCTCTCGATCTTACTATTGTAAAAGAAGCACGCCCGTGCTGACGGATCAATCCCGATTAAGAAATGAAAATATAACAATTTCATAATCTCAAAGAGTTCGCCACACCCTTTTATTGCGGAATGGAACGATACTGCAGGTCGACGATATATACAGAAATACAGGCGAAGACGCGATTAACATAAAAGGAAGGGTTTTGCGCATCGAGCAATCACTCTTCACTTATCCATGCGATTCGACAACGTTTAAGATGTGGCGAGTAAAGAGGACCGAAATTATTAAAACTTGTTTGCTGCGTTCTGTCGATCGCAAAATGGTGTGTTTGGATATGAGCAACGAAATGGAAGAAAAAGTATACGCCGTATCTTTGCTTCATGCTTGAAGCTGTCACGTTCCGCGCAGAGACGATTTTTATTTCTAAATTTTCCTGCGCAATTCGCGATAGAACTTGCGAAATGGCACGTTCGGGCTCGTCAGCGCGGGATTGACTGTCAACATATCGGAATACACAGGATGTATTCCGCTGCCTTTTCAGTATTTAATTT